>JBBDGP010000055.1:7500-1207500 GCA_037952835.1 Lithobates septentrionalis | reverse complement strand
AGTTCTTCAGGCTGGCGGTGAATACCAAAGAAGGGACATTTCACTTGCAGTTCAGGGCCCTTCCCTTCGGGCTATCCTCTTCCCCCCGCATCTTCACCAAGGTTATGGTGGAGGTCTTGGCTTTTCTGCGGCTCAGAGGCATCTCAGTAGTCGCATACTTAGACGATCTGCTCCTCTTTGCCTCTTCCCCGGATCAGTTGTCGCGGGATCTACAGTCAACAAGAGACATCCTGGAGAATCTAGGGTGGCTCTTGAACCTGGAGAAATCCAACTTGATACCGTCACAAAGGGTGATCTTTCTGGGTTATGTGTTGGATTCAACAAAGCAGAAAGTTTTCCTTCCCTTGGAAAAAATCCAGAAGGTGGACAGGGCAATGTTGTTACTCCAGGGCAGTCATCAGATATCTGTAAGAAGAGCTATGTCAGCTTTGGGCTTACTGACATAATCGCTTCCAGCAGTTCAGTGGGCAGGGTTACATTTTTGCCCTTTACAACTGTTCATCCTGAGGGTCTGGGACTGGGACGAGTGTTCAAATCTGGAGAAAAGATGAGTGTCATCCAGATACACAATGACAAACGTATAGGAGATCGGAGAAAATGTCATTAACAAGGTTCTGGAAGACAGCTGGGGCGTTGCATAAGACATTACAAGATATTCATAGTGCTTGTCTCTGGTGTTAAAAGCAGTTTTCCATTCATCTGCCTCTCGAATCCTAATTAGATTGTATGCTCCACGTAGGTCTAACTTAGAGAAAATGCGAGCATCTCGTAGTCTGTCAAAAAGTTCAGAAAGTAAGGGTAGTGGGTACCGTTTTTTAATGTTGATGGCATTGAGACCTCTATAATGAATGCAGGGCTGGAGTGTACCATCCTTTTTTCCCCACATAGAAGCCAGCCCCAGCAGGAGAATTGTATTTACAGATCCTTTCTGCATATTTTCCTGGATGTACTCGGACATGGCTTGAGTCTCAGGTATGGAGAGAGGGGGTGGTGTAGTCCCAGGTTGGAGGTCAATTGCGCAATTTTAGGGAGGATGAGGAGGCAAACTGTCAGCAGCTTTTTTTACAAAAAACATCTTTGAAGGCCTGATAATGCTGAGGGAGCATCGGAGAGGTAGTAACCTCAGCCACAGGTACACGGAGAGGTGGGCGCACCTTGGGGAGACAAGTCTGACATTGAGACCCACCAAGATAACACTTGGCCTGAGTTCCAATCCAGATAGGATGAGTGTTTCTGTAACCATGGAAGCCCAAGAATGATGGGGCTAGAGGACTTGGGAAAGATCAGGAAGGAGACTTTTTCACGATGAAGGACACAGATATGCATAGATATGTAGGCAGTTCAAAACCGTAGGGCAGTGGTCATCAAACCTGTCCTCAGGACCCACTAACAGGCCAGGTTTGCAAGATAACTGAAATACACCACAGGTGATATCATTTGCTGCTCAGTGATTGCAGTATTCTAGTCTGCATCTCCCCAAGGTAATGCATGAAACCTGGCCTGTTAGTGGGCCCTGAGGACAGGGTTGATGACCACTGCCGTAGGGGTACTAAGTCCAAGGTAGAGCCATCCACTGCAGATACCGATAGAGGCATTGCCAAGGGAATGAGAGGAATGCCCAATTCAGTGGCCAAGGACTGCTGAATTAAATTCCCGGCTGCCCCAGAGTTCACTATGCAGAAACTTGATAAGAGTTCAGGGCCCAATGAATAGACAGGTATGGTGAATAGAGGGTAAATTGAGGGCAGAATTCAGGTTCTGGTCTAGATCACCTCCCTCTAAGCGACCTAGACCTTAGAGCTTCCCAGACAGACAGGACTTTATTATATGACCATCGGCTCCGCAGTAAAGACATGGTCACATCGCCTGAGACTCTGCCTGCTCTTCTGGAGTGAGGCATGTCTGGCCTAATTGCATAGGTTCTTCAGAAGCTGACACAGCTGGAGAGACCTGTTGTTCTGGAGCTTTCTAGACAAAGGGGGCGAAGCGAACCACTTTTTGGGTGGCGTGGAGCAGTCCTCTCCAGATCTTGCTCCTGGAAATGGACATCACTTTGGATGCTAAGGGCGATCAAGCCATCCAGTGTGGTGGGTATAGTTCTGTTGGCTAATTCCTCCTTAATAAGATCCACTAGACCTTGCCAAAAGCTTGTAGTAAGGGCCTCATTATTTCATGCCAGTTTTGAATATAAGGTGCGGAACTAAACTGCATATTGACCAACAGTGGTCATTTTTCCTTAACGAAGCCGAAGAAGAGCTCCAGAAGTGGATGAGACCCTGCCAGGAACATCAAAGGTGTTGCGGAAAGCTTGTAGGAAGGCAGAGAGACTAGAAACAGTAGGTTCTTGATGTTCCCACAATGGCGAGGCCCAAGCCAGAGCCTCTCCCGACAGTGAAATCATGTACGCCACCTTGGAACGATCAGTAGGAAAATAATGGTCCGCTAGCTAAAAGTGGATCGAGTACTGATTGATTGAACCCCGACAAGCTTTAGGTTCACCAGAGAAGTGAGGTTGTGGAGGCAGCTGGAGTTTTGAAGGACTGCCTTCTGCTTGAGGGACTGCGAGAGCTGGAGCAGCAGGAACCGGAGGGTGAGGAAGTGGGCACAACCTGCAGCTGATACAAACGGGAGGAAAGTTCCTGCAGGCACTGTATTATCCGCTCTTGATAGGCCTGCTGGATGTCCACTCTCTGCTCCAATCACTGAAGGTGTTACAGAAGAGGCTGCAGTGTCTCCGAGGAGCTCATGGCCTGAGCAAACTGTCAGGAGTCTGGTAGTGAGCTCTTGCAGTTCGCCAACGCAGGGGTTCCCAGGGCGCAGAGCCTAAGCCCCAGCCTGCGTCTTCATCAGAGCCCCTGATGGTGGGGATGACATTGCAGCAAGCTGGAACTAGGTCAGGACCCCCAGGTATGTCTAGCCAAGGATGTGGAGACCACTCGCATGTGCAGAGTACAAGCAGCAGGCAAAAGGGAATCCAGAAGACAAGCCGAGATAAGGGCGGGCAGCGAACAAGCACAGACAGTAAACCAAGGGTAGGTACACAGGTAGTCAGACACGACTACGGGAGCTCAGAGAACTATGAAGTTGCTCAGGTAATGTGGGTTACACTGAGCATCTCTTCTATAGACAAGCAAACTAGGAGGCAGGCCAGGAAGTGATGGAAGGAAATGAAGGTCAACAGAATAGCAGACAACGGCCATAAGTGAGCACAGCCAAGCTATACATGTGAAAGTAATCATGTAGGAAAACACTGCTGCAAGGAGGTAAGGTAAGAGTGCACAAGCAGGAAACTTCAAGCTAACTTGGGACATACGGACTGTGTGTGTATGTATGTATGTATATATATGTGTGTATATGTATATATATATATATATATATATATATGTATGTGTGTGTATATATATATATATATATATATATATATATATATATATATATATATATATATACATATATATATACATACATACATACATACACACACACACACACACACACACACACACACACACACACACACACACACACACACACACACACACACACACACACACACACACACACACACACACACACACACACACACACACACACACATACACATACACATACACACACATATACATATATACATATATATATATGTTCTTGCTGCACATAAAAAAAATTTATTTTCCCAAGGCGTCTTTCAGGACAGCACCTGAGAGATAGCGACTCCACCCACCGGAAACAGGAAACACCTTCTTCCTCCAAACTTTAAAGGGAGGCGCCTCCCTACCATACCTCAGTTTTTTGTGTTTCCTCCGGCCCGGAGGGAACATCTTTTTGAGGGGGAGTCAGGTTCTCTCAGGTGCTCCTGGGAGATGGGGCTTCCTTTCTTTTTTTCCTCCTTCAGGAGACCCGCTGTCCTCCCGGCCTACCCAAGCCTTTGCAGCGGTAGCAATCGGGCTCCTCTTCCCCTCCTGGTGCTCGGTGAGAGCCGTAGACCCGGTGATCCGCGCGGTCGTTGGAGCGGCGGTGTGCGTGCGCCGCCGCCATGTTTTTTGGCCGGCAGGCGCGGCGGAAGTGACAAAGCGGGTCACTGGGTCAGCAGAAGCGTAATTTCCGGCGTGGATGCAAGGGGGGAGGAGGGAGGACAGGAAATGGCACCTACTTCCGCTTCCGGTCCGGTGCAGATGCACTATGGGAGTCCGGAAGCGGCATATAAAGCCACAAGTGAGGAGCTGCACACCAGAGATGGAGGACTCAGCGTCTGCAGCGGTGGGGACAGGCGCCAGTAAAGCTCAGGTAGGAGCAGCAGTTTAAGTCTGCCTTTCTTCCTTTTCCTGGGTTTGGTCTATTGTCTTTTTTTCTCTACCCCCTAGTGGCAAGGGGCCTGTCTGGGCACTAGAGGCTGACTGGTTTCTTCTTAGTGCACCTGTGGGTGATTCTTGTGTAGCTGAGACCGGGTCTCACTAAAAGGTCCCCTGGTTTTTTTCCCTTTTTTGTTTTTTCTCTCACAGGCTAAAAGCTCTGACCCAAAAAAGAGATGTCCTTCTTGCAGGGCCAAAATGGGAGAAAATTGGAAAAAAGTCTTATGCAGTACATGCATCACTTCTTTAGTTAAGGAGGAATAGGCTTCGGTTTGTGATGACCTGGTTGCCTCTGTAAAGAAGGAACTATACGCCACCATTCAGACATTTCGTGACTCTTTAGTCAATCCAGCTGCTAGTCAGCCATCCACTTCTGAGGCTTCCCAGGGTTCTATTTCTATCCCCATGGTAGAAGCTTTACCTGAAGGCCCCTCTATCAGGGAAGAGCAGTCCCCTACGCCTTCTGTTAAAGATTCGGAGGAGGAGGGTGAGGAAGCGGAGGTGGCTCCTTCCAAATTTAAGCTTTCCCTAGAGGAGGTAGACTGACTACTTAAGGCTATCCATGTTACACTTGGCTTAAGTGAGGAAAAGAAGGAGTTATCTCTTCATGACCGCATGTATGCAGGGTTAAATGAGCCTAAGGGGCGAACATTTCCGGTTCATTCGGTCATTTCTGATGCCATTAATAAAGAATGGCAAGATCCAGAGAAAAAGCCCTTTTTTCCAGAGCCCACAAAAGGCGCTTCCCTTTTGAGGAGGACCCTTCTGCGGTGTGGAATAAGGTGCCCAGGTTGGATGCGGCCTTTTCACAGGTCTCAAGATCCACAGACCTGTCTTTTGAAGACATGGGGGTTCTAAGGGATCCAATGGACAAACGCATGGATCTTTTGCTCAAGAGATCATGGCAATCAATCATGAGAAATTTAAAGCCAGCAATGGCCACAACTTGTGTAGCCAGGAATCTGGAATACTGGGTGAACCAACTTAGATCTCATATAGTGGCAGATTCCCCCAAGCAGGAGATCTTAGATTCCTTTCCTACCCTGATTTCTGCGGTTGCTTATATTGCTGATGCTTCGGCTGAAGCTATCAAAATGTCAGCTAGGTCTGCAGCTTTAGCAAATGCTGCGAGAAGAGCTTTATGGCTAAAGACCTGGCCAGGTGATACAGCTTCAAAGAGTAAACTTTGTGGTATTCCCTTTTCAGGTGACCTTCTTTTTGGCCCTGATCTAGATAATATCCTAGACAGAACTGCCGATAAGAAGTCGTCCTTCCTGGTCAAAAAGAAAAAGCAGACCCCAAAACGTCTCTTTCGACCTCAAAAAACTCAACAGCAACAGCAGGAAAATAAGTTTCAGGGTAGGAGGAAAAATTGGTCCGCGCAAAAGGCGAAGGGCAAAGGCGGAATTCTCTTCCGTCGTCCTTCACAGGCCGAAAACTCACAATGACTCATCTCTGCGGGTCGGCGGAAGATTACGAGAGTTTCTTCCGCAGTGGTCAGGGATAACTTCAAATCAGTTTATTCTGACCACTCTCTCGCAGGGTTATACTCGAGTTTTCCAGAAGCTCCCCAAGAAGGTTACTGGTAACAAATGCTCCTCGAGATCCAATAAAGGCCCTGGCCATGAAGTCCTCTCTGGAGGAACTGATGCAACAGGGTGTAGTAATCCCAGTACCACCAGAAAAATGGCACAAGGGTTTCTATTCACATGTCTTCCTGGTAAAAAAGCCAACAGGAAGATTTCGTTTAATTCTCAATTTAAAGCCACTAAACAGAGCCATCAAATACAGAAGGTTCAAGATGGACTCAATTTTCACCGCCAGAAATCTTCTGACTCCAGGTTGTTTCATGGCGTCAGTGGATCTAAAGGATGCATACCTGCATATTCCAATCTCATCCCAGTCCCAGAGGTTTCTCAGGTTGGCGGTAAGGTTGGAAGGCAGAATTCAGCATCTGCAATTCAGAGCCCTACCCTTCGGGCTATCATCCGCACCCCGTATTTTCACCAAAGTAATGGCAGAGGCCCTAGCTCCGCTGCGTCTTCAGGGAATCGCAGTACTTCCTTACTTAGACGATCTGCTATTTTTCGCCCCCTCAAGAGAGGAATTGAGGAGCAATTTAAGCAGAGCATGCAGCCATCTGGAGTCTCTAGGTTGGATCCTAAATCTCCAAAAATCTTCCCTGGAACCATCTCAGGAGATTCGGTTTCTAGTGTATATAATAAATTCGGTGAGCCAAAGAATTTTTCTTCCTTCAGAGAAGAAAGGAAAAATCCAGGATACAGTGTCTTCCTTGCAGACCAACCAGCAGCTGACGGTAAGATTGGCCATGTCAGCTCTGGGTGTTCTGACTTCGTCAATGCCAGCTGTTCAGTGGGCAAGACTACACTTCAGACATCTGCAGGCTTTTCTTCTGAGATCTTGGGATCACAATTTGGAATCCCTAGAATCAGAGGTAAAAGTTCCAACCCAAGTGAAGAGGTCACTATGGTGGTGGAAAAGGCAGGATATCCTATCGGAGGGGTTAGTCTGGGTCTTTCCAATCGGAAAGAGGCTGACAACCGATGCCAGTTCCTGGGGTTGGGGAGCCCACCTAGAAAAGGGTTTCACTCAGGGAAACTGGTCCAGGAAAGAGGCGACAAAGTCCTCAAACTGGAGAGAGCTCAAGGCGATCGACTTGGCTCTGAAGTCATTTGCTCAGGGGCTCCGGGCCCAGCATGTTCAAATACTAACAGACAATGCCACGGCCGTGGCTTATATAAACAGGCAGGGAGGTACAAGGAGCAAATCGCTGCAAGTACTAGCCATGAGCATTCTCGGATGGGCAGAAGGACACTTGCTGTCCTTATCAGCAGTCCATCTAAAGGGATCCCTGAACGGGGTAGCGGATTTCCTGAGCAGAAACCCCATTCAGGAAGCAGAATAGTCACTGAACCCAGAGGTTTTCGCCATGATTGCCGAAAAGTGGGGGCTGCCAGAGGTGGACCTGTTCGCCTCAAAAGAGAATGCTTTGGTTCCGCAATTTTTTTCCCTAAACAATCACGACGGGTCACTAGGAACAGATGCCTTGGCGTATCCATGGAGATTCCATCTCTGCTACGCTTTCCCCCCCATTCCAGTTAATTCCCTTGGTATTAAGAAAGATTCAAAGGGAAATGGTACCGGTTATCAGAATCACGCCTTTTTGGCCAAGAAGGGCTTGGTTTTCAACCAATCTGAGAATGGCGGTCAGGCCTTATCAGCATCTGCCCCTCAGGCACGATTTGCTATTTCAGGGTCCAGTAAATCACCCAGAGGTAGCCACTTTGGCGCTCACAGCCTGGTATCTGAAGAGCAGCTCTTAAGGAGCAAGGGTTTTTCCAACCGATTAATCTCAACTCTATTATCCAGTAGGAAAAGGGTGACTAGAAATATCTATTCCAAGGTCTGGAAAGTTTATAACTCATGGTGTAATGCATCTGCCCAGGACCCAGGGAGTCTTGTTACCATTCTGGAATTTTTACAATTTGGTGCTGACAAGGGACTAGCAGTTAGTACCTTGAAGGTGCAGGTGGCTGCACTAGCAGTGTTCCTAGAAAGATCTGTGGCCTCATATCCGTTGGTAACCAGATTTTTCAGATCCCTTACGAGATCCAGACCAGCACCACTTAAGTTGTTTCCCAAATGGGACCTGTCGATAGTCCTTCAGTCTCTAACAAAGAGTCCCTTTGAACCTTTGGAAGAAGCGCCACTCAGATTTCTCACTTTCAAGTCTGTGTTTCTGATTGCCATGGTCTCTGCACGCAGGATCAGTGAGCTTAATGCTTTATCAGTTAAGGAACCCTATTTGTCGATCTTCCCAGACAGGGTTATACTTAGAACAGATCAGAAATTCTTACCAAAGGTAGCTTCAGTACAGAATCGGGTTCAGGACATTGTACTTCCGACCTTCTGCCCCAACCCAGTAGGGGAAAAGGAGACTTGTTTTCACATGTTGGATGTTAGAAGAGTTTTGTTATGTTACTTGGAAAGGACAAATCTCTTTAGACGTTCAGATTCTCTGTTTGTGCTATTTTCGGGCAACAAGAAAGGTTGCCAGGCTTCTAAAATTTCTTTAGCAAGGTGGCTGAAGCTAGCCATTTCAGAGGCTTATTCGCATGCAGGTGTGTCTCCACCAGCAGGAATTTCTGCACACTCAACAAGAGCATTAGCGGCCACTTGGGCAGAGAGAGCTGGTGCCACCCCTGAACAAATTTGCAAGGCGGCAACATGGTCGTGTTTTCACACATTCGTGAAACATTACAGGCTGGACCTCGCATCTGCTAATGATCAGGCGTTTGGCAGAAAGGTCCTGCAAGCTGTTGTCCCGCCCTAAGGGGGTAAGTCTCTGTTATCCTCTCAGGTGCTGTCCTGAAAGACGCCTTGGGAAAAACCAAGTTAGACTTACCGGTAACTCGTTTTCCAGAAGTCTTTCAGGACAGCAACATCCCGCCCTATTGTATTGTATATACTATGCTGTGACTAACGTATGTGTTTATGTGTTCCAGCCGGGGCCAGAGGTCTTCTCTACTACAACGGAGGTATGGTAGGGAGGCGCCTCCCTTTAAAGTTTGGAGGGAGAAGGTGTTTCCTGTTTCCGGTGGGTGGAGTCGCTATCTCTCAGGTGCTGTCCTGAAAGACTTCTGGAAAACAAGTTACCGGTAAGTCTAACTTGGTTTTTCGAAGAATAAATAACATCAATTCATATTCAATGTTCTAATATCAAAAAAAAAAACTATAAAAAAAAAAGCTGCATCTGGTATTTTTTTGATATTGGAACATTGAATATGAATTGATGTTTATTCTTCAAAAATACATTTTTATGTGCAGCAATCCCTGCTTCTGTTTCTACATATTGGTCGGTGGGAAGAACTAGTCTGGCACTACAGGATCGTTCAGTGCAGCTCTCCCCTGAACATTTCTCTAAAATATAAATATATATATATATATATATAATGTCAGGTCCATACATATAGAAGTACATCTTCGCCAGCACACCATGGATCAGCAAACAAGGTTGTCCAAAGAAGGTTTTTAATCGAAAATGGTCACATCACAAGGGGGGTGCTTTTTTTTTTTTTTTTTTTTTTTTTTTTTTTTTACGTTTCGGGGCCGCGCAGGACCCCTTCGTCAGGCAAGTGATGGGGTGCACAGTGAAATACAACATATATATATATATAGTGGTCACCAATAATGAGAACAACAAGTGCAGAGTGAGAGAAATAGTCCCCTCCCCCTCCCATTGACGTCAATCTGACGTCAGAATCCCGCCAGGATCATTTGATAAACATAGTTTGTATAAATACTGCATAATCATAACCATACTGGTAAGCCTACAATGATATAATGCCAAGTGGCGTCAGTAACTGTCATGAATCGTGTGCGATCGGCAAAGGTTGCCGATTCCGCCCGCTCGGGGTACACTGTTGCTTAGGACCCAGCGACTGTCAGTCAGCTGGAGGTCCAGGGAACCAATAGCATGGCGCCGCGTGTGTAGCGCATGCGCCCGGCTCGCTGGCAACCACTGGATACGAAGGACGCCTGGCAGCGGGGCCGCCGTCGTCACGGTAACCCGTGACGTGCGGCCGATGCCATATATGGTAACCAAGGGGAGGAGGGAGCGAACGGAGAGAGGAGAGAGGGGAAAGGAAAAGCGATAAAGCGGGGAAGAGCAAGTATAGGTGCTGAAAGAAAAAGTGTGTAGGTGAAGAGTAAAGGAAAGAGATGCCGTGACGAGAACAAAAGAATGAAATGTAAAATAGAACGGAATAAAGTGTATGAGAGTGACATGTCAGGGTGAAAGAAGGAAAAAAACATACAAGGGGGGAGGAAAGAAAAAGGGGACAAAAGGGGGGAAAAAAAGGGGGGGAGAAAAGAGAGGAAGAAAAACAAAATAAAATCAAATAGATGGAATATAGTGAATAAAGCACAGTGTGCAAGGGAATATAAGACAAGTAACAGTGCGTAGGGCAAGGAACAATATTTACAATAAAGGAAAGGAAAAGAGAAGGAGAAAGGGAAGGAGAAGGGAAGAGGGAAAGAAGGAAATAAGGAAAAAAGAAAAAGAAAAAAGAAGAGAGAAAAAAAGGAAAAAAAGAAAAAAGGAAAAGAAAAAAAGGGGAAAAAAAGGAAGGAAAAAAGGAAAAAAGGAAAAAAAGAAAAAAAGGGAAAAAAGGAAAAAAAGGAAAAAAGGAGGAAAAAAAGGAGGGGAAAAAAGGGGACAGAGGCAAAAAAGGGGAAAAAAGGAAAGAAAAAAAGGAAAAAGAGAAAAAGAAAAAAAGAAGAAAAGAAAAAAAGAAAGAAAGGAAAAAAGGAAAATGGGGGGAAGAGAAAAGGGGAAAAGAAAGGGGAAAGGAGCAAAAGGAGAAAAAAGAAAAAAAGAAAAGGAAAAGAAAAAAAGGGGGGGGAAAAAAGGGAAAAGAAGGATAAGGGAAATAAACAAAAGGAAGGGGGGGGGGGGACTAAGAAGAAAGAGGGGGAAGGGAAACCGAGGGGAAGGGGAAAAAAAAGGGGGGGGAGTGAGGGGAAGGTGAAATCAAAAAGGGGTGGGGGGGAAAGGAGGGAGAGAGGAGAAGAGGAAAGGGAAAGAAGGAATCTGGGGATATCAAGTGTGATTGCCAGCGGGAGCCCGAGGGCTAGATAATGCCCAATAAATGTAATTCAGCTGGATAATGCCCAATAAATGTAGTTGTGAATACGGTAACAGACTCATTGTCATAAATACAATAATACAAAAACAAAAACGGTTAGAGTGCCCGCTGGATGATTACCACTGATAAATGCCAGATGTATAAAAGAAATGAGAAAGCAGAAAAAGATCCCCAAAGGGGAGAGTAGTACCAGGTATAGATAAACATACAAGGTAAATAAACATCCGATGAATAATTGCTAGACTGATATCAAGATGATCAAAATTGCACATTTTACATCGTAATGATAACCATATCCTGGATGGAAAAGAAAACATACAAGTGAAACAATCATCTTTCATCAATAAAGCATGTAAACGACAAGTTAGTATTGAGTCCCCCAGGGTGCACCGTGCCCAAGGTATAAATCCAGTAGGCCTCACGGCGGAGAAGTAACAGATTTCGGTCCCCTCCTCTATGGGGAGGTTTGATGTGCTCAATCACCATCCCACGGAGCTCATGTGTTTGATGTTTAGCTGTTACAAAGTGTAATGCCACCGGTTTGTTGGGATCAGCCTGTTCACCCTTTTCAGTTTTGGCCAGGGCGACCCTGATGTCGCTTCTGTGTTTCTGGAATCTTTTCTTAAACGGGCCAACAGTCTTACCCACATATGATAATGCACAGGGGCATTTCAGCACATATACGCAAAAATCGGTATTGCAGTTATAGTATTCACGTATCGGGTAACGTTTACCCATACGTGGGTGTGTGAAATGTGTGCCGCAGATGAGTGAGTTGCACACATTGCAATTGTAACATCTGTAGCAACCTGTTTTCAGCGAGATTTTGGGTAATGTCTTGATGTACTTATGTCTGGGATCAGCTTGTATGAGATGGTCACGCAGCGTTCTACCCTGTTTATATGCTATCATGGGCCTGGCCTTCGTAGTGGGTCCCAGGGATCTATCAGATAATAGAATATTACGGTTGTGTTCAATGGCGTGTTTGATCGTGCCAGACCCTTGATTGAACGTGTGTACGAACAATGGACCGGTGGCAGGGTTAGGGGTTCTGATCTGTCTTTTCTGGGCTTTGTCCAGAGCTTGGTCAAGTACCATCGTGGGGTACCCGCGCTCCAAGAATTTGTTATACATAATCTCGAGTTGCTGTTTTTTGTCCTCCTCATCGGAGCAAATGCGTAGTACCCTGGCAAATTGCGAGATGGGTAGATTTCTGCGTAGGTGTTCGGGATGTGCACTCTGAAAGTGGAGCAAGGTGTTTCTGTCTGTGGGTTTTGAGTATAAGGATGTTGTGATGGTGCCATGGTTGTTGGTGATGAGCACATCGAGGAATGGAATGCGTTCACAGGAGAATTCGGGATTGAATACAATTCCTGGAAAAATACTGTTCAAAAAGTCTACAAATGTGCTGAACTCATCACTACTTCCTGACCAAATAAGGAAAATATCGTCGATGTACCTCATCCATTTTATAACATGCTTGTGAAAGAGGGGGGATGGGTAGATGTGCCGTTCTTCAAGGTAACCCACGAATAGATTGGCAAACGAGGGTGCTGCTGAGCTCCCCATGGCCGTGCCACGTATTTGTGTGAATGTCCTTCCCTCAAACTTAAAGTGGTTATTAGTAAGAATAAATTCAAGACATATTGGGACATCAACACAATTCTAATCTTTTTGGCTCTACACCACCACAATGGATTTGAAATGAAACAAAACAGATGTGCTTTAACTGCAGACTTTCAGCTTTAATTTGAGGGTATTTACATCCAATTCAGGTGAACGGTGTAGGAATTACAACAGTTTGTATATGTGTCTCCCACTTTTTAAGGGACCAAAAGTAATGGGACAGATTAACAATCATCCATCAAACTTTTACTTTTTACTATTTGGTTGCAAATCCTTTGCAGTCAATTACAGCCTAAAGTCTGGAACGCATAGACATCACCAGACGCTGGGTTTCATCCCTGGTGATGCTCTGCCAGGCCTCTACTGCAACTGTCTTCAGTTCCTGCTTGTTCTTGGGGCATTTCCCTTCAATTTTGTCTTCAGCAAGTGAAATGCATGCTCAATTGGATTCAGGTCAGGTGATTGACTTGCCAATTGCATAACATTCCACTTCTTTCCCTTAAAGTCTTTGGTTGCTTTCACAGTATGCTTCGGGTCATTGTCCATCTGCACTGTGAAGCGCCGTCCAATGAGTTCTGAAGCATTTTGCTGAATATGAGCAGATAATATTGCCTGAAACACTTCAGAATTCATCCTGCTGCTTTTGTCAGCAGTCACATCATCAATAAATACAAGAGAACCAGTTCAATTGGCAGCCATGCATGCCCACGCCATGACACTACCACCACCATGCTTCACTGATGAGGTGGCATGCTTTGGATCATGAGCAGTTCCTTTCCTTCTCCATACTCTTCCCATCACTCTGGTACAAGTTGATTTTGGTCTCATCTGCCCATAGGATGTTGTTCCAGAACTGTGAAGGCTTTTTTAGATGTTTGGCAAACTCTAATCTGGCCTTCCTGTTTTGAGGCTCACCATGGTTTACATCTTGTGGTGAACCCTCTGTATTCACTCTGGTGAAGTCTTCTCTTGATTGTTGACTTTGACACACATACACCTACCTCCTAGAGAGTGTTCTTGATCTGGCCAATTGTTGTGAAGGGTGTTTTCTTCACCAGGGAAAGAATTCTTCGGTCATCCACCACAGTTGTCTTCCATGGTCTTCCAGGTCTTTTGGTGTTGCTGAGCTCACCGGTGCGTTCTTTCTTTTTAAGGATGTTCCAAACAGTTGATTGGGCCACACCTAATGTTTTTGCCATCTCTCTGATGGGTTTGTTTTTTTTCAGCCTAATGATGGCTTGCTTGCTGAGCAGTCAATTGTCCCATTACTTTTGGTCCCTTAAAAATATGTCCCAATATTTACGGACCTGACTGTATATATAATGTATCTCCCAAAAGTGAGTACACCCTTCCACATTTTTATAAATATTTTATTATATCTTTTCATGTGACAACTCTGAAGAAAGGACACTTGGCAATCTTTTTATAGCCTAGGCCATCTTTATGTAGAGCAACAATTATTTTTTTCGGTCCGGTCCCGCTGACCTGGACCGCCGATATCTCCGGTTCTAAGCCCCAGTATATTCGCGTCAGGAGCCCGGGGCTTAGAAATCCTGTCTGCTTCCTCGAGTCTTCTCCATAGCTGACAGGACAGCTATTTGGCTGCTGATGTGACGGCGCTGGCTAATTAGAATGCTTCAAACGTCCCTCCTGAGAGACGTTTTGGACATTCTAGCAGAGAGGATTTCTAAGTCCTGGGCTCCTGGCGCGGGCTCCTTACACAGGTGGGGCACCTGTGTAAGTTCACCTTAAAGATTTTTCTGTAAAGGTGAACTTACCCTTTAACCACTTCAGCCCCGGAAGGATTTACCCCCTTCCTGACCAGAGCACTTTTTACAATTCGGCACTGCGTCGCTTTAACTGCTAATTGCGCGGTCATGCAATGCTCTACCCAAACGAAATTTGCGTCCTTTTCTTCCCACAAATAGAGCTTTCTTTTGATGGTATTTGATCACCTCTGCCGTTTTTATTTTTTGCGCTATAAACGGAAAAAGACTGAAAATTTTGAAACAAAATGATATTTTCTACTTTTTGTTATAAAAAAAATCCAATAAACTAAATTTTAGTCATACATTTAGGCCAAAATGTATTCGGCCACATGTCTTTGGTAAAAAAAATGTCAATAAGCGTATATTTATTGGTTTGCGCAAAAGTTATAGCGTCTACAAACTAGGGTACATTTTCTGGAATTTACACAGCTTTTAGTTTATGACTGCCTATGTCATTTCTTGAGGTGCTAAAATGGCAGGGCAGTACAAAACCCCCCCAAATGACCCCATTTTGGAAAGTAGACACCCCAAGGAAATTGCTGAGAGACATGTTGAACCCATTGAATATTTTTTTTTTTGTCCCAAGTGATTGAATAATGACAAAAAAAAAAATTTACAAAAAGTTGTCACTAAATGATATATTGCTCACACAGGCCATGGGCATATGTGGAATTGCACCCCAAAATACATTCAGCTGCTTCTCCTGAGTACGGGGATACCACATGTGTGGCACTTTTTGGGAGCCTAGCCGCGTACGGGGCCCCGAAAACCCAGCACCACCTTCAGGATTTCTAAGGGCATACATTTTTGATTTTACTCCTCACTACCTATCACAGTTTTGAAGGCCATAAAATGCCAAGATGGCACAATCCCCCCCCAAATGACCCCATTTTGGAAAGTAGACACCCCAAGCTATTTGCTGAGAGGCATGGTGAGTATTTTGCAGCTCTCATTTGTTTTTGAAAATGAAGAAAGACCAGAAAAAAAATTTTTTTTTTCTTTTTTCAATTTTCAAAACTTTGTGACAAAAAGTGAGGTCTGCAAAATACTCACTATACCTCTCAGCAAATAGCTTGGGGTGTCTACTTTCCAAAATGGGGTAATTTGGGGGGGGTTTGTGCCACCTGGGCATTCCATGGCCTCCGAAACTGTGATAGGCAGTGAAGAGTGAAATCAAAAATTTACGGCCTTAGAAAGCCTGAAGGCGGTGCTTGGTTTTCGGGGTCCCGTGCGCGGCTAGGCTCCCAAAAAGTCCCACACATGTGGTATCCCCGTACTCAGGAGAAGCAACAGAATTTATTTTGGGGTGTAATTTCACATATTCCCATGGCATGTTTGAGCAATATAACATTTAGTGACAACTTTGTGCAAAAAAAAAAAAAAAAAAATTTGTCTCTTTCCCGCTACTTGTGTCACAATATAAAATATTCCATGGACTCGACATGCCTCTCAGCAAATAGCTTGGGGTGTCTACTTTCCAAAATGGGGTCATTTGGGGGGGGTTTGAACTGTCCTGGCATTTTATGCACAACATTTAGAAGCTTATGTCACACATCACCCACTCTTCTAACCACTTGAAGACAAAGCCCTTTCTGACACTTTTTGATTACATGAAAAAATTATTTTTTTTTGCAAGAAAATTACTTTGAACCCCCAAACATTATATATTATTTTAAAGCAAATGCCCTACAGATTAAAATGGTGGGTGTTTCATTTTTTTTTTTTTCACACAGTATTTGCGCAGCGATTTTCAAACGCATTTTTTGGGGAAAAAACACACTTTTTTAAATTTTAATGCACTAAAACACACTATATTGCCCAAATGTTTGATGAAATAAAAAAGATGATCTTAGGCAGAGTACATGGATACCAAACATGACATGCTTTAAAATTGCGCACAAACGTGCAGTGGCAACAAAATTAATACATTTTTAAAAGCCTTTAAAAGCCTTTACAGGTTACCACTTTAGATTTACAGAGGAGGTCTACTGCTAAAATTACTGCCCTCGATCTGACCTTCGCGGTGATACCTCACATGCATGGTGCAATTGCTGTTTACATTTGACGCCAGACCGCCGCTTGCGTTCGCCTTAGCGCGAGAGCAGGGGGGACAGGGGTGCTTTTTATTTATTTTTTTTTTTTTTCTTTATTATTTTTTTGCTTTTTTATCTTATTTTTAAACTGTTCCTTTCATTTTTTTTTTTTTTTAAATCATTTTTATTGTTATCTCAGGGAATGTAAATATCCCCTATGATAGCAATAGGTAGTGACAGGTACTCTTTTTTGAAAAAATTGGGGTCTATTAGACCCTAGATCTCTCCTCTGCCCTCAAAGCATCTGACCACACCAAGATCGGTGTGATAAAATGCTCCCCCAATTTCCCAATGGCGCTATTTACATCCGGCGAAATCTAAGTCATAAAATGCTCGTAGCTTCCGGTTTCTTAGGCCATAGAGATGTTTGGAGCCACTCTGGTCTCTGATCAGCTCTATGGTCAGCTGGCTGAATCACCGGCTGCATTCTCAGGTTCCCTGTTGAGACAGGAGAGCCAGAGAAAAACACGGAAGACGGTGGGGGGGGGGGCATTCCCTCCCACTGCTTGTAAAAGCAGTCTAGAGGCTAATTAGCCGCTAGGATTGCTTTTACATGAAAGCCGACCGCTGGCTAAAAAGAATGATACCAAGATGATACCTAAACCTGCAGGCATCATTCTGGTATAACCACTCAAAGTCGTGAATGGCGTACCTGAAGACAAAAAAATGGTTAACAATAAAGCACAGTAAACGGTAAAGTATAAAAAATTGCATACCTGAAAAGCAAACATGATAAAACATAATAACAATAAAACATTGCAGAATAGAATACAGTAAAAAAGAGCAGAACAATAGAGAGAGAGAATAGAGAGAGAGAACAATAAAACGACAACTATTTTTTTTTTTTTTTTTTTGTTTGTGTTTTTTTTTTTTTTTTTACACTTTTTTTTTTGTAACTGTAACTTTTATAACTGTAACCGGTTCCAGGTTCGGGTCTCTCAAAATGCGATGGCATCTTGGGAGACCCTGTGAAAGTGTGCCTAGTCTGTGCAATGCTGTACCCTACGCTAATACTCAACTAGTGAATGGTAGCGTTCAAAACATTCACCAATGCAAAGACCAGGATTGTCAGGACAGGAGGGACAATAATAGCGGGTGTCACGCCTATATCCGCGCTTGCTGCAGACACAACATCTTTTTTGGGGGGGTTCGTTGGGTAGGGGTACTTGGGAGGATATATAAATGCCTCTCATGCAGCCGACTGCATTTGGTTGGGGATGTGAATGGGGGAAGTACGGGCGCTGCAGAAGCGGTGGGTTCCCAATTAGGATTGGCGAATGCAGCAGGAAGGGCACTATGGGCACGACGGGCCTGTGTTTGTCTTTTTGGTGGCAGCGGGACACTACTTGTGCTTGCCACCTCACCAGCTTGAACTGCACTTATGGGACTCGCCACGTCACCAAGTGTTACTGCAGTGCTGGTTTGACTACGACCGGGGTGTACTAGGCCGCTGGTGCTTGCCAGTTCACCAAAACGCTACAAAAAAAAGTGACAGTGATCGATCGATACTGCACTTGGGTGGGCTGGACTGGGCTGGGCCGGGCGGAGGGGCAAAACGCAGGTGCTAGCAGGTATCTGGGCTGATCCCGCTAACACTGCGTTTTTGGGAACCCTAAACTGCTGGGGACGCCAGTATAGATCTGATCGGATCAGATATTGATGCGTTCAGATACTATACCACTAAGGGAGGTGTACGGTGCGTGCATGGGTGTTCGCGGTACTGGCGCTAATCTGACGCTGCCTGGGGCGACGCATATCACCGCCGGGCGATCAGGGGGCTAAACCTTTTTTCGGTAATAAACGGCGGGTGCCCTGACACTATAAAAAATAAACGAACTAACCAGCGTCACCCGTAACGGTTATACGGTGATCAGTGGTAAAAGGGTTAACTAGGGGGCCATCAAGGGGTTAAAACATTTATTAGGTAGTATATGGGGGTCCCTGTCGCTATAAAACACTGACGGCGAACCTAAATATTTACGTCCCTAACTAGCGTCACCAGCGACACTAATACAGCGATCAGAAAAATGATCGCTTAGCGACACTGGCGACAGGGGGTGATCAAGGGGTTAAAACTTTATTAGGGGGGGTAAGGGGGGTACCCTAGACCTACAGGGGGCTAAACCTTTATTCGGTAATAAACGGCGGGTGCCCTGACACTATAAAAAATAAACGAACTAACCAGCGTCACCCGTAACGGTTATATGGTGATCAGTGGTGAAAGGGTTAACTAGGGGGCAATCAAGGGGTTAAAACATTTATTAGGTAGTATATGGGGGTCCCTGTCGCTATAAAACACTGACGGCAAACCTAAATATTTACGTCCCTAACTAGCGTCACCAGCGACACTAATACAGCGATCAGAAAAATGATCGCTTAGCGACACTGGTGAGGGGGGGTGATCAAGGGGTTAAAACTTTATTAGGGGGGGTACCCTAGACCTACAGGGGGGTAACAGTCACTACCCTAACACTGCTAACTGTCACAAACTGACACTATGCAGTAATCAGGAAAAAAAAAAAACCTGCTTGGTGTCAGTTTGTGACGGGGGGGGGGGTGATTGGGGGGCGATCGGGGGTGTAATGTATGCCTGGCATGTTCTACTGTGTGTGTGTGAGTGTTGGTGCACTTACATGTCATCTCCCCTCGGCGCTGGAACGGAAACTCCCGAGCCGAGGAGAGATGACATCACATCCTCTGCCTCTGTGTACTGTACAGAGGCAGGGGATGTTTCTCATTGGCTGGGAGCGATCGCAAGGGGGGGGCCACGATCGGATGGCCTCCCCCTTGTCTCCCATCGCTTCCAACCAAATGCCGACCGCAGCTGGCACCGGGGGGGGGGTCCGATCGGACCCCCCACCCGCGGGAAGGCAATCACGTTTCAGGTACGTGATTTTGCCTGCCCGTGCCGCTCTGCTCACGTATATAGGCGTGAGGCGGTCGGCAAGTGGTTAACAGGAGGTGTCGTATTGAACTTCCAGTCACCAGTATGAGAGAGTGCGAGTGATGACATCAAATTTGACCTTATAACACTAACGAGTCACATGACACCAGGGAGGGAAAATAGCTTATTGAGCACAATGTGGACATTTTCACTTAGGGGTGTGCCAGCAGTTTAGTCAATAATGGCTGGGTGTTGAGTTATTTTGAGGGGACAGCAAATTTACACTGTTATACAAGCTGTACACTCACTACTTTTACATTGTTTCAAAGTGTCATTTCTTCAGTGTTGTCACATAAAAATATATAATAAAATATTTACAAAAATGTGAGGGGTTTACTCACTTTTGTGAGATACTATGTGTATATGTATGTATATATAGATATATATGTATGTGTGTGTATATATATGTATATATATATAGGCCTCAAGGGTTATTTGCCACCAGTTGGCCCACATTACCTGTGCCCATCAGTGCAGCCTCACCCATGCACATCAGTGCAGCCTGCCCATGTCCACCAATGCAGCCTGTGCCTTACGATGCAGCCTACCTGTGCAGGGAAAGAGAGGAGGGCAATTGCTGGCCAAATCATCAGAGCACCGAGGAACATCAGAGTTTACATTTCAATTGCTGTATGTTTCCGCCGCTTGCCGTCAAATACAGCCCCGCCTCCTGGCCGGGGGAACTTTGATATACGTCACAGGTCTGGGGATTGGACGGGTGATCTGTCCATCAAAGTCCCCTGACAAGGAGGAGGGGGCTATATGTGACAGCGAGTGCAGGGAACACATGGCAATTGATATGAAAGCTGTGATGTTCCTTGGCACTTTGATCTTCAGGCCGCCTGCTTTCCTCTCTTCCAATTTGCAAACGGCTCCCATACAAACCTGCCTGCCAATGGTGCTCGCCCACCCCCAATCATGCAGCCCATCCTCGCCAGCCCTCAAATTCCACTCGCAAAATATTTACCATAATTCCTTTCCTGGCTCTACCTCACGCTTGCATACTACGGGTCAAATCTGACATAAAAGGCCTGTGTCATCTGGCTCAGAGCCATCAACTTCCTGCTATAGTCTACCAAGCCCCTGGGTTCCCCACTTTACTCCTCCTACTTCCTAGAACTTGCCCCCTTGCTATCCTTCCCTTTCTCCTTCTTTCTTTCTCACGTTCTCTACTTTTATTATCTTATTGACACTAGGTGACACTTTGTTGATTTTCCCTTTACGTCATTCAGGACAGCCACTATTGAGAGATAGTCTCCTCCTCTTCCTCTAGGAAACACTGCGCAAGCCCATAAAACTCTCACTTCCCCTGCCGGACCTAAGTTAATAGTGTTTCCTCCGGTGGGGAGACACTGTGCAGGGAACCAGGCTTATACAGTCAGGGAGATTGTGGCCTCTCTCAAACATCCCCAGGGAAGCGGGGGCTTCGAGGGTTAGGATGGCGGTACATAACCGCAAACTGCAGCCACCCCTTCCTTGTCGAGCGCAGCATCAGGTTGTGGGGGACCCCTATCGCGTCCACAGGGCCCGCAGCAAGGAGACACTCCGCTCTCCCTGTACGCTGTACAGGCCGCATTTTTTGTTGGGAACCAGCGGGCCGGACCACGGGCGACGTCATTTCTGGCGGAGGGCGGACGTCGACCTTTGACCCGTGACTTCCGGTTCCGGGTCGCGGTGCTGATAGGGGGCCGGGCTCAGGCTGGAGTGAGTCGTTTACACGTGCAGACAGCGTGAGACTCTACACAGGCAACCACCTGCAATCATGTCTGAGGCAGATGCTGCAACTCATGCGGACGAAGGTAAGAGTTCCCTGGGGAGGGGTCCTCTCTACCTAGGATTGTCCCCCCTCATGTACGGTTCCTTACTTAGAGGGGGGACAAACCCCCTGGGTGGTCAGGGGGTGGGGGTGACTCAGATCCCTACAGGTGGGTCGGGTACACTCCCAGGGTTTTTTCCGTTAAAAAATCGCTGAATGCAATATGCTTTCTGTATGTATTTTCAGAAATCTACAGAAAAGACAAAGTCCACTCATGTCTCTAAAAAAAAGTGTACCTCTAGTAGGGACAGTTTAGGGGAAGCTTGGACCAAAGTTTTGTGCAAGGAATGCATAGACTCCCTGGTAAAGGAAAGAGACTCTGAACAGCAGTCCGGCTTGGCAGCCTCTGTGAAGGAACTGTCATCCACTTTTTCATCTTTTAAAACGCTTTTTGAAAAATTTCAGCTTCCCTCTAATTGCATTCAGCAGGATACAACCCCACCTCATGCTCAGGGCTCTGCTCCTGCCAGATCTACTAATATAGTTATGGCAGAGGAGGTTTCAGTCCCTTCCAGGGTGGAGCATAGGCAACCAGACAGTGGCACTTCTGACTCCCATGAGGAATCAGAGGGGGAGGACCAGGACGGAGAGTCCAGGAAAATCTCCAGGTATAAATTGTCCCTGGAGGAGGTGGAAGATCTCCTAGGGGCAATATATAAAACCCTCGGTATACAAGAGGATAAAAAAACCCTCACTCCATGACCTTATGTACAAGGGCTTAGGAGATCAAAAGAAAAAAGTTTTCCCAGTACAGGAGGTTCTGGTGGAGACTATTAAAAAAGAGTGTCAGGATCCTGAAAGAAAGCCCTTTTTCTCTAGTTCCCTTAAGAGAAGATTCCCGTTTTCAGAGGATCCAGCGTCCATTTGGAATAAAAATCCCAAGTTGGATGCGGCCTTCTCTCAGGTCTCTAGGCACACAGACCTGGCATTCGAGGATATGGGGGCCTTATCGGATGTCATGGACAAAAGGATAGACTCACTGCTGAAAAAGACGTGGGACTCAACAGTCGGCAACTTAAAACCAGAAATGGCTGTTACTGTGGTAGCCTGCAATTTAGAGCACTGGCTTTTCCAGATTCAAGAGCATATTGAGGCTGGCACGGCTAAAGAGACTATCCTAGCTTCTTTCCCCACGATTCTGCGAGGAATTGCATACATAGCAGACTCCTCGGCAGAATCAGTGCGTATGTCAGCCAGATCAGCGGCTCTGGCTAACTCGGCCAGAAGGGCCCTCTGGCTGAAGACTTGGCCGGGCGACACTGCCTCCTAAGGTAAAGTTATGTGGGATACCCCTGACAGGTGATCTACTCTTTGGTCCTGGGTTAGATACAGTCTTAGACCGTACAGCAGACAAAAAGAAGTCCTTCCCACTCAAAAAACCCCAGCACAAAAAAAGGGGGTTTCGTCCGCAAAACAAGGGGGACAAAAGAAAACCTGGGACCAAAGAGGCAAGGGCAGAGGAGGGGCGATTTTTCGCTCCTCCTAAAAAAGCCCAGAAAGATCAATTACTCTTTAAATACGGTGGGAGGAAGACTGGGGGCCTTCCTTCCACAGTGGGAGACCATCTCCCCTAATCGGTTCATCCTAGGGATCATAAGTGTGACAGACCTAGCCGGGAGAGAGTCTTTTGGAGGGGACTGTATGCTAGCCTCTTGCCGATCGATCGTGGGCCCTGGCATTTGGGGGAACAGTGTTCTTTGTGAGCTGTATGCCTGGGGACCCTTGAGGTGGTATTACTGTGGATTCGGGTCCTGGTCCCCAGGACACACAGACTCTGGGGACCCTGGATTTGCCATATTGAAATAGTGACTGATTCATACCGTTGGGACTCCTACTGTTAAATGCTAATGTCATCAATTCCAGCTACCTGTCTGTTGTCTGCTAAAATGTGTATTGTAAATAAGTCTCTAGTATGGGATCTAAGAGTCATTAGATCCCCATTGTTGGTTGTGTTTAATTAACTCTGCTATTGTGATAATGTTTGGATTTTCTGAACTACAAGATGGGCAGTCTGGCCTAAAGTTCTGAGTCATCTAGGCTGTCTAAAGGGATTAGTTAATTAGCTCATGTTAATTAGGTTACAGCTGTATTGTTAGAGTAATATGAGCAGGAGGTCTGCACCTCCTCTTTTAGTGTATAAAAGAGCCTGTATATTGCAATAAAAGGAGATTCCTGTTTGAACTTACATACAGCCTGCCTGGTGTTCTGAGCTATCACAACTGGGTTAGAACGGCACATAGCTGAAGTTCTAATCCCGGAGCATCGGATGACCGAACAATCAGCTGTTGCGATCTGCTGTCTGATTCTATAGCCGCAGAGGAGTGTCGGGAGAGTAGAACCGAGCGAGCAAGGGGCTCGTTACAATAAGAAGGGGGTATTTCCTGGAATTCACAAGGCCCCCCCCCCCACACAAAGGTTCCTTGTCACGCAGCTTTCCAGCTGCACGACAAAAGCCAAGGCCTTGTTAGACGCCCTGAAGGAGTTAAAATTGCAGAACGTAGTTCGCAGAGTACCAAAGGGGGAGGAAGGAGAGGGGGTTTATTCCCATGTATTTATGGTAAAAAAAAACCTCAGGGAAATTCAGATTGTTTCTGAATTTAAAGCCCTTAAACAGGTCAATTTGCTACAAAAGATTCCGCATGGAGTCAATTTTTACGGTCAGGCTTCTGCTACCGCAGAATTGTTTCATGGTGTCTCTGGACCTCAGAGACGCGTATTTGCACGTCCCTATTGCAGAAACCTCTCAGAAGTTTCTCCATTTAGCAATAAACCTGGACGGTGCAATTCTGCACTTACAATTTCAGGCCCTGCCTTTCGGGCTATCCTCCTCGCCCCGAATATTTCTCAAAATCCTGGCAGAGGCCATGGCCTTCCTGCGACTGCAGGGAGTGTCAGTTATAGCCTATCTGGACGACCTGCTCCTATTTGCAGTATCCCCAGAACAATTACACAGGGATCTTGACCTGACAAAAAGGCTACTAACAGGATTGGGATGGCTCCTGAACTTAGACAAGTCCAGTCTCATTCCTTCACAGCGCATTATGTACCTAGGATACCTGCTGGACTCTATACTTTTGAAAGTTTTTCTTCCAAGAGAGAAAATTCTAAAACTGGACAGAGCAGTTTTATCTCTCCAGTGCAACCATCGGGTTTCCAAAAGGTCCATAATGGCAACGCTAGGTCTTCTAACCTCTACTCTCCCAGCAGTGCAGTGGGCAGGATTACACTTTCGTCCCCTGCAGTCATATGTACTAAGGATATGGGACCACAGTCAGAAGGATCTAGACACCTTAGTTCAGGTTCCCCATCAGTTAAAGAGATCTCCTTGGTGGTGGAGGAAGAAAGCGAACTTGTCGCAAGGACGTCTGTGGCTTATCCTAGTTTCACAGATAGTAACTACGGACGCAAGCGGCAAAGGCTGGGGGGCACATCTGGGATCCCTTCTAGCGCAGGACTTGTGGAAGGGAGATGAACTAAAAAGATCGTCCAATTGGAAGGGGCTGAGGGCAGTTGGCCTAGCCCTCAGATTTTTCAAAAAAGAGCTTCAGGGCCACCATATACAGGTACGGTCAGACAACTCTTCTACCGTGGCCTATATAAACTAACAGGGAGGCATCAGAAGCGGAAGTCTGCTGGCCTTGGCAACAGACATTCTAAATTGGGGCGAAACCAACACTCTCTCACTCTCAGCGTTTTTTCTGAGAAGGGAAAGGAACGTTATAGCGGACTTTCTCAGCCGGAGGAGGCTGAGAGAGGGAGATTGGGCCCTCAACCAGGAGGTTTTCAATCTCATATCCGAAAAATGGGGACCCCTGGAAGTGGATCTTTTCGCTTCAAGAGACAATGCGAAAACCCCCTGTTTTTTCTCCCTAAACGCAGGAGAAGAAGCACTGGGGGTGGACGCATTAACACAGAATTGGCATTTCAAGCCAGGCTATGCCTTCCCTCCTCCGGTGTTATTACCGGCGGTTCTGAGGAAGTTCCAACTAGAGAGCACCGCCCTCATTCTAGTAGCTCCACTTTGGCCGAAAAGGGCATGGTTTTCAATTCTCAGTCAGTTAGCAGCGGAACCGCCCCTATTCCTTCCACCCCAGGAGGATCTTCTCTCACAAGGTCCAATCCTCTGTCCACAAGTGCATCAGTGGAAATTAGCGGCCTGGCTACTAAGGAGGGTATATTAATGTATAGGGGATTTTCACAGAGATTAATTTACACCCTCCTCAACAGTAGAAAAAAGGAGACGCGTCAGATTTATAAAAAGGTCTGGCTCCTTTTCAACAAGTGGTGCATAGAAAACTCCTTCTCGGTGCAGATCCCCATAGCTGTTTTGGAGTTTCTGCAGTGTGGAGCAGACAGGGGGTTATCCGTAGGTACCCTTAAAAGTCAGGTTTCAGCAATCCGTGCTTATTTGGAGAAGTCTCTGGCCACCAATCCATGGGTAGTCAGATTCTTTAGGGCACTGTCCATACAGAGACCTACCCAAGGTCCACCCCTTCCCGGGTGGGACCTATCTCTAGTATTGCAGAGCCTTACGGGAATCCCCTTTTGAGCCTTTGAACAAATGCTTGTTAAAGGAACTTACCTTAAAAACAGTATTTTTAGTAGCAGTGACAACTGCCAAGAGAGTCAGCGAAATTGAGGCGTTATCAATTATCCTTTTTGCGTTATTTTGCCAGACAGGATAGTCCTTAACCACCTCAATACTGGGCACTTTCACCCCCTTCCTTCCCAGACCAATTTTCAGCTTTCAGTGCTCTCTCACTTTGAATGACAATTACTCAGTCATGCTACACTGTACCCAAATGAAATTTTTATCATTTTGTTCACACAAATAGAGCTTTCTTTTGGTGGTATTTATTCACCACTTCATTTTTTATTTTTTGTGATATAAGCGAAAAAAGAGCGAATATTTTGAAAAAAAAACTAAATTTTCTACTTTCTCTTTTAAAAGAAACCAAAAAAATTTAATTTTGTCGAAAATTTAGGCAAAAATGTATTCTACCACATGTCTTTGGTAAAAAAAATCCTGATAATTGTATGATCATTGGTTTGTGTGAAAGTTATAGAGTCTACAAGTCATGCTACGCATTATTGAAAATGTATCAATCCTAATGCACTGATGGCCTAATGCACTGATCTCATTTCTTGAGGCCCTAAAATGTCAGGACAGTACAATAACCCCCCAAAAGACCCCTTTTTGGAAAGAAGACAGTCTGAGGTATTTAGTAAGAGGCATAGTGAATTTTTTGAAGTTGAAATTTTTTCCCCACAATGCTTTGGAAAATTAAGAAATATAGATTTTTTTTTTTTCTTCACTAAATTGTCATATTTACAAGTTATTTCTCACACACGGTGCAGGCATAATTGCAATTACACCCCAAAATACATTCTGCTATTCGTCCTGAGTATGGCGATACCCCATGTGTGAGACTTTTCCACAGCCTGGCCACATACAGAGGCCCAACATCCATATAGCACCATCAGGCGTTCTAAAGGCATAAATTACACATTTCATTTTCTGAGTACCTATCACATTTTTGAAGGCCCTGGAGCACCAGGACAATGGAATTACCCACAAAATGACCCCATTTTGGAAAGAAAACAACCCAATGTATATTCTATGAGGCATACTGAGTCTTTTGAACATGTCATTTCTTCCCACAAGTTTTTGGAAAATGTGGAAAGAAAATGAAAACCTATTTTTTTCTCACAAAGTTGTCAATTTAGAAGATCTTTCTAACACATAGCATGTACATAGCCAAAATGACACCCCAAAATACATTCTGCTATTCGTCCTGAGGATGGCGATACCCCATGTGTGAGACTTTTCCACAGCCTGGCCACATACAGAGGCCCAACATCCATATAGCACCATCAGGCGTTCTAAAGGCATAAATTACACATTTCATTTTCTGAGTACCTATCACATTTTTGAAGGCCCTGGAGCATCAGGACAATGGAATTACCCACAAAATGACCCCATTTTGGAAAGAAAACAACCCAATGTATATTCTATGAGGCATACTGAGTCTTTTGAACATGTCATTTCTTTCCACAAGTTTTTGGAAAATGTGGAAAGAAAATGAAAACCTATTTTTTTCTCACAAAGTTGTCAATTTAAAAGATCTTTCTAACACATAGCATGTACATAGCCAAAATGACACCCCAAAATACATTCTGCTATTCGTCCTGAGTATGGTGATACCCCATGTGTGAGACTTTTCCACAGCCTGGCCACATACAGAGGCCCAACATCCATATAGCACCATCAGGCGTTCTAAAGGCATAAATTACACATTTCATTTCCTGAGTACCTATCACATTTTTGAAGGCCCTGGAGCACCAGGACAATGGAATTACCCTCAAAATGACCCCATTTTGGAAAGAAAACAACCCAATGTATATTCTATGAGGCATAATGAGTCTTTTGAACATGTCATTTCTTTCCACAAGTTTTTGGAAAATGTGGAAAGAAAATGAAAACCTATTTTTTTCTCACAAAATTGTCAATTTAGAAGATCTTTCTAACACATAGCATGTACATAGCCAAAATGACACCCCAAAATACATTCTTCTACTCGTCCTGAGTGTAACGATACCCCATGTGTGAGACTTTTCCACAGCCTGGCCACATACAGAGGCCCAACATCCATATAGCACCATCAGGCGTTCTAAAGGCATAAATTACACATTTCATTTCCTGAGTACCTATCACATTTTTGAAGGCCCTGGAGCACCAGGACAATGGAATTACCCACAAAATGACCCCATTTTGGAAAGAAAACAACCCAATGTATATTCTATGAGGCATAATGAGTCTTTTGAACATGTCATTTCTTTCCACAAGTTTTTGGAAAATGTGGAAAGAAAATGAAAACCTATTATTTTCTCACAAAGTTGTCAATTTAGAAGATCTTTCTAACACATAGCATGCACATAGCCAAAATGACACCCCAAAATACATTCTGCTACTCGTCCTGAGTATGGCGATACCCCATGTGTGAGACTTTTCCACAGCCTGGCCACATACAGAGGCCCAACATCCATATAGCATCATCAGGCGTTCTAAAGGCATAAATTACACATTTAATTTCCTGAGTACCTATCACATTTTTGAAGGCCCTGGAGCACCAGGACAATGGAATTACCCACAAAATGACCCCATTTTGGAAAGAAAACAACCCAATGTATATTCTATGAGGCATAATGAGTCTTTTTAACATGTAATTTCTTTCCACAAGTTTTTGGAAAATGTGGAAAGAAAATGAAAACCTATTTTTTTTCTCACAAAGTTGTCAATTTAGAAGATCTTTCTTACACATAGCATGTACATAGCCAAAATGACATCCCAAAATACATTCTGCTACTCGTCCTGAGTATGGCGATACCCCATGTGTGAGACTTTTCCACTACCTGGCCACATACAGAGGCCCAACATGCAAGTAGCACCTCCAGGCTTCTAACACATAGCATGTACACACCAAGAATTACACCCCAAAATACATTCTGCTGAGCAAAAGGTAAAAAAAAAAAGCTCACCTGTGGTTTTAGCAGGCAGGAATACCGTTCCAGAGCAGCCAAAGCATTTGTCCAGACAGCCAAAGGAAATGTCCAGGAATTGTCCAGGCAGCAGACAGATATGGAAAAGTATGAACATGGTTCAGTACAGTCCAAGGTTTAGCAGGCAGTTCAGGTAACAGGCATAGGCATGGCCAGTCCAGGTGGTAGGCAAAGGCATGGCAAGGTCATGTGGCAGGCAAATGCATGGCAAGGTCATGTGGCAGGCAAAAGGCATGGCCAGTTCAGGTGGCAGCAGGCAGCACTTTGTACATTGGGCCTTGGTCAGGTAAGACCTGAGGACAGGGGTAGAGGCTTCTTCCCACCCAAATCTCTACGAAGCCTCCGAGTCTCCAGACCCTAATCCGAGAAAACTAAAAACCCGGAGAAAAATGTTTTCTCCACTCGGAAAACCTTTTCTGGAGCCCCTCACATATGTGAGACCCCTGTGCTGTACAGTGGCAGGGCAAATGATCAGTTCAGGAGGCAGGCAAAAATCATGGTCATTTAACAGTCCGGGTCAATTCACGTTGAAGGCAGAAAGATGTTTGGCAGAGGCATAGTCGTTAACAGTCCGGGTCAATTTACGTTGAAGGCAGAAACATGTTTGGCAGAGGCATAGTCGTTAACAGTCCGGGTCATTCACAGAAATGGCAGATAGTGGAAAAAAATCACCTTCACTGTACTAATAGTGTAGTGAAGTATGATAGCTCCGATAGCATGTTCCAATACAGAGCCCTGGCTCGGAGGGACATTCGGGACAGTAGTATCGGGTGTCTCGGCGAATTCCTCTACTTGCACATACACGACATTTTTTTTGGGGTTTGCGACCTGTTTGGGTAAGAGGGAGGATTTCGGGAAAGTGCCTTTCATGGAGTCTGGCTAACGCATCGGAGCGAATTAGTTGAGGGGCTTGGCCTTGGGGATAGAGAAGGGCTGTGAAAACTTCTTCTTGGAATTTTAGATAGGGTAGGGAACTTTGGGTGCACTTAGAAAAAATGATATAGGAATTAAATAGGGCAAGTTGCATCAAATAAATGGCGACTTTCTTGTACCAAAATAGTGATTTCCTGGTGGCCAAGTAGGGCTGCATCATCTGGTCGTTCATATCCACCCCCCCCATGTATAGGTTGTACTCATGCACACATTTTGGCTTCTGTATGGGGCCTCCTCTTCTCTGAAGTTCCACCAAGGTGTCGTCATGTATTGTTGAAAGGATGTAGACATCTCTTTTTTTATCTCTCCACTTCACCGCTAGTACTTCTTCAGTTCGCATACTGGCCATTTCACCCTTCTTCAATTTCTTGGTGACCAATCTTTGTGGGAAGCCTTTGCGGTTGGTCCGTGCTGTCCCACAGGCCACAGTGTTCTTCAGGTACAAATGGCGGAAAAGTGGGAGACTAGTGTAGAAATTGTCTACGTAAAGGTGGTAACCTTTCCCAAGTAATGGTTGGATCAGCTGCCAGACAATTTTGCCACTTGTTCCCATGTAGGTAGGGCATCCAGGGGGGTTTAGCTGTCTGTCTTTTCCCTCATAAATCATAAAATCATATGTGTAACCCGTGGCCCTGTCACACACCTTATAAAATTTTACCCCACGTCTGGCTCTTTTACTGGGGAGGTATTGTTTTATTCCCAGTCTTCCGGTGAAGTGCACCAGGGATTCATCCACACATATGTTTCTATCAGGGGTAAACATCTCCTTGAAGCTGGCGCAAAAAAAATTGATTAGGGGCCGAATTTTGAATAACTTATCGTAACTGGGATGATTTCGAGGGAGGCATTGGGCATTGTTATTGAAGTGTAAAAATCTCATGATCATCTCATAACGGGTTCTGGGCATAAATGAAGAATAGATCGGCATGTGGTGGATAGGTCGGGTAGACCAGTAGGAATGGAGTTCATTTTTTTTTGTCAGCCCCATGTTGAGGGTTAGGCCAAGGAAAATTTTAAATTCTTCTACGGTGAGGGGTTTCCAAACAAAAGGACGGGCATATGAGGAACTGGGATTGTTGGCTATGTGTTGGCTGGCGTATAGATTACATTGCTCCACAATGTAGGTTAGGAGTTCATTGGTAAAAAATAAATGAAAATAATAAAGTGGGGTTACATTTTCCGTCTGCATCTGAGGGCCTGGCTGGGCTGTGAAAAGGGGTATTACAGGTTCTACTGATGTATCGGGCAGCCATGTTGGATACAGTAGAACATCTGGGAGGCTAGTATGGGCACTGCCTCGTTGATGGGATCCGTTGCTAGCATCTGGCCTATCTTCTAGGAAGGTTGCAGAAGTGCTGGTGGATGCCCGCCTATCCCGAAGTGCTGCGCTGCTGGTGGATGCCTGCTGGTGGATGCCCTGGAGTGCTGCGCTACTGGTGGATGCCTGCATGTCATCCTGGAGTGCTGGGCTGCTGGTGGATGCCTGCATATCATCCTGGAGTGCTGCGCTGCTGGTGGATGCCTGCTGGTGGATGCCCTGGAGTGCTGCGCTGCTGGTGAATGCCTCCTCCTGCTCATTTCTCCTGATTCTCCTTGTTAGGATTGTATCTTCCTCTGTTTCCAACTCGGAGCCACTGCTTTCCACTGGCTCATAGTCACTATCCGAGTCTGACGGAGAGAATTCCCCGCTACTCTCGTCCGACATACTCTGGAGTATTTGGAGAGCCTCCTCTGCGCTGTAAGACCTTTTTGTCATGTTGGCGGGCAGATGTGTCAGATGGCAGGCGGCAGATGTGCCAGATGGTGGGCGGCTGTGCCAGATGGTGGGTGGCAGATGTGCCTGATCGTGGGCAGATGGCGGCTGGCAGATGTGCCTAATGGCGGGCGGGCAGATGTGCCTGATGATGGTGGGCGGCTGATGTGTCAGCTGTTGACGGGCTGATGTGTCAGCTGTTGACGGGCTGATGTGTCAGCTGTTGACGGGCTGATGTGTCAGCTGATGACGGGCTGATGTGTCAGCTGATGACGGTGTCAGATGGCGGGCGACAGATGTGCCTGATGGCGGGCGGCAGATGTGCCTGATGACTGGCGGGCAGATGTGCCTGATGACTGGCGGGCAGATGTGCCTGATGGCAGGCGGCAGATGTGCCTGATGGCAGGCGGGCAGATGTGCCTGATGGCAGGCGGGCAGATGTGCCTGATGGCAGGCGGGCAGATGTGCCTGCTGACTGGCGGGCAGATGTGCCTGATGGCAGGCGGGCAGATGTGCCTGATGATGGTGGGCGGCTGATGTGTCAGCTGTTGACGGGCTGATGTGTCAGCTGATGACGGGCTGATGTGTTAGCTGTTGACGGTGTCAGATGTGCCTGATGGCGGGCGGCAGATGTGCCTGATGACTGGCAGGCAGATATGCCTGATGACTGGCAGGCAGATGTGCCTGATGACTGGCGGGCAGATGTGCCTGATGACTGGCGGGCAGATGTGCCTGATGACTGGCGGGCAGATGTGCCTGATGACTGGCGGGCAGATGTGCCTGATGACTGGCGGGCAGATGTGCCTGATGACTGGCGGGCAGATGTGCCTGATGGCAGGCGGGCAGATGTGCCTGATGGCAGGCGGGCAGATGTGCCTGATGACGACGGGCTGATGTGCCGGCTGTTGGCGGACAGATGTGCCCGCTGTTGGCGGACAGATGTGCCAGTTGTTGACGGGCAGATGTTCACTGACAGGTGTTTTCACTGTTTGGGGACACGGTGTTTTGGGGACACTGTGTTTTGGGGACACTGTGTTTTGGGGACACTGTGTTTTGGGGACACTAGCTGGGTGATCAGTGGGTAAACAGCAGACAAACAGCTTTATTACTCACTGATCTCCTGGCTGCAGCACAGATCTCTCTTCCTCTCCTCACTGACAGGCTCTGTGTGAGGAGAGGAAGAGATGAGAGCAGTTACTACGCTCTCTATTTACATTACATGACGACTGTGATTGGACAGTCGTCATGTGATCAGGAGGGCCAATCACAGGGCCCTCCTGTGTTGTGCTGTCTCTGGGGGACACAGGCAGATCGGGATCGCGCCGCTGCGCGGGCACGTGGCGGCGCGATCTCCTGTCATCTGCCACCCCCTCCCCCTTGTTTACTATATGATGGCTGTGATTACACACAGCCATCGTGCGGATCAGGAGGGCAAATCACATTGCCCTCCTGCCGATCTGAGATGCGGCGTGTCCGAGTGACACGCGCGCATCGGGATTGCGCGGCTGCGCGGGAGCGCGCCCGCGTGATCCCGCTCCTTCTGAAGGACGTTCGGGAACGTCCAGTCAGAAGGAGGGAGCTCCCACCCGGCCGTTTATGTGCAGTGGCCGGGTGGGAAGTGGTTAAGACTGATTCAGCATTTTTGCCTAAAGTGGCGTCAGGCTTTCACAGAAGCCAGGAAATAGTCCTACCTTCATTTTGTCCCAACCCTTCAGGAGAAAGGGAACTGAAATTTCATTTTTTAGATGTAAGGAGGTGTATCCCACAATACCTAGAGATGACTAAAACAATAAGAAAGTCTGATTCTCTATTTTGTTTTCCGGGTCCAGAAAAGGACTCAGAGCGTCTCGACGCACGATTGCCAGATGGCTTAGATTAGCTATTGGGCAGGCATATTCTTTAGCAGGGAAGGAGATCCCTATGGGTATAAAGGCACACTCTACCAGAGCCGTGGCAACTACCCAGGCAGAGAAGGCTGGAGCAATTCCAGAGCAAATATGCAAGGCAGCGACATGTTCCAGCTACTCCAGTTTCGTTAAACATTACAGAGTGGACCTGGTGGCGGCAGGTGAGCAGGCTTTTGGGCGAAAAGTTCTGCAAGCTGTAGTCCCACCCTAATTGGTAAGTGCTCGATTATCCTCTCAATAGTGGCTGTCCTGAATAGCGTAAAAGGGAAAATTAAAGTTGCGTACCGGTAACGTCTTTTCCTGTAGTCTTTCAGGACAGCCCTAGTTACCCACCCTAAACTTTGGGGGTCTTATTAAAGACCAGAACGCAATATGATGATATTGGATGGTATGTTATTAATGTGTTCTTGTGTCTCCCCAGCTGACCGAAGGTGATCTTGTAAAAACTGAGGTCCGGCAGGGGAAGTGAGAGTTTTATGGGCTGGCGCAGTGTTTCCTAGAGCAAGAGGAGGAGACTATCTCTCAATAGTGGCTGTCCTGAAAGACTACAGGAAAAGACGTTACCAGTACGTAACTTTAATTTTTTTTTACCTCAAACTGTGTTCAAGTTAATTACACTTGACCACTTCAAGTTATAGAATTTGCTCTTTGTATGTTAGGAATTTTTGCTTTACTCATTATCAAACAACTGCTATATATCCTTCTACATTGTATGAAAATATATGTTTAAAAAATCCAAGGGGAAGAGGTCTTATTTCAGAAATATACTTTAGTGAACTTTGACTCGCAAGACAAAATGTTTTACATGCAAAAATGGGAATCTGAATGCAATTCATCCCTCTCTACTGAAGATTGGAGGGATTGTATTATAAAGCTTCGTAAGTGTACTAGATCACTCACAATACGAGAAAATGCTACTAAACTCTTTACAAGATGGTATTTTACACCCACCAAATCGCATGCTATTTTCCCATCTGTTCCATCAATGTGTTTCAGAGGATGTCTATCTCCGGGATCCTTCTCTCATATTTTCTGGGACTGTGATAAAATTTAATGTCTTTAAAAATTTAAACTGTTTCTGGCACTCGTATTAAGCTTTCTTTAACTGTTTATTATTCCCATCCATCCAAAGCATCACTGTGCCACATATGAGACTTATCCACACAATAAGTGTAGCCATTTACTGGCTAATTGCTCTTCACTGGAAATCCACTTTATTCCCTATCACCCAATTGAAGGCGACAGTGAATACAATCAGTCTTATGGAAAAAAAAAAAAAATCCCTAAGTTATATAATATTACACAATTCTATTACAAAAAAATGGGATCCACGCTGAAATTCTCTTTCAACGCATAGATAATTTCGTGTATCAGAGAATAGAAGATATTCATACAATACAATTATAATATACTATTTGTATATGGTTAGAAGTATACCTTTTTCATTTATATCGGTCTTTTTTACAACATTATATCAATTGTTGTTGTTACAAGTTCTTTTTATATTTTCTTTTTTGCTAATAATATATATTTCAATAACCTTTTGATTACATGTATTATCTACTGTAGTTTTGATGTGCAATATTCTCATGTACCACTATATTTTTCTAAATACATTTTGTAAATAAGACAAGTTTGTTACATAGGTTGGTTGTGAACGTCACTAAGTTGAGGTTCGCTTTTGTAAATTCTACGGTTTGTACACATTAACATTGTAAAGTGAACTTATAAACTGTTATTCTATCCATTTTTGGGTTAGTTGTGTGTACTTTGCTAAACTATGGGCCTATAATTCTTGTGTTAATATGTTAATAATTAGCTTTTTTTTGTGAAGTGCTACCAATAAAACCATAAAAAATAAAAGGCAGCGGGCTGCCAGTGCAGGTATTCTGCAAGTCACAACGGGCCAGGAAAATTAAGTGTTACTAATAATTTACCGTTTTTCTGGCTCTGCGTCATGCCAGCACGCCACAGGATATAACCAGCCTAATCCTAGGGAGGGAAAGAAAGCAGAGACAACAGTTGCTGCTTACAAAAATTTGATGATAAGAAAGAGAGAACTGAAGCACTCATGATTCTGCTTGGGGGGGGGGGGGGGCATAGTGGCGCTTGGAGAGAGACAGATGGGTGGGAAACAAAACTATAGGTAAAGGTGGTTATGGTAATAAAATCCAGTGGTTAGGGGTGGCTTGGACCCTGTAAAAGTTCAGTTCAGGCTTTAATGGCTTAGGAACAAGTTTGATGGGTTAAAGATGTATATAGCGCTCTAGAGGTAAAGCCAGCTGTGGAAGAGGAAGCGGCTCTGTAGATATATAATATGGAGAACAGTGGCGCTCATCTGAGTGCAGTATATTAAAACAATTAATGGTGAATTTATTATGATAAAAAATGAAAATAAGAATTAACTCACATGGTAAGGAATAAAAAGTTACATTTTTAGTGCAGCAAAAAAGGGATAGGGGGATGTGTGGTGTACATGGATACTAGGAATAAAAAATGGATTTAAGAATCAATATTCTATTTCAAAAGGGTAAGCAAGGTTAAATGGAATGGTGGGAAAGAGATATTTGGTAGATAGGGGACTTGAACTACTTGAATGGTGGATATGGGGTTGCCCTCTGATGCTGGGAATTGGTAATACATGAGCCAAAAAGGGAATAAGTACAGCACAAATTGATTAGGGTCATGCAGATTCAGAGGGTGGCCATAAAGGCTCTATTAAAAGTGGGAAAATTCTATATAGAGAATTTTGGATGTATACATATATGAAAAATAAAAAATAAAAAACATATGTATGAATGTAAATGTAAGTAGTGTGAATAAGTGTGAAGATAGTTGAAATTCTGAAAATTATTATTAGATAGGCCAGTGGATTAGGCTCTAGATGGCTTTATGCAGAGAAATGGATGAAAAGACGGAGTGAACCTCCAAATCCTCGTTGGGGCCTCCTGGCACCATACTTCCCAGAGTGTATATCCAGAAAGTTTCTCTTGCGCAAAGGCGCTGGAACTGTTCAGATTTCGGATTTCTTGGAGATGGTTTCCAACACCCAAACTCGAAGGCCTGTGGATTATTGATGGTGAAATTCTAGAAAATGTCTGACAACACTACGTTTGTCGGCGCCATCTTCTACTGTCTGTATTTGCCAAACATCTTTCTGACGGTTCTAATAGTTCTGCCTACATAAAGTAGGTTACAGGGGCAGGAAAGACAATAGATGGCAAATTCGGTGGAGCAGTTCTAAAAATCATTGAAGATGTAGGTCTAGCCCACATGTTTCATATCCATGCCACTTAGCCCATAACCTATTCAGCTTGAACAGGGGGCCACTTTACCTCCACAGTTCATGCTGCATATATCATATTTAAAATGTTTTTTTTTTTCTGATCTAGTCATGAGATTTTGGATAACCTATACATGTTGTTTCCTGACAGTTTTTTTTTTCCACCCTCATGTACCTTAGCAAATGCTATTTTCAGCAAAATTTGTGCCACATTCCCAAAAATTGAAGATGCTGTAATAAATATCAACCACCAATGGTGGGGTACATTTTTCTTACATAAATATTTTCAAACCAAAATTACACCCAGAGGCCTTAGAAATTAAACACAGGCATGCCTTCCTCACAACCCAATTACAGAAAGAATGGCAACACCTTTCTGAATTTTGTTCCCAAAAATGGATAAACCTCATTATCCAACAAAGAGAGATCAAATATCACACGTTACTGACAAAGGCCAAGACTCTGATTCAGACCTTGACCCAGCTTACAAAACAATTACCCCTCAGATGGCTCCATATCTTCAAAAGAAAGACAGAGAGGAGGATAATCTGATCCAAATAAAATTGCAAAAAATGCGGAGAGATGTAGATGACTACAACCATAAAAGAATATTCAACTGAAAGAACATAACCACCTCTTCCAATGTGGATACTGGACCCATACCTCTCATGTCATGTAGACCTGTCTACATCGGGCCCTTACCCACCCCCTCACTCAGCTCTAGAAGAAACCACAAAGCACAAGTCCTATCCAGGACCAACAACACGGCTTTGCCCATAAAAGCCAATTTGGACCTATCTCCACATCTTCTAGACCCTAAACCTCAGAGGACAAGAAGGAAGGAAGATAAAAATGGAAAAGGTAATATCACTCATAAAAATGCATCAGATCAGCCCATCGGACTCAACAACATCCACAATTAAGACAAACTGCATATCCACCACCTCCAATTCATCAACTTCCTATTACGCTGCTGACACCAGGGTCCCCATTGATCCTGCATCAGTGGCTGATGTAGGAACCACTACCCACACTGCATCATTCACACCAGCTGCCTTCACCAGAAATAATACTTCTGCAATTAAGGCAACTGCTACAGTAGGCTGTAGGGAGACACACAATCTGTCCCCCTCACCCCATCCATGGATCCATCTTTTTTTGCGTTGGCCCCTCTACCTGTCCAAAAAGAAAAGTTATTTGTCAGCTTGCATGATGAGGTTGTGCAAGGCTGCGGGGGAGAAGACTTGTCCAAAAGAAGCTGGTGAAACGTTCCCTGGATATGGTGGTGGGGGTTGTGCCGAATAGATGATCCGTATGTATATTCTGATCCGAGATAGGAGGCCATCCACTTATATTTACTCATGCCTGTTACCCCTGCAGGGATACCAGGAGTCGGTGAGTGGGGACCCTTGAGGGGGAGCACACAAGTCACTGGATTTTGATGAAGCACAAGAGTCACTTTTTTTGCATGAACACTGCCATTTTGGACTATATTTTTATATTTATTTTTTATCCTTTAGCTTTTTCAGTTTTTCATTTTTATATAAATTTTTTTTTTTTCATTTTTTCCACACTGTTGATTTGGACACTTATCACTTGGACTTGTGATTTTGTTTTTTGGTGTATACGGCTCTCATATTTTGGGTATTATCCCTGGTGACAGTGGGGAATATTTTGGGTAGTATCCCCTTGTTGCTGGTAGTGGGAGTATTGATTACTATTGCACTATTAGTGTCTAGAGAGTTGTATTTTTTATTGTATATACAACAATAATTGACACACGGTCACTGTTATATATCAAGTATTAATTTTTTGAGATATACATATGTTTACATAATTTATTGCACTTTAGGTGGTTGTGAGCATATCCACATATCAATACACCTTAGGTGGAGAACACACTTCTGTGTTTATTTAGGGAGCACATTTTTATTAATATAGGGAGCGCCACTCCATACCTTCATATAATTACCTGTAAGCATGTCCAGCATGGTCAAGAATTTACGACCAAGGGCAAGACCTACATCTTTGATGTTTTTTAGAACTGCTCCACCAAATTTGCCATCTATTGTCTTTCCTGTCCTTGTAACCTACTTTATGTAGGCAGAACTATTCTAACTGCCAGAAAGAGATGCGGCAAACAGACGGTCAGTAGAATATAGCATTGACAAACGTAGTAATGTTAGACATTTTCTAGAATTTCACCATCAACAATCCACAGGCCTTCGAGTTTGGGTGTTGGAAACCATCTCCAAGAGCCTTCCGAAATCTGAATGGTTCTGGCGCCTTTGGGCAAGAGAAACTTTTTGGATATACACTCTGGGAAGTATGGTGCCAGGAGACCTCAACGAGGATTTGGATGTTCACTCTGTTTTATAATCCATTTCTCTGCATAAAGTCATCTAGAGCCTTATTCACTGGCCTATCTAATAATTGTTTTCATAATTTCAATTATCTTCACACTACTTACTTACATTCATACGTATGTCCTTTTATTTATTTATTTTTTCTTGTATATTTTTTTATTTTTCTCTCTATATACACGAGTACACATATATGTAAACATGTGTATGCATCCAAAATTCTCTAACATAATTTTCCCACTTTCAATAGAGCTTTTATGGCCATCCTCTGAATCTACACGACCCCAATCAATTTGCGCTGTACTCATTCCCTTTTTGGCTCATGTATTACCAATACCCAGCATTAGAAGGCCAGCCCCATATCCACCATTCAAGTAGTTCCAGTCCCTTATATACCAAATATCTCTTTCCCACCATTCCATTTAACCTTACTTTTTTTAAATAGAATATTGATTTTTTTTTTTATATATCTACCAAATATCTCTTTCCCACCATTCCATTTAACCTTGCTTACTCTTTTGAAATAGAATATTGATTCTTAAATCCATTTTTTATTCCTAGTATCCATGTACACCACACATCCCCCTATCCCTTTTTCGCTGCACTAAAAATGTTACCTCCTGACCACCGTAGCAGCTCGCATAGGACACTGGGTAATGTAGTTCCTCCATCCTCCATGTCGCCATTTAAATACTGCCTCATTCCATCATGATGCTATCACAGCTTGAAGAAGGAGCATGCATGCTCCAAACGCGTGCCTGCCAGCCTTGTGTCCCACATCCAGTGACTTCACAGCTGACGGGGAGACGATTGACAGCTTGACTCGGAGCCTTGGTGACCCCTGCAGTTAGCGCGACAGCAGCAGCACCCCACACCACTGGCTATCTGAATCAAGACTACACAGCGATCCTCCCCTTGTGACTAGCCTTTTTAACCCCTTCCCTGTGATTTAATGCTTATATTAATTTTTTATCTTAATAAATTCATCATTAATCGTTTTAATATAGTGCACTCAGATGAGTGCCGCTGTTCTCCACATTACGATTCTGCTTTGACCTGAGGCTACAGCCAGGTAATGTTTTAAAGTGTTGGGAGTGCTCCTGCTCACTGGCTTACATGCCACATCTGCTGAAAAGTTATTCAGAGCTGCCCAAGATGCAGAGACTGCCTGGTGGAATGAGCCTGCATTTCCTGAGAGGAAAACTGTAATGAGGTGTCTGGATGAGTGGATTCCACTGATTCAGGAGACAATACTGGAATCTCCAGGTTTGCCATTGAGCCCATGGTACCACCGGTATGGGGGCCTTGAGGGTGCCCAAAAAGCTAATGGAACAGCGTACAGTTATTGAATCTGAAGACATCATCTTGATGAACTCCGAGCGAATGTGACGGATCTTGTCCTCAGGAAGACAAACCCTGTACCAGATAGTGTTTGAAGAGCATTCCCAAATATATTGGCCTCTGGGATAGAATAAACTTGCAGTTTTCTACATTCACCATCCATCCGAACTCTGTGTAGAACTTGATCTCATTGCCTCAAGAGGACATCTCTGGACTAAGCAAGATTGAGCACATCACTATTTCTTTCCAAGTTTTGAGTGGGTGGTTACATCTGTAGTGATCCACCCCCTCCTTTACTCTTCCTTCAGCTGTGGCCACATATTCCCCACAGAGCCACAAGCTGGTACATGCTTTGTTTCCATAACATCACACTGTTAACAAAAAAAGAGCCACATAACTGTATGAGCTGTGGGATTTTCAGCTCCAGGAGACTGTACTGTACAAGAAAAGAAGGGCTAAATGATCTTCAGCTGCTTCTCTGCTCCACTCTGCAGAGAGCCCTCCTGGGAATGTTTGGCAATGCAGAGGTTAATCTGCTTCTGTGTCATTGACACCTTGAGAGTTTAGCCTGAATGTGAGGGAGAAAGCAGTTTCAGGCTTTGGACTTGATAAGAGTGGGGAGGAGGATGAGAGGAGCTGCCTGTTTGAAGAAACTATGAGATCAGTCTAGATGGGAGGGTGGGGGAGAGAGTGTGAGAAGAACTGAAGCAATGCTGAAGTCTCGGGAGCACGCAGACTGTTAAGAAAAATAGGGTGGATCCAGAATTTATGGTCGGGATGACACTGCAGGAGAGACCTTAGCTCCTCCTACAGGTATTTTTTTTTTATTTCACAAGAAAGGGTGTACATTTCAGAGTGCAGAAAACTGTTTTTCATATCATGTCATCAGGCAATTGGAATACGGAAATAGACATTCTTGAGGTCTACTGAGACCATTTTAATCCCCCCTCTGTATCAGTGAAGAAATGGTCTTCAGAGACTCCATGCAAAAGACTCTTGCTTCAGATAGGAGTTTGAGATTTTTGAAAGTCTAGTATTGGGCTCCACTTGCCTAAAGATTTTTCTACGAGGAAAAGAGGAGAATATACCCTCTGATCTTCCTCAGAACTGGAAATACAGCCTGTAACTGCAGTAATTGTGTGTTTATGTAATTGTAGCGATGACTGCTTCTCTGGTAGCGCTGGTACTCTTGAAGGACTTTTGAATTGAAGATGACCCTTGCCCAAAACAGAGGGGTCAAGAATATTGCCAGCCTGATCCTGCCAAACTGGGTTAGTCTTGCTCTCACGGGCAACCTCTTGGCGGGCAAATCTTCAGAAAAAATGTCCTGCCGCTTTTAGATGGGTGGCTGGCTGGCCTTACACTTGATTGTTCTCCAACAGAAATGTGGCATGCACGCCATTAAAATGAGCATATTCTCTTCCTGTAAATTAGGAGTTGATCATGAGTCTTTCTATCTGCACAAAAGCAATGCATCAGATCTTGGGAAAGAAGGTCCGATTTTTGATTCAGTCACCAAGCAAATAGCATCCTCAAGTCTTCCCAAAGTTCCCCCCCCAAAAAGGAATGGCACATAGCCCCTGCATGGAGGCTGAGCCAACGGACCAATGTTTCCACCAGAGCATCCACCTGGCCCTGACTGAGTGCACCATGCTTCTAGAAATTAATCTATCCAAGTCCACCACCACTTCTGCAATAAACTCCACAGAGAGCCCTAGACCCTTCAAACGCAAACTTACTGAAAATTCCTGGGGTGTAAAGCCAAGGGCTGATTTAACCTTAGATGATACTTATGGTATCCTTACATCCTTACGTATACTTACATACTCTTATGGTTCTGGCAGTAGAGGTGGAAGCACCTGCTGTGGACAAAGCGCCCAAGGTCAGAATATGCCCTCTCTCCATAGCACCCTTAAAAGATACTGACTCCTCTGAGTATAATATATCTTGCTAATTTGTAAAGAGGCATCCACCTTTTGGAGGTGACTCCCAAGAGTCTCATTTCAATGATTGTAAAGGGTATAATTTATTCAGTCTGTCGATTGCATGCTTAAAGCGGAGTTCCACCCAAAAAAAAACTTCCGCTTTAAGGAAGGTGACCCCCTGACATGCCACATTTGGCATGTCATTTGTTTGGGGGGGGGGGAGCGTAAATCGTCAAAAATGAGGGTTCCAGCGCCCACTTCCTCCCTGGGCTCCGGAGCTGGAAGTCATTTCGCCTCTTCCCCTCCCTCTGGGCAATCATCTGGGACATGTCAGATGATTGCCTGGCCAGTCACAGCGTGTGGCTAATGCATGCGCAGTGGGTGCCCGGTTGTGAAGCCACAGCCGGGTGCCCACCATTACAATAGCGGTGCCGCAGAGAGGAGGGGGAGACGAGCGGGGCTTCGTATGCCCACATCGCTGGACCCTGGGACAGGTAAGTGTCCGATTTTATTAAGTCAGCAGCTGCGTTATTTGTAGCTGCTGACTTATATTTTTTTTTTTTAAGCAGAAATCCACTTTAACTGATGATATAATGACCAGCACCAGTGCAAAATCAAATTAGAAGGCTTCCATACCATCCTCTCCAGAATCAAGGCCTGGATCTTCACTGAGGGCCTCAGGGTCTGATGAATCCTTTTCTTGCATTCTTGACTGTACCCACGATGACCTGCTTAAGGAAGGTGGCAAGAAGCCTCTCAAGCCTTCTTCCACCACTCCCTTAATGTAAAGATCTGATGTCATCATTAACTTCCTGTCTGCCTAGAGCCACCTCAATAAAACCAGCTTTGCAAACCAGCTAGTATATCATGGGCTTTTCTCTACAGACCAACAGGCACCCTCCATCGGATTCTTGGAGACTAACCACCTACAGCTAAAGGTCCCCTTATTTTCCACGAGATGTCAGGGCCTCATCCTCAGGAGCAGGGGAACGCATCCTGGACTGAAGGAGGAAAGATAAAAACCACATTCAGCATGACAGAGAAAAGTAACAAAATAGACTGCGGGAGATTTCACTCACCAGCAGATCTGGGCAGCAGAAGATGAGAGATCTGCAGCCCGAGATGGAAGGCCGCAGGAGGTTGGATGGATGGGACAGTCCCAGTTGATTTGATGGATGGACAGCCCACGAGCTTATGGATGGTGGATATTGGTAAATATACAGCCATATGGAGAGCAGGGCCACCGACTAAGAGCAGCTCCCCACCCACCCCCGACACACTCACCTCTAGCAGCGGCACAGGAGACTCTAAGCCGCCAGAAGGAAGAATAGACACGCCCGACTTTTTAAGAGTTCACTCGCACTGACCAATCGGGCTGCCAGCCCATTCACCAATCATCGCTGGCCCATCCAACCATTCTGAACACAATGATGTCATTGCTCGAGGAAGCAGCTGTGAAAAGAAGCTGGGGTGCAGGAAACCCAATCTGAGACTAGGGTGAGTGGGTAGAGGCGGGCTGAATGGTAACCAGTAGGGCAGTAAGCCATGACCGCATAGGAGATAAATAGGAGGAGAGAGACCCAGGATGGCTATTCTTATTGAGCTCCAGCACTTTAGGCATGTTATGCTATTTGCCCAGCTCTGGCACCAGGAGCGATCTTTCTCTTTCGCAGAGCCTTCCAATGAGGGGGGCCAGACAGCAGGCAAGCAATACCACAAATCATGAAAGTCCAGAGCAAGGACAGAAAATGTACACCAGCACCAGATGCTGGCTTTTATTTCTAGTTAGGCATGGTCCTATACAGGGTCAAGAGGGCGGAGTTGACCCGTGATGTGCTGGCATGAGGCAGAGCCAAGAAATATATATTATATTTACTCGGGCGGCACAGGGGTATAGTGGTTAGCACATTCACCTAGCAGTAAAAAGGGTCGCTGGTTTGAATCCCAACCACGACACTACCTGCCTGGAGTTTGCATGTACTCCCTGTGCCTGCGTGGGTTTCCTCTGGGTACTCCGGTTTCCTCCCACACTCCAAAGACATGCTGGTAGGTTAATTGGCTTCTGTCCAAAATTGGCCCTAGTATATGAATGTGAGTTGGGGGCTCCTTGAGGGTAGGGACTGATATGAGTGTGCGATGTATGTGTGAAGCACTGCGTAAATTGACAGCACTATATGGGTACCCTAAATAAAAATAATTTAATAGATGAGCATCTTAATGACATGCAATGTACAGGGATAGGGACAATTGTAGACATGCACCCACACTCACTCAGTTTGAACTGGATAGACTTGTGTCTTTATTCAACCTTACTAACTATGTAACTACTCTCTATTTTTATGTTATATTTATTCTTTTAGTTTGGTACATCAAATAGATTTAAGCCTAATGCTTGTAATAAGAATATATTTTTGGTGTCTTAGGTAAAGAAGACCATAAAAAACACACAAGCTTCAGAACCAGGAAAAAAGCCAAAACAGAAGAAGAGGGAAGACCGACCAAGGGGAAGGTTAGATAATCCTGTTCTTTTGTAGATCTGTAAGTGCATATTCCAGTGTGTCCTCTCATACTATAACAGCAGAAATTTCCCTGTGTACATAATGGGAGTGAAAGAGTTTAAAAAGTCCAACTTCACCCCCTTTAGAGTATTCCTGTTCCTGAACCAAGTGAAGTGTTGTTTCCAGTTGTACTGCAGTGAATGGGGCAATGGTATGCTTCAGAGCAATAGGGATACTATAGGCATGCATGTGAATTACAGAATCCTTTTAACCCTTTCACTGCGGAGGCCGTACGGACCTACACAAGTGCCTGCAGGTGGCTAAATCCGTACGGACCTCATTTCTCCCTCTTCTATGAGCTCATGGTCACTTCAATGACCATAAGCTTATATCAGAACTGTTCAGCAGACTCTGCTGAACAATTCTATAACTCTCAGCGAATTACAACCCGCTGATAAGAGTTAGTAACCCTAAATGTGACCGCCCCGACACCCATGCTGCTGCTTCCCTGTCCCCAGCCACTCCACCTCCCGCCACCACCTTTCATCTTAAACTGCCCCCCTCCTCTCCTATCTCCTCCGCAAGTCTGATCCATGGCCGCTCCGAGCGGCATCTCTCCTTTCCCTCCCGCACTGTTCTCCGTGATCTGTCAGGCTGGGGAGTGCGGCGGGGGAGGGGGGAGGTGAGCGGTTGGGGGGGGGGGGGGGGGGGGTTTGATAAACGTGTTTACCAAGCTCCCCCCTGTAGTAGAGAGGGCACAGGCAGCGATCAAAGCGGATCGCTCCTAGACCTCCCACTGACAACTGATATATAGTAACTGCGATTGTTACAATGTATCGGACTGTATTTTATGAATGAATGAGGAATCTGTATACAGATTCCTTAGTCATTCAAGTAAAGTGATGTAGAGACCTTCTCTGGTTTAAAAAAAAAAAAAAGATATTGGGGTCGTCTTAGACTTGATATCTCACCAGAAAAAAAAAATTAAATATAACTGTAAAAAAAAAAAAAAAAAATTAAAAAGGAAAAACCAGAAAAAAAACATAGTAAGACCCAGTGCCTTTTTTGGGGGACGGCAACTCACCCCTACACGGTGACGGTCTCCCAGGGTGCACTAACCCCTCCTCAGCTTCCTTGGGAGACGCTGGAAGACAATAGTGAATATTATTTCGCTATTGTCACAAGTGGGTGGGTTCAGGGTGCAATGCTCTTCGCCCCAACCTTTTTCAAACCAATTAGAGCCTCCAGCTCTAATCATGTGGCTTGAAAAAAAAAAAAAACTCATACGAACGCATGAGTCCGGCACCCTGCAGAGGGGCGGCCCCCCTAATGGACCGGCCGCTCCTGGTAAGACCCCTTTCACATGGAGTGGGCTCTGTCAAGCAGATTTGCCTGCTCAACGGGGGGGGGGGGGGGATCTGTCTGCTGATACCCTGCTGAGCAGGCAAATGACATGTCCGCTCCACTGATGCAGAGCGGACACTGACACAGCTCACTATTCTCTATGGGGCAGTCGGATGGAAACGAACCGCCTGTCCAGTTCCATCAGATATCATCCAATCAGATCTGCTAGCTGGATGGGGAATGGGATCCCCATCACTCTGTTTTTAGCGGCCTGGACATGATCAGATGCAGGCGGGTGTAAATGGACACATGCCCATTTACATCAGCCTCTCCATAGGGAACAATGGGTGGTCCGATTGGGCCCACCTAAAAAATGGACAGACAAATCCGATCGGTGTGCTTGTGTGAAAGGGGCCTAAGGCCTTGCTCACACAGGGCATACACAGTGTACCTTTACAGGAATGCACAGGTGTTACGGGCATCTCTGTGCAGGCAGTCCCATTGATTTCATTTGGGATGTAGCACCTGCACGAACAGAGCCATTACTCCCAATTTTAATTCCATGTAGGTCCGCATGCATGTCCCTGAGCTCACACTGTCTGCATTCGGGGTCATGTACCCACACTCATGTCAGATTGGGAACAGCAGCAATGCCTGTGCAGCTGTTGCATCCCAATTGAAATAAATGGGACTGCCTGTACGGGGATGCATGGAACATCTGTGAATTCCTGTGAAGGTAAACCATATGTGAACAAGGCTTTTTTTTTGTGTTTTGTCTTTCTATTTTGTGTTTATGTGCACTATTAATGATTTTAGTGTATTTTTAGCGAAAAGATTATTTTGATAAATATTTGAGCAAATATTGTGCTGCCTTAGAAATCAGTAGCACCTTCTTTTTATTCTACTGGCCATGTGCTTTCAGAAAATGTATGGTTTGGGGGGGTATATTACAAATTCTGAAAATTTTTAGCTTGGTAAACATTTGTGAAAATATTGTGGGGACTTAATCAATACCACCTTCTATTTATTATAGATGTCATGTTCTTTAAGTAAATATATGGTTTGGGGGGTCTTTCACAAATTCTCAATACTGTAAGGGAAAAATGAAAACCTTCAGATTTTTAGAGAAATTTGGATATTTACATTTTGCATACGTTCGATTTTCACTATTTTGCAAAAAAGGTGCAATGTTAAAGTTTGAATTATTAAAGTGGAGTTCCACCCATTTTTTAGTTTATTTAAAATCAGCAGCTTCAAAAAGTGTAGCTGCTGACTTTCAATAAACAGACACTTACCTGTCCTACAGTCCAGCAATGCGGGCGCCCCGGAGCCTTGCTCCTCTCCCCCTTCTCTCCACGTCATAGCAACAGTGGGCACTGCACATGCGCAAGTCACGCTGCGCTCTGCCATTGGCCAGGCAATCTTCTGGGACCTGTGACAAGTCCCAGAAGATTGCCGGCAGGGAGGGACCGCCTAGGGCAAGAGGAGGAGTCGCCTGGGTGGCTGATAAGAGCAAGGAGGAAGTGGAAAGTCCCACTAAAAAGAAGGTACCCCCCCCCCTCAAAAAAAATTACATGTAAAATTTGAAATGTAAGGGGGTTCTTAAAGTGGAAGTTCCACTTTTGGGTGGAACTCCGCTTTAAGTTAATGCAGATTAAGTTTCTATATTTAGTAGGGATTTAGCAGGAATTTTGTAAAACTAGCTGTGTTTTTATCTGCTAATAATGGTTGTAGTGTCTTTTTTTGTGAATATATTGGTTTGATAAACACTTGCACAAATACCGCTGCATCTAAAAAATCAGTAGCATCTTCTTTTTTTTCTAGAGGTCATATGCTTTCAGAAAATATATTTTTTATATTTTTTTAATAATATTATTTTTGGGGGTATTTCACAAATTCTGAAAGCTGTAAGGGAAAAATTAAAACCTTCAGATTTTTTTAGAGAAATTTGGATATTTACACTTTTGCGTCTGTTCAATTTTCACCATTACGCAAAAAGGTGCAATTTAAAAGTTACAAATTTATATTTAGTAGGAATTTTGTAAAATCTACTGTGTTTTTATCTGCCAGTAATGGTTTTAGTGTATTTTTTCAAATATATTGGTTTGATAAACATTTGCGCAAATACCGTGGGGTCTAAAAAAAAAATCTATATATAGTTTGGGGGGGTCCTTTACAAACTCTAAAAGCTATAAGTGAAAAATAAAGCAAAGGAAAAATTGCAAAAATGGTCTGGCCACCTAAGTGTACTAAATGGAGTACAGGGCCTGGCAGCGAAAGGGTTAAAGGCTGAGGAGTCAATTTTCCACTTTTCAAAAAAAAAAAAAAACCTGCAGAAAGTTCCAAAAAGATACAGAAGAAAGATGTATACAACAGTCATGTGACCGTATGATTTATCTTCTGTTGAGGTATTATTGCATAAAATAAGGCTTTAGCTCTCTGACTTTTAGGGTGAAAGGAAGAAAACTGGGTCATACGGCCACATACAGGACGACTGGACACTAAAAGACGAAAAAACCGAAGGTCCAACCCTAAGGACTCTTAACACCTCCTACATTCATCCTTCCCAGTTTTTTTTTGGGTGTAGAACATAGATATTTATATATAAAGTGCACAGCGCTACCACCAATACGGTAAAAAATAAATGTATATGCCCAATCAATATTGCCTATATGCTACTCCCATGAACCGTATATACTTAAGTCCATGTGCAAATACATAATTTTTTTTTTTCAAAAAAATAGTCACAAAGTGCAATGTACAAACACACACATTAATATAGATCTTGTATAAAAGTCCCATACAATAATGGTTCCATACTTGTGCAACTTTCATGCAAAAGAGATAAGTGTCCTACATCTTATATTCTAAAACACAAATTCTTGTGTGCATTCTTTGTAAATTTCTTCCTAGTGGGCGACGGTGCTGGTTGCCTAGTTGAGGAGCTCTCCCACCACGGAGGGGGAATTAATCCTGTTTGCTGCCCTGACACTTTGCTGATCTAGCTGCACACTCTCCCTACATTCCTCTGCTGATGATGACCTGAGGCCGGCTGCAATCTGAGCCTCGGTGCCACGGGGATACCTTTGTTCTATCTGGTGCCGTGTCCACCCATGTGGCAGTGACAGGCAACATGGCGACCCAGATCCGGCTCTCCAGGAGCAAACTAATTTTAAAGCCCTCCTGCAAGCCATAACAGGTTGCCAAACCACCCTCACTACTAAGACTGATATCCTGCAACTGGAGACCGGTCTCCTTAGGAAGGACTTTGCTAAAGTCTGTCATTCTCTCACAGAAGCTAAACACCGTCTGGGGGACACAGAGGACACGGTCAGGGACCGTTAAGCAATCCTGCATTCCCTACAGGTGAAGGTGAAGCATTTGGAATCAAGGGCAGAAGACGTGGAGAATCATAACTGGCGGAACAACCTGCGAATAATAGGGCTGCCTGAGGGGACGGAAGGCCTAGATCCACCTGCCTTTTAGGAGCGGTTGCTCCACACACTATTTCTCCAGGCAGCTTTCTTTTCCTTCTTTGCGGTGAAGAGGGCCCACAGAATGCCTCTAGCCCGAAGCCTTCCTGAGGCACCGCCATGCACTTTTTTATTTTTCACCTGTTGAACTTCCGTGACTGAGACCTGGTTCTGCGGGTGGCCCGCAAGATGGATGACATTTGACATGAGGCTGCATGACTTATGTTTTTTCACAGACTTTGTGGATACCCAGAAACTCAAAAAGTTCTTTTTGACAATCTCTACGCACACAAGGTATGAAATCTAGTATGTTATTCCCTGCGTGCCTCCTGGTGCAAGATAGGGTAACGGTTTGTTTTTTCACGTCACCTGAGGAGGCCTCTCAGTGGATCAATACTGTACCTTGCCAGTGACTGAACGCTTTAATCTGCCTATTGCCTTCAGTAAGTACTTTATCCAATTGTTTTTCCTCTCCTTTGATGGACTCTGCCTGCTATACTTACATGCTCCCACTGCCACAAGTACTTGTTGGACTTTCCACCCCCTTCTCAGACATTGACCACATGCTGGCTATCCCTGGGGCAATGGCACCACTACATGTAGGGGCTACCTGATCATCTTACTGATTACACAGTTGTAGTGGCGGTTGTGCAAGGTTTGCAGGGGTTGTGGATTTTTGCATACTGTTCTTCCACTTGTTTTTTTTTTATCTTGGCAGCAATAAGTATTTGCCCTTGACTTTCCTACTTGCAGGAGAAGGTGGGGGAGGATACCCCTCCCCCTGCTGCAGTCTTATGCCTTATTATTTAATCTCCGTGATGCTGTTACTATGCAGAAATCCTGTTGGATCAACTTGCTATTTGCTATTTTCTATGTTCCTATGCAATGTGTTATCTAAATTAGTGCCCCCAGCTTAGTCTGGGTGATGAAACCTGCTGACACCGCCTGTTTGTGGCATCTCCTTTGGACTGAGTATATTTGTGTCAATGACTTTAACTTTTTATTGCTCGCTTTCTGTTCATGACCCCAGTTGGTTAAGCACCATGCTTAGTTTGGGGATTCAGGCATGCCCTTGTTTGGGTGGGTGTGCAGCATGGGTAGGGAAGGGGGACTGTTAAACTCAAGTTCATAAGGTTATTTGTTTGAAGGAATGTTTTTAATGTCTTAACATCAATGCTAATTACTGTATGCCTATGCAGCAATATACTCTGTGTTTTGTGGTTTTACTTGTCTGCTGAGAATTACCTGGGTCCAGGTGTTTCCTATCCATGGAGCCTAATGTTTAACACCACTCTCCTATGGCTCTGCTGACCCTAATTTCCTGAAATGTCAGGGGCTTAAATTCTAAAATGAAGAAAAGCTCCTTAGTGTTCAATTAAATTAAACATTATTTGCCAGACCTTTATTTTTTTCAAGAGACCCATCTCACTGGAGGTAGAGTCCTAGGCCTTAAAAAAAACCTGGGTGGGCCACTACTATCACGCCATATTTTCCTCCTTTGCCCGAGGTGTGAGTGTGCTAGTACACAAGATCCTTTTTTTTTTTTTTTTTTTTTTTTTCATGCTTACACCTGGACCCTGAGGGGAAGTTTGTGGTTATTCACGCTGTTATTACCAATGTGCCTATGAAAGGGGTGGGGCTATATATTCCCCCACCACCCTCAATCTCTCTACTAACTAAAGTGTCTCCGCTTATAAGTACCTTTCCTTCTGAAAACCTAGTTTTGGCAGGGGATTTTAACATGGCACCTTGTCCTTATGTGGATAAGCTGACACCAGACACAGCTGTAGACTCCCCACTCTCTAGATGGGTTTCCACTTTTGGATTCACAGATGTTTAGACATGGAAATATCCGCTCCAGGGGAGCTATGCTTGTCAGTCCACCCCACATGTATAAAAAGATATCCAAGGAATTGAGAATGTCAATCAGCAGTGTTCAAACTCTAATCAAGAAGTGGACAATGAGGGGTTCTGTTGAAACCAAACCATGGTCAGGTAGATCAACTAAAATTTCAGCCACAACTGCCATGAAAATTGTTCGGGATGCAAAGAAAAACCCACAAATAACTTCAGGTGACAACTACAGGGCTCTCTGAAAAAATGTGGTGTGGCTGTTTCAAGATGCTGAATAAGGAGGCACTTGATGAAAGATGGGCTGCATGGTTGAGTCGCCAGAAGAAAGGCATTACTACGCAAGAGCCACAAAATATCCCGCTTACAGTATGCCAAACAGCACAGACAAGCCTCAAACATTCTGGCACAAAGTCATTTGGAGTGATGAGACTAAAATTGAGCTTTTTGGCCACAACCATAAACGCTACATTTGGAGAGGAGTCAACAAGGCCTATGATAAAAGATACACCATTCCTACTGTGAAATACGGAGGTGGATCGCAGATTTTTTTGGAGATGTGTGCGCTACAAAGGCACAGGAAATGTGTTCAAAATTGGTGAATGCAGTATGTTATCAAAAAATACTGGAGGAACATTTGCATTCATCAGCCTGGAAGCTGCACATGGGACGTACCGTATATACTCGAGTATAAGCCGAGTTTTTCAGCACATTTTTTTTGTGCTGAAAGTGCCCCCCCTCGGCTTATACTGGAGTCGAGCACTTTTCTGCAGCAAAAAATGTCATTTTTCGAACCAACTTTGGGCTTGGTGCTAGGAACCCCAAATGGTGTGGGGTTCCTAGCACTAAGTGGCCCCAAGATACGGGGCCCCAAAGTCAGTCAACTGTGTCCATCTGCAGCAATGTCATTTGGGGACCCTTTGGGTCCAGAGACCCCAAATTTTGGCTGCAGCTAGGGGGCATCTAGGAACCCTTAACTACCGAGTTTGAAGTGGACCTATGGCTGCATATGGGCACAGTGAGGCTGCAAATGGGCATTGTTGACCCTCTTTTCCACCTTACAGTAGCTGCGCATTTCTCACCCTAGGCTTATACTTGTCAATAAGTTTTCCCAGTTTTTTTGTGGTAAAATTAGGTGCCTCGGCTTATATTCGGGTCAACTTATACTCGAGTATATACGGTACTTGGACATTCCAACATGACAATGATCCAAAACACAAGGCCAAGTCGACCTGTCATTGGCTACAGCAGAATAAAGTGAAGGTTCTGGAGTGGCCACCTCAGTCTCCTGACCTCAATATCATTGAGCCACTCTAGGAAGATCTGGAGTGTGCAGTCCATCAAAGACAGCCCCAGAATTTACAGGAACTGGAGGCTTTTTGCCAAGAGGATCTAAGAAGATAAAGAGCCTAATCCACAAATACCACAAAAGACTTCAAGCTGTCATTGATGTTAAAGGGGGACATACACGGTATGATCAGGGTCATTTGGGTAGTTTCTGCTGTCATTATAATTTTAAAAAGAGTAAACACAGTTGATAAATGGCTTCAGCCAAACGCTAACCATGAGTGAAAGATGTTTTTGTTATTAATATTCTCTGAAAAAACTTATGAGCACAACTGTGTATGTATGTATAGATGTGTGTATATGTATGTAGAAGTGATGCTTCTCCAGGTCGCAGCAGCCAAAAAACAGTTGTTCCACTAGTTCCACTAGTCGCAACGGATTTTCGAGCAGGGGGAGCGGACTGAGCGCCTGTTTGGCGTAGGTGTTTAGAGCGCAGTCAATGACAACTTGTATTGCCAACCTTAATGTTTCTGGTGTCGGATCCTAGCAATATTAATACCGGTTTTGCTTATATGCTGAACTCCACTGCTGAACTCCCATGCCTTTCTGGATTGCCTTCAGCTGCCAGGGCTCTCTGAGGCTGCTCATCGGGGGCTGGACGCTCCTCTCTCCCCAAAAGACTCCAGATGAGGATGGTTTCCCTGCAGAGTTCTATAAGACTCATAGTGAAACCTTTGCTGTCAGGTCACTGGAGGTTCTCTGCATCATTGAAAGCTTCCTTCTTACCATCCTTTATGTCCAAAACTATTAGTCGTGGTGCCTAAGCCTGGTAAGGATCCCGAACTTTGCTCTTCATACAGACCCATCTTGCTCCTCAGTGTTGCTGCAAAGATCCTTACCAAGGTACTGGCAAACCGTCTTAATAAAGTCATCTGTTCTTTGGTCCATAGGAACCAGACTGTTTGCCAGGAAAGGGTACAGATGTCAATCTGCGAAGGCTGTATACAATTCTGGGGGAGGGGGGAAGCCGGCCTCTGGGATAGTGGCTTCCCTAGATGCCGAGAAAGCCTTTAACTCAGTTGGAGAGGAAATATTTATGGCTAGTGCTACACAAATTTTGGTTTTGGACCCAATTTCATATTATGGCTGCCCCTGCTCTACTTGGCCCCAACATTCGCACAAATGGTATTTTATCTGCGCCATTCCCCCTCCACCCAGGCACCAGGCAAGATTGTCCCCTCTCTGCGGCCCTCTTCACCTTGGCGTTAGACCCTCTGGCGGTGATCTTGCAAGCTTCTCTTGAGGTCTTGGGTCTTTCGTTTCCACCCTTAATAGGTAAGGTGTCTCTCTATGCTGACGACACCCTTTTATATGTACATGATGCCCAACATTCTCTGGAGGCAGCCCTGGGAATGAACAAATATGGCTCTTTTTTGAAATTCGGGGTGAGATGGGACAAGTCCGTCTTATTCCCCCGGACCTCGGTGACCCCCCCCCCCCCCCCCCCGAGTTTGCCTGGCCCCTTAAATGGATGACCGGCTTTAAATATCTTGGAGTCTATGTACAAACAGACTTAACACGTTGCATAGATTACAATTTGTACCCTATCCTTCAACAGTTCATTCAAAGGTGTTCTGCGTGGAAGTCAAGTTGACCCCAGTTGGGAGGGTGAACTTGGTCAAAATTGCATATCTTCCCAATTTTCTGTATATTTTCCACCACACTCCGGTACCTATTCCATATTGCCCCCATCATACTGCCACCATCAAAATTGCCCCATCATACTGCCACCATCAAAATTGCCCCATCAAAACTGCCACATCATATTGCCCCCATCAAAACTGCCCTATCCAATTGCCCCCATCAAAACTGCCCTATCCAATTGCCCCCATCAAAATTGCCCCCATCAAAATTGCCCCATCATACTGCCGCCATCAAAATTGCCCCATCATACTGCCGCCATCAAAATTGCCCCATCATAGTACTCTATTATAAATCATTAGTCATGTTGTGGCTGTGCTGTCCCCCAGGCTCTGTAATCAGAGCTGAGATGCCCAAGCCGCCTCCCCCACCGCCCATCACTGTGTATAAGAAGCTTTGGTAACCATGGCAACAAAAGCCTGGTTACCCTTTTTAAAAATGCGTGCATGGCGTCGTTTCCGGTTTGCAAATAACGCGATGCTACAGCCCAGCGATGCCTATTGCCTCCTGGAATTGATGACGCACATCTCCCAGGAGGCATTGCAAACCAGAAATGACGCGTGTGGCCACAGCCAGGGAGGAGGAAGTGAAAAATGAATACTTGATTAATACAGTTGGTGCTGTGAAAAAAAATAAAAATATCCAATTTTGTTTACAGTGCACAGATTAGTGAGGGATGACCGATCAGATCCATTTGACACAGGCTGTATATGCTTAGATAAATGGTACCTGAGCCTCGCAAAAAAGACTCAAGATCCTGTGAGGTTTTGCCTGTAATGCGGCCTCAGGGCGCTGGACCCTGCGAAGTGGAATCCTGGACACCACAGCGCTAAAGCATTCCTGCAGGGTGCTATACTGGTCCAAGGGTGTGGACCCTAAACATAAAAAGGGTACCCAGTCCTTGAAGGTTCTGATGGGTGAAGTTTGGGCTCTTAGTTTCTAAGTTGCCCTGCGCCTGGACGGGTAAGTGAAACCCCTTTGCTATTATGTGGGGTGTCCCAGTGGTTGTAACAATCAGTCAAGCTAGCTAGAGGCTAGACACCTATGTGCGGTGACTATACAGGGGAGTTTTGGGCTAGCTGTCGGTGTTTGCAAAGTGTACCTTTTTTGCTTGTGTCTAGCTTTTTCTTCCCTGTATGATGGCGCACAACGGTGCGCCATTTCGCCTTGGTTCACCATGGCGCATGTGCATTCGCAAAAGCGCAGCTAGACTTAGCAGTTGTTTGCTTGGCGGCCATGGCGCAAGAGGATTCACGTCATATGCGAATACAGCCATGCCCATTGGCCGGGACCGCGCACGCGCAGAACGTCCCGGCGCACACCCAGCTTATTTAAGCTGTATAGGCCAAGCATGCTGTGCTTCCAGAAGGCAGCTGTGGGACACAGAGCAGGCTCAGAACAGACACTTGCAGCGGTTCATTCTTTCCTTACCTAGGTCACGTGAGTCACCAAGTGTTGCTTGGCAGGCTAAAGGTGCTTAGCAGGATTTGTTACATAGGGGTTTGGGAGCCCTATTATAAGGTCTCCCTTCTGAGGTGTTTTTATACCACACCCAAGTACTCTTTTTGTGGCGGGTAAATGTCTTCAAAAAAGAGGAGCGGAACTAACCCTACAGGGAAGGGCACACCGATGTCATCAGTAATTCTTGATGAACCTAGTCATGTCCCTAGTGTTGTATCCCCTGAAAGACCAGAGCCTTCTGAACAACCTGAGCCGCTGCACCTATCTGGTATTGTGCCTACAGTCAACGCTGCTGCTTCACCCTTTATCACTAAGGATGAACTGTCCTCGGCCCTAGCTGGGTTAGAGCACAGGATTGCTGGCATGATTGCCTCCATCTCACAAGGTAGCAGGGTCTTTGGGATCCCTGAGGCCTCTTCAGGCCGCACAGGCTTTCCCTCTACACCCCCCCATTGGAACAGGCGGCGTATGCTGATTGGGAACATCCTGACAGGATTTTTGTTTCTCCTAAGAGGTTTTCCCTTTTATATCTCATGGATGAAAAGTTCATGAAAAAATGGATCATGCCAGCAGTAGATGCAGCAGTCTCTTCCTTAACCACTTGAGCCCCGGACCATTATGCTGCCTAAGGACCAGAGGTCTTTTTCCAATTTGGCACTGCGTCGCTTTAACTGCTAATTGCGCGGTCATGCAATGCTGTACCCAAACGAAATTTGCGTCCTTTTCTTCCCACAAATAGAGCTTTCTTTTGATGGTATTTGATCACCTCTGCGGTTTTTATTTTTTGCGCTATAAACGGAAAAAGACCGAAAATTTTGAAAAAAAATGATATTTTCTACTTTTTGTTATAAAAAAAATCCAATAAACTAAATTTTAGTCATACATTTAGGCCAAAATGTATTCGGCCACATGTCTTTGGTAAAAAAAATGTCAATAAGCGTATATTTATTGGTTTGCGCAAAAGTTATAGCGTCTACAAACTAGGGTACATTTTCTGGAATTTACACAGCTTTTAGTTTATGACTGCCTATGTCATTTCTTGAGGTGCTAAAATGGCAGGGCAGTACAAAACCCCCCCAAATGACCCCATTTTGGAAAGTAGACACCCCAAGGAAATTGCTGAGAGGCATGTTGAACCCATTGAATATTTATTTTTTTTGTCCCAAGTGATTGAAAAATGACAAAAAAAAAAAAAAAAAAAAAATATTTACAAAAAGTCGTCACTAAATGATATATTGCTCACACAGGCCATGGGCCTATGTGGAATTGCACCCCAAAATACATTTAGCTGCTTCTCCTGAGTATGGGGATACCACATGTGTGGGACTTTTTGGGAGCCTAGCCGCGTACGGGGCCCCGAAAACCAATCACCGCCTTCAGGATTTCTAAGGGTGTAAATTTTTGCTTTCACTCTTCACTGCCTATCACAGTTTCGGAGGCCATGGAATGCCCAGGTGGCACAAAACCCCCCCAAATGACCCCATTTTGGAAAGTAGACACCCCAAGCTATTTGCTGAAAGGCATGGTGAGTATTTTGCAGCTCTCATTTGTTTTTGAAAATGAAGAAAGACAAGAAAAAACATTTTTTTTTTTTCTTTTTTCAATTTTCAAAACTTTGTGACAAAAAGTGAGGTCTGCAAAATACTCACTATACCTCTCAGCAAATAGCTTGGGGTGTCTACTTTCCAAAATGGGGTCATTTGGGGGGGTTTTGTGCCACCTGGGCATTCCATGGCCTCCGAAACTGTGATAGGCAGTGAAGAGTGAAATCAAAAATTCACGCCCTTAGAAAGCCTGAAGGCGGTGCTTGGTTTTCGGGGTCCCGTACGCGGCTAGGCTCCCAAAAAGTCTCACACATGTGGTATCCCCGTACTCAGGAGAAGCAGCAGAATGTATTTTGGGGTGTAATTTCACATATTTCCATGGCATGTTTGAGCAATATATCATTTAGTGACAACTTTGTGCAAAAAAAAAAAAAAAAAAAATTTGTCTCTTTCCCGCAACTTGTGTCGCAATATAAAATATTCCATGGGCTCGACATGCCTCTCAGCAAATAGCTTGGGGTGTCTACTTTCCAAAATGGGGTCATTTGGGGGGGGTTTTGAACTGTCCTGGCATTTTATGCACAACATTTAGAAGCTTATGTCACACATCACCCACTCTTCTAACCACTTGAAGACAAAGCCCTTTCTGACACTTATTGTTTACATGAAAAAGTTTTTTTTTTTTGCAAAAAAATTACTTTGAACCCCCAAACATTATATATTTTTTTTAAAGCAAATGCCCTACAGATTAAAATGGTGGGTGTTTCATTTTTTTTTTTCACACAGTAATTGCGCAGCGATTTTTCAAACGCATTTTTTGGGGAAAAAACACACTTTTTTTAATTTTAATGCACTAAAACACGCTATATTGCCCAAATGTTTGATGAAATAAAAAAGATGATCTTAGGCCGAGTACATGGATACCAAACATGACATGCTTTAAAATTGCGCACAAACGTGCAGTGGCAACAAAATACATGTTTAAAAGCCTTCAAAAGCCTTTACAGGTTACCACTTTAGATTTACAGAGGAGGTCTACTGGAAAAATTACTGCACTCGATCTGGCCTTCGCGGTGATACCTCACATGCATGGTGCAATTGCTGTTTACGTTTGACGACAGACCGCCGCTTGCGTTCGCCTTAGCGCGAGAGCAGGGGGCGACAGGGGTGGTTTTTTTTTTGTTTTTTTTTTTCTTTATTATTTTTTTGCTTTTTTAATCTTACTTTTAAACTGTTCCTTTCATATTTTTTTTTTTTAATCATTTTTATTGTTATCTCGGGGAATGTAAATATCCCCTATGATAGCAATAGGTAGTGACAGGTACTCTTTTTTGAAAAAATTGTGGTCTATTAGACCCTAGATCTCTCCTCTGCCCTCAAAGCATCTGACCACACCAAGATCGGTGTGATAAAATGCTTCCCCAATTTCCCAATGGCGCTATTTACATCCGGCGAAATCTAAGTCATGAAATACTCGTAGCTTCCGGTTTCTTAGGCCATAGAGATGTTTGGAGCCACTCTGGTCTCTGATCAGCTCTATGGTCAGCTGGCTGAATCACCGGCTGCGTTCTCAGGTTCCCTGTTGAGACAGGAGAGCCAGAGAAAAACACGGAAGACGGTGGGGGGGGGGGCATTCCCTCCCACGGCTTGTAAAAGCAGTCTAGAGGCTAATTAGCCGCTAGGATTGCTTTTACATGAAAGCCGACCGCTGGCTGAAAAGAATGATACCAAGATGATACCTAAACCTGCAGGCATCATTCTGGTATAACCACTCAAAGTCGTGAATGGCGTACCTGAAGACAAAAAAATGGTTAACAATGGTTAACAATAAAGCACAGTAAAGTGTAAATAATTACACACCTGAAAAACAAACATGATAAAACATAATAACAATAACAATAAAACATTGCAGAATAGAATACAGTAAAAAAGAGCAGAACAATAGAGAGAGAGAATAGAGAGAGAGAGAACAATAAAACAACAACTATTTTTTTTTATTTCTTATTTTTTTTTTTTTTTTACACTTTTTTTGTAACTAACTTTTATAACGGTAACCGGTTCCAGGTTCGGGTCTCTCAAAATGCGATGGCATCTTGGGAGACCCTGTGAAAGTGTGCCTAGTCTGTGCAATGCTGTACCCTACGCTAATACTCAACTAGTGAATGGTAGCGTTCAAAACATTCACCAATGCAAAGACCAGGATTGTCAGGATAGGAGGGACAATAATAGCGGGTGTCACGCCTATATCCGCGCTTGCTGCAGACACGACATCTTTTTGGGGGGGTTTGTTGGGTAGGGGTACTTGGGAGGACATAAAGAAAATGCCTCTCATGCAGCCGACTGCATTTGGTTGGGGATGTGAATGGGGGAAGTACGGGCGCTGCAGAAGCGGTGGGTTCCCAATTAGGATTGGCGAATGCAGCAGGAAGGGCACTATGGGCACGACGGGCCTGTGTTTGTCTTCTTGGTGGCAGTGGGACACTACTTGTGCTTGCCACCTCACCAGCTTGAACTGCACTTATGGGACTCGCCACGTCACCACGTGTTACTGCAGTGCTGGTTTGACTACGACCGGGGTGTACTAGGCCGCTGGCGCTTGCCAGTTCACCAAAACGCTACCAAAAAACTGTTAGCGATCGCAGGGATCAGGCCTGACTCTGCGAACGCTGCAATTATGCGTTTAGTGTTTTGTAAGTGACAGTGATCGATCGATACTGCACTTGGGTGGGCTGGGCCGGGCCGGGCGGAGGGGCAAAACGCAGGTGCTAGCAGGTATCTGGGCTGATCCCGCTAACACTGCGTTTTTGGGAACCCTAAACTGCTGGTGACGCTAGTATAGATCTGATCGGATCAGATATTGATGCGATCAGATACTATACCACTAAGGGAGGTGTACAGTGCGTGCGTGGGTGTTAGCGGTACTGGCGCTAATCTGACGCTGCCTGGGGCTGGTGCTTGCCAGTTCACCAAAACGCTACAAAAAAAACTGTTAGCGATCGCAGGGATCAGGCCTGACTCTGCGAACGCTGCAGTTATGCGTTTAGTGTTTTGTAAGTGACAGTGATCGATCGATACTGCACTTGGGTGGACTGGGCTGGGCCGGGCGGAGGGGCAAAACGCAGGTGCTAGCAGGTATCTGGGCTGATTCCGCTAACACTGCGTTTTTGGGAACCCTAAACTGCTGGGGACGCTAGTATAGATCTGATCGGATCAGATATTGATCCGTTCAGATACTATACCACTAAGGGAGGTGTATGGTGCGTGCGTGGGTGTTAGCGGTACTGGCGCTAACCTGACGCTGCCTGGGGCTGGCGCTTGCCAGTTCACCAAAATGCTACCAAAAAAACTGTTAGCGATCGCAGGGATCAGGCCTGACTCTGCGAACGCTGCAGTTATGCGTTTAGTGCCTTGTAAGTGACAGTGATCGATCGATACTGCACTTGGGTGGGCTGGGCGGAGGCACAAAACGCAGGGGCTAGCAGGTATCTGGGCTGATCCCGCTAACACTGCGTTTTTGGGAACCCTAAACTGCTGGGGACGCTAGTATAGATCTGATCGGATCAGATATTGATCCGATCAGATACTATACCACTAAGGGAGGCGTATGCTGCGTGCGTGGGTGTTAGCGGTACTGGCGCTAATCTGACGCTGCCTGGGGCGACGCATATCACCGCCGGGCGATCGGGGGGCTAAACCTTTATTCGGTAATAAACGGCGGGTGCCCTGACACTATAAAAAATAAACGAACTAACCAGCGTCAACCGTAACGGTTATACGGTGATCAGTGGTGAAAGGGTTAACTAGGGGGCAATCAAGGGGTTAAAACATTTATTAGGTAGTATATGGGGGTCCCTGACGCTATAAAACGCTGACGGCGAACCTAAATATTTACCTCACTAACTAGCGTCACCAGCGACACTAATACAGCGATCAGAAAAATGATCGCTTAGCGACACTGGTGACAGGGGGTGATCAAGGGGTTAAAACTTTATTAGGGGGGGTTAGGGGGGTACCCTAGACCTAAAGGGGGGTAATACTCACTGTCCCAACACAGTAACTGTCACAAACTGACACTATGCAGTAATCAGAAAAAAAAAAAAAAAAAAAAACTGCTGGTGTCAGTTTGTGACGGGGGGGGTGATTGGGGGGGGATCGGGGTGTTTTGTGTGCCTGGCATGTTCTACTGTGTGTGTGTAGTGTTGTGCACTCACTCACATGTCGTCTCTCCTCGGGCCGGAACGGAAAATACCGACCCGAGGGGAGATGACATCACTTCCTTTGCTGCTGTTTAGCATACAGCAGCAAAGGAGTGTTCTCATTGGCCGGCGGCGATCGCGAGGGGGGGGCCACGAACGGATGGTCTCCCCCTCATCACCGATCGCCGCTGGACAAAAGACGACCGCCTCGGGCACCGGGGGGGGGTCCGATCGGACCCCCCACCCGCGGAAGGCAAATCGTGATTTTGCCTGTCCGTGCCACTTTGCCGACGTACATCGGCGTGAGGCGGTCGTCAAGTGGTTAAACAAGAACTTAACTTGTCCGGTAGATAAAGCACAGGTTTTGAAAGACCCTGTTGACAAGAAATTGGAGTCATTATTTATTTCTTTGGCCAGTTCAGCCAGCTGTTGCAGCAATTGGTATCTGCCAGTCCGTAAAGGATCAGGTCAAACGGCCTGATAGGCCTAACCAGGAGGATGATCTGCCTGAAAGTAAGACAGATGTTCCTTGAGCGCTGTGTTTTTCTATTGACGCCATAAAGGATTCAATACAGCAGGTTTCTTGTTTGGCTCTATCGTCTGTACATATGCGCAGACTCTTATGGCTTAAGAACTGGTCAGCCGAGCTTCCTTGTAAACAGTTATTGTCAGGTTTCCCTTTTCATGGAGAATGTTTATTTGGTGATCATTTGGACAAATTATATCCAAAAGATCTCCGGAGGGAAGAGTTTTCTACTTCCTGTGAAGAAAAGCACCAGACGTCCCTCGTTTAATACCTCAGGCACTGCTGCTTCCAATGTCTCAGCATCAAGCCGGTTCTGCCGCCAACAGGGCGCTAGGGCCAGAAGAAACCCTGGGTCCAAGATTCTTCTAAACCCAGCCCTCCTTTTAAAGAGACGCCTCCACTCCATCGCGTGGGGGGGAAGGCTGCAGCACTTTGCGGACATTTGGAGAACAATAATTCGGGACGAGTGGGTCACCTCAATTCTATCTTGTGGTTACAAGCTAGAGTTGCAGGGGGTTCCCCGTCAGAGGTTCTTGAGATCCAGCATTCCCTCGGATCCTCCAAAAATAAACGTATTGCTTCAGGCACTACATCTACTGCATCAAGGAGTGATTGTAGAGGTTCCAGTGTCCGAAAGGGGCACAGGGTTTTACTCAAACCTGTTCACAGTTCAGAAACCAAATGGAGGCACAAGGCCCATTTTGGACCTAAGATCCCTGAACAAGTATCTACTGATACAGTCCTTTCGGATTGAGTCTGTCCGCTCAATAGTAGCCTTACTCCAGTGGGGAGACTTTCTAGCCTCCATTGATATAAAGGACGCGTATTTACACATACCTATCTCTCAGCTTCAGAGGTTCCTACGTTTTGCAGTAGAGGAACATCATTTTCATTCTGTGGCTCTACCCTTTGGGCTGGCTACAGATCCACGGGTGCTCACAAAGGTCCTAGCACCAGTACTGGGTCTTTTAAGGGCCCAAGGGATCCTAGTGCTCGAGTATCTAGACGACCTCCTGCTCAGAGATCACTTATTATAGGCTCTAGAACAGAGAATAAATTGCACAGTGTGGTATTTGAAAAGCTTAGGCTGGATCCTTTTTCGCCGCTTTTTTTTTTTTTTTTTTTTTTCTTTTGGCCGAAATTTCGGTGCACCACTATAGGTAATGAATATTACCCTAACTGTGTACCATGATGCATGAAAAAGAAAATAGGATTTTTTTTCATCATACTTACCTGTAAAATCCTTTTGAGAACATCATGGGACACAGAGATCCCTCCCCTCTTTTTTAAGGATTCAGTGCTTGCTACAAAACTGAAGTATATATAGTTACATATAGAGATCGACCGATATATCGGCCGGCCGATATTTGGCTTTTTTTACTTAATCGGCATCGGCCGATTGTGCTGATTACAAAAAAGCAGATTATAACTTCAGCGGGACTTGCAAATGACTTCTGTAATAGAAGTCAATGCAAGTTTCCTGAGGTCCTCTGTGGAGAGGATTCTCTCCTCCTCTGGGCAGCCTGCCAAGTCTGATAAGAAGATACATTGTATCTTTCAAGTTCTTTTATCAATGAGCTGAACTCCTTGTGTAGAAGTTCTCAGTTTAACCATTTAAAGACTCAATCTTTTCTGACACTTGTTGCTTACAGGTAAAAATCCTGTATTTTCTGCTAGAAAATCAGTTAGAACCCCCAAACATTATAATTATATATATATATATATATATATATATATATATATATATATATATATATATATATATATATATATATATATATATATATATATATATATATATATATATATATATATATATATATATATATATATATATATAAATTTTTTTTTTAGCAGAGACCCTAGGGAATAAAATAGCAGTTGTTGCAATATTTTATGTCACACGGTATTTGCGCAGCTATCTTTCAAACGCAATTTTTTTTTAAAAAATTGATGAAATAAAAAAAAATAAAATAAGCCGTAAAGTTAGCCCATTTTTTTTCGTCCAAAAGTTTTGATTACCTGTTTTTGTGTATTTAATATTTAAGATATAGTTATTTTTTTTAATCTAAATTATACATACGAGTGAACTGATTGGAGGTTTGTTTTGTTTAATAAATGTTTAAATGTAAAAAATTTCTGTATCACTTATTACTTAAGGTTGCTTTCACACTGGAGCGGGCATGCGTTGACGGTAAAACGCTGTTAGTTTTAGCTGCGCTTTACCGTCATTTTAGCGGCGCTATTTGGCTGCTAGCGGGGCGCTTATAACCCAGCTAGCGGCCGAGGAAGGGGTTAAATGCGCCCATGAAGCGCTGCTGCCGAAACGCTTTGCAGGAGCTTCGGCAGCGGTGCGCATTCATTTTAATGGGCAGGAGTGTTGAAGCAGCAGTATACACCACTCCAACGATGCTGCTTGCAGGACTTTTTTTTAACATCCTGCCATCGCATCGCCTCAGTGTGAAAGCACTTGGGCTTTCACACTTAGACTGCAGGGGAGCCATTTTACAGGCGCTATTTTTAGCCCAAAAGCGCCTGAAAAACGCCCCAGTGTGAAAGGGGTCTAACTGTTAGATTTTATGAGATGAAGGGGAAAAAAAAAATCGGCCTAATATATCGACCCAAAAAAATCGGCATCATATATCGGCCACCGCGATTTCTAAATATCGGCATCAGCATCGGCCAGAGAAAAACCCATATCGGTCGACCTCTAGTTACATAGTAGGTGAGGTTGAAAAAAGACACAAGTCCATCAGGTCCAACCTATGTGTGTGATTATGTGTCCGTATTACATTGTATATCCCTGTATGTTGCGGTCATTCAGGCGATTATAGTTTCTTGAAGCTATCAATGCTCCCCGCTGAGACCACCGCCTGTGGAAGGGAATTCCACATCCTTGCCGCTCTTACAGTAAAGAACCCTCTACGTATTTAAAGGTTAAACCTCTTTTCTTCTAATTGTAATGAGTGGCCATGAGTCTTATTAAACTCTCTTCAGCGAAAAAGTTTTATCCCTATTCTGGGGTCACCAGTACAGTATTTGTTAATTGAAATCATATCCCCTCTCAAGCGTCTCGTCTCTTCAGAGAGAATAAGTTCAGTGCTTGCAACCTTTCCTCATAACGAAGATCCTCCAGACCCTTTATTAGCTTTGTTGCCCTTCTTTGTACTCGCTCCATTTCCAGTACATCCTTCCTGAGGACTGGTGCCCAGAACTGGACAGCATACTCCAGGTGCGGCCGGACCAGAGCCTTGTAGAGTGGGAGAATTATCGTTTTATCTCTTGCGTTAATCCCCCTTTTAATGCATGCCAATATTCTGTTTGCTTTATTAGCAGCAGCTTGGCATTGCATGCCATTGCTGAGCCTATCATCTACTAGGACCCCCAGGTCCTTTTCCATCCTAGATTCCCCCAGAGGTTCTATAGATTGCATTCATATTTTTGCCACCCAAATGCATTATTTTAAATTTTTCTACATTGAACCTCATTTGCCATGTAGTCCCCCACCCCATTAATTTGTTCAGGTCTTTTTGCAAGGTTTCCACATCCTGCGGAGAAGTTATTGCCCTGCTTAGCTTAGTATCGTCTGCAAATACAGAGATTGAACTGTTTATCCCATCCTCCAGGTCGTTTATAAACAAATTAAATAGGATTGGTCCCAGCACAGAACCCTGGGGAACCCCACTACCCACCGCTGACCATTCTGAGTACTCCCCATTTATCACCACCCTCTGAACTCGCCCTTGTAGCCAGTTTTCAATCCATGTACTCACCCTATGGTCCATGCCAACGGACCTTATTTTGTACAGTAAACGTTTATGGGGAACTGTGTCAAATGCTTTTGCAAAATCCAGATACACCACATCTACGGGCCTTCCTTTATCTATATGGCAACTCACCTCCTCATAGAAGGTTAATAGATTCTTTTGGCAAGAACGATTCTTCATGAATCCATGCTGATTACTGCTAATGATATCGTTCTTATTACTAAAATCTTGTATATAGTCCCTTATCATCCCCTCCAAGAGTTTACATACTATTGATGTTAGGCTAACTGGTCTGTAATTCCCAGGGATGTATTTTGGGCCCTTTTTAAATATTGGTGCTACATTGGCTTTTCTCCAATCAGCTGGTACCATTCCAGTCAATAGACTGTCTGTAAAAATTAGGAACAACGGTCTGGCAATCACTTGACTGAGTTCCCTAAGTACCCTCGGATGCAAGCCATCTGGTCCCGGTGATTTATTAATGTTAAGTTTATCAAGTCTAATTTTAATTCTGTCCTCTGTTAACCATGGAGGTGCTTCCTGTGTTGTGTCATGAGGATAAACACTGCAGTTTTGGTTACTGAAGCCCCCTGATTCACTCGTGAAGACTGAGGAGAAGAATAAATTTAATACCTTCGCCATCTCCCCATCCTTTGTAACCAGATGTCCTTCCTCATTCTTTATGGGGCCAATATGGTGTGTCCTCCCATTTTTACTGTTTACATACTTAAAGAATTTCTTGGGATTTTTTTTGCTCTCCTCCACTATGTGTCTTTCATGTTCTATCTTAGCCGTCCTAATTGCACCCTTACATTTCTTGTTGCATTCTTTATAAAGTCTGAATGCTGAGGATGATCCCTCAACCTTGTATTTTTTGAAGGCCTTCTCCTTTGCTTTTATATGCATTTTTACATTGGAGTTAAGCCATCCAGGATTTTTGTTCGCTCTTTTAAATTTATTACCCAATGGGATAAATTGGCTAATGCCCTTATTTAATATGCTCTTAAAGCAAACCCATCTCTCCTCCGTATTCTTTGTTCCTAATATTTTATCCCAATTTATGCCTTTTAGCAAGGTTTGTAGTTTAGGGAAGTTGGCTCAAGTACTTCCTGTATGGGAGGGGTTTTATAGGGGATCACTTCCTGTCTAAAGACCTTTGGTCTACCAGTGTCCATTCACCTGGAGATGAAGTATAACCCAGTAGGTAATGAATATTAGCCTAACTCTGTCCCATGATGTACTCAGAGAAAATGATTTTACTGGTAAATATGACGAAAAAATCCCTATTTTTTTTTCAAGATTTTTGGGCCTTTTTTCGTTTTTATGGCAAAAAATAAAAACTGCAGAGGTGATCAGATACCACCAAAAGAAAGCTCTATTTGTGGGTCAAAGGGACAAATTGTGTTTGGGTACAGCATTGCATGACCACGCAAGTAAAGCAGCGTAGTGCCAAATTGTAAAAAGTGCTCTGATCAGGAAGGGGGTAAAATCTTCCAGGGCTGAAGTGGTTAATATTGTTATAATGGCATGTGAACATTGATGGGATATATTAGACAGAAAGTAAACATGTTGTCCCTGAAGGTGATATACTGAAAGCAGAAAAAATGAAAATCAGTTTGTGTACGTGGCTGATTAGCCGCAGACTGGTCTGGGGTCCACAATCAAAAGTGCCTACAATGAGCATCATCAGAAGTGGACCACAGAGCAGTAGGAGGAGGATTGATGCATTTTTGTTTTTTTTCACATCATGTGGATGTTTGGTTGCGTGTGCATCGCTTACCTAGGGAAGAAATGGCACAGGATTCAGTTATGGGATGTGTTTTTTTTTTTTGTTTTGTTTTTTTACCTTTTACAATCACTTTCAAGGGTCTCTGCTACTGACTGCTTGGTGCCAGATACTACAGCATACCTTCAGAGATCTAGAGGCATCCATGTCTCACTGAGTCAGGGCTTGTTTTGGCTGCAAAAGGAGGACCTACTAAATATTAGGTCAGTAGCCATAAAGTTATGGCTGATGGGTGTATATCCTGTTCCACAATGTAAAAGTTTTTAGATGACGACCCATGTAGTTCGATGTAATGTCCATGGATAAACAGAGTCTGTGAAATAACAGTTATAGGAATAGTAGATGAATGGTAGGGGGGTGGATGAAAAATTGATGGATGAATAAGGAGTGAATGGATGGAATGTGGGTCACTTCTGCAGCTCCCGTAATATCTGGGCTGGATCACCTCATAAAGCAGGACATGGCAAAAAGCAGGGTGCTGAGGGTAAATACCAAGCCAATACGAATACTAAAAATCACCAGTCCACCAGTGGACACAGCAGGTTGAGACACCAGAGCCATTCAGCTAAAGGTGCACAGAGGCAATGGAAGGCTGCCAGGCATGCAGCAGCAGGGGCTCCAAAGCTGTGTGTGGAGAGAGAGAGAATTGGCAGTGTCTCCAGTTGCGCTGTGAAGATGACAGCTGTCAGAATCCCCTGGAAAAATCTGGAGAGGGTAAGCATAACACGTTTTAAGGGACATTGGCCCTCTTTTACAAATGCAAGCTTTCTCTCCACACTACCTGCTGAAGCTTTGGAGCCCCTGCTACTGCATACCTGGAAGCCATCCATTGCCTCTGTGTACCTTTAGCTAATCAGCTCTGGTGTGCTGCTTTCAATAAAGGTGCTTTTTGGTTGATATTAACCTCAGCACCCTGCTTTTTGCGAATTCCAGTAGATGCTTACACTGCAGTAAGTCTGAGCAGTGTTGCAGACAGCTAATATTTATGTCACAGGTTGCTTGCTTACCCTGTAATTTTTGTGCATTTTTTTTTTTTTTAAAGCACTTTTTATTGACAGGTATGTAATAACAGTTAACGTATATGTATAATGTGCTCAACATAAGCACCATGTTATATGTAAAGCAAATAAACCATCTCATAGCAAAATAGTGGAGCCATACAATTACAACAGCGCTTGGATTCAAATACACAAGGGAAGCTAATAGAAACAATATCCTACTTCTGGGTACCCAAAGATTGCATCAACACCATGAGAGTGAGAAATATTTGCAATTCCAATAAGCAGAAATTGTAAGGGTGGAGGAGCACCACACATCCCATATTTTGTTGTACTTTCTTTGGGCAACCTCTATGCTTGTACACTAGTTTTTCAAAAGGCACAACCTGGTTTACCATTTGGATCGGAACAGATGAGGGCCTGGGTTGTATAGCTCAATGATGAGATCCCCAGGTTCCTGCGATTTTAATATGCCCATGAGGGGATAGTTGGAGGACTTCAAAATATTTCCGAATTGAGCATGCCATGCGTGTCTAAATTGGAGCCATCTATAGAAGCATGTGCGGTGTAGTTCAGATTTACCCCGCAGGTCCTCAAACGACATGAGAAGAGTGCCAGTGTAGATATCAGCTAAGGTGGTTAACCCTCTCAGTTCCCAGAAGAAAGCATCTATAAATTGCAACAGATGGGAGAGCATAGGATTATGCCAGAGAGGAAGCGCAGCCTCAACGTCCTTGAACCCCACAATGCGTTTAGATTCCCTCTATACCAATTTTGCTAAGTTTAATATTTGCAGCCTTGTTTGCACTAAAACTGACTTCAGGGCCTTTAGTGCTATCAGCAAACTAATTGAAGGACATGGGCTAAATGTGACTACCACCGCCGATGTCACCGGTAACAACCAATCAGTCATGTTCCACAGTTGTCCTGCTAGAAGACAATAATATAAATTTGGAAGAGCCATACCTGCTTCCAATTTAGGACATTGTAAAGTAGAAAATTTGAGTTTCCGTCTATTCTGGGCCCAAACAAAATAAGCCAAACTGGGCATCTAACGTTTTTAAGTAGGACTTAGGCATAGGCATATGGGAAAACACATACAGGCATTTCGGCAAGAGGATCATTTTGATGAGACTGATACCGCCTGCCACTGATAGACGGAATTTAGCCCACACAGCGAGTTTGGTTTTATTTACTTACATCAGGGGATCCATATTGGCCCTTAATACCTCTGAGGATAAAGTGATATGTATTCCCAGATACTTGAATAAAGTAACCATCTTCTAAGGGGGTCACAGCTTAAATACCTGAGGATGAAGAGACATCAGTGCAGACTTTTGCCAATTGATTTTTAAGACCCGAAATGTCCCCGAAAGTATCTATTATTCGCATTGCGGTCTGCAATGCGAGCGATGCATTCTGTAAGTACAGGATGAGATTGTCTGCATATAATCCTGTCACATCAGTCCTCTCACCTAAAGAGATGCCTTTCACCAGAGGAGACTGCCTAAATCTTAGAGCCAGTGCCTCTATGGCCACCGTAAAAGGAGCGGTCGAGGGCAGCCCTGGCGAGTGCCTCTGTGGAGTGGTATGGGAGTACACAGAAGTCCATTGACCAGCAATTGAGAGGTGGGGCTGGCATATAGGCTGGAGACCCAATTACTAAACTTCTCACCGAAGCCAAAAGATTGTCGAGGCCTTTGCCATGTCTAGGGAGGTCAATACACAGGAGTCAGGGCAATTTTCTGAGCTGGACTATTCAGTTTTACGAATATTAATAGTGGTAGGTTTCCTGGGCATGAAACACGTTTTTTGTACCAGATGTATTCTACTAAGGATGGCACAGTTAAGATGTTTGGCTAAGATTTTTGCGAGTGTTTTATAGTCTATATTTAAAACTGAAATAGGGCGATATGAGGAACAGTCAGCCCCGGGTCTTTATCAGGCTTCGGTATAAACACCACTGTAGCAGCATACATGGAACGTGGCAGTCTTCTCTTCTGAAATGCCTTGGCATACATTTATGCGAGCACAGGTGCCAACACATGAATATACATACTTTAAACCTCAAGTTGAAGGCCATCTGGGCCAGAGGCCTTCCCTGCCGCCAGTGAGGCAACAGCCTCCCTGACGTCATCCTCAGTGATGTCAGCATCTAAAGCTAGTACTTGTTCTTGTGTCAAAAGAGGGAACTGCAATTCAGATATACACATCTATATCTTCCTTTGTATGGGTAAGGGTGGTAGCATACATATTGACATAGAATACATGAAAACATTTGAGTATATCCTTTGCCATATGAGCCTCCGTACCATCAACCCTGACTCTTTGACACCACGGAACTAGTTGTTTGCTGTTTAGCCATGTGAGCTAGCAGGTGGCTAGTCTGATTTCCAAACTCAAAATACTTTTGTTGGATAAAAAAATTTTTCCTCTTGGCTCTGGCGGTCATGGGTGCCGAATACATCTGGGAAACCTGTTCCCAGCGTATTCTATTGGAGGCAGTAGGAGAGTCCAGATACGCTGCCTCCGCCTCTCTGCGCCTGCCATTTCCACAGTTGTGCAGTAGAGGGCAGTAAAGGATAAAGTAACACGTAACAATCAAATCTTTGGATAGTGGTCATAAGATATCTTAAGTATATAGACAGTGTCTGTTCTCCATACTGTAAGTTTGCTTAAAAAAAAAACTTTTCCCCCTTTCGTCTTAAGACAGCCACCTTTGAGAGACCATGGCTCCTCCCTTCTCAGGAAACACTGCCTTCACTAGAGCTTTAAACCACTCGCCCCCACTGGCCCTTCAGTTCTGGTATTTCCTCTGGCGTGGAGACACCGCTAGGGACTGAGGCCAGTTTAGCTGGGGAGGCTGAGGCCGGTGTTTCATGGCAAGAAGAGGCAAAGGCCTCTTGCGCCACTACAGCGGGGCTGGGGAGCCCGTTACCTGTAGCGGCATAGCGCACCTGGTCCTCTCTCGGGGAAGGTGGCGGTCTGGGGGCCCACTTTCAGCTACCCAGCCAGCGTGGAGCTCAAGGCTGGGCCGGATGATGGGTGACATTTCCGGCGGGGGGCAGGCACTTCCGCTTGACCCGGGGCTTCCGGTTCCAGTCGTGGGACGTGAGCGAGCAGCGTGACAGCTGGTGCGAGCTCTGCAGTTGCTGTAGTGACAGGGAAGCAGCTCAAGGCAGACCACTGTTCCTGATCTGGCCATGGAGAGGAAGATGTCGTAGTCAGAGGCTTCTGGATCTGCGCCAGTCGACGCCAGCACCAGTCACTCAAAGGTAAGGGGAACCCTGGGGTGGTGTTCCCTTACCATTTTCCCGTTAGCTCCATGAGTGAGTCACCCTTTTAGGCGGTTACAGGGGAGGAGGTGTACTTCTGGGACCCTGTTGGTGCTCAGTCTGTTGGGGGGTGTCTGTGTTGCACTGGCAGGCAGGTATTCATGGCTGTGTCATGGGGATCTTTTTGTTGTTTCAGGGCAAAGCGACAGAAAAGTCTAGGTCCCCACACAGCTCCAAGAGGAAGTGCCCATCATGCAGGACCACTATGGGGGATTCCTGGCCCAAGCTGCTTTGTAAGGAGTGTAGTAAAGGCTTAGTGAAGGAGCATTCAGCAGAGCGGGGTACAGACTTGGCGGTGTCCGTTAAGGAGCTTTCTATCACCTTTCAATATTTTAAATCGCTGTTTTCAGCTTCCCCAATCCCCGCCCAATCCTCCGCCAGCGCAGCAGAGCATCGCACCTGGTCCGCTGGCGGTTCCCTCTACCAGTGGAGGGTTACCCGGGGGCACCAGAGAGGTACCAGAGGAAGATCCCGATAGCGTGTCCTCAGCCTCCCTAGGGGAGTCAGGGGGAGAAGGGGTGGATGGTAAATCCACTAGAACCTCTCAGTATAAGCTCTCCCTGGAGAAAGTGGAGGATCTCCTGGGAGCCATCCATACCACTTTGGGGTTCCAGGAAGGGAAAGGAATAGCTGTGGCTCGTTGACCAAATGTACGAAGGTCTGGGGGAACAGAAGAGGAAGGTCTTTCCAGGCCATGAAGTCCTGATGGAAGCCATTAAAATAGATTGGCGAGACCCAGAAAGGAAGCCTTTCTTTTCCAGGGCCCTAAAATGTAAATTTCCCTTTGCGGAGGATGAAGCGGCAGTCTGGAACAAATCTAGGCTGGGCGCAGCCTTCTCCCAGGTGTCCAGAAAAACGGACCTGGTTTTTGAGGACATGGGGGGTGCTTGCTGACCCCATGGACAAAAGGATGGACTCCCTCCCTCCTAAAGAAGAGCTTGGAATCGTCCCAAGTAAATCTTAAGCCTGCCATGGCAGTCAGGGTGGTGGCTCGCAACATGGATTATTGGCTGATGCATATAAAGGTGCAGTGCTGAGGAAATTCCAGACAGAAGGCACGACCCTGATCCTAATAGCGCCACACTGGCCCAGGAGGCCGTGGTTTTCTGCCCTGAAAGATCTGGCCTTGGAGCCCCCCTGGGTATTGCCGCTCTGGGAAGACCTCCTCTCAAGGTCCGAACTGTTGTCCCCAGGTGGAGAGGTTGAATCTAGCCGCCTGGTTACTGAGGAGGTAATGCTAAAGGTTAAGGGTTTCTCTGATTGATTGGTGGTGACCCTTCTAAGTTACAGAAAAAAGGAGACGTGCACTAAGTGCCTATTTACTATTAAGTCTGGACAATTTAATACTTGGTGTGTGAAAAGCTCCTTTTAACGTACACAGCCCAGTATCAGTACCAGGGGCGGACTGATAACTCCATGGGGCCCCTGGGCAATATTAGATTATGGGGCCCCAGGCAATCAGATTATGGAGCCACACAGTATACACACACACAGTATTCAATCACACAGTATACACATACATGTACACCCAGTATACACAGACAGATGTAAAAAAAAACACAGATTTATACATGCTGTCCCTGGTTTTACTGAGGCTGGCAACCCTGATGGGGCCCCCTAGTGGCCCAGGGGCCCTCGGGCAGTGCCCGAGTGGCTCAATGGTCAGGCCACCCCTGAGCAGTACTGGAGTTCCTGCAAAGTGGGGCAGACAAGGGGCTAGCCCTTACCACTCTAAAAGGCCAGGTGTTTGCTCTGTGTTTTTCTGGAACAGCTAGCAGTAAACCCCTGGATATTGAGGTTCTTTAAAGCCTTAAGCAAGTTAGCTCCCACCCCTTTCCTATGTGGGATCTCTCTGGTGCTACAAGCTCTTACAGGGGAACCCTGTAAGAGCTTGTAGCACCAGATCACTACCGCAAGGAGGGTTGGTGAGCTGGAAGCCCTCTCGAATAGGGCTCCTTTTCTTTAAATTTTTCCGGATCGAGTGGTGTTTAAACCGATCCGGCCTTGTTTGCCAAAAATTTCTTCTAAATTTCACAGAAGCCAAGAAATAATTTTGCCTATTTTTTTTGTTCAAATCCTAGATGTTAGAAGGTGCGTTCTAAGGTACTTAGATTGTACGGCACAGTTTAGAAAGTCTGATTCCTTGTTTGTTTCTTTTTCATGGGCTAGGAGGGGGTCCAAAGCCTCTAGGCGTACAACAGCTAGATAGCTCAGGTTAGCTATTAGTCGAGCATATGTGGTCAAGGGTGTGGAGGGTCCTGAAAGGTATCAGGGCTCATTCCACCAGGGCTCTGGCGACATCGCAGGCAGAGTGGGCTGGTGTTACACCGTAGCAAATCTGTAGAGCGGCGACGTGGTCAAGCTTTACCACCTTCATTAAGCACTACAGGTGGATTAGTTATCTGCCAAAGACCAGGCCTTTGGGCGTAAAAATTCTTCAAGCAGTAGTCCCCACCCAAGGGTAAATGCTCGTTTATCCTCTCAAAGGTGGTTGTCCTGAAAGACGAAAGGGGGAAAAGTGAAGTTACACTTACTGGTAACGTCTTTTCCAAGAGTCTTTCAGGACAGCAACAGTACCCCCCCCCAAATAACAGTTTGCCACTGGGACAGGAGAGCATCAGGAAAGTGAATGTTGGTATAATATGTTCTTGTGTCTCCCTAGACTGGCCAGAGGTTCTTGTGGAAAACTGAAGGACGGTGGGGGCGAGTGGCTTAAAGCTCTAGTGAAGGCAGTGTTTCCTGAGAAGGGAGGAGCCAAGGTCTGTCAAAGGTGGCTGTCCTGAAAGACTCTTGGAAAAGACGTTACCGTGGATAATGGTCTGGTATGGATTCTGGATTCTAGAATTCAATTGAGCAGACAAGTCAGTTGTCAGACATTAATGAAGGGTGGAATGGGGATAGATGGGGGGAGGGTTATGGCAGGTGTCAAGAAGGTTTCCATGTTACAATCAACCATTGGAAATTATAGTACTACTAAAAAAGGTTTGCAAAGCCAATGCCAAGTCTGCCAAGCAAAATAGGAGAGTTGGAAACTTTGGTGCACAAAGAAAACTATGATTTAATTGGTATTGCTGAATATTGGCTTCATTCTTCACATGACTGAGCTATTAATATTCCTGACTATGCTCTTTCGGAGAGGTCGGGTAAAATGTAAAGGTGGTCGTGTCTGTCTCTGTGAGACATGATCTCAAAGAGAGTGAAAGAGGACCTAGTTCATGGAGAGTGTAATGTGTAATGAGGCTGAAGCATTGTCGGTGGAACTGCATATGGATGTGCATAGTTCAACTGGGGCATTTTAACTACCCTGATATTGAATGCAGTATTGGCAGTACTGGAACAGTTAAAGTGATTGTAAAGTCACTGTGACTTTACATGTATCCCCTCCGGGCATGCTGCCATTCACTACAGTGGGTTTGTTTTTTTTGTAAATGAAAAGGCTAAATTCCTTTCGTCACACCGCAGCTGTGTGGTCACGTGATCCCCCTGTGCTGGCCGGGCCTTGATGTATGAAGAGAAGTGGGAGGGGCTGAGATTCCCCTGTGATGTCAACCGGCCAGCACAGGGGGGGGGTGTCTTGGTTCCTCCCGCTTCTCTCCACAGATTGGGGATGGCCAGCAGAGGAAGATCTCGTGACCGCACAGCTGCAGTGTGACAAAAGGTATTCAGACTTTAGATTAAAATAAACCCACTGTAGTGAATGGCAGCATGCCCAGAGGGGGATACTTGTATATTCTCTGCATTATGCAGCTGAATATCAGAAGGAGGGGTGGCAGGAGAGCCGCTTTCATGACAGGGGAGAGGAGAGACCGTCAGAGGTGATTAGCGGCTGACGGCAGCACGTAAACTGACCACGGTAATCGGGGCTCAGCAGCCCTGATTACCGTGGTCAGCAGAGGCAGGGGGACACAGGAACAGGCAGGATCAACCAAGTTTTTTTACAGGTTAGGAAGGGGGAAAATTACATGGCACAAGCACTGTGCTATACAGCATGCCTTAAAGGAATAGGATCTTCGTTTCTTTTTTTTTTTTTTTTTTTTTTAGGGTTACAACCACTTTAACCACTTCCCGCCCGCCCTATAGCGAATTGACGTCCAGGAAGTGGTTCTGTTATCCTAAATGGACGTCATATGATGTCCAGCAGGATAGCATGCCGCAGCGCGCCCCCGGGGGCGCGCATCGCGGCGATCGGTGCAGCGGTGTGTCAGCCTGACACACCGCTCCACCGATCTTGGTAAAGAGCCTCCGGCGGAGGCTCTTTACCACATGATCAGCCGTGTCCAATCACGGCTGATCACGCTGTCAATGGGAAGAGCCGTTGATCTGACAGACGCGAGTAAAGGAGAGCCGATCCGCGGCTCTCCTGGCAGGGGGGGTCTGCGCTGATTGTTTATCAGCGCAGCCCCCCTCAGATCACCACACTGGACCACCAGGGATGCCACTAGGACCACCAGGGAAGGGGCAATGTGGATGGCCAGGTATGTTCCCCTATGGCCATCCACATGTGCCCAATCTGTGCCAATCAGTGCCCACAAATGGGCACTGATTGGCACCATTATGTTACTAATCTGCCCAGATCTGCCCAGCAATGTTTTATCAGTGCCACCTGTCATTGCCCATCGGTGCCACCTGTCAGTGCCCACCTATCAGTGCTCATCAGTGCCACCCATAAGTACCCATCAGTGCCACCCATATGTACCAATCAATGCCACCTATGAGTGCCCATCAGTGCCGCATACCAGTGCCACCTATCAGTGCCCATCAGTGCCGCCTATAAGTGCCCGTTAGTGCCACCTCATCGGTGCCACCTCATCAGTGCCCATCAGTGCAGCCATATCAGTGCCCATCATTGAAGGAGAAAATGTACTTATTTACAAAAAATTTTAACAAACAAAGAAAAACTTGTTTTTTTTCGAAATTTTCGGTCTTTTTTTATTTGTTGCGCAAAAAATAAAAACCGCAGAGGTGATCAAATGCCACCAAAAGAAAGCTCTATTTGTGGGAACAAAATGATAAAAAATTTGTTTGGGTACAGTGTAGCATGACCGCGCAATTGTCATTCAAATTGCGACAGCACTGAAAGGTGAAAATTGGCCTGGGCGGGAAGGTGTCTAAGTGCCTGGTATTGAAGTGGTTAAAGGACAAAAAATTAAAAGCCTATTACCAATTTTATGGTGCAGTTCATAGGGGCCCCAACTAGGAATGATGCCCTGCTGGACCTGATAATCTCAAACCATGCATAGCTTTTTACTAATGTTCATATATACAGTGCCTTGAAAAAGTATTCATACCCCGTGAAACTTTCCATATTTTGTCATGTTAAACCAAAAACATAAATGTATTTTATTGGGATTTTATGTGATAGACCAACAGAGTGATATATTTCAAGCATTTATTTCCTTTAATTTCGAGGACTGCGAAAACCAGAAATTCTGTATCTCAGAAAAGTACAATATTACAGGTGCATCTCCAAAAATTAGAATATCATTAAAAAGTTAATTTATTTCAGTCATTTAATTCAAAAAGTGAAACCTATATTTTATATAGATGCGTTTTACAGAGTGATATTTTCCAAGCATTTATTTCTTTTAATTTTGATGATTATGACTTACAGCTAGTGAAAACCCAAAATATAATATCTCAAAAAATTTACAATATTACATAAGACCAATAAAAAAGATTTTTAATCCAGAAATGTTGGCGTACTGAAAAAGTCCATGTACAGTATAGTATGCACGCGATACTTGGCCGGGGGCTCCTTTTGTATGAATTACTGCATAAATGCAGCGTAGCATGGAGGTGATCAGCCTGTGGCACTGCTGAGTTGTTGTGGAAGCCCAGGTTGCTTTGATAGTGGTCTTCAGCTCATCTGCATTGTTGGGGTCTAGTGTCTCATCTTCCTCTTGACAATACCCCACAGATTCTATATGGGGTTTAGGTCAGGTGAGTTTTCTGGCCTTCCAAGCACAGTGATACCATGATCATTAAACCAGGTATTGGTACTTTTGGCAGTGTGGGCAGGTGCCAAGACCTGCTGGAAATGAAATTGGCATCCCCATAAAACTGGTCAGCAGAGGGAAGCATGAAGTGCTCTAGAATTTCCTGGTAGAGGGCTGCGCTGACTTTGGATTTGATAAAACAATGGCCCAACATAAGCAGATGACCTGGCTCGCCAAATCATCACTGACTGTGGAAACTTCACACTGGACCCCATACAACTTGGATTCTGTGGTTTTGCACTTTCCCTCCAGACTCTGGGACCTTGATTTTCAAATTAAATGCAAACTTTCCCATAGTCCGTGATGATTGTGTGTAATAAGTTTTCCCAGTAGGGAACAAAAAAAGTTACATAACTAGTCTGGTTGAAAAAAAGATATCTGGTTTAACCAAGGGAAGGGAAAAAAAATACACAATCCTATGCCTACAGTTGATCCAGAGGAAGGCAAACCCCCAATAAAGCACAGTCCACTTTGCTCCACCAGGGGAAAAAAAATTATTCCTGATCCCCCAAGAGGCAAATCTCTGATATTCCATGGATCAATTTTACCTATAAATATTAGTATCCGGTTAGATTATGTGTATCTAGGAAAGAATCCAGGCCTCTATTGAGCTGGCCAGAACCACCTCTTGAGCCTTTCCATATTTGGAGATTAAATGTATTTTCCTCTAGATGTAAAGAGTGCCCCCTTGTCCTCTGTGATCCTCTGTAATGGCTTTAAAGTGAATAACTCAACACCAAGTTCACTATATGGACCATATATAATATATGTATTTATACATGTTGATCATATTCCCCCTTAACCGCTTCAGCCCCGGAAGATTTTACCCCCTTCCTGACCAGAGCACTTTTTTGCGATTCGGCACTGCGTCGCTTTAACTGACAATTGCGCAGTCGTGCGATGTTGCACCCAAACAAAATTGACGTCCTTTTTTCCCACAAATAGAGCTTTCTTTTGGTGGTATTTGATCACCTCTGTGGTTTTTATTTTTTGTGCTATAAACAAAAAAAATATTGACAATTTTGAAAAAAATGCAATATTTTTTAACTTTTTGCTATAATAAATATACCCCAAAAATATATATATAAATAAACATTTTTTTCCTCTGTTTAGGCCGATATGTATTCTTCTACATATGTTTGGTAAAAAAAATCACAGTAAGCGTATATTGATTGGTTTGCGCAAAAGTTATAGCATCTAGAAAATAGGGGATAGTTTTATGGCATTTTTATTATTTATTTTTTTTACTAGTAATGGCGGCGATCTGTGATGTTTATCAGGACTGCGACATTATGGCGGACACATCAGACAATTTTGACACATTTTTTGGACCATCGGCATTTATACAGCGATCAGTGCTATAAAAATGCATTGATTACTGTAAAAATGTTACTGGCAAGGAAGGGTTTAACAGTAAGGGGCGATCAAGGGGTTGTGTTCCTTAGTGTGTGATCTAACTGAAGGGGGGAGGGGAAGGGAACTGTGTAGGGGATATAACCGATCGCTGTTCATACTCTGTGTGAACAGACGATCTGTCTTTTCTCCCCTCAGAGAACCGTAAACTGTGTGTTTACACACACATACATCCCGATTCTTTGTGTCAGCAGTGATCGCGGGGACCCCGGCAGTGATTGTGACCGCCGGGCAGTCGCACCGGCTCGGGGCGAGCAGCGGGAACGCGCGTGCCCCTAGTGGCCACAGGGCGAAGCGACGTAACCTAAGGTCATTTCGCCCAGCCGTGCCATTCTGCCACAGTACAACTGCGGTGGCTGGTTGGCAAGTGGTTATTAACCTCTAATCAAGAGAGAAAAAATTCAGTTCCTCTAAAAACTTTTCTCATAGCTGAGCCCCCTCCATGTCTCTGATCAGTTTGGTTGCCCTTCTCTGCACTTTCTCCAGTTCCCTAATACAGTATCCTTTTTGTGAACTAGCGCCCAAAACTGAACTAAGTATTCCAGATGAGGTCTTCTCAATGATTTGTACAGGGCCAAAATGAGATCTCTCTCTTTCTGCAGTCCATACTGCCCGTAATACAAAAAAGGATTTCTTTCGTTCGTTGACGGACACCGCTCCATTAAATCTTGACCATAGGGTTATCATGCCACCTTCAGGCGAGGACTAGGCAGAACATGTAATACATGTGAAAGCAGAACTGTACCGTTCCGCCCAGAAGGTGGTCCCTCTTGCTATAACCCCTCAGCCTGCTTCCTGCAGCTCAGTTTTTTTCCGCCTAATAAAGGAGAGGGACCTAGGCTCCCTGCTGGGACCATCGGTCCTGGGGATTTTTTTTTCTGGAATTTTTGCGCAAGATATTGATCCTGTGATCTTCTATCAGCAGCCGGCTGGGTGACAGGCTGGATAAATATAGATCCTTGTCTCCCCAGCTTGGCCATTGAGCGTGAGCAGGCCCTAGCTATGCACTGGGTTGGCCGTGACATGTCCCTCAGGCTCCAGGGGCAGCCGGTGAGCTACATGCTCCGGGGCACACACATGACCGGACTACAGATGTCTTTGTCACAGTGTGCCATGGCCAGCAGCCACCCCGTACTGATCGGGTGTGGGTCTGTAATGGGATGCCTCTAGCTCGTCCGGACCGTAAGTACAGCTCTCCCTGTCTCTGCAGGATAGAGCAGCTGGGCATCCCTGGGAGGTTGGTTAGGGGGTCCTCCTTCTCCCTTTCCTCTCTCCCTGTCCCTGTGTCCCCCCCCCCTCTTCCGCGGAGGATGCTGTATGACTGGGCTGTAGTGCGGTGTATATACCTGGGCTGGGGAGCCCTGACTTTTAGCGGGGGACTGCGCTGGCTGTCTGTGTCCATGTGCTATCACCTGCCTCTCTGCTGGTGTCTGTGGGCTCTGCATGCGCTACATTTCTGTTCGTCTCTGCGTACAGCATGGCCGTCGGCCATTTTCTGTTAGTCTCTGTGAGCAGCATGGCTGTCTGCCATTTTCTCGCAGTCTGCCGGCCATTTTCCTAGTGTTTTTTCCTATCCAAGAACAGCCGGAGGCCATTTTCTTGTAGCCTCAGTGCGTTTTTTCTACCCAGCGCTGGTTCCTATGCCTCGGAACAGCGCGTTTTTTTTCTCCTGGACACTTGTGACTGACACAGGACACAGTGATCAGCGGCAGCACGGCGCAGCTCTTGGTCAGGGTAATGAGTCCTATGGTGGGACCCCTTAGTCTGTTAGCAGCTAGGAGGGTGGGATTGAGCACCTTGTCCTAAGTCCTCAAGGGTGGCAGACAGGGTGGGTCAGCATGGCGTCAGAAGCTGGCATTTCTTCCCCAGATCTCCCTGCAATTGCAACCGTCTCGCCTGCAAATAGTGCAGTGCCCTTGGACGCTTTGTCGTCGGTCCTGGAAACGTTCGTTGCCAGGGTGAAGGTGGCGTGCAGGCCCAAGGGGGGTAGAAAACATCCCCTGGCCCCGCCCCCCCGTCCTTCGGGGAGAGCTCTGATTCAGACTCGGGCCCCGCTGTGACTGGTGGCCCCTGTTCTGATGTGTCAGCGGATGACCAGGACCGTTCGGACAGTGAGGATGATTCATTGTCCGTGCAGGAAAACGCGCTGGTTGGAGCACTTATCACCAACAAAAATTTCTCAGTTATTCCTGGAAACACCTGTCTCAAATAACGATAGCAGTGTTTATCACTTTCACAAAATGTTTTATCTGTCCAAAGCAAAAATACCTTTGTCTAGTCAACAAGTGGATCATGAGCCACATTTTTCTGTCCTGGAACCATAGTTTTTAAGAATGGCCTTTTCCTTTTAATGCATTAAGACTCTCTTGCATAGCTGTCTCATTTGCATATGTTGTAAATATGGTTGACTAATAATTTAGAATTATTGGTGCTTGTTGTTGAAACAGAAGTGTATTGACGGTTATAGAACACAAACTTCTCTAATCCAAATGAATCTTCACAGCGACTGGGTTCTTTTTTCAGAGCTTGACATTTGTTGGATCCCAAAACAGAAGACAAAGTCCAACAGAGTACTTAAGAAAAATAATACAAAAATCAGAAGCCTTCAGAGTCCAATTAAAAATACTTTTCTGTTCTGTCATAGCAAACATTTGGACACTCCCCCCCCCATCCAGAATATACAATATGCCCATTCTATATTATGCACTGAGGTGGCTTCCATGCATGCTATAATGTATACCATCCTCTAGCCTCTTCCTTCCATAATAATTCTTAGTAATCAAAAATCCTTTCTTGATATACAGTTTTTCTCCCATTTACGAAGATGTAAAGGCAGCTGATTGGCTGAAGCAAACACTTTTGATCTTAACATGAGAAGACTACTTGCAGTTTACTGAAAACCTTTAGGCCCCTTTCACACGAGGCGGACTCTGTTTCTATGGAGCCCGCCTCGGTCCGCCGGCTCAGCGGGAGATCAGTCCTTTGATCTCCGCTGAGCCAGCGGATGACAGGTCCCTCTCTGCTTACTGAGCGGGGAGGGGCTTGTCAGGCCTGGACGTAGAGCCATCCGTCTGCTTTTTGTGGATCGGACCGGGTCGGATGTCAGCGGACATGTCTCCGCTGACATTCGACGCTCCATAGACTAACATGGAGCGCCCGTTCAGGTCGGCCGTCAAAACTGACAGGCGGACCTGAACGGTCCGATCGTGTGAAAGGGGCCTTAAGGCCAACTATAGTGTTTACAACCCTCATCACCCAGTACAGTAAACAATTGTCCATTTGACCAATTAACTTTTTTTTCTTGTTAGTTTGCATTGGCCTTTTTAAGAGAATTAACATACAAAGTGTCTTCCATGTCTATCAATCCTGATGACTTCTCTTTTAGGGCGAGTTGACACCATAGAAACGCAGTCCGGATGTGTTCCAGATGCTTTGCTGCACGTTTTTGATGTGTTCCAGTGCATTTTTGGTGCGTTTTCGATGCAGTCCAGTGCATTCCCCCCCCCCCTCTTTTTTCTTAACCTTAAATAAGGACATGTGTTCCAGTGCGTTTTTGGTGTGTTTTTGATGCTTTTTACAGCGTTCCATTACAGTCCAGTGCAGGAAAAATGCAGCACGTTCTACTTTTTTTTTTACTGGAACGCACTGGGTCCTGAAAGCACTGATGTGAACTGTGCCAATAAAAACCATATAACCTACTTTCCATGCTTTTTTGATGCAGGAAAAAAACACATTGGACTGCATGTGGTATGAACTGGCATCAAAAACGCACTGAAATGCAGCAAAAACGCACTGGAACGCACCTGTCCTTATTTAAAGTTAAGAAAAAGAGGAGCAAAAATGCATTGGAACGCGTCAAAAATGTGCACGCAGAAAAGCATTTGGAACGCATCCGAACTGCGTTTCTATGGTGTGAATGGCCCTTAATGTGAAAATGGACTGCTACCTGTCTATGCATGCACAACCAAGAATATAGTATGTGTGTGTATTTAGATCTCCACAGACATTGCAGTTGTAATTTGTGAACTGGATGTGCCCCAACAACTGCATGTTTTTGTACATTTCTTCCATTGCTGCATAGCCGACAGGTATTACAAATTGCAAAAACAAATTTCTTTAAAACAGTATGTGATTGCTTTAACTGCAGGTAATTAAGAAATTAACCATCTTATTTCTTGTCCTGATGACACAGCCGGATGTGATGGCAAATCTACCCAGTGGGTCAGACAGCAGTAAAAACCTGCCTGAAGTTTAAATCTCTCTTATTTAACCGCTTCAGCCCCGGAAGATTTTACCCCCTTCCTGACCAGAGCACTTTTTGCGATTCGGCACTGCGCCGCTTTGACAATCGCGCGGTCGTGCGACGTGGCTCCCAAACAAAATTGACGTCCTATTTTCCCCACAAATAGAGCTTTCTTTTGGTGGTATTTGATCACCTCAGCGATTTTTCTATTTTTTGCGCTATAAACAAAAAATAGCAACAATTTTGAAAAAAACGCATTATTTTTTACATTTTGCTATAATAAATATCCCCAAAAAATATATAAAAAAAAAAAAAAAAAAAAAAATTTTTTCCCTCAGTTTAGGCCGATCCGTATTCTACATATTTTTGGTTAAAAAAAAATCACAATAAGCGTTTATGGATTGTTTTGCGCAAAAGTTATAGCGTTTACAAAATAGAGGATAGTTTTATGGCATTTTTAATAATTTTTTTTTTACTAGTAATGGCGATCAGCGATTTTTATTGTGACTGCGACATGATGGCGGACACATCGGACACTTTTTACACATTTTTGGGACCATTGTCATTCATACAGCAATCAGTGCTATAAAAATGCACTGATTCCTGTGTAAATGACCCTGGCAGTGAAGGGGTTAACCACTAGGGGGCAGGGAGGGGTTAAGTCAGTACTAGGGAGTGTTTCTAACTGTAGGGGGGATGGGCTAGCTGTGACACGTCACTGATCTCTGCTCCCGATGACGGGGAGCAGAGATCAGTGACACTGTCACTAGGCAGAACGGGGAGATGCTGTTTACATCAGCATCTCCCCGGTCGTCCTCTTCGTGAGACAATTGCGGGTATCCCCGCGGCGATCGAGTGCGCGGGACCTGCGACTCGACTCACGGAGCTCCCGGGCGGCGCGTGCAAGCGATGGCGTGGCGGCAAATTCAAAAGGACGTACCTGTACGCCCATTTGCCCAGCCGTGCCATTCTGCCGACGTACATAGGCGTGCGCCGGTCGGGAAGTGGTTAAAAAAGTGGATTTTGGTTGGGGTTTTTTTTTTTTTTTTGGTGCCGAAACCAATACCGAAAATAAATCTTCCTTGATCCCGAAAACCGATACCGAAACAACACCAATACCGAAAGTTACTGTTTCCAAAACGTCTTTCAGGACAGCACCCGAGAGATCATGGCTCCTCCTCCCACAGGAAACACCTCATCAATTAAGTCTTTAATTGGAGCCCTCCACTTTGCCTCGTCAGTTTTTTGTGTTTTCTTCAGCTGGAGGAACACCTCTGGTGGGAGCCATGATCTCTCAGGTTTATCCTGGGAGACACAGGTTCTCACCTGTCTCACCCGGTCTTTTTTGGCTAGGAGAGTGAGCCTCCCACTTGCCTCTCAGATGGATGGTCCCGTGGGCTCCCTCTCCCTCTTCCGTGCTCGGGGAGAGCCTGTACGTCTGGGGGTGCTGCCTCCAATTTTTTGGCCAGACAGGCGGCCGTCCTCTGTTCCCTGCGGGCTGCATTGGGGGAACGAGCAGTGGTGGCCGCCATGTTTCTGGTGGCAGAAGATCGCTTCAGCCACGTCCTGTAATGGGAGGAGGCAGCACTTCGGAAATGACGCGCGCGCCGACCCGGAACGCAAAGCGCAGTGGGAGAGGGCAGGGTCGCCTGGAGCCTTATTTCTGGTTCCAGGTCAGCGCAGCGGCGTTTTCGAATCTGGAACCGGTCGTTTCACCACGCGCCGCAGACAGCTATGGATATCGATGCAGCGGATAAGGGGGCAAGCCAAGGCGCCAGCAAGGCTAAGGTAAGGGACTGTGTTCTCTATTACCCTGGGCCGTTTTCTCCTGTGGGGGGGTTACTCACCCTTTCCCCACCACCTCCCCCCTCCATCCGTGGGAATTTATGTTGCAGTGGCTAGATTTAGTATATCTGCCCTACAACAGGGGATTAGGTGGTGGTGGCTTGCTGGGCACATGGAAAGTGAGATGTTATCTTCCTTAGTGCACCTGGGTGTCTTATTTGCGCTGTATTGCAGCCTTTTAAGCGTGGTTCCATGTCTCTTTTCTGTTTGTCCAGGCCAAAGGTTCTGCCCAACCAGTCAAGAAAAGGTGCCCTGTCTGCAAAGAGAAATTAAGCGATGTTTGGACCAAAACGCTTTGTGCAGAGTGCATTACAAATTTGGTCAGAGAGGAGACTCCATCTATATGTGGCGACTTGGTTTCAACAATAAGGGATGAGCTCCGGGCCACCTTTCAAGCTTTTAGGTCAAACCTAAGAGAGGAACCAGGTCCCTCTAGGGATTCTTTGGTTCCGCAGCCATCTTCAGAACCCCAGGGCGGCTCTCCAATAATTTTTGGGGGTCCGATATCCCAGGACGCTTCCCAAGGGTCCGTTTCCCTCGCTCCAGATGATACAGATTCTGAGGAGGAGGAAAATGAATCAGATGCCGCTTCTAAATACAAATTGTCGCTAGAAGAGGTGGGAGGACTCCTGAAGGTAATCCATGCCACTTTGGGGATAGAAGAGGAAAAGAAGGAACTCTCCCTGCATGACCGCATGTATGCTGGTTTAGGAGATTCAAAAGGCCGTTCTTTTCCAGTCCATTCAGTTATCACTGATATGATTAAAAAAGAGTGGCTGGAACCTGAGAAAAAGCCTTTCTTTTCCCGGGCTCACAAGAAAAGATTTCCATTTGAGGAAAATCCAGATTCTATATGGAACAAGGTTCCAAAATTGGACTCTGCCTTTTCTCAGGTCTCTAAGTCTACAGACCTCGCCTTTGAGGATATGGGCACTCTGAAGGAGCCCATGGATAAAAGGATGGACCTGCTTCTTAAAAGATCCTGGCAATCAGTGATGCACAATCTGAAACCAGCAATGGCAACAACCTGTGTTGCAAAGAACTTAGATCACTGGATTAACTAGCTGAAGGCCCATGCCATAGCAGATTCCTCAAAACAGGAGATTCTAGACTTTTTCAACCCTGTCTGCAGCAATATCCTATATTGCGGATGCGTTTGCGGAATCTATCCGCATGTCAGCAAGGTCAGCAGCTTTAACTAATTCTGCCAGAAGGGCCTTATGACTGAAGACGTGGCCAGGGGATGCTGCATCTAAAAATAGACTATGTGGTATTCCTTTTGCAGGAGATCTGCTATTCGGTTCGGAGCTAGAGTCCATTCTTGACCGTACGGCAGATAAGAAAAAGTCGTTTCCGGTTAAGAAAAAACAGGCGCAAACCCGTAAGCATTTTTTTCGGCCCCAAAAAGGTCAGCAGGAAGGAAAAACGCAGGGTAAAAGGAAGTCATGGTCTTCCCAGAAGCCCAAAGGTAGGGGTGGAGTGCTCTTCAATCCTCCTGCGACCTCCGCAAAACCACAATGACTCCTTCAAGGTCGGGGGAAGACTCCAGGAGTTTCTTCCTCAGTGGAGAGCCATTTCTTCAAATCAGTTCGTTGTAAATATGCTCTCCCAGGGGTATGTGATAGAATTCACGGAAGAACCTCCAAAAAGATTCTTGGTGACAAACGTCCCAAGGGATGCGGTCAAGGCTTTCGCCATGAAGTCCCTAATTCAGGAACTGAAAAATAGGAACCCTGACCTCTTCCATACCGGCCATCCAGTGGGCAAAGCTACATTTCAGACCTCTGCAAAGTTTCCTGTTGAAAACCTGGAATCACCAGCAGGATTCACTAGATTCATTAGTGAAGATCCCTACTTCAGTAAAAAGGAGTCTTTGGTGGTGGAAGAACCAGACAAGATATTCAGAGGGTCTGTTATGGTCCTTCCCAACTCAGGTGAGGTTGACAACTGATGCCAGTTCCTGGGGTTGGGGGACTCATATGAGCGGCCGGTGGGCCCAGGGCTCGTGGGCCACAAAAGATGCACTGAGGTCCTCAAATTGGAGGGAACTAAAAGCTATAGAGATAGCCTTACTGACCTTTGCGAAAGCGGTCCAGGGACAGCATACTCAGATCCTGTCAGACAACGCCACGGCGGTGGCTTACATAAACAGACAGGGGGGAACCAGAAGCAAAGTTCTGCAAAGCCTAGCAAAAGGCATTCTGAGTTGGGCAGAGCTCCATACTCTATCCGCGGTCCATTTAAAAGGGACCCTAAACAGAGTAGCGGATTTCCTAAGCAGGAACCAGATATTAGAAGCGGAGTGGCAATTGAATCCAGAAGTCTTCCATTTAATAGTGCAGAAATGGGGGCGCCCAAGAGTGGATCTCTTTGCCACCCAGGAAAATTCGCAAATGTCTCGCTTTTTCTCCCTGAACAGGAACGAGGCATCACTGGGAGTAGATGCTCTGGCACACGATTGGAATTTTCACCTCTGTTACGCATTCCCCCCGTTTTCAGCTTATCCCTCGGGTCATAGCAAAAATCAGGAAGGAGGATACAACAGTGATCCTCATCACTCCCTTCTGGCCAAAAAGGCCTTGGTTTTCATCCCTTCTTCAGATGCAACTAAAACCATACTGGCACCTTCTGTTAAGAAAAGACCTTCTGGTACAAGGTCCTCTGCTTCACCAGGAAGTAGCAAAACTAAAGCTCACGGCCTGGTTACTGAGGAACAGCTCTTGAAGAGAAAAGGTTTCTCGGATAGGTTGGTAGCTACCCTTCTATCCAGTAGAAAGAAGGTTACAAGAGCAATATATTCCAAAGTTTGGAAAGTCTTCAACTCCTGGTGCACAGCATCTGACAGATCACCAAAACAAACTTCTTCTGTTCTTGAGTTCCTGCAAGGGCCTAGCGGTCAGCACCCTCAAGGTTCAAGTTGCTGCGCTGGAGGTATTCCTGGAAAAATCCATTTCATCAGAACCCCTAGTAAGATTCTTCAAAGCTCTTACCCGGTCTAGACCAGTGGTGATCAAAAGCTGTCCAGCATGGGACTTATCGGTTGTTCTACAGGCCCTGACCAAGGAACCTTTTGAACCCATTAATTTAGCCTCCCTGAAATTAATTACTTTGAAAACAGTTTTCTTAGTGGCTGTTACAACAGCTCGAAGAGTCAGTGAGCTGCAAGCCTTATAAATCAGGGAGCCTTTCTTTTCCATTTTTTCAGACCGAATTGTTCTGAAGACAGATCCTAATTTTTTGCCGAAGGTCGCTTCGGTCCAGAATCGAGCTCGGGAGATAATACTTCCTACCTTTTGTTCTAAACCATTGGGTAAGAAGGAAGAAGAATTCCATACCCTGGATGTTAAAAGAGCAGTCTTGAGTTACCTGGAAAACACTAAAGACTTTAGAGGTTCAGATGCTCTATTTGTTTTATTTTCTGGTAATAAAAAAGGAAGACAAGCTTCTAGAGCAAGGGTCTTCAAACTTTTTAGACAGGGGACCAGTTCACGGTCCCTCAGACTGTTGGGGGCCGCACTATAGTTTAAAAAAAATATGAACTAATTCCTATGCACACATCTTATTTGTAGTGCAAAAAAACAGGAAAAAACAGTACAATATTTAAAATAAAGAACAATTGTAATCAATATGAACTTATCAGTATTTCACAGACTCCCCTCATTAAAGAACCACTCCCAATCACAGACCCCCTCTCCCCATCAGACTCACCCCATAACAAAGCCCCCCCATGACAGATCCCCCCAACACAAACTCCTCTCCATCACAAAGCCCCACATAACAGATTCCCCCCATAACAGACTCCCCCATATCACATACTTCCCCCATCACAGATACCCCCATAACAGACGCCCCATCACAGACTTTCCCCATAACAGAGTCCGCCATCACAGATCCCCCCATATCACAGATCCCCCATCACAGATCCCCCCCATATCACAGATCCCCATCAGACTCCCCCCTTATCACAGATCCCCCCCATATCACAGAGCCCCCCTTTAAAGATCCCCCATATCACACTCCCCCATATCACAGATCCCCCCCATATCACAGATCCCCCCATATCAGACTCCCCCATCACAGATCCCCATCACAGATCCCCCCATAACAGATCCCCCCATATCACAGATCCCCCCCCATATCACAGTTTCCCCCCATATCAGACTCCCCCATCACAGATCCCCCCATATCACAGATCTCCCCCATATCAGGATCCCCCCATATCACAGATCCCCCCCATATCAGACTCCCCCCATATCACAGATCCCCCCCATATCAGACTCCCCCATCACCGATCCCCCATCACCGATCCCCCATCACCGATCCCCCATCACCGATCCCCCCATCACAGATCCCCCCATCACAGATCCCCCCATCACAGATCCCCCCCCATCACATCACAGATCCCCCCCATCACATCACAGATCCCCCCCATCACATCACAGATCTCCCCATATCACAGATCTCCCCATATCACAGATCTCCCCATATCACAGATCTCCCCATATCACAGATCCCCCCCCCCCCATAACAGACTCCGCCATCACAGATCCCCCCCATCACAGATCCCCCATATCACAGTCCCCCCCCATATCAGACTGCCTTCTATCACAGATGCCCCCCACATCACTTCCCTCATCGATATTACACTGCCGCTCCTTCTATAATATCACAGCACTCCCACTCCCCTCTGTTACCTGTATCACACAAGACACGAAGCATGGTAGGTCCGGACAAAGAGCGGGACTTTGCAAGTGAAAGGCAGGTGATTGATTCCTGGGACCGCCCCGATGCCTAGTAACCAATCACCTGCTTCTTAACACAAAAGGTCCTTTGTCCAGACCTGTCATGTTTCCCGTCCTGTGTGATAAAAGTAGCAGAGGGCAGGGGGAGTGCTGCAATGTTAAAGGGGCAGTCCGCGGGCCGGATAAAAAACGCTGGAGGGCCGGATTCGGCCCGCGGGCCGTAGTTTGAGGACCCCTGTTCTAGAGGAACCATTGCCAGATGGTTGAGAATGGCTATCTCAGAAGCCTATTCCCTTACAGGTCAAGAGAGTCCAGTGAATGTCCGGGCTCATTCTACAAGAGCTTCGGCGGTGAGTTGGGCAGAAAAAGCTGGCGCCACCCCCGAACAAATCTGTAAGGCAGCTACTTGGACAAGTCTGACAACCTTTGCCCGTCATTATAGGTTAGACCTCATGACGGCTGGGGACCAGGCTTTTGGAAGAAAAGTCTTACAGGCTGTTGTCCCACCCTAAATGGAGTAAGTCTCGATTATCCTCTCGGGTGCTGTCCTGAAAGACGTTTTGGAAAATTGCAAGTTAAACTTACCGGTAACTTGTTTTCCAATAGGCTTTCAGGACAGCAGTAACCCACCCTTTGTTTATGCTGATGCTGTAATACTATGATATAACTGTCGCTTATGTGTTGCAGCTGGGGCTGGAGTTCTCTACAAACAACTGACGAGGCAAAGTGGAGGGCTCCAATTAAAGACTTAATTGATGAGGTGTTTCCTGTGGGAGGAGGAGCCATGATCTCTCGGGTGCTGTCCTGAAAGCCTATTGGAAAACAAGTTACCGGTAAGTCTAACTTGCAATTTTTTAAAAATATTTTAAAATATCCCAGGATTGGACGGGTGATCTGTCTATCAAAGTGCCCGGACAAGGGGGAGGGGCTGTATGTGACGGTGCGCAGCGGGGAACACACAGCTATTGAAATGAAAGCTGTGATGTTCCTGGTGCTGTAATCAGGCGGCGGCAGCACCAGGTGTGGGGGTGGAGCGCCGCCCCATTTTCGGCGCCAGTATCGGCAAGAATTCTCTTTCGGCTTTTTGCTGAAAGAGCCATTTTCATCCGATATGTTTCGGTGCATCCCTAGATTTTGGTTGCTCTCTGGAAATAGACTTGCATTTCTTTTTGCAGGGCAGTAGCTAAGAAAATTACCTCAAATAACCATTTAGAAAAAAATTATGCTGTGCCTGTACCTTCAAGTTATTTGATTTTGAGTGCTTCTTAAAACATCATTTTACAGGCAACTTATATACTTTTCACTGTCCCTAATCCTAAACCCTTAACTTTTTGTGTTGCCCATAGGCCTCCTAGGACAGAGAAGGTTAAGAAGCCTGATGTGACAAGTGGCCCAAAAGCAGTGCTAAAGGGTATGATACAGTAAACTGAAATGATAAAAAAAAATAAGGGGAGGGGGGTAAAATACACACATTTGGGTTTTTGTGTATGTTATGCAATGGTTTTGTCAACTTTACAGAGCCCACTGTGGAGGAACAACTCCAGAAGCTTCACAGCGAAATCAAGTTTGCACTGAAGGTGGACAGTCCTGTAAGTACCAATGATTTGTTAAGACTGACAAGCAAATTACACTCTACTTCCTTAGGGGTATTTTGAGGATTTTAAGGACCTGTTATACTATATTATTAGGATCCTCCATTCTGTGTGTTCGTTGCATTTACTTTGTCACATCCTTTTTAAAATAGTAGAAACATGGTATAGTTATGCCCTGTACACACGGTAGGATTTTCCGACAACAAAACCGTGGATTTTTTTCCAAAGGATGTTGGCTCAAACTTGTCTTGCATACACACGGTCACACAAATGTTGTCGGAAATTCCGAACGTTAAGAACGTGGTGACGTACAACACGTACGACAAGCCGAGAAAAATGTAGTTCAATAGCCAGTGTGGCTCTTCTGCTTGATTCCGAGCATGCATGGAATTTTGTGCGTCGGAATTGTGTACACACGATCGGAATTTCCGATAACGGATTTTGTTGTCGGAAAATTTGAGATCCAGATCTCAAATTTTGTTTGTCTGAAATTCCGATGGAAAATGTCCGATGGAGCCTACACACGGTCAGAATTTCTGACAACAAGCTCCCATCGAACATTTGTTGACGGAAATTCCGACCGTGTGTACGCGACATTAGTGTTACTAAACTCACAAAAAATCTGTATATGCAGAATAACATGCTTGTTACTCACTGTGGAACTTGCGTGACTAATCCTCTGCATTGTGTAAAAAGGCTGTTTGAACCTGTGTGCACAAATGCTCCCCCTCCTGCACTGTCACTCTGGACAATTCCAAATAAGACAGAGTAGTCCGGCTGCACATGCTCAGTTTGGTCTCTATTGCTGAAGAGAACAATTCCCGTTTGAGCTATGCTATTCAGGTCACATGGTATTCAGGTCACACGGTATTGATGTCACACATTTGGGCGTGTATACCAATCCTAAATGACAGCCCAGTCCCTCCCTCCTCCTCCATGCCCAGTAACTAAAAAAGAATACAGTGAGTGGGATGTCACATCTTGATTCACGGATGATCCGCCTCCCCGAAAAGCATGAAGGATACACGCTGTAGTGGATTTCAAGAGGCAGTGATTGCCAAAAACAAGATAACACTACTGTACATGTTTTTGCAGTGTTCTTTTTTGACCTCTCAACAGCATCAGTTACAGCCTGCAGATGTGCATATTGAGGTAATAGATATTTCTAAACATTAAAAAATACATTTATTTCCCTATTCCCTGTTATCCTCCTCCTCCTCCTCCTCCCACCTGGTACCCCACCCCCTGTCATCCTCATCACACCTGGCACCCCACTGATACCTTTCTAACACCCCACACCCTGTCATCCTCATGTTCATCGCACCTGGCAACCTTGCTAACACCCCACCCCATGTCATCCTTATCTTCATCACACCTGGCACCCCACTGATATCTTGCTAACACCCCACCCCCTGTCATCCTCATGTTTATCACATCTGGCACCTAGCTGCCACCTTGCTAACACACTACCACCTGTCATCCTCCTACACCTATAAACCACTGCCAGCTTCCAAACACCTGCATTCACAAAGCAGCTTATTTCAGTGTTGAGAGGACAAGTGTCTCTTTCCCACAAATGTGTGGTGGTGGGTAACGTGGTCTGTGGACTGGTGCTTATTTAAATTTGGAACACTGTTAACAATAAAGATGCCATGCCAGGTGAATGATTAAAGTGTTACTAAACCCACAGCAGTAAAATCAGTCTGTATATGCAGTAAAGCATGCTTGTTATTCCCCTTAGTGTGGAACCTCAGAGGTTAATCCTCTGCATTAGGTAAAAAGGCTGTTCGATCTTGTCTGCTCTGATCATCTCCTTCTTCCACAAACTACAAAAAAAAGAACCTAATATTTATAGAGTCAGCCTAGAGCTGTTTTTTTTCTTTCTTGGGAGGGTGCATGTGATCAGCACAGGGCCAATCAGTGCTGTCCAGACAGAGTGTTGGGGTCTTGAAGCCTCAAGCCATCAGCACAAGTCACAGGATTGCTCTAACGGCTATATACAGCTGATGAAACAAGGTATTTATCAGTTTATATTTACTAAAACTATTGCATTTCCATGTTCTGTGTACTGTGGAGACCAGATATAGTGATTGCAGGATCTGGGTTTAGTAACACTTTAAAGCGAAACTACACTGCATCTGCGCACCACAAATCAGAAACACTATTTAATTCATCTTGTATATCTAAAGCCAACTCACCCGTCCATTCATGTTTACATGCATTATTTTGCTGAGCAATCACTTTGTAAAACAACCCCTAACATTTCTGGCTGCGGCCATCTTAAGTAAGGGCAGATAATTAATGTAGCCTTTACTTCCTAGAATCCATCTGCTCTTGGCTCAGACATGCAGGCTCGAGGGTGTGCTTAGCGGAGAAAACCCCTCCTCACCTCCTGAAGACTCCAGGGATGTATGTCATAATTTGCCTAGGCCAGAAAGTAACTGAAGAAATGTAAAAAAAAAAAAAAGTTTAAAACAAGTAAATACAGTACCTTGAAAAAGAATCCACATTTTGTCATGTTACAACCAAAAACGTAAACTTATTTTATTGGGATTTTATGTGATAGACCAACACAAAGTGGCCCATTAATGTGAAGTGGAAGGAAGATAATGGTTTTCCAATTTTTTTACAAATATATCAAAAGTGTGGCATGCATTTGTATTCAGCCCCCCTGAGTCACTACTTTGTAGAACCACCTTTCGCTACAATTACAGCTGCAAGTCTTTTTTGCCCATTCTTTGCACATCTAGAGTGAATTTTTTGCCCATTCTTTGCAGTTTTGCCACAGATTCTCAATTGGATTCAAGTCTGGACTTTGACTGGGCCATTCTAAAACATGAATAGGCTTTGATCTAAACCATTTTGTTGTAGCTCTGGCTGTATGTTTAGAGTCGTCATCCTGCTGGAAGGTGACCTCCATCCCAGTCTCAAAACTTTTGCAGACTCTAACAGGTTTTCTTCTAAGATTGCCTGTATTTGGTTCCATCCATCATCCCATCAACTCTGACCAGCTTTCCTGTCCCTGCTGAAGAAAAGCATCCCCACAACATGATGCTGCCACCACCATGTTTCACGGTGGGGATTGTGTGTTCAATTTTTAGTTTTCCGACACACATAGCGTTTTGCATTTAGGCCAAAAAGTTAAAGTTTGGTCTCATCGGGCCAGAGCACCTTCCTTACACGTTTGCTGTGTCCCCCACATGGCTTCTCACAAACTGCCAACGGAACTTCTTATGGCTTTCTTTCAACAATGGCTTCCTTCTTGCCACTCTTCCATAAAGGCCAGATTTGTGGAGTGTACGACTAATAGTTGCCCTGTGGATAGATTATGCCGTCTGAGATGTGAATCTCTGCAACTCCTTTAGAGTTACCATGGGCCTCGTGGCTGCTTATCTGATACTCTCCTTGCCCGGCGGCCTGTCGGTTAAGGTGGACGGCCATGTCATGGTTGGTTTGCAGTTGTGCCATACTCTTTACATTTTTGGGATATTGGATTGAACAGTGCTTCCTGAGATGGTCAAAGCTTGGAATATTTTTTTTATAACCTAACCCCGCTTTAAACTTCTCCACAACTTTATCCCTGACCTGTCTGGTGTGTTCCTTGGCCTTCGTTATGCTGTTTGTTCACTAAGGTTCTCTAACAAACCTCTGAGAACTTCACATAACAGCTGTATTTATACTGAGATTAAATTACACACAGGTGGACTCTATTTACTAACTAGGTAACTTCTAAAGGCAATTGGTTCCATTAGATTTTAGTTAAAGCTATCAGAGTAAAGGGAGCTCAATACAAATGCATGCCACACTTTTCAGATATTTATTTGTAAAATAATTTGAAAACCATTTATTATTTTCCTTCCACTTGACAATTATGTGCCACTTTGTGTTGGTTTATCACATAAAATCCCAATAAATAAAATGCGTTAACATTTTTAGTTGTAACATGACAAACTGTGGGAAAACTTCAAGAGGTAGAATATACCTTCCCACCTATCCACTAATGCTAGCAGCAGAAGGATTAACCACCCCAATATCCAGCACTTTTACCCCCTTCCTGCCCAGTCCAATTTTCAGCTTTCAGTGCTCTCACACTTTGTCATTTAGTCATGCTACATTGTACCCAAATAAAATTTTTACAATTTTTTAACACAAATAGAACCTGCTTTTGGTGGTATTTACTCACCACAGGGTTTTTTCTTTTTAGAGATATAAGCGCAAAAAAAATTAAAATTTTGAAATAAAACATTTTCTACTTTGTTTTTTTTTTTTAAAATCCAATAAAATCGACTTTCATCATAAATTTGGGCTAGAATGTATTCTGCTGCATGTCTTTGGTAAAAAAGAATCCTGATAAGTTTATGATAATTGGTTTGTGTGAAAGTTGGTGTCTACAAACTATGCTACATTTCATTGAAAATTGAGCAATCCTGATGTTCTGACTGCCTATCAAATTTCTTGAGGCCCTAAAATGACAGAACAGTAAAAAAAAACAACTCCTTTTTGGAAAGAGGACAGTCTAAGGCAGGGGTCCTCAAACTTTTTAGACAGGGGGCCAGTTCACGGTCCCTCAGACTGTTGGGGGGGCCGCACTATAGTTTAAAAAAAATATGAACTAATTCCTAAATTCCTATGCGCACACATTTTTTGTAGTGCAAAAGAATAAAATAATGAATAATAAATAATAATATATAGGGGATGGACAGGGGGACAGTGGGATGGACAGGGGGACAGTGGGATGGACAGGGGGACAGTGGGATGGACAGGGGGACAGTGGGATGGACAGGGGGACAGTGGGATGGACAGGGGGACAGTGGGGATGGACAGGGGGACAGTGGGGATGGACAGGGGGACAGTGGGGATGGACAGGGGGACAGTGGGGATGGACAGGGGGACAGTGGGGATGGACAGGGGGACAGTGGGGATGGACAGGGGGACAGTGGGGATGGACAGGGGGACAGTGGGGATGGACAGGGGGACAGTGGGATGGACAGGGGGACAGTGGGGATGGACAGGGGGACAGTGGGGATGGACAGGGGACAGTTGGGATGGACAGGGGGACAGTGGGGATGGACAGGGGGACAGTGGGGATGGACAGGGGACAGTGGGGATGGACAGGGGGACAGTGGGGATGGACAGGGGGACATTGGGGATGGACAGGGGGACATTGGGGATGGACAGGGGGACAGTGGGGATGGACAGGGGGACAGTGGGGATGGACAGGGGGACAGTGGGGATGGACAGGGGGACAGGGGGACAGTGGGGATGGACAGGGGGACAGTGGGGATAGACAGGGGGACAGTGGGGATAGACAGGGGGACAGAGGGGATAGACAGGGGGACAGAGGGGATAGACAGGGGGACAGAGGGGATAGACAGGGGGACAGAGGGGATAGACAGGGGGGGGGGACAGTGGGATGGACAGGGGTCCTCACTTGTTAGTAGGCTGTTGCCTGAAGCCTCCGCTCTCGCTGTCACCCTCTGCGCCTCCTGTCTGCGTGAGGAAGACGTGGATCCGCGCGTAACTGTGCTGGAAACTACACTTCCCAGCATGCAGCGCGGCACACGGAGCCCTCCATTACTGGGGTGGGGGAGGCGGCTTGAGCGGAGCGGATATGCTCCCTGCCGAAGGAGAGGGGACCTGCCCAAGCCGACCTGGCCCCGGCCCGAGCCCGGCCTGTCGGAAATCCGGCCCTGGGTGGGGTGGGCCGGATAAATGTCCTCGGCGGGCCGCATGTGGCTCGCGGGCCGTAGTTTGAGGACCCCTGGTCTAAGGTATTTAGTAAAAGGCATAATAGTGAGTTTTATTATCATTATTTTTTTTTTCCTTAAGTTGCAGTTTTTTTCCCATGATTGTTTGGAAAATTAAACAAATTTTTTTCTTTCCTGGTGTCAAACAGACATTGTTGATAAACAGTTCAAGTCATACAAGGAAGTGGCAGATAGCAGACACTAAAAAAATGATAGTGTAGTGATGTGTGATAGATCCGGAAGCACTCTCCAATACAGAGGCCTGACTGGGAGGGACATTGGGGACAGTAGTATCGGATGTCACTGCGAATTCTGTTACTGGAACATATACAACATTTTATTTGGGGTTTGCAGCCTGTTGGGCTAAGAGGGACGATATCGGCGAAGTACCTTTCATGGAGTATAGTCAATGATCTAGAGCAAATTTGTTCAAGGACATGGCCATGCGGAGAGAGCCGGGCTGTAACAAAGCTTTCTTGGTATTTCAGGTAGGTTGGGGATCTTTGTGTGCACTTAGAAGAAAAGATGACACACAAATTGTACAGGCCTAACTAAAACAAGTAGATGGCGACTTTTTTTATACCAATAGATTGATCTGCTGGTGGCTAAGTAGGGCTGTAACATCTAGTCGATTCACCCCATATTCCCATGAACAGGTTATAATTGTGTATGTATTTTGGTTTCTGGACGGGACCTTGTCTTGTTTGAGGTTCAACCAAGTTGTCCTGTATTAAGGAACAGATATAGACATCTCTTTTATCTTTCCACTTTAGGGCTAGTATCTCTTCATTCAACAAACAGTTTGTTTCCCCGTTTTAGTTTTGTGGTGACCAATCTTTGTAGAAAGCTCTTGCAGTTGGCCCGTGCTTCCCCATAGGCCACAGTTTGCTTTAACCACTTCAGCCCTGGAAGGATTTACCCCCTTCCTGACCAGAGCACTTTTTACAATTTGGCACTGCATCGTTTTTAACTGCTAATTGCGCGGTCATGCAATGCTGTACCCAAACGAAATTTGCGTCCTTTTCTTCCCACAAATAGAGCTTTCTTCTGATGGTATTTGATTACCTCTGCCGGTTTTTATTTTTTGCGATATAAACGGAAAAAGACCGAAAATTTTGAAATAAAAAAGATATTTTCTACTTTTTGTTATAAAAAAAATCCAATAAACTCAATTTTAGTCATACATTTAGGCCAAAATGTATTTGGCCACATGTCTTTGGTAGAAAAAATGTCAATAAGCGTATATTTATTGGTTTGCGCAAAAGTTATAGCGTCTACAAACTAGGGTACATTTTCTGGAATTTACACAGCTTTTAGTTTGACTGCCTATGTCATTTCTTGAGGTGCTAAAATGGCAGGGCAGTACAAAACCCCCCCAAATGACCCCATTTTGGAAAGTAGACACCCCAAGGAAATTGCTGAGAGGCATGTTGAGCCCATTGAATATTAATTTTTCCCCATTCATCTTTCAGGACAGCACCATAGAGAGACACCGGCTCCTCCGCTCTTAGGAAACACCGCCTTCCAATTCAATATTTAAATCTCATCCTCCCAACGGCCCCTCAGTTCAGGTGTTTCCTCCGGTGGGGCGACACTGCTTGGGAACCATGGCGGATCAGTCAGGGAGGCCAAAGATTTTGTCTGAGGAAGAGGGGGAGTCGGGTCTCTCTAGCTCTTTCCCTCTACTATTGTTTATTCAGTTAGGTAAAGGCTGGGGAAGCCATACTTACCTGTTTTTAAAAAACTGAATTGGCGCGCCTCAGCCTCTCTTGGGGAAAGAGACAGCTGAGGAGGTCCGTGTTTCTTCTGCCCAGGGGGTGCGCTGTGAGAAGTGCTTGAGTCTCTCCTGCTTGTTCAAGCAGCCAGCGTTTGAAGCTCTATGGCCGGGTCGGATGACGGGTGACGTCAGTTCCGGCGAGGGCGGGCACTTCCGACGATTCCGTGTCTTCCGATTCCGAACGCGGGGAAAGAAAACGGACCGAGCGTTCGGCTGGTGCAACCCTCTTGCTTTGCTGTAGAGTCAGCTGTCGGGGGAAACGATCGACCACCATCCTCAGCGGACATGTCGGAGACAGAGGTCTCTAGAACTGCTCCAGGAGACAGTAGCACCAGCCATGCTAAGGTAAGTGGAACCCTGGGGTGGTGTTCCCTTACCTAAATCCCGATAGCTTCACGGGTGTTCTCCCCTCACTGGTGGTCGGGGGGAAGGGGAGTGTGTCTGGGACCCTGGTGGTGGTTGGTCCTGGGGGGGGCACTCCTGGTGGTCCTCTGTAAAAGCACTGGTGGGATTGGGCATTTATGGCGACTCTCTCTCTCTCTCTTTCTTTTTCAGACAGCCACAGAGAAAAGCAAGTCACCTCATGGTTCAAAGAAAAAATGCCCCTCTTGTAGAGTTAGTATGGGGGAATCCTGGACCAAGGCACTTTGCAAGGAGTGCATTGATGGATTAGTCAGGGAACAGGCAGCAGAACAGGGTACAGATCTTGCTGCATCCGTCAAGGAGCTTTCTAGCACCTTTCAGTCCTTTAAAGCACTCTTTTCTAGCTTCCAGTTGCCGCAAGCCCAAAGCAGTCCTTTACCAGTGCAGCAGAGTGTTACACCTAGCCCAGTGGATACTCCCTCTGTTAGTGGAGAGAGACCAGGGGGCTCCAGAGTGGAAATTGAGGAGGAGCCAGATAGCACCGCTTCAGATTCTCAAAGCGAATCGGATGTGGAGGAGGTGGATGGGGAATCCACAAAAACCTCTCGCTATAAGCTTTCCCTGGACGAAGTGGAGGAGCTCTTGGGAGCTATTCACACCACTTTGGGAATTCAGGAAGAAAAGAAGGTGTTATCGCTCCATGACCAAATGTACAAAGGTCTTGGGGAACAAAAAAGGAAGGATTTCCCAGTCCATGATGTATTGGTTGAGGCCATAAAGAATGAATGGAAAGATCCTGAGAGAAAACCTTTCTTTTCAAGGGCTTTGAAGCGAAGGTTTCCTTTTTCAGAAGGGGAGTCTCTAGTCTGGAATAAGGCCATGGCGGTCACAGTAGTGGCCCACAATATGGAATATTGGCTTACGCAGATAAAGGCGCATATTGAGGCAGGAACGCCAAAAGAGACTATTTTGGCTTCCTTCCCCATGCTACTTAAGGGTGTAGCGTATATTGCGGACGCTTCTGCCGAATCAGTGCGCATGTCTGCAAGGTCTTCAGCCCTCACTAATTCGGCTCGAAGGGCCCTATGGCTTAAGACGTGGCAAGGAGACAGCGCGTCTAAAGTTAAACTCTGTGGAATTCCCCTCACAGGAGATCTCTTGTTTGGCCCAGGTTTAGAAACCGTTTTAGACCGGACGGCCGATAAGAAAAAGGCCTTTCCCATTAAAAAGAAATTTGGGGAGCAGGCAAAAAGAAAGTTTCGCCCTCAGAGAAAGTTCGAAGCCCCAAAAGGAGAGCGGCAGAAAAAAGCTTAGGGGCAAGGGGCGGGGAGGGGCGATTTTTCGCCCTCCTGAACAGCCCAAGAAGACCCAATAACGGGGTAACCACGGTGGGAGGAAGATTGGGGGCCTTCCTCCCACAATGGGAGATGATCACCTCCAACCAGTTTGTGTTAGGGATCATAAGAAGAGGTTACCAGCTAGAGTTCTCAGAACCTCCTCAGCACAGACTTCTGGTCACCGAGCTGCCAAAGTGTGCAGAGAAAGCGTCAGCCCTTCTATCCTCCCTACAGGAGTTAGAGGAACAAGAGGTGATAGTGAGGGTTCCTGTAGAGGAGACAGGCAGAGGCTTTTACTCCCACATTTTTGTGGTCCGCAAGCCTTCGGGAAAATTCAGGCTTATCATGAATCTGAAGCCTCTGAATTTCTCAATTACCTACAGGAAATTCCGGATGGATTCTATCTATTCGGTGAAAGCGCTTCTTCCCCCAAATTGCTTCATGGCGTCAATAGACTTAAAGGACGCTTATCTGCACATTCCAGTCGCAGAAAGTTACCAGAGGTTTCTCAGACTGGCGGTGAAAACTGGGGAAGGAACGTTTCATCTACAGTTCAAAGCACTCCCCTTTGGACTATCCTCTTCCCCCCGCATCTTCACCAAAGTGATGGTGGAGGTCCTGGCTTTCTTGCGGCTCAGAGGCATCTCTGTAGTCGCGTACCTGGACGACCTACTCCTGTTTGCTCCTTCCCCGGAGCAGTTGTACCAGGATCTTCTGGTAGCAAGAGACGGCTTAGAAAACCTGGGATGGCTCTTGAACCTGGAAAAATCCAGTTTGGTTCCGGCCCAAAAGGTCACCTTCCTGGGCTATGTACTGGATTCGACAAAACAAAAAGTGTTCCTTCCAGCAGAAAAAATCCAGAAGGTGGACAGAGCAATATTACTGCTCCAGGGCAGCAGTCAGATCTCAGTAAGGAAAGCAATGTCAGCACTGGGCTTACTGACTTCCACGCTTCCGGCAGTTCAGTGCGCAGGACTGCACTTTCGCCCCCTACAGCTGTTTATTCTGAGTGTCTGGGACCACAGTCCAGCATCTCTGGACTCCCTTATATCGGTGCCAAGCCAGGTCAAAAGGTCCCTCTGGTGGTGGAGGAAAGGGTCCAATCTCTCACAGGGCCTGGAGTGGGTTCTTCCAGTGTCCAGAACGGTTACGACCGATGCGAGTGGCACAGGGTGGGGAGCACACCTAGATTCCAATATGATGCAAGGCACCTGGGAAAAAGAAGACGCAAAGAAGTCCTCGAACTGGAGGGAACTGAGAGCACTAGAGTTGGCTCTCAGAACTTTTCAGAAAGAACTCCTGGGGCAGCATGTGAGGGTCAGTTCGGACAACTCATCAGCAGTGGCCTACATCAACAGGCAAGGGGGAACCAGGAGCAAATCCTTGTGGGGTCTGGCAGAATCCATCCTCAGGTGGGCCGAAGGGAGCATTCTCTCTCTTTCTGCAATACATCTGAAGGGGGAGCAGAACCAAGTGGCAGATTTTCTGAGCAGAAAAATGCTGAAGGAAGGCGACTGGATCTTGAACCAGGACATCTTCGAGATGATTACTCGGAAGTGGGTGGTTCCCTCTGTGGATCTCTTCGCCTCAAAGGCAAATACAAAAGCTCGTCTGTTCTTTTCCCTAAACAGATGGGACGGAGCAGCCGGGGTGGATGCACTAGCTCAGAGCTGGCGTTTCTCAAAGTGTTATGCCTTCCCCCCTCCCGTAATGATTCCAGCAGTTCTGAGAAAATTTCGGTCAGAAGACACAACCCTCATTCTGATAGCACCACACTGGCCAAGGAGGCCGTGGTTCTCTCTCTTGAAGAGTCTGACAGTGGAACCTCCCTGGATTCTGCCTATCCAGGAGGATCTTCTCTCTCAAGGCCCAATCTGTTGCCCTCAGGTGGAGCGATGGAACCTCGCAGCGTGGCTACTGAGGAAGAATTGCTGAAGGGCAAAGGTTTCTCGGATCGGCTAGTAACAACTCTCCTAAATTGCAGGAAAAGAGAGACGCAAGCCATTTACCTAAAGGTGTGGAAACGCTTCAACAGTTGGTGCACAGAAAGCTCCTTCGATGTACGAAGTTCTGTAGCAGTATTAGAGTTTCTGCAGGCAGGAGCAGACAAAGGATTAGCCCTTAGCACCTTGAAAGGACAGGTATCGGCACTAAGCGTTTTCCTGGAAAAGCCACTAGCTATAGATCCTTGGGTAGCTAGGTTTTTTAGAGCTTTAGGCAGACAGAGGCCTGTTAAAAGTTCCCCATTCCCAGTGTGGGATCTTTCCTTAGTTTTACAGTCTCTTACAGGGGATCCTTTTGAGCCATTGGAATCCTGTACCTTGAAGTTGATCACCCTCAAAACGGTGTTTTTGGTGGCAATCACCACAGCAAGGAGAGTAAGTGAACTCGAAGCCCTTTCTATTAGGGCGCCTTTTTTTCAGGTTTATCCGGACCGTTTGATTTTTAAAACGGATCCGGCCTTTTTACCAAAAGTGGCCTCTAGTTTTCATAGGGGCCAAGAAATTATTTTACCTACCTTCTGTTCGAATCCTGTGAGGGAACAGGAGCATATTTTTCACAAACTGGACGTTAGAAGGTGCGTCCTTCAGTACTTAGATAGTACAAAACAGTTTAGGAAATCCGATTCTTTTTTTTTTTGTATTATTTTCAGGGGCTAGGAAAGGGTTCAAAGCCTCTAGACGATCAATAGCCAGATGGTTAAGGTTGGCTATTAGCCAGGCCTATGTAATCGGGGGTTTGGAGCCCCCGGAGGGTATTAAAGCACATTCCACCAGGGCAGTGGCAACTTCTCAAGCAGAGTGGGCTGGTGCTTCTCCGGAGCAGATCTGTAGAGCAGCAACGTGGTCCAGTTTTTCCACGTTTGTGAAGCATTACAGATTGGACCTGCTTTCAGCCAAAGACCAAGCCTTTGGGCGTAAGGTGCTGCAGGCAGTAGTCCCTCCCTAAGGTAAGGTGCTCGCTTATCCTCTCTATGGTGCTGTCCTGAAAGATGAATGGGGAAAAACGGAGTTACTTACCGGTAACATCCTTTTCCAGGAATCTTTCAGGACAGCACTAGTACCCACCCAGGTTATTGATTTATCTATGAGAACTCATCGCATGAGAACGTCAGGTAAGATAAAGATTTGTATGACGTATTCTTGTGTCTCCCCAGCTGGCCGGAGGAACTCGTGAAGAACTGAGGGGCCATTGGGAGGATGAGATTTAAATATTGAATTGGAAGGCGGTGTTTCCTAAGAGGGGAGGAGCCGGTGTCTCTCTATGGTGCTGTCCTGAAAGATTCCTGGAAAAGGATGTTACCGGTAAGTAACTCCGTTTTTTTTTGTCCCAAGTGACTGAATAATGACAAAAAAAAAAAAAATTACAAAAAGTTGTCACTAATTGATATATTGCTCACAAAGGCCATGGGCATATGTGGAATTGCACCCCAAAATACATTTAGCTGCTTCTCCTGAGTATGGGGATACCACATGTGTGGGACTTTTTGGGAGCCTAGCCGCGTACGGGGCCCCGAAACCAAGCACCGCCTTCAGGATTTCTAAGGGCGTAAATTTTTGATTTCACTCCTCACTAACTATCACAGTTTTGAAGGCCATAAAATGCCAAGATGGCACAAATGCCCCCCCCCAAAAGACCCCATTTTGGAAAGTTGACACCCTAAGCTATTTGCTGAGAGGCATGTTGAGTTCATGGAATATTTTATATTTTGACACAAGTTGCAGGAAAATTACAAACTTTTTTTTCTTTTTTTGCACAAAGTTGTAACTAAATGATATATTGCTCAAACATGCCATGGGCATATGTGGAATTACACCCCAAAATACATTCTGCTTCTCCTGAGTACGGGGATACCACATGTGTGGGACTTTTTGGGAGCCTAGCTGCATACGGGGCCCCGAAAACCAATCACCGCCTTCAGGATTTCTAAGGGCGTAAATTTTTGATTCACTCCTCACTACCTATCACAGTTTCGAAGGCCATAAAATGCCAAGATAGCACAACCCCCCCCCCCCCAAATGACCCCATTTTGGAAAGTGGACACCCCAAGCTATTTGCTGAGAGGCATAGTGAGTATTTTGCAGCTCTAATTTGTTTTTGAAAATGAAGAAAGACAAGGAAAAAAACATTTTTTTTTTTCTTTTTTCAAAACTTTGTGACAAAAAGTGAGGTCTGCAAAATACTCACTATACCTCTCAGCAAATAGCTTTGGGTGTCTACTTTCAAAAATGGGGTCATTTGGGGGGGGGGGGGGGGGGTTGTGCCACCTGGGCATTCCATGGCCTCCGAAACTGTGATAGGCAGTATAGACTGAAATCAAAAATTTACACCCTTAGAAAGCCTGGAGGCGGTGCTTGGTTTTCGGGGTCCCGTACGCGACTAGGCTCCCAAAAAGCCTCACATGTGGTATCCCTGTACTCTGGAGAAGCAACAGAATGTATTTTGGGGTGTAATTTCACATATTCCCATGGCATGTTTGAGCAATATATCATTTAGTGACAACTTTGTGCAAAAAAAAAAAATTGTCACAATATAAAATATTCCATGGACTCGACATGCCTCTCAGCAAATAGCTTGGGGTGTCTACTTTCCAAAATGGGGTCATTTGGGGAGGTTTTGAACTGTCCTGGCATTTTATGCACAACATTTAGAAGCTTATGTCACACATCACCCACTCTTCTAACCATTTGAAGACAAAGCCCTTTCTGACACTTTTTGTTAACATCAAAAAATTATTTTTTTTGCTAGAAAATTACTTTGGACCCCCAAACATATATATTTTTAAAGCAAATGCTCTACAGATTAAAATGGTGGGTGTTTCATTTTTTTTTTTCACACAGTATTTGCGCAGCGATTTTTCAAACACATTTTTTTGTAAAAAAACACACTTTTTTTTAAATTTTAATGCACTAAAACACACTATATTGCCCAAATGTTTGATGAAATAAAAAAGATGATCTTAGGCCGAGTACATGGATACCAAACATGACATGCTTTAAAATTGCACACAAACGTGCAGTGGCGACAAACTGAATACATTTTTAAAAGCCTTTACAGGTTACCACTTTAAATTTACAGAGGAGGTCTACTGCTAAAATTACTGCCCTCGATCTGACCTTCGCGGTGATGCCTCACATGCATGGTGCAATTGCTGTTTACATGTGACGCCAGACTGACACTTGCGTTCGCCTTTGCTCGAGAGCAGGGGGGACGGGTGCTTTTTTTTTTTTTTTTTTTTTGATTTTTATTGTTATCTCAGGAAATGTAAATATCCCCTATGATAGCAATAGGTAGTAACAGGTACTTGTTTACATCCGGCGAAATCTAAGTAATGAAATGCTCATAGCTTCCGGTTTCTTAGGCCATAGAGATGTTTGGAGCTATTCTGGTCTCTGATCAGCTCTATGGTCAGCTGGCTGAATCACCAGCTGCATTCTCAGGTTCCCTGTTGGGACAGGAGAGCCAGAGAAAAACATGGAAGACGGTGGGGGGGGGGGGCATTCCCTCCCACTGCTTGTAAAAGCAGTCTAGAGGCTAATTAGATGCTAGAATTGCTTTTACATGAAAGCGACCGTTGGCTGAAAAGAATGATACCTAAACCTGCAGGCATCATTCTGGTATAACCACTCAAAGTCCAGCAACATACCAGTACATTGCTGGTCCTTGTTGGGCATATATTGTAAACTTTTTTTTTTTCATGCAGCCTGTGGGCTGAACGAAAAAAAGATATTGATATTTACATCTTATGGTGAACCCTTTGTATTCACTCTGAAGACATCTCTTGATTGTTGACTTTGACACACATACACCTACCTCCTGGAGAGTGTTCTTGATCTGGCCAACTGTTGTGAAGGGTGTTTTCTTCACCAGGGAAAGAATTTTTCGGCCATCCACCACAGTTGTTTTCCGTGGTCTCACGGGTCTTTTGGTGTTGCTGAGCTCATCAGTGCGTTCTTTCTTTTTAAGGATGTTACAAACAGTTGATTTGGCCACACCTAATGTTTTTGCTATCTCTCTGATGGGTTTGTTTTGTTTTTTCAGCCTAATGATGGCTTGCTTCACTGATCGTGACAGATCTTTGGATCTCATATTGAGAGTTGACAGCAACAGATTCCAAATGTAATTAGCACACTTAAAATGAACTCTGGACCTTTTATTTGCTCCTTGTAAATGGGATAATGAGGGGAATAACACAAACCTGGCCATGGAACAGCTGAGCAGCCAATTGTCCCAATTGTAATTCCTACACCGTTCACCTGATTTAGATGTAAATACCCTCAAACTAAAGCTGAAAGTCTGCAGTTAAAGCACATTATGTTTGTTTCATTTCAAATCCATTGTGGTGGTGTATAGAGCCAAAAAGATTAGAATTGTGTCAATGTCCCAATATTTATGGACCTGACTGTACAAGTGGTACCCCTTTCTGAATAAGCGTGACACCAAGTCCCACACAATCTTGCCAGCGCTTCCTATGTAGTCAGGGCAGTTTGTCGGCTCTACGTGACTATCTTTTTCCTCGTAAACCATAAAACTACATGTATAGCCTGTGGCCCTGTCACAGAGCTTATACATCTTGACCCCGTATCTGGCACGCTTGCTGGGAACGTACTGTTTGAATGACAAGCGGCCAGAAAACTTAATCAGGGACTCATCAACGCAGACAACTTGATGGGGAGTAAACAAGTCTGCAAAACTTTGGTTGAAGTGGTTTACGAGGGGCCGAATTTTGTAGAGCCGATTGTATCCAGGGTCTCCACGAGGACGACAGAGTTCATTGTTGTTTAAGTGCATGAACCGCAAAATCTGCTCGTATCGTGCCCTGGCCGTGGAAGCAGAGAACACGGGCATATGGTGAATTGGGTCAGTGCACCAATATGACCGCAACTCACTCTTTTTGGTTATGCCCATGAGGAGGGAAAGGCCCAGAAAGATCTTAAATTCGGAAACCGTAATTGGTTTCCAATCTCTGGCAAGGGAGGACTGGGGAATAGTGGCGATGTGTTGACCAGCGTACAAATTGTTTTGGTCCACAATAGATCTAAAGAGATCTTCGGTGAAAAACAGCGAATAAAAATCAAGTGATGTAAAATCAACTGTTTCCACCTGAATGCCGGGTTGGCCAGTGAATGGGGGAAGTACGGGTGCTGCAGAAGTGGTGGGTTCCCAATTCGGATTGGCAAATGCAGCAGGAAGGGCATTATGGGCACGACAGGCCTGTGTTTGTCTTCTTCTTGGTGGCAGCGGGACACTACTTGTGCTTGCCACCTCACCAGCTTGAACTGCACTTATGGGACTTGCCACGTCACCAAGTGTTACTGCAGTGCTGGATGTACGACCAGGGTGTACTAGGCCACTGGTACTTGCCAGTTCACCAGAAGGAATAGCGGCGCCTGTACTTCTCTGCTCCATACGAGGGACCTGCGGTTTTTGCACATCAAGGACAGAAGAAGTTCGGGGTCTGTTACGCCTGACCCTCATCAGAGCTATCTGTCATGGAGCCGCTGTCTACAGGATCGTATTCTGAGCCTGAATCTGACAGATGAGTGACTTCCTCTTCTCTATCTGTCATGCTCAGAAACGTGTAGGTCTCTTCACTAGTGTACCTTCGATTTGCCATTTTGGGCTCTAAATTTAGTGGTAGACTAGTGAGACTCGCAGGCAAAAAAGCTCCTGATTGTTAGCGACTGTATCAAAACGCTACCAACAAAAACTGTTAGTGATCGCAGGGATCAGGCCTGACTCTGCGAACGCTGCTGTTATGTGTGTTTAGTGTTTTGTAAGTGACAGTGATCGATACTGCACTTGGGTGGGCTGGGCCGGGCCGAGGGGCAAAACGCAGGTGCTAGCAGGTATTTGGGCTGAGCCCGCTAACACTGCGTTTTTGGGAACCCTAAACTGCTGGGGACACTAGTATAGATCTGATCGGATCAGATATTGATCCGTTCAGATACTATAACACTAAGGGAGGTGTATGCTGCGTGCGTGGGTGTTAGCGGTACTGGCACTAACCTGACGCTGCCTGGGGCGACGCAGACCCTATCTGACCCTAAAACTTAACTTATATCACCGCCGGGCGATTAGGGGGTTAAACCTTTATATGGTAGTAAACAGCGGGTGCCCTGAAGCTATAATAAACTAACTAACCAGCGTCACCCATAACAGTTACATGGTGATCACTGGTGAAAGGGTTAACTAGGGGGCAATCAGGGGGTTAAAACCTTTATTAGGTAGTATATGGGGGTCCCTGTCGCTATAAAACGCTGACGGCAAACCTATATACTTACCTCTCTAACTAGCGTCACCTGTGACACTAATACAGCGATCAGAAAAACGATCGCTTAGTGACACTGGCGACGGGGGGTGATTAAGGGGTTAAAACTCTATTAGGGGGGTTAGGGGGGCACCCTAGACCTAAAGGGGGCTAACCATAACTGCCCTACCACTTATAACTGACACCAATGCAAAAAAAAAAAAAAAATACTGCTATTGGTGTCACTCTGACAGGGGGTACAGGGGGGTGATCAAAGGGGGTGAAAAGTGTTCCTACGTGTTCTACTGTAAGTGTAGTGTTGGTGCAACTCACATTGATGTCCTCTCTTCCCGGCGCCGGAATGAAAAGACCGGCTCGAGGAGAGATGACATCACTTCCTCTGCCGCTGTTTACATTACAGCAGCAGAGGAAGATTTTCATTCGTGGGGAGCGATCGCGAGGGGACGGCCACGAATGAGTGGCCTCCCCCTCACCTCTGATCGCTCCCCTAACGAAGCCAACCGCCTAGGGCACCCGCGAGAGGCAGATCACGTACCAGGTACGTGATTTTGCCTGCCCGTGCCATTCTGCCGCAGTATATCTGCGTTAGGCGGTCGGCAAGTGGTTAAATAGAGATGGCGAAATAGTGGGAGACTTGTGCAGAAATGATCTACATACAGATGGTAACGCTTCTTGAACAGCGGTTCTATAAGTTGCCAAACAATTTTGCCACGTGTTCCCATATAGGTAGAGCATCCATGTGGGTCTAGCTGTCTGTTCTTTCCCTCATAAATGTTGACGTTATAGGTACAGTGCTGCGCAGAAATGAGTACACCTCAACAGATTTGTCAGAAAACCTTTACTTTCCTTTCAGAATTAAAATTTTCTGTGGGACATTATACTACAAAATACTCCCACAAATGCGAGCCATTGATTGCAACCAAAAAGACCAACAATTTTGAAAAAAAATATTTTCTACTTTTTGTTATAAAAAATCGAAAATGTTGTCTTTCATTTTGGCCAAAATGTATTCATCTACTTGTCTTTGGTAAAAAAAAAACATCCCAAACAGCATATATTGGTTTGTGCAAAAGTTATAGCGTCTACAAACTATGGCATATACTGGAATATACACAGCTTTTACTTTCTGACTGCCTATCACATTTCTTGATGTGCTAAAATGCCAGGGCAGTACAAACCCCCACAAATTACCCCTCTTTGGAAATGGACACCCCTAGGAATTTGCTGAGAGGCATGTTGAGTCCATGGAATATTTTTTATGTCACAAGTTTTTTAAAAAGGACAAAAAAGTTGTAACCTAAATGATATATTGCTCACACATGCCATGGGTATTATATGTGGAGTTACACCCCAAATAGATTCTGCTGCTTCTCCCAACCTCCAGGATTTCAAAGGGCGTAAATTGCTCATTTCACTTCCTCACTACCTATCACCATTTTGAAGGCCCTGAAATACCAAGATGGCACAACCCACACCCACCCACCCCTCCCAATATGACCCATTTTCGGAAAGTAGACACCCCAAGGAATTTGGTAAGAGTCATGGTGAGTATTTTGCAGCTCTCATTTTTGTTACAAGGTTTTAAAATTGACAAAAGAAAATAACATTTTTGTTTTCTTTTTTCATTTTCCCAAATGTTGTGGCAACAAATGAGATCTGCAAATTACGCACCATGCATGCCTCTTAGCACATACCTTGGAGTGTCTACTTTCCGAAAAGTGGTGATTGGGGGGGGGGGGGGGGGTCGCTATCTTGGCATTTCTGGGCCTCCAAAACTGAGACGGGAAGTAAGATGAGCAATTTATGCCCTTAGAAAGCCTAAAGGTGGTGACTGGTTTTCGGGGTCCAGTACGCGGCTAGACTGCCAAAAAGTCTCACATGTGGTATCCCCATACTCAGTAGAAGCAGCAGAATGTATTTTGTGTTTTCATTCCACATATATCCATGACATGTGTGAGCAATATATAATTTAACCACTTAAGGACCGCCTATCACATATATACTGCGGCAGGGCGGCACTGTTGTGCGAAATCATGTCCCTGTATGTCATTTTGTGCATTAGATACTGTGGGGGTGTGCCTATTTGACAGGGGGGGAGCCAATCAGAGGGTCCAGCTGACCCGATGTCCACCGGCCAGCCATGATCATTCTCCAGAGAGGCATTATGGCGATCTGCCTATGTAAACAAGGCAGATCGCGGTTCTCACAGGGGAGGACACAGATCTGCTGCTGCTGCTAAGCAGGAACACGGACCTGTGTTCCTCCAGTCAGTTCATCCCCCACACAGCAAGCACCTCCTAGGGACACACTTAACCCTTTGATCACCCCTGTTAACCCCTTCCCTGTCTCATTAGTACAGTATCGTGCGTATGTTTAGCGGTGATCACTCTAATAATGTCACTGATCCCCAAAGTGTCATGTGTCTGATTTGTCTACACTGATCGCCGCCATTACTAGTAAAAAATCAATGATGCCATAAAAATATCCTATAGTTTGCTGATGCTATAACTTTTGCGCAAACCAATCAATATACACTTATTGGGATTTTTTTTTACCAAACCTATGTAGCAGAATACATATTGGCCAAAATTTTTGAAGACATTTGATTTTTTTATTGTTTTTTTTCTGCTATTTTTTCTTTTTTTTTTTTTTTGTTTGGGTACAGCAACGCACGACCGCGCAATTGTCAGTTAAAATAACGCAGTGCCGTATTGCAAAAAATTACCTGGTCATTAAGGGGGTAAGACCTTCCGGGGCTGAAGTGGTTAAGTAACAACTTTGTGGGGGAAAAAATAATTTTCCAGAAACTTGTGGCAAAAACTATGGACTCAACATGCCTCTAAGCAAATACTACTGTCTGCTTAACAAAAAGTGCTAATTTGGGGGATGTTTGAACTGCCCTGGCATTTTATGCCCAACATTAGCAGGGGTGCTTTATTTTAAAAAAAAATTATCATTTATTTTGATTTGTTATTTTATTTTTACACTGTCCCTGTTTTTTGTTTTTTATCGCTTGTATTGTTATCGCAGGGAATGTAAATATCCCCTGTGATAGCAATAGGCAGTGACAGGTACACTCTTCTGAAAAATTTGGGGTCTATTTGATTCTACATAGTTACTTACCTACTGAAAAAAGTAACAATAGTCCATCCAGTTCAACATGTGTAGGTGCACGTGTATCGGTGTCTGATGATTTCCCATATCCCTGTATATTGTGTTCTTTAAGATGTACATCCAAAAGTCTCCTAAAGATATCCATACTCCCCGCAGCCACCACCTGTGGGAGAGAGTTCCATATCCTTATTGCCCTGACAGTGAAGAACCCCTTACGCAGTTTAAGGTTAAACCGCTTCTCCAGTCTCATTGTGTGGCCCTGTGTCCTTTTACACTCCCTATAACTGAATAGTTTAGTTTATTTCCTACGCAGGGATCCCCATTGAGATATTTTTAGATCGCTATCATATCTCCTCTTCAGCGTCTTTTCTCCAGCGAGAATAGATTTAGTGTTTGCAACCGTTCCTCGTAATTGTGGTCCTCCAGTCCCCTTATTAGGTTTGTTGCCCTTCTTCTTTGAACTCTCTCCAGCTCCAGCACATCCCTTCAGAGGACTGGTGACCAGAACTCAACTGAAAACTCCAGATGAGGCCTAACCAGAGTTTTATAAAGTGGCAGAATTATAGTTTTGTCCCTGGAGTATATCCCCTTTTTTATGCATGCTAATATTCTGCCGGCTTTGGCAGATGCAGCTTAGCACTGCATGCTGTTGTACATCCTGTCATCTACTAGTACCCCTAGATCAGGGATATGCAATTAGCGGACCTCCCAGCTGTTGCAGAATTACAAGTACCATGAGGCATAGCAAGACTCTGACAGCCACAAGCATGACACCCAGAGACAGAGGAATGATGGGACTTGTAGTTTTGCAACAGCTGGAGGTCCGCTAATTGCATATCCCTGCCCTAGATCCTTCTCCATCCTTAACTCCCCCAGCTGTACCTAGTGAATATTTTACATTTATGTTTTTTGACCCAAAGTGCATTCATTTAAATTTCTCCACATTAAACCTCATTTGCCATTTGTCTTCCCACTCCTTTTATTTTATTCAGGTCATTCTGCAAAATTTCTGAGTCCTGATGAGAGTTTATTACTCTGCTTAACTTTGTGTCATCCGCAAAAACTGAGACTGAACTATTAAACCCATCCTCTGTTTATGAATATGTTGACTAGAATTGGTCCCAAGACAGAACCTTGGGGTACCCCACTCACTACTCCAGACCAATTTGAGTACATGTTATTGATCACTACCCTTTGGACACCTTCCTGTAACCAGTTTTTTACCCAAGCACAAACCCTATGGTCTAAGCCTGCGGACCTCAACTTGTAAATTAAGCGTTTATGGGGGACTGTATCAAATGCTTTTGCAAAGTCCAGATACACCACATCCACAGCCCTCCCCATATCTAGATGGCTGCTCACTTCCTCGTACAATGTTAGCAGATTGGCCTGGCAGGAACGTCCCTTCATAAACCCATGCTGATTATCACTAATGATATTCTTCTCAGTAAATCTTTGGATGTAGTCCCTAATCATCCCCTCCAATAATTTACCCACTACTGATGTTAGGCTGACTGGCCTATAATTCCCGGGAATGTGTCTGTCCTTTCTTGAATATTGGTACCACATTGGCTTTTCTCCAATCAGCTGGTACCAATCCTGTCATTATGCTGTCCACAAATATCAGCAACAATGGTCTGGCTATAACTTGACTGAGTTCTCTGAGGACTCCGCGGGTGTAAGCCATCTGGTCCCGGTGATTTATTTGTGTTCAGCTTACCAAGTCCATCTTTGCTCTTAAAGCATTTGACCACACCAAGATCAGTGTGATCAGATGCTTTCCCAATTTAAAAATGGCGCTGTTTATATCTGGCGAAACCAAAGTGATGAAATGCTCGATTGATGTGGATGAAGAAATCTCTGCTAAGAAAAGTGAAAAAATATATATGTTGAAGCATAGGGATGATCTGCTCACTGACCACTCCAACCCCCATGCTTTGGAATGTGTTTTTTTTTTTTTTTTTTTTGTTCACTGCGGTGGAGAAATCTACAGTGCTGCAATCACTGATTTATGTATTCTGTTGCTGTCAAAATAAACAGATCGGTGCTGCAGCTGAATGGTGTTCCTGCAAAGCAAACAATGGTTAACCATAAAACATTAACGCAATAAAACAACTTATTTTCTATTGCAATCTGTGCCAAAAAAAGGAAATAAATATATATGCCGAAGCATAGGGTTGATCTGACCACCCTAGGCTTGGGCATATACACGCTTTTTTTTCTTTAAAGAGGTTGATACCGCTCAAGGCAACATTCCCACACACCTTCCCTGCACATAGGATAAAGGGTGCTGGCTCTGCTTACATAGACTGTAGAAGTAAAGAAGGCTGCATAGATGCACTCCGATGCAACATCTTTATTGAAGTGAAATACAATTCGTACAGCAAACAGATACACATACAGGTACAGTAATAGCTGACATGTTTCACACCCTGCTGGTGCTTGCTCCGTCATAGCTAAAAGCAATGACTAAGCAATCTTTTAGCTATGACTAAGCACCATTAAGGGTGTGAAACGTGTCTGTATTACCAGGGCTCAAAATTTCAAGTCCTGAGCTACTAATCCTGCCTCAAGGGTTACTCGCCACCAGTTGCCCACCCAACCCCTACCCTGCCCCTAATTCCACCCCTAAACACACCCTCATAAACTATCTCATGAAATGCCACCTAAATGTTTTATGCAGAATTAAGCAACTTTATCTGTGCTTATCAATGCAGCCTCACCCGTGTCCGCCAGTGCAGCCTCACCCGTGTCCACCATGCTGGGGACCAGAGGAGAGTCAGAGCATTGCCGGCCAGGAGATAAGAGTGCAAGGGACATCACTGGAACAGCTATGATTTCAGTTGCTGTGTTCCCGCCGCTAGGCGTCCCGTACAGCCCCGCCCCCTGGCTGGGGAACTTTGATACACTTCACTCGTCCTGGGAATGGACGGGTGATCTGTCTATCAAATTCCCCCGGGACCAGGGGGCAGGGCTGTGTGTGACAGCGAGTGTGCGGGGAACACTCGGCTATTGAAATGAAAGCCGCTAGTGATGCTCTGATTCATCCAGCCGGCTCTCTCCTCTCTTCCCCTCCACGAGCGCTGGGAGAAGGACTCCCATACAACCCGCCGGCCGGAGGTGCTCGCCTCCCCCCCCCCACGCTCCCAGGCAGCCCACCCTCGCCAGCCCTTAAAATCCACTTGCAAAATGCAAGCAGACGAGTGGAATTTTTGAGGGCTGTACCTCGGTATGCTGTATGGATCGTATTTCACTAAAATAAAGGTGTTGCATCAGAGTGCGGCTGTGCAGCCTTCTTTTCTTCTACAGTCTTTTTTGCAAACTGAGCGTGAAGCGCTACCTCACCTAGGATAGCCTAAATAGGCTCCTACTACTACAAGTGATAACTTGAAATGTCAATCTGTGAAAAATAACCCCCGGCTGGAGTCTCCAAATAGTCTATATGTATTCAAAATCAATCTCTCAAGGCAACATTGTCCACAAAGTATATAATGTGTTTTCCCCTGTGTGCACCAGAAATAGTGCATCTGTATCATGTGGGTACGTAGTGTGACCGGTGGAGGGCATTTGTGCACTACAGTCACTACTAGAATTGAATTTTCACTATTTGAGAACTTCACACTAGCACAGTGCATATGGATGGAAACACGAATGGAATGAATTAAGCTTATCACTTATTCCTCATCATTACCTATATATTTTGTGGACACTGTTGCCTGGAGAGATTGATTTTAAATACATAGAGACTATTTGGAGACCCCAGCTGGGTTTTTTTCACAGATTGCTGTTGTCACTTCAACTTATCACTTGTAGTAGTAGTAGTAGTAGGAGCCTATTTAGGCTATCCTAGATGAGGTAGCGCTTCACGTTCAGTTTGTAATTTATGTTTATGTGGGGAAACATTCAGTGTTGATTTAATTTTATCGAATTCACATTTATGATTGATTTTACACATGGTAGTGCAGGAGTTATTTATTTATCGTACATCAAGGGACACAGAGCACCATAGTAATTACTATGTGGGTTATACGCCACCTATAGGTGAATGGACACTGGTACACTCAAAAGACGGGAAGTCCCCCTCCCATACCGGGAGTAACTCAGTTTTTTTGCCAGTGTCTAAGGCAGGGATATGCAATCAGTGGACTTCCAGCGGTTGCAGAACTACAATTCCCATGAGGCATAGCAAGACTCTTGACAGCCACAAGCATGACACCCAGAGGCAGAGGCATGATGGGACTTGTAGTTTTGCAACAGCTGGAGGTCCGCTAATTACATATCCCTGGTCTAAGGTGTTGGTCACAGTTAAAATGATGTGCTAAGAGATCCCTGCCGGGATCAAGGGGCTATGCAATCGGATCCATTCAAAGTGCCTGAAAGAGCCAAAATGGATGTTACCCGAGCCTCAAGGAAAAGGAACGAGGTTTTTGCTTGTAATGCTTCTCTTTTGAGAGCTGGGACCTGGCACCTTGGTCACATTTATGCTATACCAAAGAGTTTCTCCGGCAGGGTGCTATACAGATCCAAGGGAGTGGACCCCATATACAAGAGGGACCCGGGGGAATATATATCCCGTCCTTAAAGGCCTGTCATGACACGGCCCACTGTGATGGGTAAATGTTGGATCTGTCTGTGATATCCAACAGTATCCTGCGGCGGGACTGGTAAGTCAGAAAGATCCTAAGGAATGTATAAATGATTCACTTTGGACTTTCTTTTTGAGTGGGCGATGCCTTGCCTGTGTTTTGCCACTAGAGGGTGTAAAAACAACATAACTGGCTTCCAACATTTCATGCTTCCCCTGTGTTCATGCTCAAGTGTCAGCAAACGCTTCTGCAGACAGCATTGCTCCTTCTCCGTTCTGTCAGGCCATCAGTAGGGGTTTTGGGGGGACCATCCGCCTTCAGCACAGCGGTTAGAATCCCCCTGGTGAGCACACCCTCGCCCCCTTCTCCCCGCCATGGGACCGGCCTGTCCTCGCGCGCGGGAAGAGCTCCCTTTTTAAAAAATTTTTTAAAAGTGCGGGAGTGTTCCTGGAACGAGGGGGGTTTGGCTTACACCCTGCCGGCGTGCATGTGGAAATGGCGTGCACGTGATGCGCAGGTGCAAGGTTTACTGGCTTTATAAGCTTTTCACTCTAGAAGTGTCTGGTTGGCTGAAAGAGGGACACAGAGCATACAAGGGCATGTAAGCTATATGGGTGTTGGATACATTCATACAGGCACGTCTACTCAGCATTTAGACTGAGCATTTATAGCGGCATAATCATTTGCTGGACTAAAGCTCGGCAGTGGGGGGCGTGGCCAAGATGGCAACTTAGGAGGATGTGTTTGTCGGAGCTCTGCTGAGGGACTTCCTAATCCTGATTTCTGGCTATTGATCCGTGAGGGAAACTACCTACAGTAGCCTGAATGCGATACCGACCACGGCGGTGGGCAAAAAAGCTACGTTTCCCGCAAAACCTGGAAGATACAGCTCCGATTGCGGACCCCCACGTGGCGGAATCTCCCCGGCGGCTCTCCAATATGGCGTCGCAGACGGAGGCCGTAGACCCGGCCGAGACGGCACAGCTCGAATTCCCGGAGGTAATGGCTGCGATCGCCTCCTGCCAGGCTGCCCTGACTAGCAAGATCGAATCTGTGCAGCTCGATGTGAGTCTGATCCGGCAGGACCAGGACAAGCTTCGATGGAGTGGGTCTGGCGGAGGATGCGGTCGCAGACCATGCTGCATCCATCCGCACGTTGCAGACTAAAGTCCGGGCTCTAGAATATAAGGTGGATGACTCAGAGAACCGGAACCGAAGAAACAATCTTCGTAGGCATGCCAGAAGGAGCTGAGGGGAAAAATCCTACGGTCTTTGTGGAGGAGCTGCTGAAAACCATACTCCCAGCAGCGCAGTTCTCCCCCTTTTACACTGTAGAACGAGCGCATCGGATCCCTCCTGTTCCCGGTCCACCTGGCTCCAATCCCCGCACCCTGATCTTCCGTATGCTTAACTTCAGAGACCGGGATGCAGTCCTGAGGGAAGCGTGCAGGGTTGGAGAAGTAAAGTTCCAAAATGCAAACCTTCTCTTTTTCCCAGACTATTCTGTGGAAACACAGAAACTACGCAGGTCATTTGACCAAGTTAAAGCGTCGCTGCAGGCGCGGAACATCAAGTATAGCATACTTTTTCCGGCCAGATTGAGGGTACAGGATGGTGAGACGGTGAAATTCTTTACATCTCCCCGTGAGGCTGCCACCTGGCTTGAGGCTCTGCCACAGCGCCGTTAAATGAGTGGATACTTTCATTTTCTCCAGACCGTTTTGGAAACTACACTATTGTTTATAAGCTCTTGATTTGCTAAGTTGCCACCTACTACTCTCAGCAACATGATGAAGACTCTGGCGCAAGCATTTGATGTTATGCAACTCCACTGCACTGAACGCCTTGGCTGACAAAACTTTTACTGTGCACCTGGGGCAGAGGAAGATCAACCTTTCGGTAAGAATGTTAGTGCAGACTGACTGGCCCTGGATATGCTGTCGGGCGTTGAGTGACATTGCACGGATCTACATGCCACCTTTAATTTTTGGTCTCTCATTTTTTGTTTTTTCAACGATATGAGGTTCCTCTTATCCGCAGCAGACCCTCTACGGTCTATTAATCTGCACCAGATGCTGTACTGTTAGCCATGCAAGATAAGGATGTCTATCGAACGAGTATCTAGTGCTCCGTCATAGGGGTAATGCATGCAGTGAACTATTGAACTGTAGTTACTGATACCTGTCATTATCCTACAAATGCTGAGGGCATGTGCAGGGAAACAATTCTCCCACAGGTGGTTGCTGAAGGGGTTTTTTCCTCTATTTTTATTTTTGTTTTATATTTCATCTTGAATGGGCCTTTATGCTAGTCTCTGAGTTAAGCGTTAGAGAGCCGAGTTCTTCAGAACTGTAACTAAGATATGTGCCCCTGCGATAATCCAGGAGAAATGATTGCTATAACTTACGTTTTCTATGCTGGTCTTTGAGTTAAGAGTGGGTGAGCCTAGTGCCTCAGTACTGTAACTAAGATATGCGCCCCTGCAACAGTCCAGGAGAAATGGTTTTTATAACTTATGTTATTTTAGCAGGTATCTGGGTTAAGAGTGAGTGAGCCTAGTGCCTCCGTACTGTAACTAAGATATGTGCCCCTGCAATAGTCCAGGAGAAATGATTTCTATATTTTATGTCTTTCCAGCATCTCTGTTGTCTGGCTAGACAACTTCATCGTATTTAAGTCCACGCCCCTACTACGGTTGTAATAGTTGGGTTTTATGGGTATTTACACATCACCAGTTTCAAGGGGGTGTGGGGGAGGGGGGGAGTTTTCTGCCGTTGCAGACACAGGGGAATTAGATGTGTTAGTTTTAAAAAAGGAGTTGCTCTTATCACAAGTGGGTTCTTATGCCCTTCATTACTGTACAATTCAATTGCAGATATGCAGTTAGATTTATCTTTGCACAGAGTACATGATTCCAAGATGCTAGACAGAGCAGAGGTATTGTCTTTTAAGCAAATTGGGGGATGGGTGGGACTTGCAGATCCGGCACACTATACCTTTGTGATTTGTTAGATGGCTGACATCTCTATCTCGTGGAATGTCAGGGGATTAAACTCAGCCGTTAAGAGGTCTCTTGTTTTTAAATATATACAAAAATACGTACCTCGCATATGCATTTTACAAGAGACACATCTGATTGGCTCTAAAATTCTTGGGTTAAAAAAGGTCTGCGTGGGGGCACATTACCACTCTACTTAGGCTACGCTAGGGGGGTGAGCGTTTTGATCCGCAGGTCCCTCCCATCTCAGATTCTTGATGTCAAAACAGACACAGAGGGAAGATATGTGATTATCCATATGATTGTACACTCTAGACAAATGGTATTGGTGGGTCTGTATCTCCCCCCTCCTGCGAGGGCTCAACTTCTCTATGATATATCTATGACTATACTCAAGAAGTTTTTATTTTTGGAGATTTTAACTTGGTGCCCTCTCGGGAGGCGGATAGACTCAACCCCGGGGCCTGCGTTTCGTCAGAGCTGCAGAACTGGGCGAGTACTTTTGCACTGAGGGATGCATGGCGACATTTTCACCCTAAGGACCGAGAATATACCTGCCATTCAGCCTCATACAGAGCTCTATCCCGTATAGATTTGGCATATGTGTCTGGGGGTGCGCTCTGCTGGACAAGGGAGGCTAAACACTTACCACGGGGAATCTCAGACCATGCTCCCCTTAACCTCGTCATCTCCTTGGGTAGACCTACTGGTCCAAGTCTGTGGCGTCTCTCCAGATTTTGGGCGCTGGATGACAGGATTCAGGAGGTAATGCCGGAAGCTATATGCAACTTCTGGCTGAGAAATAGAGAGTCTGCAGACCCACTGATCCTCTGGGATACATTTAAGGCCTGGGTTAGGGGGGAATATATATCCCGTATATCTTCACTGCAGAGGGAGGCTGCTCGGTCCCTGGAGCGGTTGGAGGGGGAGGCGGAGGAGAGTGAGGCTGTTTATGTAAGATCCCCTACCGAACCAAATTACCACACATGGCAGAGGGCTCTGAGGGAACTTTATTTAATGTAGAGCAAACTAAGAAATCTATGCTGCACTCTACGCACAGGATATTTGAATATGGCAATAAAAATGGAAGATTTTCTGCCTGGCTAGCACGTGGACAACTGGGAACCACACACATAGCGGGGGTACGGAGTGATAGTGGGGAGTTGCTGACCTCACCAGAGGACAATAATGATAGATTTTCCTGTTTTTTCAGTGATCTATACGCTTCCAGAACCAGTGGTAGCCCTTTGGCATTGCAGGAGTATTTGAACAATATCCCATTTCCTACGTTATCTGATGAGCATAGGACAATGTTGGACAAGGATATCTCTCTGGAGGAGGTCCAGACTGCTATTGGGGGTCTGCAGATAGGAAAGACCCCTGGGGTGGATGGACTCCCTACGGAGTTCTACTCTCAGAATATGGAGCTTCTTGCACCTAAACTCACGTCCCTCTTTGCTGGGCTGGCTGGTGGGGGTGCTCTGCCGGAGTCCATGGAGGATGCGGTCATTGTATTGATCCATAAGCAGGGTAAGGATCCTCAAGATTGCGTGTCATACAGGCCCATCTTGCTACTTAATGTGGATACAAACGTTTTGGCCAAAATCCTTGCCACCCGCCTGTCATCAATTATATCGACATTGATTCATGTTGATCAGACCGGCTTTATGCCGGGCAAGGGGACAGATATTGATATTAGACGCCTCTTCCTCATTGCCCATGATAACTGTGAGGATAGAGTGATCGCCTTCTTGGATGCTGAAAAGGCGTTTGACTCTGTGGAGTGGGAATATCTTTGGGAAGTGCTAGGGCGATTTGGCTTTGGCCCTGGCTTTCTCCAATGGATACAGTTGCTATACCGAGCACCGAGGGCTAGGGTGCGCACCAATGATAGGATCTCGGATCCCTTCCCACTCCACAGAGGCACTCGTCAGGGGTGCCCGCTGTCACCTAGTTTGTTCGCTCTTGCCTTGGAGCCGCTGGCAATTTTAGTTAGAGAATCTTCGGAGGTCAGAGGGCTGCAGATTGGTAGACTTGAAGAGAAAATATCCCTATACGCGGATGACGCATTACTTTATTTGAACGATGCCGGACGATCTCTGTTGGCTGCCCTGGCCATTTTTGACAGATTTGGTGCTGCATCAGGGATTCGAATAAATTGGTCTAAATCAGTCCTTTTTCCTTTGGATAGCGGGATCCCTGGTGCGGCGGGCGGTACGCCTCTTCAGTGGGTGTCAGAGTTCAAGTACCTCGGGGTTCGGGTATCCAGGGATGTTGCCCAATACTATAATTTAAATATGCTTCCTCTGCTCCGTCTCCTTAAAGAAAGGTGCCGCGCATGGTCTGGACTGCCTCTTAATTTGCTGGGACGTATAAACATTTTAAAAATGATGCTCCTACCCAAGTTCACTTACCTTTTTAGAAATAGCCCGATTTGGCTTCCGGCGTCCTTTTTTCGGGAAATAGACAAACAAATTCTCTCCTTTATCTGGAATGGAGCTACTCCTCGACTAGCCAAATCCACATTACAACTACCTACACAGCTGGGGGGGCTTGCTCTCCCCAATTTCAGACTTTATTATTGGGCGGCGATGCTAGTGACGACGTACTGGTGGTTTGAGGGGAAACGTTCTAATACTGTGGTGTGTGTGGAGGCGGCACAGTTAGGTTCTATACAAGATCTGCAAAATCTGGTTTACAGGGGGGTAAAAGCATATGCGGAGCTCCCTGCTCCGACTAGAGCAACATTTCAGGTATGGATAATGGCTAGAAGGAGGTTCTCCCTTGTAGGGCGATGGGCGCCTGTCCAGCCTCTTTGGGGAAATCCTCAGTTGCCCCATTTCCGAACAATTTCTGATCCTCAGTTGTGGGCGGAATTTGGAATCAAAACCCTAAGAGACATTATGCCCAATGGGGAATTGATGCCCTTTGCGTTCATGTCAAGGACATATATGTTCCCGGGATGGATGTTCTTTCGATACGCTCAATTGCGCCACGTGACTAGGGCACAATTTCCTGTCCCTCCTCTCCTACAATTAGACCCGTTGGAGGACCTGCTATCCAGTAGCGACCTAGTGAAGCCCCTTTCGGCCATATATAACACACTGCTGCCTAGGGAGGTACCCAAGATGGACAGGTTGTGGAATACCTGGAAATCAGATATCCCCACTCTAGATAGAGAGGACTTGGAGGCCTGTCTGGAGCAGGGTCCCAAACTGGTAATCTCGGCCGGAGATAAACTGACACAAACAAAATTTCTACATAGGGTCTACTTCACCCCGGCGAGACTATCTAAAATATACCCTGATAGGGATCCACATTGCCCTAGATGCCAAACTCAGATTGGCACGTATCTTCACATGTTTTGGGACTGTCCTGCATTGTCAGTTTTGGCTGGGAGTGTATGATCATTTAAATATTAGAATGGATTTGTCTGTTCCAAAAACACCTGAGATGGCCCTATTGGGAATACACGAGGATGAACACAGGTCACATCATAGTAAAATCTTAATTTCGCTCCTCTTCTATTATGCCAAAAAGGAGATCCTTGCTAGATGGACCTCTGCTGGCCCTCCGACCCTCTCCTCCTGGGAAAAGAGAATAAATACCGCTCTGCCCCTTTTATAGGCTGACGTATATTAGTCGGGGGTGCCCCTGGAAGTTCGATAAGGTCTGGCTACCATGGATTAGCTGATAGTGTAATCCTTGAACTCCTCTGTTGGGTGTCGGGCCACGGAATGGTGGGCGGGAGGGGATGGACTACTCTGTGATTTTGCTGCTCTAGGGGTGAAACCGAATTTTACATGTTTCTCCCTCTGATGTGGTGGATGCCCCCCTGGTTCCTTACCTTTATGTGTATTGATATGCCTGATAGGAATACCTAGCATGATCTATAATTAAATACTAAAGCGAGTTTGTGTATTTGCATTGGATACAGTATGATAAATCTTATGTGAGCAAGAGTTTACCTCTAGTCAAATATATGATCCGCACTTTTCTGTAGTTTTCTACACATGTTTTGTTTACTGCTTTTTTTGTAATGCATTTTATACTTTTCAATAAAGCACTCCTGATTGTTAAAAAAAAAAAAAAGCTCGGCAGTAGATGAATTGTGTTAGTACCTCTGCTTTTTGTGCTTAGGACTACCGTATATACTCGAGTATAAGTCGTTCCGAGTATAAGTCGAGGCCCTAATTTACCACAAAAAAATGGGAAAAACTTATTGACCCGAGTATAAGACGAGGGTGAGAAATGCACAGCTACTGTAAGTGGAAAAGAGGGTCAACAATGCCCATTTGCAACCTCACCGTGCCCATTTGCATGCCTCACTGTGCCCATTTGCAGCCATAGGTCCCCCGAACTTCAAACTCGGTAGTTAAGGGTTCCTAGATGCCCCCTAGCTGCAGCCAAAATTTGTAGTCTCTGAACCCAAAGGGTCCCGAAATGACATTGCTGCAGATGGACACAGTTGACCGACTTTGGGGCCCCGTATCTCAGAGCCACTTAGTGCTAGGAACCCCAAATTTGATGTCCAAACCCAGTGGAACTAGCACCATAAAAATATACAAAGCTGGGGTTTCTAGCAACAAGTGGCCCCGAGATACAGGGCCCCAAAAATCAGTTCAGAAAAAGTCAAGCACTTTTCTGCAGCAGAGAATGACATTTTCCGAACCTATTTTGGGGCTCTGTATCTCGGGGCTACTTGGTGATAGGAACCCCAGCTTTGGATATGTTATGGTACCAGTTACACTGGGTTTGCACACCCATTTGGGGTTCCTAGCCCTAAGTGGCCCTGAGATACGGGGCCCCAAAATTGGTTCAGAAAATGTCAAGCACTTTTCTGCAGCAGAGAATGACATTTTCCGAACCTAATTGGGGCCCCGTATCTCGGGGTTACTTGGTGCTAGGAACCCTAGCTTTGGATTTCTTATGGACCCAATTCCACTGGGTTAGCATACCCATTTGGGGTTCCTAGCACCAAGTGGCCCTGAGATACGGGGCCCCAAAATTGGTTCGGAAAATGAAATTTTTTGCTGCAGAAAAGTGCTTGACTCGAGTATAAGTCGAGGGGGGTACTTTCAGCACAAAAAAATTGCTGAAAAATTCGACTTATACTCGAGTATATACGGTATGTCTTTGCATAAAAGGGGGAATGCAACAGGGGGGGAGCACAAGGTCGCTGCGGTCAGGGTCTGAGGCTCCTAGTCGCACGTTCCCGCAGTTCAGTCCTCCCCTGAAGGACCAGGAGCAACTGGCCATTCTGAGCCACCTAGACTCTCAGGTGTTGCAGGTGCTTCCAACATTCCAGCCTCTGCATACGTCACTAAGAACGATTTGGCTTTAGAGCTGGCTGGTGTGGAAGAGAAGATAGCTGATATGCTCGCATCTTCCCCCCAGGAGGGGAGAAAACGTGGCCGATCCCCTTCTCCTGCCCTTGACCTTCCCGTATTTTTTTTTTTTTTTAAATCTTTTTATTTGAAAAAATTTTTCATTACAGCATACACACAAAAAAAAAAAAAAATACAAAGACAAGGAACATCACCATGAACAGGCACACATTAATAATGTCCTATTTATCCGTACATTCTTATCCATCCAATATGTACCAGTTCAAGATACCCGTATGCAATAAACTTCAAAAAGGGTTTCTTCTTTTTTCCTCCCATTTACTCCCTCCCCCCACCCCCTGCCAACCTCCCGCCATTCACCATACCATACATCCTAAACCAAACCCACCCCATACCATCCTCACCCCACCTCCCCCTCCGATCTGACCCTATCCTGGTCCAGCCATGCTTTCCATATTTTTTCAAATTTCTTATAGTTACCCCTCTTCATATATATATATATATATATATATATATATATACTTTTCCCTGCAAATCACCTCCCTTACTGTATTCTCCCATTCTGGCACCGTCGGTGCCTCCTTTCTCTGCCAGCGCTGTGCAATAAGCTTTCTTCCCTGAAACAGGCATCTAACACTTGCTGTCTGTATGTCCTTTGAGGTCACTTTGTCCTCCATCAGTCCCAGCAAGCACTCTCTCGCCTCCAGCCTCAGCGACGTCCCAAACACTAAGTTTATCTTTTCCACCACCCCTTTCCAATATCTATGCAATTTGGGACATCGCCAGAACATGTGGATCAAATCTCCATACCCCCCTCCACATCTTTGGCACTTCGAGTCGGGTCTCTTACCCCACTCAAATAATTTCAGGGGTGTATACTATGCCCTATAGGATAAATAGAAGTGAGACATCACCTGTGAGGGAGAGAGAGTGACCCTGGGCCCTAACGACAAGACATACTCCCATTGATCGTCAGACAGTGCTCCCACATTTTTCTCCTATTTAATCCTATTTTTGTTTTCCACCATACCTTCCTGAGCTGCTGCCTTCAGGCATCCATAAATGTCAGAGATCAATCACCTCGTGGAGCTCGCATCAATCAGCTTTCTCAAAGAGGCCATTTCGCACCACACTGGCGCTTCCTTCCCAAATTGTGCCTCCAGTGCATGCCTGATTTGCAAATATCTATAAAATGACCTGTTGGAGATTGCGTACTCCTCTACCAGCTCCCGAAAGGATTTTAACCTCCCTGCCCTATACACCTGTGCCAAATAGTGAATACCCTGGCGATCCCATTCCTCAAAGCGTCACATTTTTTTAAGCTCGTTAAGGCTGTTGTCCCAGAGTGGGGAGAATTCCGCAAAACCAGTGTATCCCAGAATTTTTTTGACTTGTACCCAATCATCTGGGTAGTGGGGCATTTGGTGCAAAATGAATCTGCCTCTAATCCCTCTGCAATTGTATCATGTCCAGTGTCATTCAACAAAATACTACCCCCCGCTCCTTCATTTCTTAGCCTATTACTGCCTCCCACCTGTTGCAATTGGGCTGCTAAGAAATAGCCTCGTGGATCTGGTACCGCCAGGCCGCCCTTCACCTCTGATTGCCGTAACGTCCGCAAACAGATCCTAGCCACCCCATTTTTCCAAATGAGCTCTCTGAACACGCTGTCTATTTTTTTAAACCAATGCTTGGGAATCCAAACAGGAGAGTTCTGCAGAACGTATAAGATTTGGGGTAGCCAGACCATTTTGATCAGGTTGCAGCGCCCAGCAACCGAGAGGGGCAGACGTCTCCACACTCGACACTTCTGCTTCAGCTTTTTCATAAGTGGAACCAGGTTTCTGGATATGTACTGTCCTGGATCTCTAGATATGTTAATCCCCAGGTATTTCATTTGCCTGACTACTTGGACTTGGGATGCCTGGTGAGGGAGGGGTCCGTTCAGGGTATCTATAGGCAAGATCACTGATTTATCCCAGTTAACCAGTAACCCGGAGAAAACACCAAACTCCTCAACTATCCCCATAGCTGTTTTCAGTGAGTCCTGCGTATCTGCCAGAAACAGCAGGATATCATCGGCGTACAAGGCCACTTTGTCCACCCCTCTCTTTCTTTTAAACCCCTGTACACCCTGTGCCACCCTCAGAGCAACAGGTAAGGGCTCAATTGCCAGAGCAAAGAGCAGGGGGGACAAAGGGCCCCCCTGTCTCGTACCCCTGCTTAACTGGAACCACTCTGAGCACTGTCCATTAATTTTAACCTTGGCCCTCGGATTATTGTACAATAATCTTAGCCACTTAAAGAACTGAGAGCCAAACTGGTGTTCCGCCAACACCTTCCATAAGTAATGCCATTCCAGAGAATCGAAGGCCTTGGCTGCGTCTAGTGAGAGAACTGCTCTCTTGCCGCTATTTTCTATAGGTATTTGCATGTCCTGCCGCCCTCCGGTGCTTGCTGCGACTCACCGTTACGATCGGTGAGGCGGAGAGTGGATCCGCCGGTGCCGGATGTAGATCATAGAGATTTCCGGCGGACCAGATGGTCCCCGGAGTCTCTATGATCGTCGGAGGCCGGGCGCAATGTTATGACGTCACGCCCGGCCTCTCCATTCAAAAAAACGGCGCCGCTTCGGCTGGGAAGCGGCGATTGTTTTATTTTTTTTTTTTTTTATTTCAGACTTCCCAGCCTAGTGGTGAGATATGGGGTCTTATTGACCCCATATCTCACTATTAAGAGCACCTGACATGTCATATTGCTATTACAAGGGATGTTTACATTCCTTGTAATAGGAATAAAAGTGATCAATTTTTTTTTTTTCAAAAAAAGTGTCAAAATAAAAAAAATAAAATATAATTAACAATAAAAAAAAAAAAAATTTTTTTTAAAGCGCCGCTGTCCCCGTGTGCTCGCACGCAGAAGCGAACGCACACGTAAGTCCCGCCCACATATGAAAACTGTGTTCAAAACATACATGTGAGGTATCGCCGCGAACGTTGGAGCGAGAGCAATAATTTTGGTCCTAGACCTCCTCTGTAACTCCAAACATGTAACCAGTAAAAAAAATTCAAGTGTCGCCTATGGGTATTTTTAAGTACCGAACATTGGCGCCATTCCACGAGCGTGTGCAATTTTGAAGCGTGACATGTTGGGTATCTATTTACTCGGCGTAACTTCATCTTTCACAAAATGCAAAAACATTGGGCTAACTTTACTGTTTTGTTTTTAAACACAAAACCGTTTTTATCCCCAAAAAAACGCGTTCGAAAAATTCCTGCGCAAATACTGAGATAAAAAGTTGCAACAACCGCCATTGTATTCTCTAGGGTCTTTGCTCCTACATGTAAAAATCATCATTTTTTTGCTAGAAAATTACATAGAACCCCCAAACATGATATGTTTTTTTTAGCAAAGTGTCAGAATTGGCCCGGTATTGAAGTGGTTAAATACCTCCAAGAGTAAGGGTAGTAATACCTCCCCATATTTTTTAAATATTTCTATGGGCAGGCCGTCCGGGCCCGGTGACTTTTGGCCCGCCATGTCTCCCACTGCCCTTTGCAGTTCTTTGAGAATCAATGGGGCATCCAGCATTTCCCGGTCCTCATTTGATACCGGGGTTATCCCCAGCCCCTCAAAGAAGCCCTGCATTTCCCCCTCCACATTTGTTTTGGAGGAGCTGTATAGCTTCTCAAAGTATGTCCTAAATTCACCTAATATATCGGGGGTAGTTTTTTTTATTACTCCTTCTCTCCCCTCAATTGCTGGCACAATGCCTTAATTATCAGGGACAGAGCTTTCCCGACTCGCTCTCCTCCTCCAAAAAAGCTCCGCCTCTGAAAAGATCTAATCTTTTCCATCTTCTCCCGGAGTACCCTACTATACTCTTCCTGTCTCCCCACCCAACACTCATAGTTAGCTTGGGATGGTGTTACTACGAACTGCGCCTCCGCCAATCTTGCACTTTCTTTGGCTCCTAGTTCCTCTGCTTGTGACTGTTTAACGTATGCAATTTTCTGAATAAAGGCTCCTCGGAGGTATGCCTTCAGAGAGTCCCATACCACCCCCAATGGGGCCGATCCCAAATTTATGTTAATAAACTCTGACAACCCCTCCATCATTGTCTCCTCCTCTCCTATAAGTTCGAGCCAGAAGGGGTTAATCTTCCAGCTACCTCCATTGTATTGCCCCCCTACCTTCACAGTAGTAATAACTGGCGTATGGTCCGAGACACCTCTTGACTCGTAGATTATTTCCTCCACTGCATTTAGTGCTTCCTCGTTACCCAAAACAAGGTTGATTCTGGATAAGGGGGCATGGGTCCTGGAGTGGCATGAGTATTGCCTCTCCCCCGGGTGCCTCCTTCTCCAGATATCCACATGCCCTATTTCATCACAATATGGCAAGAGGGGACTCCTGGTGACCTCTCCAGCTTTACATTTTGGTGGGAACCTGTCTATGCTCTTATTCATCGTCATGTTAAAGTCCCCCATTACTATTACCGGGGTCCCAGGGGAATCCATTATAAACCTGGCTAGATCCAGTATTACCATACTAAATGGGGGAGGGATATGGCCAGTATATATCTTTTTATTTTCTATTAAACAAGAGAGAAAAATATACCTTCTATATTCATCCACTTTACTCTGACCGCAGGAGAAGGCCAAATCTGTGCTTATCAGTACACTCACCCCTCTTGAATAGGATGAGTGAGTAGAATGAAACTGTGTCTGAAACTGCTTATTGCCTAAAGTTTTAATTGTATCTTTTACCAGATGGGTCTCCTGAAGGCAGAGTAATTTGACATTCCCCTTTTTGGCTATTGAAAAAATTACTTGTTTTTTAAGGCTATCCTTTATCCCCCTTACGTTCCATGAGCATATATTAACCCGTTTTTCCATATCCGGGGTTTTATTACACCTTCTTTCACTGCTCATGAGCAATTGGGTCTGATGCCTTTGCAGTACTTTGATCTCCTATTAAACCAAACCACCCCCTTTTGTGAATACTATATATCACCCTACCTTTTTTTCAATCCCTTTAATCTAGCAACCTGAACCCACTCACATCCCCCCATATCGACACCCCCTACCATTCGTCCCTGCTTGTGTACCTCCGCCTCCCCCACCACCCCCCATTCCCCCCCCCCCCCCCCACCTACACAGTGCCCCTATGCCCAATTTTGAGGGCCTAACCCTCGAGCTTCTATTGTGCCCTTCAAGGCCTTTTGAGGCTTAAGAAAAAAAGCCGTGCGCCAAACCCAGTAGGAGGGGACTTTTCCCCTAAAATAAAAAAATTATGCTTATTACTGTGCGTATAATTTGTGCGTTTACCTCTATAAGTGTATTTGTATTTGATCCCCCCCTCCCCCCGCTCCACTCCCAAATTACATCGTCATAAAGTCAAGAGAAAAATAAAAAAAAATAAAATAAAACACCAAAAAAGGAAACCAAGTAAACAAAAGTTCCAAAAAACGCCTAACTCCCTTCTCCCCGTTTAATTCTTTCTTCTGTTTTCTAGCCAAGTTGACACTTCATTAGGGGTAGAAAAAAACCTGACCCCCCCCAGAGCTGAGACACACAACCGTGCCGGGTACAAAAGCGCATAATTAATTCTGAGTTGTTGAAGCTTTCATCTACATTCTCCAAATTTAGCTCTTTGTCTCTGTAGCTCGGGGGAAAAATCTGGATAAATTGAAATCCTGGCTCCATTGTGCTGAATGTTCCTTAACTCTCTTGGTTTCTGTAAAATGGTGACCTTGTCCCGGAAACATAAAAGTTTAAAAATGAGGGGCCTGGTGTGGCCTCCTGGAGCTGGGGCCCTGGGGGCTATCCTATGTGCGCGCTCAATAGCAAAGGTGTTTGAGAATGAGTCCTTGCCAAATTTCTCCCTTAGCCAGTCCTCCATGAATTGAATGGGGTTATTCCCCTCATAGCCCTCTGGGAGCCCAAGTACCCTCAGATTTTCTCTACGCAACCTGTTCTCCATACTGTCCATTTTCTGCAAACAGTCCTTCAGTTGGATTTTCATGAGTGCTACTTGTTTTAATGGATACACGTCATCTTCCATTTGGCTAAACCTCTCTTCGAGAGCTGTTGTCCGGGTACAAACTGCGCGCACTTCCCCCTTTACAGCAAGCAATTCATCTCTAATGCCTTTAAGTTGCTCAGACAAATCATTGATTGCTTGCAAGTATTGACGGCTAAAAGAATATCATTCAGGGATGGCCCCCTTTTATTTACTGGGCCACCCTGACCTCCCCCTACCGCCCCCTCCAGGCCCGAGACCTGTTGCTTTTCCGGGGCCCCACCTACTGCCTACTGACGCTGGTGGCATAGCTACCAAAGTCCTGTTTTCTTGGGTCTGGCTTCTCCCAGGGTGGCCAGCTTGATGCTGACCCCCCCCCCCCCTGTGCTGCTAGCTTTTCTAGGGGTTTGGTTTGGGGTGTGCGCAAAGCGCTCTAATTTGGCGGCCACTTGGTTCCCCTTCTCCTTGGTGCTGCGAGTTCCAAGAGCCCCTGTCCCTTGTTGAGCTTGCCCGTCCTCCATCCCCTTCTTCCTTGACATTTCCGACAGGGTACTGCTATTCTCAACACAGTGCTAGACTCTGTCCTGGGACCTGGGTCTGTGTGCCTCTTATTCCCCTGCCGGATTTACAGCAATGAGTGTCTTTTTCTACAGGACCTTTGTGCTATGGTATGCTGTGGGTGAGTATGCAAGACAGCAGCCGCTGATGCCACACTCGGGAGAGCTCCGTGCGAGTGGCCCAACTCCGTACGGCAGCGTGTCACATCCGCGGCGGCTTCTCCAAACGCTCCAGGCGCCCCCCCTCTTCGGAGTCTCCCTCGGGTGACGCTATGTCAGGTATAGGAGCAGGAGCGAGGGGCGAGAGCTAGGTACGGCTACAGCGCCTTCCCTCACCTCAACATCCAGTCACGCCCCCCGTCAACATGTTTATCTTAGTAAAGCGACCTTCCCGTATTTTAACCAGAATGGGCAGGAGCTATTGTTACCTTTTGGAGGATCAGGCAGAAAAGAGTTTGGATGACTCCTCTTCTGAGGGTTCAGCGTCTGAAGAACCTTTCTCAGCCTCGCAATCTCAGAAATTGCTAATTCAATCCCTTACAGAGTTGTCCGTTCTGGATACAAGTTGCCCTCTGCAGAGGCGGATGATGTTTCCTTCTCTTTGGGTTTTCTAAACCCCCCCATGCTTTCCCTATGCACCCGTTGCTGGAGCAACTGATTTTATGCTGACTGGGATCACCCAGATAAGCATTTTCTTTCTCCTAAGAAGTTTTTTCCTCTTTATCCTATGGAGAAAAAGTTTACAGAGGAGATAGCATCTACTGCTGGCAAACCCCACCTTTTTGTAAACAGGAGTTTGACTTGTCCAGTAGACAATGTCCAAGTGTTTAGAGATCCAGCCTGAAAAGAAGCTGGAATCTTTTGCTTAAGGCCTCATTTGCAGTAGCTGGTGAGGTAGCACAACCTGCAGTGGCAGCAATAGGCATTTGTCAATCCCTTAGGGAAGAAGTCAAGCAGGTTATCCAGAGGGTGCATGCTCAAGCTGGAGAGGCCCAAGTTTTAGCTGAGCTACCTTGGCCTTATGCTTTGCGGTGGACGCTATCAAGAATTCTATCCATCAGGCGTCACGCCTTGCGTTCATGTTGGTACATATGTGTAGGATTCTGTGGCTAAAGAACTGGTCAGCCGAGTTACCATGCAAGAAGCTCTTGGCTGGGTTTCCCTTTCATGGGGAAAGGTTGTTTTAGGGAAGATTTGTATAAATACATCCAAAAAAGTTCTGGGGGTAAGAGTATCCTCCTGACGGTTAAGAGAAGGAGTAGACGTCCTTCATTCAAATATGCTTCCCCTCCGGTGTCGGGGCAACGGCCTCCAGGCAGTCACAACTGCCTCTGCCGTCAGGAGCAAAGAGTAAGCCACAGGGCCAGAAAAAGCCCTGGGGTCAGAAGTCCAAAATGCTTCCTTATGACGGGGCGCCCCCACTCGATTAAGTGGGTGGAAGACTTTGGTGGTTTTCAGAAACTTAGCAAGAGGAAATCCAAGACAAATGGGTCATCTCTGTGGTAGCTCTAGGCTACAAACTAGAGTTTCAAGAGTTTCCACCGTTTTGTTTTCTAAGATCAAACGTTCCCAAGGACCCAGTAAAGAAAGAATCCTTATTCCTGGCACTGGACCAGTTGATGTCTCAGGGAGTAATAATAGAGGCCCCCTCAGAAGAGAGGGGCATGGGGTTTTATTCAAATCTCTGTACGGTACCAAAACCAAATGGAAATGTCAGACCCATTCTAGATCTCAAGGATCTGAATCGCTTCCTAAACATCCGCTCCTAAGATGCATATCTACATGTGCCAATTTTTCCTGCTCACCAGAAGTTTCTGTTTCCGGTAGAACAGTGCCACTTTCGGTTCGTGGCCTTGCCCTTCGGGTTAGCCACCGCTCCCCGGGTAATTACAAAAGTTCTGGCCCCAGTACTAACAAGACTAAGAGGCCAGGGCCAGACTAAGGGGCCAGGGTATAGCAGTAATGGCATGCCTAGACCACCTGCTACTGATAGATCAGTCAGTAGCACAGTTAAACCAAGGGGTGTCCAGAAAGGTCAGTTATCTGGAACACCTGGGCTGGATTCTCAATATAGAAAAATCATCCTTACGACCAGTAAGGAGACTAGAGTATTTGGGCCAGGTCATACACAGCCCAGTAAAGGTTTTTTTTTTTTTTTTTTTTGCTTTAGGCAAAAGTCAACGCTCTAAGAGAGCTGGTCCAGGTGGTCAAGGATCCTTACATTCGCCTTTTGTATGAGGTTGCTAGGGAAGATGGTAGCTTCCTTTTGAAGCAGTTCCCTATGCTCAGTTTCATTCAAGACTGTTACAACACAGTATTCTGTCTACTTGGAACAAGCAGATCTAGGCTTTGATTTATCCAATCAATCTGGCCCCAAAGGTGCACCAGAGCCTCAGTTGATGGTTGATAACCAGGAATTTACAGAAAGGAAAATCCTTCATACCACAACCAATGCTAGCCTATGGGGCTGGGGAGCAGTCCTAGAAGAGACCACTGTTCAAGGGAAGTGGTCAGAGTCCGAGAAGACCTTGCCCATCAATATCCTAGGGATTTGGGCAGCACGTCTGGCTCTAATGGCCTGGACGTTAAGGTTGCGGAATTGTCCCGTGTCAGGGCTGAGCTCAGCCCTTCCTTCTCTGAGCTGGCTGCTCAGCCGTCGGCTAATTACCAGCTCCTTTCTCTCCACGGTGACTTAGCTGTTGATGATCTGCTCATCAGTCCTGGTAACTTAAAGCCGTCCAGCTCACTAGTTCTCTGCCTTCGCCTTTGGTCACATCTCAGAGATTTTCTCATGTGTTCCTTGTTGTAGACTTGCTCGGCTGACGTCCCTTCTGGTTCCTGATCCTGCTTGCTGTACTACTACGTTGATCTCTGGCTCTCTGACATTGGCATTGGCTGACTACCCGATCTGGTTACTGAACTCTGGCTATGTCTTGACTACGCTTACTCTGTTTACCTTTTTATTTTTATTAAACAAGTGTGATTAACTGTACTTCAGTCTCGGTGTGATTCATGGTTTCTTACATCCCGTCAGGATACAATCCGACAATGCCACAGCAGTGGCCTATATCAATCACCAAGGGGGCTCCAGAAGTTACGCAGCCCAGAGGGAGGTGAACCATATTCTGTTTTGGGCAGAGAAGCATGTTCCTTGCCTATCGGCAGTCTAAATTTCAATGGTTGTTCCGGAGAATGGCCTCTACATCCTGACGTCTTTCTGGCCATATGCCAAAGATGGGGTACCCCGGACATAGATCTTTTGGCGTCCAGGTTCAACAAGAAGTTGGACAACTTTGTGGCAAGAACAAGGGATCCACTTGCACTCCGGACAGATGCGTTAGTGACCCCGTGGGATCAGTTTTCACTGATTTATGCATTCCCTCCAGTTCAGCTGTTACCACGGCTTCTTCGCAGGATCAGGGAAGAAGGGAAGCCGGTAATCCTAGTAGCCCCGGCGTGGCCCAGGAGATCCTGGTATGCAGAGATCAGGAGGATGGCAGTAGGGGATTCATGGACTCTTCCATCTCGTCCAGACCTGCTGTCACAAGGGTCGGTATTCCATCCTGCCTTCAAATCGCTAATTTTAACGGTTCGGCTATTGAAGCCCACATTCTAAAAACTTTCAAGGGCTTTCAGGTTTAGTAGTAACAACCCTGATTAATGCCAGAAAACCAGCCTCCAGGACCATTTATTATAGGGTCTGGAGGGCCTATGTCTCCTGGTATGAAACCAAGGGTTGGCATCCTCAAAAATGTCATAGGGAGAATTCTGGCCTTTCTACAATTGAGAGTAGAAATGAAGCTGGCCTTGAGTACGATCAAGGGTCAGATTTCGGTCTTAGCAGTGTGTTTCCAAAGGCCGCTTGCTTCGCATGCTTTGGTCCGGGCTTTTATACAAGAAGTAACTCGGATAACTCCGCCAGTTAGGTCACCCTTGTGCCCATGGGATTTGAATCTAGTTTTGTCGATGTTGCAAAGACAACCCTTTGAACCTATATGTAATATTCCCTTGCTTCTTTTGACAAGGAAATTGGTATTCCTAGTTGCTGTAACCTCCACAAGAAGAGTATCAGAATTGGCTGCTTTTTCGTGCAAAGAGCCATACTTAATTATTCATAAGGACAAAGTGGTGTTGCGTCCTCACCCGATCTTTTTGCCCAAGGTAGTGTCAGGTTTTCATCTGAATCAGGATGTCTCCTTACCTTCCTTTTTTCCAGAACCTCGTTCTGCCGAAGGAAAATTGTTACATTCTCTTGATGTAGTGAGAGCAGTCAAGGCTCATCTGAAAGCGACAGCTCAAATACGGAAAACTGATGTTTTGTTTGTACTGCCAGAAGGCCCCAGGAAGGGCCAGGCAGCATCAAAATCTACTATTGCTAAGTGGATTCGTCAGGTGATTAGTCAGGCTTATGGTCGGGAAAGAAGGGTTCCGCCATTCCAGATTAAAGTACACTCTACCAGGACGGTCAGTGCTTCATGGGCAGTGCATCACCAAGCCTCTATGACTCAGATTTGCAAGGCCGCTACAGTAGGTGACCGCGATATTGTGTCAATCTCGCCGCATTTCTCGGCGAGATTTGACACCTGCAAGCCCCGTCGCAGGAGCCAGCGCCGAGATGGCTCACTCATCGGGAAAGGAAAACTTTGTTTTCCTTCCGCGATGAGTGACAGGCAGTGCTGACAGCTGTCTGGTATGAATCCTGAGGCGGGAACACCGCGTCAAATTTTAAATGAAAAAACCGGCATGGGTCCCCCCCCCCCCAGGGGCATACCAGGCCCTTGGGTCTGGCATGGATTGTAAGGGGAAGCCCCTACGCCGAAAAATCGGCGTGGGGGTCCCCCCCAAATCCATACCAGACCCTTATCCAAGCATGCAGGCCGGCCAGTAAAGGGGGTGGGGACGAGCGAACGCCCCCCCCCCTCCTGAGCCATACCAGGCCGCATGCCCTCAACTTGGGAGGGGGGCACCCTGCGGGGCCCCCCCACCCCAAAGCACCTTGTCCCCATGTTGATGAGGACAAGGGCCTCTTCCCAACAACCCTGGCCGTTGGTTGTCGGGGTCTGCGGGCGGGGGGCTTATCGGAATCCCCCTTTAATAAGGGGGCCCCCAGATCCCGGCCCCCCACCCTGTGTGAATGAGTATGGGGTACATGGTACCCCTACCCATTCACCTAGGGAAAAGTGTCAATATAAAAAAAAAACACAGTACACAGGTTTTAAAAGTAATTTAATTTATTAGTCAGCTCCGGGATCTTCTTCCGACTTCGGGGGGTCTCCTTCCGACTTCTCCCGGTGTTCGGCCTCTTCTCCCGGGCCCCGCCGCTATCTTCTTCCAGCTCTATTGCCAGTGAGGGGCCCAGTCTGCTGCCGCTGTCTCGCCGCCGCTGTCTCGCCTCTTCTTCCCCGATGTTGACACAACGCTCTCTCTGGCTCGAATGCTGTGTGCGAGCTGCGGAGCCATTTATATAGGCGGTGACCCCGCCCCCTTACGACATCATGGTCCCAGCATGCGCAGGGACTCTGGGGTCACGCCCCCTTATGACGCACATGCCTTTCTCTGCAGCCTCAGTTGCATGGGACGGTGAATGAATGGGTAGTGTTCTGTGCTGAGCGGCTTCCTGTTCATTCACAAACTGAAGCATAGTAAACACTGTTTACTATGCTTTAGTTATGAGTGAACACAGTGAGTGTTTTTTATTTAGAAAAGCAAGGCGCTGGTAAATGACACATTTACTAGCCCCTTCCCACACTTTTGATCCTGAAACTTCCTCCGCCGCAGCTGGGGGGAGAGGAGAGAAAGCCAGCAGCACAACAGGGCGGGGGAGCCAAGACAGGGGAAGCCCAGCAATAGGGGGAATTGGTACTGCACATTGTGATTAAGGTGTGCCCTGGCACACGCCAATGGCTCAGACTTTCACACACTTCTGGTTATAAGCATATTTTTGTTGTGTTCACCTGTGGAAGGTTTCCTTCTTACTCTCCTTGTTGAAAGCCCTCCCTGGGTGAAGGACTTTTGATGTTTCTTTTGTTCTTGGTAATGGCATACTCAGGAGATTTCACTCTCTGCATTTGTTGGACGATTGCCTGTCTCACTCCCAGATTTAATAGGTTAGTTATTCTCCTTTAATAACCTAACGGGGAATTACTATGTTGTATTTTGATATGCCTTATGCACCAGTATGTATAGCCTACTGTTACTGATATTACGTATTTTACTGAGTACGGATCTAAGCCTGAACCTTATGATCCTTCTGTTATCCCTTTTTTTTATTGTGTATTTGTTATAACAGCAAAAATCAAAGATGAAACAAAAAAAAAATACAGAAAATAGTAAAATGTAAAAAAAAAAAAATTTAAACCACCCACACTCTGCTGTGCCACGCGCTCCTGTACGCACATATGTAAATGATGATTGCACTACAAATTTGAGGTATTGCCACAGACATCAGAGCGAGAACAATAATTCTAGCACCAGTGCTCATGTTCAACTCTAAACCTGTAAAGACTTTTGAAGTGTCTCCTATGGAGATTTTTAGGTACTGAAGTTTAATGCCAATTCACAGGCGTGCAAAATTTGTAAATCTTGACATGCTTGGTCATGCTTGACATCTACTCGACTCAACATCATCTTTTATATTTTACCAAAAATTGAGTATTCTATTGTGTGTGTGTGTGTGCACTAAAGTGCATTCAAGTGGTTTGGTTTTTTTTCTTTCCTAAAAAATTGCAATTAATAACTGCACGTAAAGCACTGCAATAACCACTATTTTGTTCTTCAGGGCCTCTGCTTTCAGAAAATATGTAATGTTTGTGGATTTTAAGTCATTTTTAAACCTGTATGTGAAAAAAGTCAACATTGGCCTGGGCAGCAAGTGGCTAGTTTGTGAATCCTGTTTCTGTCCTTTTCTGTTTTTGCATAGGATGTTAACCGATGTTTAGGTGCTCTGGAGAAGCTTGGTAGCCTTCAGCTGACTTCTAATATTCTGCATAAGAATACCGATCTTGTGACAACACTTAAGAAGGTGAGCAGCATTATTTTGATGTTTCTCATTACTTATTTGTGTTTAAACTGCTTACTGTTCCATTGTATTTCTTACTCAGCTGTTAACGACAACAATAATGATACTAAAAGCTTAGTTGCTTGTTGGTTGCCATGTGTTATAGTTAATGTAATCCCCCAAGATGCCACATTACCTTTTGTGGATTTAGAAGAATATGGAGGCCTAGCCTTCCGCACCTGTCAAACCAATGCACAGAGTATATGTTTCAGAGATGTGAAAAAGGAATCCAGGACTGAAATTGGTAGGGCTCTGAAGATTTATAACATTTTGGGTAGGATTAGCATTTTAAATGCTGCTAGTCTTCCAGATCAGATAAAATTAGCTTAATCTGTCCAACTCTATTCTTTTTTTTTTTTTTTTTTTTTTTTTTTTTTTATTGGGAAACCAACTTTAATGAAAAAATATATACATGGTACATAAAATATAAGCCAACATGGCCAGAACAGTAGTACATACATAAACACATCGAGTTATCTGCGTGATATAAGGTGAGATACCCACCGGAAGTGGAGCCAGTACACAAAAAAAGGAAAAAAAAGAGAATAAAAAAAAGGGGGAGAGGGGGAAATGAGGGATGAACATATCAACATTTCAAGTACATGTACATGTTAGTCTGGTATGGGCCGGCGGTTCAAGGTGAAGGTCCAGAGTGGGGATGAGGGTCATATTAAAGTCCCCCATCCACACAGCCAGTACAGAGGTATATTGTGTCATAAAGGCAAGGCCCTCCTTAATTACATCTGAGTTATATGGGGGGGACATAGCAGGCTAGTATCAGGATAGGGGATCCATTAATAGTGGCATGTATTAACACATATCTGCCCTGCTGGTCTGTCTGGAGCAGCACTAAGTCAAATGGAACCCTTTTAGCGATCAGGACCGATACTCCTCTGGAGTATGAGGTGTAGGTGGCGTGATAGGCCCAACCTATCCAAGGCCTTTTAAGAGAGGATTGTAAGTGGCCCGTGACATGGGTCTCAGCTAGTGTGATGATGTCACCACGTTGGGCCTTAAGGAATGTCAGGGCGGCTGTGCGTTTAATTTTAATTGCACAAGCCTCTAACATTCCACGTGAGAAACTTTAGAGAACTCATGACTAAGGATGAGCTCTGGCGTGTTCGCATGCTGCACGTGCCGAGCCCGCCAGGAACTCGGCACTGCACACCGCTAATCACAAGCAGTGAGACATTTCCCGATGTGCGGATGCAGAGATCAGGAAATGTCTCACTGCCTGTGATTAGCGCAGCGCATTGCCGACTTCCTGGCGGGCTTGGCACATGCAGCATACGAACACGCCGGAGCTCATCCTTACTCATGGCGGTTATAGGCCGTATATAGTAAACCGCAGATGGACCAGGACCGGCAGAGTAGACATGGCCACATCAGATGGCATAAAACACAGTGGTAACCAATTATGATGCATGTAGTGCAGTGCATGTATGACAATAACATGGTACCTTTAGCATAAGTAAACAGTTGCAAACATGGTGGTGTAGGAGAAATAATAAAGACAACATTTCCCTTCCCTCCCAGTCCAATGCCACCCCAACTCGGCATGGACATAGTACCCCATAACCAGGTATCAACGGGGGACATCCAACGTTTAGGACCCATTGAAGGCAAGAAACTTAATTTCAGAGGAGCATGAATACCCGTGATAAAAAGAAAAACAAAGGGGAAGAGAAAACAGACAAACGGGGATGAAAAAATTCACAAAGATCCTAGGGGGCGACTTCTTCTCTGTGCATGAGCCATAAAGGTGCAGCACCATAATAGCTGTGCAGGGGGGGGGCTCCGCCTGCCATTAGGGTGGTAGATAAAGTAAGGAAAAAATTCTCAGCAACGTTCGATCTACTGTCCTCTACAGGCATCTCTCAGGTGTGAGGGAAACGGGGATCATGAGACATGTACATGCAATGTACCCACTGAGGGGCTAAGCATCAATATGCAAGCGGGCAGCGCCGCGGGCACAGGGTGGAGCAGGGAAAAAAAAGAAAAGTACTCGCAGCTTGTAGGCAGGGTGGTATGTTCAGTCTCGGCGATCCCTCTGATCAATCCAAGTGGATGCTAGCTTGTGGTCCTCAAAGAAGTTGGTTCGGCCCTAACACTCCACATGAAGCTTTGCAGGGTACAGCATGGCGCATTTGAAGTGTAGCACACGGAGGCGTCGCTTAACATCCTGGAACCTGGACCGCTGCCGTTGCACCTCATTAGATAAGTCCGGGAATACGGCCACATGTGTGTTGGTGCGGGGGATATTTCCCTTCTCTCTGGTCAGGTGGGGGATCTTGTCACGGTCCTTGAAGTTAAGGAATTTTGCTATCGCGGTGTGCGGGTGAGCTCCTTGGGGGGGGGGGGGGGGGGGGGGGGGACAGGCAGGGATTCTATGAGCTCTCTCCACCGCAAACATTACCGAGAATGCATCTCTACCAAAGGTTAATGTCAGGAGGTTTTCAAGGAAGCTCGCCTGGTCGTTGCCCTCAGCAGTCTCAGGAAGGCCGATAAAGCTGAGATTACATCTCTGGAGGGGATTCTCCATGTCCTCTTTCGCGATAATCTGTTGTAGCTGGCGGCACACCTCATCAGTAGTATGTTGCAGGGGGTGCAAGATGTCTTCCGCTCTGCTAATGCGGGTCTCCGCCACGCAGTTCCGCAGGGTAGAGGGATCTTGCCAGATAAGGGAGATTTTGACCTCCTCAATTTTGGTGGTGAGCGTGCTCTGGCACAGGGCAATGGCATCAAGTAGTTTGTTAGTGGCCGGCACGGAGTGCTCCATGTCCGAGGAGGCATCGGCGCCATCTTTGGCCTGGTGGTCTTCTTCAAAGCGGTGGTACTTGGCAAGCATGTCGGCAGCCTCGGAAGCCTTTTTCGGTGGAGATATGTTCCAGAGGTGGTCGGGGGAGTCCCCATGTGCCCCAATAAGGCTGCTGCTTACGTGGCCGGATCCTCAGTGTCCCCCCCTCCCACTGCAGTTTTGGAGTTTCACAATAGGGGCTGCAAGTAGTCGCCGACTAGCTGTGGAGCCTGGCAGCTGCAGCAGAAAGAAACTGGGCTCAGGGTGGTCAGGGACTCTTGTATTACCTGCACATGCCCACGTTGGGTGAATCAAGATGGCTTCCATCTTGGGACTAGGCCGGAGCCGCAGACTGTCCCTCCGACTGCTGCAGGATGAAGAGGTTCCATTACTGCGGTTGCAGGTGGTCCGGTGCCCGTAGCAAGCGGAGACTAGCCTCGGGTGGTCAAGCAGGCCAGGAAGACTTGCAGGGGCCACCGCTGGGTGGAGCAAGATGGCCGCCGCCCTGGGATCTAGGCTGAAGCCGCGGTCTGTCCTACAGACAGCCACAGGGCGGAGAAGTCCGACTATGGTGGCCTCGGGCGGTGCTCTAATCAGCTGGGGGGCTCCGAGGTACATGCAGGGAACAAGGCAGACCTGCGGGATGCAGAGGCTGTGTAGATCGGCAGGATTGAGGCAGGATGACTGTTGCAGGAGTATGGACAAGCGGAGCACTCACTACATGCGTCGTCCTCCATCGCTCTCCAGGCCACGCCCCTGTCCAACTCTATTCTAGTGGAATTTATTAAAGGAATACAGTTTTGCCAGAATAGATTAGAAGTAGGCACAGTTAATGAAATACCTAAATATGCCTTGGTCTTAGACCAAGAGAATGGAAGTTGTCTTAGCATTTGGGATATTGTGTCGCCATCTATGCTCATACCGTGTATCTTTGATTTGGGTTCGTTATTTTTTCTTTTCTTGGATTAAGGTACTGACTAAAGAGAGAGATAATTTTGCACCTGTACAAATCATTGGCAAGACCTCATTAGGAATATGCAGTTCAGTTTTGGGCACCAATTCTCAAAAAAGATATCGGGGGAACTGGAGAGAGTACCGAGAAGGGCAACCAAACTGATAAGAGGCAATGAGGAGCTCAGCTATGAGGAAAGATTAGAGGAACTGATTTAGGGGGGGATATGACCAACATGTACAAATACATAAGGGGTCCATATAGTGAACTTGGTGTTGTTATTCACTTTGAGGTCATCACGAGAACAAGGGGGCACTCTTTACGCCTAGAGGACATAAGATTTAATCTCCGTACGTGGAAAGGTTTCTTCACAGTAAGAGCTGTGAAAATGCGAATTAGGCTCCCTCCAGAGGTGGTTCTGGCCAGCTCCGTGGATTTGTTTTAAAAAAAGGCCTGGATTCTTTCCTAAATGTAAAAAGTATAACTGGGTACTAACATTTATAGGTAAAGTTGATCCAGGGAATATCCAATTGCCTCTCGGGGGATCAGGAAGGAATTTTTTTCCTCCTGCTGTAAGCAAATTGGGTTATGCTTTGCTTAGGGGTTTTTCACCTTCCTCTGGATCAACTGTGGCGATAGGACTGTGTATATGGGATTGTATGATTTATTTATTTTTTGGGGGGGGGGTTGAGCTTATGTCTTTTTTCAACCTGACTAACTATGTATTTTTGTGGTAAGAAACGGTGTTAAACATTTTCAAAAGCTTATAGACATTGTGCAGGGAAAGAGCCGAATTAGGGTCAATATTATATTGTCTGCAAATAAGGTAGTTTTGTATACTTGGCCTTGGACATAGATGCTTTTGATAGTAGGTAGAGATCTAATTTTTTGCTAAGGGTTCCACTAGGAGCTCAAAGTTTAGGGGCGACCTGGTCTGCGTTCACAAGTGTAGGCATACATGTAGAGAATCTGACTATAATTTTCACATACAATTACAACTGGTTTTTGAAGAGTTTTATATTAGACTTTAACATTTCTGAAGAAAAAGTCACAGAGGACACAGCAGTATTAAAAACTACTTCTAGGTGAGGAAAGACCTGTGAAGAAAAAAAAGCTTTTAAAATTAGTCTGAAAACCCATCGGAGCCCGGAGTCTTGTTGTTTGGCAAAAGTTGAATGGCTGTCACTATGAATTTAGCAGAGAAGGGGGCATTCAATGCTTGGAGATTTGCCCCAGATAGCTGAGGTGTAAACCCAGAATCCCAAAAAAATGAGAAATATGTGGGTTGAGGAATATTGGGGTCCTCTAGATTGTAGAGTGAGCGATATGCACTGAATGCATCCGCAGTTTCTTGGTAAATGTGTAATTTGACATTAAAACAGTAAAAAAAATGTAAACAATCAAATTTTTTCATCAATTTAGGCAAATATGTATAATGCTACATATTTTTTGGTAAAAAAAATTTTGCATAAGCATATGTTGATGGTTTGCGCAAGTTATATTGTGAGGTCAGTTATATACAGTTATAAACCCAGAGAGGTTGGCATCTCTTCTGGATCCAATAGCCTTTGGCTGGCTCTCTGATTCCGAAAGATCTCAACTAGTTGCTACAATTACTGCAGAAGAGGTTCGTGCTGTGATTAACTTCCTATCCACTAGCAAAGCCCCTGGCCCAGATGGTCTCCTGACTGATTTCTATGTAGCACATGGTAACATGCTGGCCCCCCGGCTGGCCACCCTATTTACACATTGCCTGGAGCGGGGCTTTCTCCCACCCTCCATGGCACACGCACATGTTGTCCTCATCCCCAAGACCTGGTAAAGATCCCAAATTATGTGCCTCTTATAGACCTATAGCACTCCTTAATACTGACCTCAAAATCCTAACTAAACTCCTCATCGCTAGACTTAACTCATTACTCCCCTCTCTCATTGACTCGGATCAGGTGTATGTCCCACAAGTCTACAGACATCAATTTTCGTAGATTGTTCACTAACCTCCATGCAAGACACGACAATCAGGGTACTAGAGTGGTTGCCTCTCTCCATATTGAGAAGGCTTTCGACTCGATTGAGTGGCCTTTCCTGTGGGAGATTCTGTGGAGAATAGGATTTCCCCTGGTATTCATTCACTGGTTACCGACTATATATCGTTCGCCTACGGCTGCCATTCGTTTAGGGGGTCATCTGTCTCCTGTTTTTGAACTCTCTAGGGGTACTCGACAGGGCTGCCCTCTCTCTCCGGAACTTTTTGCCATTGCCATGGAACCAGTGGTGGAGGCATTGCGTGTCCTGCCACACATTAAAGGTCTACGGCTGGGCTGGCTGGGTGGCCTTGTATGCAGACGACCTCCTCCTCTTCCTGAATGATGCTGGCTCCTCCCTGCAATGGGACATTGTCAGTCCTAGAAGAATTCTCTGTAGTGAAGGGGCCCAGGGTTAATTGGTCAAAATCGCAGCTGCTGGCTATTGATGCTAAAAAAGAGGCTTGGCTTCTCCAACTACAATGGGTGGACGAGTTTACCTACTTGGGGGTGTGTATGTCAGGGAACATGACTGACTTCATTCCAATGAACTTGTCCCCAGTAATCAGCTCAGTCAGAGCCAAGCTGAAAGCATGGGAGAACCTCCATCTGTCCCTACTGGGTCGTATTAACCTCATCAAAATGAAAATCCTTCCCAAGTTTACATATTTGTTTCGTAATTCCCCTCAATGGATCCCCAAATCATTCTCCCAACTGTACAAAATTTTCTCCTCCTTTCTTTGGGGTCCACGTCCCCCCCGCTTTAAAGAGGAGTTCCAGTTAAAAAAAAAAAAAAAAAATTAAGTCAGCAGCTACAAATACTGCAGCTGCTGACTTTTAATTGGACACTTACCTGTCCCTGAGTCAAGCGATGCGGGGGATCGAAGCCCCGCTGGTTTCCCCCTCCGTTCAGCGGCGCCGGCATTGAAACTGTGGGCGCCGGGCTGTGGCTTCACAGCCTTGCACCCACTGCGCATGCGTGAGCGGCGCCGAGCGCCTTGATTGGCCGCTCAGTCACCTGGGACCTGTAATGGGTCCCAGATGATTGACAGGAGGGAGGGAGCAGAGCTGAGCCCTTCCTGTGCTGAGGGGGAAGTGATGTCACCAGCCCAGGCACTGGAAGAGACAGACTACAAATGCCTAGCAACAGGCATTTAGAGGTGAGGAAAAAAAAAAAATATATATCCAAATGTTTTGTATTTTTTTTAAAGATTTTTCATGTAGTTTTTTTTTTTTTTTTTTTTGGGTGGAACCCCACTTTAAGTTAACCGCCCTAATGCGCCCTTGTTCGCAGGGGGCAGCATTCCCGGACTGTCACAAATACTTCATTGTGGCTCAGTTGGTCACTGCATTTTGGTGGCTTGTTCCAGATAAATCCAACTTGGCTTGGGCCATTGAGGCTGCGGTGTTGCAATCTGTAAAGGCGTTGTCAAATCTCCTGTTGCGGGGTCCAAAGGCTCCATACGACCTAACCCCTTCCATGCTTGCCACCCTTAGGACTTGGAGGGAAGGCCTGTGAAAAGTATCCTCTAACTGCTGTATCCCCGAATGCCCTGCTCTGTAATAACCCCAACCTACAGCACTTTCTCGAGATTCCAGACCCAGTATACCTGACCAGGTACCATATTAAGGCTCTCTCAGACATAACCTCAGACCTAACGATATTCTCCCTTGATCACTTAATGTCTCATCACGTCCCGCTCTCACACAAATTCAGATATCTACAGTTGTCTCATGCTTTCAGGGCTCAGTTCCGTCCAGGCGAAAGGCAGATGGTGCAGTCAGACCTAGAGCAGATTCCGCAATTTGATTGTACCGAAAAACCCACCTCCGTGCTATATGCATATCTCCTCCGGGTCTCATCTCCTATACTGTCCAGGGTCCAACAATGGGGCCGGGATGTTCCGGAGATTGACTCCGAGGATTGGGGAGATGTGTGGGACTTCCCATTTAAAATACTGGTTTACTTGAGAGACCGCCTCATTCAATACAAGATTGTCCATAGGGCATATCTTACTCCCGCTCGGGTGCACAGGATGAGGTCTCCTCTCTCCCCGGAATGCTGGCGTTGTGACCATGCCCTCGGGGACTTTATCCATATCTTTTGGTCCTGCCCGGTAATTACAGGTTTCTGGTCACAAATTCTTTCAGAGGTGAATGATCTGCTAAGTATCTCTATTGATCCATCCCCAAGAATATGCCTGCTGGGGCTGCTGGAGGACTTTGTGCCCAGAGTGGCTGAGAGAGCCCTGTTGGGTCTCCTGCTGTTCTATGCCAGGAAATCCATTGTCCTATGCTGAAAGCGAAAGACTCCTCCCTCTATAGGTTTATGGCAAACACTTAACAATGTGATATACCCCTTTACATGGACACCTATATACATAGCGGCTGTCCGAAAAAACACGACACAGTCTGGAGTAAGTGGTTAGCGGAACCCTCCACTGCTGCAACAGATTAGGTGACCTCTCTGATATATGATGGCTCTCCTTGACATCCTAATAGACCAACCCAGGATAGCACGATAATCTAGGTGAGCTAGCTCATTGTCAGTCCACCCCTGGAGCAAGAGTCATGACAGCCAATTGAAGTTATACTACGGTAGCCGTAGATATTCTGATGGTCCTTGGTATTGTACCGATACCTTGTGACCCCTGCGTGGGTCCCTTCCGTTAATAGCCAGATGTTGGCTAAGCTTTTGTACGTCTGTATTGTTTTGTGTTTAAGAAAATAAAAAAAGTTTTTCCAAAAAAAAAAAAAGGAATGGAGGCATCTCCTTGAAGGTACCACTGTGCCGGTTCTCATTCTTACTGACCATAAGAATCTCACATTCTTGTCTGAGGCTACACGCCTCTCTCCCAGAAGGGCGCGATGGACTCTTTTGTCAAGTTTCAATTACATTGTCTCATTCTTACCAAGTACTAGGAATGTAAGGGCTGAGGCTTTGTCGCGACAATTTTCCTACGCTTCCAAGATGGATTTGGTTATGGTTCCTGTGATTCCTCCTAATCGTATTTTGGCTACGGTTTGCACCAGCCTCACTTCCCCTTTAGGTGACAAGATTCTTGCCGCTCAGGTCCATGCTCCTCCTGAGAAACCTTGTGACTGCTGCTTTGTCCCAGAGAGTCTCCATACTGCCGTGCTCCAGACTTAACATTCTCCCAAGGCTGCTGGCCACCCTGGGAAGAATTAACTTTTTTGGGCCATTTCTCAACAATTCCCGTGGCCTAGTCTACTTGCTGATGTAGCCGTCTTCGTAGTTGCTTGTTCAGTGTGTGCGGAGTGTAAGACTAAACAACACCTTCCAGTGGGTCTCCTACAACCCATACCCAATGGAGAGAGGCCTTGGACCCATCTGTTTTATGGATTTCATTGGGGAGTTGCCCTACTCCCAGGGCAACGCAGTTATCCTTGTGGTTGACTGGGTCACGGAAATGTCTCGTATTCTACTTAAGAAGGTGCCCACATCCTAAGGAACTGGCTTCCTTTTTGCTCGGGAGATCTTTCGCTTACATGGGCTACCCAAGGTGATCGTCTCGGACAGGGTGGTCAGTTTGTGTCCCGGTTCTGGCGAGCCTTTTGTGCACAGTTGGAAATTAAGCTTGCTTTCTCCTCTGGGTATCATCCGAGTCTAATGGGGCCGCAGAACGAGCCAACCAGTCATTGGAGCAGTTCCTACGTTGCTATATTTCTGACCATCATAACTGGTCAGACCTCTTACCTTGGGCGGAGTTTGCTCACAATAGTGCGTTGAATTCTGCTTCCCAATTGTCCCCGTTTATGGCGAACTGTGGTTTCCAACCTTCCATGTTGCCTGACTCATTTGTTCCGCAGAGCATTCCTGCGTTAGAGGAATATCTCCATGGTCTTCGTTCCAATTGGGCACAAGTCCAGGAGGTTTTGCGACATGCCAATGATAGGTACAGACTCCATGCTGACTGCAGACGCCTGCCTGCGCCTTCCTACCAGATTGGGGACATGTTCTGGCTGTCATCTCGCAACCTACGACTCCGTGTTCCCTCTCTGAAGTTGGCACCTCGGTTTATTGGCCCTTTCCGTATGCTCCGCAGGATTAACCCAGTGGCTTAAGCTTTAGACCTTCCTTCTAATATGCGTATCTCAAATATATTCCATGTCTCCTTATTAAAACCTTTAGTCTGCAACCGCTTTACCACCTCGGTGCCACGTCCTCACCCTGTACAAGTTGAGAACCATGAGGAGTATGAAGTACAGTCCTTTGTTGACTCCTGTAGGCGCATACAGTACCTGGTGCATTGGAAAGGGTACGGTCCGGAGGAACACTCTTGGGTCTCATCCTCGGGCGTACATGCCCCTGTCCTCCTCTGTGATTTCCATTGATTTTTTCCCCTCAAGTCTGGTGGTCCTCCGAGGGGGAGGGGTCGTTGAGGAGGGGGTACTGTCAGAGCTGGGCCCAGCCCATCCTTCTCTGAGCTGGCCACTCAGCTGTCAGTTAATTGCCAGCTCCTATCTCTCCAAAGTGACTCTCCTGTTGATGATATCCTACTCGTCAGTCCTGCTTAAGCCGTCCAGCCCAGATGATCTCTGCCTTCGCCTGGTCAACATCAGAGATTCTCTCCTGTGTGCCTGTTAAAGACTTGCTTGGCTGACGTTTCTAATGGCTACAGATCCTGCTTGCTGTTCCACTACACTGATTCCTGACTTTCTGGCTTGTCTGATTATCCGTTTTGGTTACCGAACTTTGGCTATGTTTTGAATATGTTTGGTCCATTTACTTTTATTAAACAAGTGTGATTTAACTATACTTCCTTCTCAGTCTGATTTATGGTTTCTGACAAGAAACTGGAGCCCTTATTAAAGGCTTCCTTTTCTTTGGCCAGTTCAGCTATTCAGCCATTCAGCCAGCTGTCGCAGTGATTGGAGAATGCTAGTTCTTAAGGGATTAGGTCAGACTGCCTGATAGGCCTAACCAGGAGGATGATCTTGCTGAAAATAGGGCAGATATTCCTTGAGCTCTGTGTTTTGCTGTAGATGCCTTAAAGGATTATTTACAGCAAGTATCTTGTCTGGCTCTCCTGTCTGTGCACATGCGCAGACTTGTGTGGCTTAAGAACTGATCAGCCGAGCTTTCCTGTAAGAAGTTATGGCAGGGTTCCCCTTCCATGGGGAACGTTTGTTTTGGTGATGATCTGGATATGTACATCCAAAAGATTTCCAGAGGAAAGAGTTCTTTACTTTCTGTAAAGAGAAGGACCAGGTGTCCCTCATTTAAAACCCCGGGAACCTCCTCAGGTATTTCAGCGACACCAGACCCGTTCCACCGCCAACAGGGCGATAGAGCCAGGGGCAAGCCGCAGGGCCAGTGCCTGAAAAACCCTTGGTCCAAACTCATCTAAACCCGGCACAAAGCCCTCCTTTTGAGGGGACGCCCCCACTCTATTGGGTGGGGGGATGGCTGCTCCAATTTGCGGACATTTGGATAACAGTGGTGCAGGATGAGTGGGTCTCCTCAACAGTGTACCGCGGTTACAGGCTGGAATTACGGAGGTTTCCTTCCTTCCATCAGGGAGTGATCATACAGGTTTCGGTGTCCGAAAGAGGCGCAGGGTTTTATTTCTAATGTGTTCACGGTTCTAAAACCAAGTGGGGACATAAGGCCAATCCTGGTCCTAAGATCCTTGAACCAACATCTGTTAATCCAATCCGTCAGGATGGTGTCGGCCTCATCAGAGGTTCCTGTGACTTGCAGTAGAGGAACGTCATTTCCAGTTTGTGGCACTGCCCTTCTGGCTTGCCACAGCGCCTCAGTTGTTTACAAAGATCCTAGCACCTGTACTGGGTCTTTTAGGGGCCAGGAGATCTTGGTGCTCGACTACTTGGACGATCTCCTGCTCAAAGATCACTTACTACAGGCCCTGAAACACAATGTAGCCTGCACAGTGCGGTCTTTAGAAAACCTGAGCTGGATCATAAAAAAAAAGGAAATTTCAGCCTTGAGACCAGCTCAGAGTCTCCAATATCTTGGTCTGATCCTGGAAACAGTCCAGGCAAAAGTATTTCTGCCACCCGTAAAGATCTGTGCCCTGAAGGATCAGGTGCATCAGGTAAGGGGAACCAGGCAACCCTCCATTCGGCTCTGTGAGAGTCTTCTGGGAAGGATGGTGTCCTCCTTCGAGGCAGTTCTCCTTGCTCAATTCCTCTCCTACTGGATCTAAGGGGAACCCCCTACGCCGAAAAATCGGCGTGGGGTCCCCCCCAAAATCCATACCAGACCCTTATCCGAGCACGCAGCCCGGCCGGTCAGGAATGGGGGTGGGGACGAGCGAGCGCGCCTCCCCCTCCTGGACCATACCAGGCCGCATGCCCTCAACATGGGGGGGTGGGTGCTTTAGGGCATGGGGGGGGCACCCTGCCAGCCCCCCCCACCCCAAAGCACCTTGTCCCCATGTTGATGAGGACAAGGGCCTCTTCCTGACAACCCTGGCCGTTGGTTGTCGGGGTCTGCGGGCGGGGGGCTTATCGGAATCCGGGAGCCCCCTTTAATAAGGGAGCCCCAAAATCCCGGCCCCCCACCCTATACATGGTAATCCTACCATTCACCTAGGGAAAAAAGCGTCAATAAAAAAAACAGTACACAGGTTTTTAAAATAATTTATTAGGCAGCTCCGGGATCTTCTTCCGACTTCGGGGGTCCTCTTCCGACTTCGGGGGTCTCTCCGGCGTCTTCTCCCGGTGTCCGCATCTTCTGCCGAATCCACCGCTATCTTCTGCAGCTTAATTACTAGCGGTGGTCCGGACTTCTGCCTTCTTCTTTTCTTCCAGAGATGTTGACACAACGTTCTCTCCAGCTGCAATGGTCTCTGAACGCTCCGCAACGGACTTATATAGGCGGTGACCCCGCCCCCTTATGCCGTCACAGTCCCTGGGCATGCTGGGACACTGACGTTTTAGGAGGCGTGGTGACGGGTGATGACCACGCCCCCTTATGACGGCACAGTCCCAGCATGCCCCGGGACAGTGACCTCATAAGGGGGCGGGGTCACCGCCTATATAAGTCCGTTGCGGAGCGTTCAGAGACCATTGCAGCTGGAGAGAGCGTCGTGTCAACATCTCTGGAAGAAAAGAAGGCGGCAGAAGTCCGGACCAGCGCTAGCAATTGAGCTGCAGAAGATAGCGGTGGAGCCGGCAGAAGATGCGGACACCGGGAGAAGACACCGCAGAGACCCCCGAAGTCGGAAGAGGACCCCCGAAGTCTGATAAAGATCCGGGAGCTGCCTAATAAATTATTTTAAAAACCTGTGAACTGTTTTTTTTTTTTTTACTCTTTTTTTCCCTAGGTGAATGGGTAGGGGTACCATGTACCCCATACTCATTCACATAGGGTGGGGGGCCAGGATCTGGGGGCTCCCTTATTAAAGGGGGCTCCCGGATTCCGATAAGCCCCCCGCCCGCAGACCCCGGCAACCAACGGCCAGGATTGTCGGGAAGAGGCCCTTGTCCTCATGAACATGGGGACAAGGTGCTTTGGGGTGGGGGGGCCGCAGGGCGCCCCCCCATGCCCCAAAGCACCCACCCCCCATGTTGTGGGCATGCGGCCTGGTACGGTCCAGGAGGGGGGGGCGCTAGCTCGTCCCCACCCCCATTCCTGACCGGCTGGGCTGCGTGCTCAGATAAGGGTCTGGTATGGATTTTGGGGGGGACCCCATGCCGATTTTTTTTGGCGTAGGGGGTTCCCCTTAGATCCATACCAGACCTAAGGGCCTGGTATGCCCCTGGGGGGGAACCCACGCCAGTTTTTTTATTTAAAACCTGGCGTGGAGTTCCCCCTTATGATTTATACCAACTACTGTATGTTTTTATTTGTTAATGCCAAAAACGTGGCAAAGTAGTACTGCTCCCAAATCGCGGCCGCGAAATCGTGGTAAAATCGCGCGACTTTGAAGTCGTATAAGTGTGAAAGGGGCCTTAGGCCCCTTTCACACTTATACGACTTGTCCCACGATTTTGTACTGCAAAATCGTATGACAAGTCATTCTCCATGATTTTCAATGAGTACCATTCATATTGGCACGACTGTAAGTCGTGCCGACTTCAAAGTAGTCCCTGCACTACTTTGGTAGAACTTCCATACGATTTGTACTCCATAGACCTCAATGTTAAACCTTCAAGTAGCATGCAAATCGTACCTGAATAATATAGACACAATTTCAGCACTACTTTGGTCCAACTTCCATACGATTTGTACTCCATAGACCTCAATGTTAAACCCTCAAGTAGCATGCAAATCGTACCTGAATAATATAGACACGATTTCAGCACTACTCTGTAAGCACAAGCTGAGAATGGTTAATGCTAAAGTTGTGGCAAATTCGTACAAAGTAGTACTGCTCCCAAATCGCGGCAAATTAGCGGCCAAGAAATCGTGTTAAAATCGCGCAACTTTGAAGTCGTATAACTGTGAAAGGGGCCTTAAGGGGAAAGATTACCCCTTTTCAAGTTAAGGCGCACTCTACCAGAGCGGTGGGTCCTTCTTGGGCAGTGCGTCACCAGGCCTCCATGTCTCAGATCTACAAGGCCGCGACTTGGTCTTCAGTACATACATTTACAAAATTTTATCAAGTAGATGTAAGATGGAATGAGGATATCGCCTTTGGGCACAGTGTGCTGCAGGCAGCAGTATAATTCCTCAAGGTCTGGGGGTGCCCTACGGGTTGTGTCTCCCTCCCCTCAAATAGCATTGCTATGGGACCTCTGTGTCCTATGATGTACGATAAAGAAAATAGGATTTTTAAAACAGCTTACCTGTAAAATCCTTTTCTTGGAGTACATCATAGGACACAGAGCTCCCACCCCTCTGTTTTATGGGGTGAGAGTATATTACTTTTATTGCTTGACTGCAAAAACTGAGGACTCCTGGAAGGAGGAGGGGTTATATAGGGGAGTCAACTTCCTGTATTGGTTATACCAGTGTCCACACCTGAAGGTAGGCCCATAACCCACCAAGTAATTACTTGAGGCTCTGTGTCCTATGATGTCCTCCAAGAAAAGGATTTTACAGGTAAGCGGTTTTAAAAATCCTATTTTTCCGTTCAAGGAAAACCCTGGATCTATTAGGAACAAGGTCCCAAAACTAGATGCAGCCTTCTCAAATTTCAAAATCTACAGACTTGGCCTTTGAAGACATGGGCACACTGAAAGAACCCATAGATATGCAAATTAATTTACACCTTAAGAGAGCCTGGCAGTCAATTATGAACAGAATCCAGCTATGACAACAACATTGCTAGGAATTTGGATCACTGGGTCATTCAGCTGAAATCTCATATTACGGCCAATTCCCCAAAACAGGAGATTCTGGATTCTTTGCGACCTTATCTGCATCAGTAGCATACATTGCAGATGCTTCAGTGAAGTCTATACAAATGTCGGCAAGATCTGCAGCTTTAACAAACTCTACTAGAAGGGCCCTGTGGTTAATCCCTGTGGGGATGCGGCATCAAAAAACAGGTTGTGTGGCATCCCTTTTGCAGGGGATTTGCGGTTTGGATCAGAATCCATTCTTGACCGTACAGCTAAGAAAAAATTGTTTACATTTAAGAAAAAGAAAATTCAGACACTTGAGCGTTTTTTTTTTAACCACAGCAGCAGGATGATAAAGTACAGGTGAAAAGGAAAGCATGGACCTTCCAAAGGTAGAAGTGGAGTGCTCTTTCATCCTTCTGTGACCTCCGGAAAGTCAGTGACTCCTTCCTCCTAGTCGGAGGAAGGCTCCAGAAGTTTCTTCCGCAGTAATGGAGCATTACACCAAACCAGTATATTTTAAGCATGCTCCCCCAGGGTTATGTGATCGAATTCAGGGACGAACCTTCAAGAAGATTTTTGGTGATGAACACTTCAAGGGATCCCATCAAGGCTCTCGCCATGAAGTCCCTAATTCCCTAACTGAGATCTCAGACTTCTTCCAGTTACTCCAGGGGAATTGTTCCAGGGTTTATACTCATGTTTTCCTCGTTCAGAAGCCCTCAGGAAAGTTCAGTCTCATTCTCAATCTCAAACTACTAAACCGCTCAGTAGACTACAGAATATTTCAAATGGATTCCATTTTCTCAGTCAAAAGCCTCCTAAACCAGGGGTTTTACATGGCATAAATAGACTTACAGGATGCTTACCTTCACATACCCATTGCTGCCCAAAAGTTTCTGAGGTTAGCATTGAATTTAGGGAAGAAAGCTCTACACCTACAGTTCAGAGCGCTTCTGTTTGGCCTGTCATCAGCTTCAAGGGTGTTTACAAAGGTCATGGCCGAAGCATTTGCACCGTTACGCCTAGAGGGAATCTCTGTGATTCCCTGCTAGAAGACCACCTCTTTCTTACTCTATCGAGAGATGCTTCAGCGGAATTGAGCCAAAGCTTGCACCCGGGGCGTGTCCAAGATGGCAACCTAGGAGGACGTGTGAGTTGGGGAATGCATTAGGAAAAGCATTAGTACCAAGAGTATGTTATTGTGCCAAAAATCTATTCACTTGAGCTCTCTCTGGAAAAAAACACTTTAATGATGAACAAAGGAGGTCTGGGCCCTGGAATATAAAGTGGACGACGCCGAAAACAGGAACCAGAGGAACAACCTCCGAATTGTGGGCATGCCGGAGGGGGCTGAGTGGAAGAACCCCACGGTCTTTGTGGAAGAATTACTGAAATCACTGCTGCCAGCTGCTCAGTTTTCCTCTTTCTTCACTGTGGAGCGTTTCAGGATGGCGAGACGGTGAGGTTTTTCACCTCTCCTCTGGATGCTGGAAGCCCTACCGCCCCATCGCTAAATGGATCGCTGCCTGAATCTCCCCCTGGCTGTCTTGTGATGATTTGTTCCTGACTATGGAGGTATTCCTTCTTAATTACAGCCTGCCGGTTACTGCCTTGTAAAGTCCCTGAAGTCACTCTTGACAGGTAAAACTGTACTTTACTTGAAAATATAGCTGCCCTAGTGCTGGATTATACATGTGGCAACTGGAGTCCTGTCCTTGGTTGCTTTGATATACAGTTCAATACGATTGTTGTCTGCTATTGGCTGCCATGCGGTTCCTGCAAACCTTGTGATTTGACACTGCAAGCAGCCTGGATGAAAATGCAGGGGACTAAACGAGGCATGGATACTATCTAATATTTCACCCTGTGAGGTGCAGCGGTCTGTTCTTGCCATGGTTTGGTAGCAAGGTTTTACAGTTGCATAGCTACCCTGGATATACTGCTTGTTGCCGTTTATGTGGAGCCAATGCTACCTGCCTGATTAGGTGACACTGTTATGGATATATCTTATACTAAGTATTTAATCGGAGATGTCTGTAACCTACCCAAATCCTCCCACAGACATCTAGGAAAAAATAAGAGGCGCTTTCAAACAAACAAAAAAAAAAAAAAAAAAAATATCAAGTGTATTAAACACAGTGATGGTGTGACCCTCTACACATGTGTATGTGAACACTAATGCAAAGTTGAAATCTATACACAAATCTACACAAAATGTATATAGGTGTAAATGTAACAGCTAGATCAGTGGTCAAATAAAAAATAAGAGGCGCTTTCAAACAAAAATCAAGTGTATTAAACACAGTGATGGTGTGACCCTCTACACATGTGTATGTGAGCACTAATGCAAAGGTGAAATCTATAAACTAATCTACACAAAATGTATATAGGTGTACATGTACCAGCCAGATAAGTGGTCAAATAAAAAATAAAAAATAAAAGGCGCTTTCAAACAAAAATCAAGTGTATTAGACACAGTGATGGTGTGACCCTCTACACATGTGTATATGAACACTAATGCAAAGCTGAAATCTATAAACAAATCTACACAAAATGTATATAGGTGTAAATGTACCAGCCAGATCAGTGGTCAGATAAAAAATAAGAGGCGCTTTCAAACAAAAATCAAGTGTATTAAACACAGTGATGGTGTGACCCTCTACACATGTATATGTGAGCACTAATGCAAAGGTGAAATCTATAAACAAATCTACACAAAATGTCTATAGGTGTAAATGTACCAGCCAGATCAGTGGTCAAATATTGATCAACACAGTGATGGTGCGACCCTCTTAATGTGTATAAACCTTACATGCAGTGTAATCTTAGGAAATACATATCTCAATACATTTCCAGTGATAAAACCTATCCTGCCACTTCATATCATGCTGTACATGCAAAAAATATTACCAAATATATCCAAAAATACAAAATACAAATTATCTCCAAAAATATAAATCAGTCCACAATAAAACGTGACCACACACGTGAGAAAAATGTGTCCGAATAAAGTGGTAATAAATCTTGATAAAGCACAGGTGATGTTGTGTCTCCTCCACCTCTCCTCTTGTGTGCAGTGATTCCACTCCCTCAAGACCTCCACTCACCGACTTAATTTGCCAGCACTCTCATGCAAGGCAATAATCGCTTATCTACCATACACCAAGGTAGTAGGATCAATCGTTGTTCCACAGTGAATGTTTCCAACCCGGTCCACATGAAAAAAATAATATGTGCTCCAATAGTGTAAACCAGTATCACACATTTATTAAAATCACTGCAATCTTCAATCAGTACACTCACATGTAAAATGATAAAATACAGCTCAAATAAAGTGCAAATCACATCAAACGTAATTCCAGTGGATCCAAATAAAACAAGTGGTCACGGCGGACCCGAGGTGTGCTGGTGCAGGGTTATCAATCTCACCCCTCCCTTGGATGTCCTCCGTCCCTCCGTATAAACAATGCTCCTCTCCTTCAGTGTGGCTCACAGTGCTGCACGTCAAGTCTCACAGCCACGCCCCCGACGTTTCGTCATAGGTTGACTTATTCATGGGATAGCTATATATATATATCTCTACCGTATTTATCGGCGTATAACACGCACCCCAAGTTTAGGAGAGAATTTTAAGGAAAAAAAACTTACATTAAAATGCCCATCAATGCAGCCTTATCTGTCCATCTGCAGCCTTTTCAGTGTCAGTGCAGCCTTGCCCCAGTGCAGTCTTGTCAGTGCAGTCTTGTCAGTGCAGCCTTGTCCCAGTGCAGCCTTGCCCCAGTGCAGCCTTGCCCCAGTGCAGCCTTGCCCCAGTGCAGCCTTGCCCCAGTGCAGCCTTGCCCCAGTCTAGCCATGTCAGTGCAGCTTTGTGATAGATTTAAATATGGCGCCGAGACTGCAGGGATACTTCGGAGCCGAGATGCACATACCCGAGTGTTCTCTGCTTTTTTCGGCGCCGCTCAGTCACGCCCAGTCCCGCCCTATGATGGACATAACACAGGTCCAGGGGCGGGACTGGGCGTGACGGCGGCGCCAAAAAAAGCCGAGAACACTCGGGTATGTGTATCTCGGCTCCGAAGTATCCCTGCAGTCTCGGCGCCATATTTAAATCTACCCACGGCTGTGTATGTCGGCGGCGACCGCGGCAATTGCTCCGATAAAACACAAAATCGGCGCGGATCGGCCTATAACACGCACCCACGATTTTCCCCTGATTTTCAGGGGAAAAAAGTGTGTGTTATATGCCGATAAATACGGGGTATATATATATATATATATATATATATATATATATATATATATATATATATATATATATATATATATATATATATATATATATATAATATTATATACGTGTGTGTGTGTGTGTGTGTGTGTATATATATATATATTTTATATAATATATATATATATATATATATATATATATATATATATATATAGTTTAAGTTTGGAGTCGCTTTGAAAATGATGGGGGCCTGTTGCCTCTCATGTATATAATTCTTTCTTGCAGGTGTACTTTTCTGCTTGATAATTCTCATATTAAGAAATGTTCAGCTGGTGGGTAGAGTGGAGGAAATGTACTGTAGGGTTCATTTGCCTGTAAGGCCACACTGGGTGGTGGTTGGGACTTGTGGATCAGGATCACTTCTCCCTTGCCAATTGCCATATGGCTAATATCTCCATTATCTCATGGAATGTCAGAGGGTTAAATTCAGCCATTAAAAGGTCTCTTGTTTTTAAATTTCTACAGAAGTCTGTCCCACATATATGCATCATACAAGAGACGCACTTAATTGGCTCTAGAATTCTTGGTTTCAGAAGGGCCTGGGTGGGAGCACACTACCACTCTACCTACTAAAAGTACGCCAGGGGGGTGAGCATACTGATCCGCAGGTCCCTCCCATTCTAGGTTCTTGATGTACGAACAGACCCTGGGGGAAGATATGTGATTATGAATATGACAGTGTATGCAAAACAGCTGTTGCTGGTGGGCCTTTACCTTCCACCTCCTGCAAGAGTTCAACTTCTCTATGATATTATGCAAATTGTCATGGGTTACTGTACTCAGGAAGTGTTTCTTTTTGGAGACTTTAATTTGGTGCCCTCTCAGGAGATGGACAGACTGCACTCTGGGTCCCGCATTTCGTCGGATTTGCATAATTGGGCAACCACATTTGCGCTGACTGATGCGTGGCGGCATTTTCACCCTCGCAATAGAGAATACACTTGTCACTCTGCCTCTTATAGAGACCTTTCCCGAATAGATCTGGTATACGTGCCCACAGGTGCGCTATGCTGGACGAGGGAGGTTAAGCATCTGCCAAGGGGATTATCAGATCATGCTCCCCTTAATCTCACCATCTCCCTGGATAGATCCCCAGGTCTGAGGTTGTGGCGGCTGTCAAGGTTTTGGGCAATGGATGACAGGATTCAGGAGGCAATGTCGGAAGCTATCTGTAATTTTTGGTTGCGAAACAGAGAACCTGCTAATCCCTCAATCTTATGGGACACATTCAAGGCCTGGGTTAGGGGGGAATATATCTCTCGTATATCTTTATTGCAGAGAGCGGCTTCTAGGTCCTTGGAATTATTAGAGGAGGAGGCTGGAAGATGTGAGGCGGCATATATAAGATCTCCAACTATCCCTAACCACCAAATATGGCAAAGGGCCTTAAGGGAACTTTCCTTATATAATGTTGAATAAACCAAAAAATCTAAGCTGTACTCTACACAAAGGAGATTCGAATACGGCAATAAAAATGGGAGGCTGTTGGCCTGGCTAGCGCGGGCCCGACAGGATCCACACATATTGCAAGTGTTTGTAATGCCCAGGGTGAATTACTGACCTCTCCGGAGGATGTCAGTGATAGATTCTGCTCCTTGTTTCAAGAGTTATACCCTTATAGGGCTAACAATACCCCCTCTGAATTGCAGGAATATCTGAATACTATTCCCTTCCCTACTTTATCTGAAGCGCATAGGACAATGCTGGACAAGGACATCTCCCTTGAGGAGGTTCAAGCCGCTATTGGGGGTCTCCAGATTGGAAAGACCCGGGGGTGGATGGACTGCCTACGGAGTTCTACTCCCAGAATGTTGAGCTCCTTGCGCCTAGACTCACATCCCTTTTCTCTGGACTTGCTGGCGAGGATACTCTGCCCGAATCTATGGAATAGGCGATCATTGTTCTGATCTCTAAACCCAGTAAGGATCCTCAGGAGTGTGCGTCGTATTTCATTACGCAATGTGGACACAAAAATTCTGGCCAAGATCCTAGCCACACGCCTATCGTCGGTTATATCAACACTGATCCATGTATATCAGACTGGTTTCACGCCGGGCAAGGGCACGGATATTAATATAAGACATCTTCTCCTCAACTTGTCCATAACTCATGACAATACTGGAAATAGGGTGATCGCCTCTCTTGACGCTGAGAAGGCGTTTGATTCTGTGGAGTGGGAATATCTCTGGATTGTGCTGCAACAATTTGGTTTTGGACCTGGATTTCTCCGTTGGCTCCAGTTGCTATATCGGGCACCAAGGGCTAGTGTACGCACAAACGATAGGATCTCTGATCCCTTCCTGCTCCACAGAGGCACTCATCAAGGATGTCCGTTGTCACCTAGTTTATTTGCCCTCGCGGTAGAACCTCTGGCAATATTGGTTAGGGAATCTTTGGAGGTCAGGGGGTTGCAGATGGGCAGACTTGAAGAGAAAATATCCCTATACGCGGACGATACACTGCTCTATTTAAATGATGCAGGGCCGTCCTTAGCAGCTGCCCTGGACCTTTTTGACAAATTTGGCACCTTATCAGGGATCCGCATAAATTGGTCAAAATCGGTCCTCTTTCCCCTGGATAGCCGGGCTTCTGATGTGGCTAGCAGTGCGCCTCTGACATGGGTATCGGAATTTAAGTATCTTGGGGTTAGGGTGACCAGGGACGTTGCCCAGTATTATAGTCTTAACATGCTCCCTCTGCTCCGTCTCCCCAAGGAGAGAAGTCAATCATGGTCTGGACTCCCCCTAAACCTACTGGGGTGTATAAACATCTTAAAAATGATGCTACTACCCAAGTTTAATCACCTCTTCAGAAATAGTCCGATTTGAATTCCGGTGTCCTTCCGGGAGGTGGACAGATGTGTCATTTCTTTTATCTGGAATGGCTCTGCTCCACGACTGGCAAAATCCACATTGCAATTGCCCATACAGTTGGGAGGGCTCGCTCTCCCCAATTTAAGGACCTACTACTGGGCTGCGATGCTTGTAACGACCTACTGGTGGTTTGAAGGGAAACTAATGCTGCGGTGTGTGTGGAGGCGGCTCGGCTAGGGTCTATGCAGGCATTACAAAATTTGGTGTACAGAGGGGTAAAAGCATATGCGGAGATACCTGCCCCAACAAGGGCAACATGTGGAATACGACCAGACGTGGGTTTTCCCTCGGTGAGCGATGGGCAACCTGTCCAGCCTCTCTGGGGGAATCCTAGCCTACCTCATTTTCGAACGATCCCTGATCCCCAGGTATGGGCAGGATTTGGCATAAAAACACTGAAAGACATCATGCCCACTGGTTCATTGATGTCCTTTGCTCAGATGCTCAGTTGTCCAGGACATATGAGTTTCCGGGATGGATTTACTTCCATTATGCGCAGTTACGCTATGCGGCCAGGGCACAGTTCCCTGTGCCCCCACTCCTTCAACTGGACCCAGTGGAGGATCTATTATCCTGTAGTGACTTAGAGAAGCCTCTCTGCTTTATATAATACCCTACTGCCAGGCCTGGACTAGGACAAAAAATAGGCCAGCTTTTCCAGGGACCGGGGGGGAGAGATGTCGGTAGACATTCGCTGGGGTGGCTGGTGTCGGTCCTCCACACTGTGTAATGTGCAGAGACACTGTGATCTAAAGGGGACTGCACTGTAAAGGGGCACTGTGATGATTACAGTGCAGTCCCCTTTATATTACAGTGTCCCAGTCCCATACAATGCTAGTACTGTCTGACTCCTATTGTGCCCACACTGCCCAGTGACACTGACCTGCTCTCTCTGGTGGTCCTGGACAGCATGTCGCTCTTTCTGGTGGTACGGTACAGCGTGGCACTGGCTCTCTGGTGGTGTGGTTCAGCGTGGCTCTCTCTGGTGGTGTGGGTACAGTGTGGCGCTCATGGCTCTCTGGTGGTGCGGGTACAGCGTGGCTTTGGGGGTGCGGGTACTGCGTGGCGCTCTGGGGGTGCGGGTACTGCGTGGCGCTCTGGGGGTGCGGGTACTGCGTGGCGCTCTGGGGGTGCGGGTACTGCGTGGCGCTCTGGTGGTGTGGGTACTGCGTGGCGCTCTGGTGGTGTGGGTACTGCGCGGCGCTCTGGTGTTGTGGGTACTGCGTGGCGCTCTGGCAGTGCGGGTACAGCGTGGCGGTGTGGGTACAGCGTGGCTCTGGCGGTGTGGGTACAGCGTGGCTCTGGCGGTGCGGGAACAGCGTGGCTCTGGCGGTGCGGGAACAGCGTGGCTCTGGCGGTGCGGGAACAGCGTGGCTCTGGCGGTGCGGGAACAGCGTGGCTCTGGCGGTGCGGGAACAGCGTGGCTCTGGCGGTGCGGGTACAGCGTGGCTCTGGCGGTGCGGGTACAGCGTGGCTCTCTGGCGGTGCGGGTACAGCGTGGCTCTCTGGCGGTGCGGGTACAGCGTGGCTCTCTGGCGGTGCGGGTACAGCGTGGCTCTCTGGCGGTGCGGGTACAGCGTGGCTCTCTGGCGGTGCGGGTACAGCGTGGCTCTCTGGCGGTGCGGGTACAGCGTGGCTCTCTGGCGGTGCGGGTACAGCGTGGCTCTCTGGCGGTGCGGGTACAGCGTGGCTCTCTGGCGGTGCGGGTACAGCGTGGCTCTCTGGCGGTGCGGGTACAGCGTGGCTCTCTGGCGGTGCGGGTACAGCGTGGCTCTCTGGCGGTGCGGGTACAGCGTGGCTCTCTGGCGGTGCGGGTACAGCGTGGCTCTCTGGCTGGGCGGGTACAGCGCGGCGCTCATGGCTCTCTGGTGGTGCGGGTACAGTGTGGCTCTCTGGTGCGGGTACAGTGTGGCTCTCTGGCGGTGCGGGTACAGCGTGGCTCTCTGGCGGTGCGGGTACAGCGTGGCTCTCTGGCGGTGCGGGTACAGCGTGGCTCTCTGGCTGGGCGGGTACAGCGCGGCGCTCATGGCTCTCTGGTGGTGCGGGTACAGTGTGGCTCTCTGGCGGTGCGGGTACAGTGTGGCTCTCTGGCGGTGCGGGTACAGCGTGGCTCTCTGGCGGTGCGGGTACAGCGTGGCTCTCTGGCGGTGCGGGTACAGCCTGGCTCTCTGGCGGTGCGGGTACAGCGTGGCTCTCTGGCGGTGCGGGTACAGCGTGGCTCTCTGGCGGTGCGGGTACAGCGTGGCTCTCTGGCGGTGCGGGTACAGCGTGGCTCTCTGGCGGTGCGGGTACAGCGTGGCTCTCTGGCGGTGCGGGTACAGCGTGGCTCTCTGGCGGTGCGGGTACAGCGTGGCTCTCTGGCGGTGCGGGTACAGAGTGGCTCTCTGGCGGTGCGGGTACAGCGTGGCTCTCTGGCGGTGCGGGTACAGCGTGGCTCTCTGGCGGTGCGGGTACAGCGTGGCTCTCTGGCGGTGCGGGTACAGCGTGGCTGCGGGTACAGCGTGGCTCTCTGGCGGTGCGGGTACAGCGTGGCTCTCTGGCGGTGCGGGTACAGCGTGGCTCTCTGGCGGTGCGGGTACAGCGTGGCTCTCTGGCGGTGCGGGTACAGCGTGGCTCTCTGGCGGTGCGGGTACAGCGTGGCTCTCTGGCGGTGCGGGTACAGCGTGGCTCTCTGGCGGTGCGGGTACAGCGTGGCTCTCTGGCGGTGCGGGTACAGCGTGGCTCTCTGGCGGTGCGGGTACAGAGTGGCTCTCTGGCGGTGCGGGTACAGCGTGGCTCTCTGGCGGTGCGGGTACAGCGTGGCTCTCTGGCGGTGCGGGTACAGCGTGGCTCTCTGGCGGTGCGGGTACAGCGTGGCTCTCTGGCGGTGCGGGTACAGCGTGGCTCTCTGGCGGTGCGGGTACAGCGTGGCTCTCTGGCGGTGCGGGTACAGCGTGGCTCTCTGGCGGTGCGGGTACAGCGTGGCTCTCTGGCGGTGCGGGTACAGCGTGGCTCTCTTGTGGTGCGGGTACAGCGTGGCTCTCTGGTGGTACGGGTACAGCGCGGCACTCATGGCTCTCTCTGGTGGTGTGGGTACAGCGTGGCGCTTATGGCTCTCTGGTAGTGCGGGTATAGCGTGGCTCTGGTGCGGGTACAGCGTGGCTCTCTGGTGGTGCGGGTACAGCGTGGCTCTCTGGTGGTGCGGGTACTGCGTGGCTCTCTGGTTGTGCGGGTACTGCGTGGCTCTCTGGTTGTGCGGGTACTGCATGGCTCTCTGGTGGTGCGGGTACTGCGTGGCGCTCTGGTGGTGCGGGTACAGCGTGGCGCTCTGGTGGTGCGGGTACAGCGTGGCTCTCTGGTGGTGCGGGTACAGCGTGGCTCTATCTGGTGGTGCGGGTACAGCGTGGCTCTCTTGTGGTGCGGGTACAGCGTGGCTCTCTGGTGGTACGGGTACAGCGCAGCACTCATGGCTCTCTCTGGTGGTGTGGGTACAGCGTGGCGCTTATGGCTCTCTGGTAGTGCGGGTACAGCGTGGCTCTCTGGTGGTGCGGGTACTGCATGGCTCTCTGGTTGTGCGGGTACTGCATGGCTCTCTGGTGGTGCGGGTACAGCGTGGCTCTATCTGGTGGTGCGGGTACAGCGTGGCTCTATCTGGTGGTGCGGGTACAGCGTGGCTCTATCTGGTGGTGCGGGTACAGCGTGACACTCTCTGGTGGTGCGGGTACAGCGTGGCTCTATCTGGTGGTGCTGGGGCTAATAGTTCCCCCAGCGCAGTCCTCTTTCTTTTTCAATGTCTCATGTAGTACTTGCTTGTTTACGGATTTTCTCTCCCCAGCAGAGTGCATGCTGGGGAGTGTAGCCGTCTCCCTGCTGAGATCAATTGGGCATCCTATCTCTGGGACTACATTTCCCATGATGCCCAACTAGTTATTTCTGGTTGGCCCTCTGCTGTGGCCAATTGGGAGGGAAGAAGAACAAGCAGGAAGCTTTCTTCTCTTCCCCTGCCGACGAGCCTGACATAAGAAAGGGGGAGGGGGGGACATCCTGACAGCGGCCCAGAGGAGGAGGAATGAGGGGCCAAGAGCGGAACCCTCAGCACGGCTCTGAGGCTGAGCTGTGTGTGAGAGACACACAGCTCAGCCCATGCAGCCGCTAGTTCCGCCGGAGAAGGCACGGCCTCATAGCGATAGGCGAGCGACGGCCGTGGCCTCTGTTTACCCTGTCCAGGCCGCGGTCGCCGCTTACTTCCCGTTGTGCGGCCTGAACATCAGCAGGCCACAGGAACGGGCGGCCCACAGGGCAAATGGCTGGTCTGCCCTATGGCCAGTCCTGGCCTGGCTATTGCCCAAGGACTCACCCAAAATGGATAGGCTGTGGAATGCATGGAAGTTGGATATCCCTGCCCTGGACAGGGAGGACTGCCTGGAGCATGGTCCCAAACTGGTAATCTCGGCCGGAGATAAATTGACACAAATAAAAATTTCTACATAGAATTTACTTTACTCCAGCAAGACTGTCCAGGATGTATCATGATAGGGATCCATACTGCCCCCGACGCCGGACGCAGATTAGTACCTATTTGCATATGTTTTGGGACTGCCCCGCGATATCGGCTTTTTGGTCGGGGGTATTTGAGCAATTGTCCAGTTGGACTTGTCTGTCCCCAGAGCAGTTTGCCCTATTGGGAATATATGAGGACGAGCAAAGACCACACCACAGCAAACTTCTAATCTCGCTCCTCTACTATGCCAAAAAAGAAATCCTCTAAGTGGTCTTCCGCCAGCCCCCTCACCCTCTCATCCTGGGAAAATAAAATTAATGCTGCCCTGCCTCTGTATAAGTTGACGTACATTAGTCGGGGTTGCCCCTGGACGTTTGATAAAGTCTGGTTGCCCTGGATTACTTAGTGGGGAGGTTGCAGTAATATGTATAATTGCTGCTCTGTCGGAAACTCTGTGAGCCATATAGGGACCGAACAATTTTTCCCATGCCGCCTCCTCCTCATCTCCTCACCCATGTCCTTACCCCCCTCCCCCCCCCCCTAATTTTTCTCCTCCCTCATTTTTCTCCTCCTACCCTGACTGGTATGATTTATAAATGTGACATTCCACTATTGCATCAAGTTAATTCTATTTTCTTAAATTAGACAATGTGAGATGGATATCAAGTGAGGAAAGATTGTTAGAAGATTTATATATAAACTGCATGACACTGTGACCATTGTATACCTTTGTTTTTGTACTGTGAATATTTCTTTTCAATAAAGCACTCCTGATTGTTAAAAAAAAAAAAAAAAAGCTCGCACCCACCTGGAGTCCATAGGATGGATTACAAACCTTCAGAAATCAAATCTGATTCCCTTGCAGGAGGTGTTGTTTTTGGGTTACCATATCAACTCGGTGGAGCAGCAAATTTTTCCTTCCAGAGGAAAATAAGAAAAGGCTGTTGGAAGTAGTATCTCTGTTAGTCTAGTCAGCTCCTACCCGTCAGGAAGGTCATGTCGGCTTTGGGAACCTTAACCTCTTCCATACCGGCGATTCAGTGGCCAAGGCTCCACTTCAGACCCCTGCAGAGTGTCATACTGAGAGCTTGGGTTCCCCAAATAGATTCGCTGGACTCTAGTGAAGATTCCCACCTCGGTAAAGAGCAGACTTTGGTGGAAGAACCAGACAAAGATTTCAGCAGGCCTCTTATGGTCCTTCCACATCCAAGTAAGGATAATAACGGATGCCAGTTTTTGGGGCTGTGGGGCCCACATGAGCGACAGATGGGCTCTCAAGGCTCATGATCCAGAGTAGAGACAGTAAAGTCCTCAGATTGGAGCAAATTAAAAGCAATAGAGGTGGCCTTGCCGACATTTGCTGAAGAAGTACAGGGATTTCATATACAGATCTTGCCGGACAACGCCACAGCAGTGGCTTACATAAACAGACAGGGGGGGACACCAGAAGCAGAGTTTAAAGACTAGCAGGAGGTATTCTGAAATGGGGAGAGCACCATATTCTATCCTTGTCCACGGTCCATCTAAGAGGAACGCTAAACAAAGTAGCAGATTTTCTCAGCAGAAATCAAGCGAAGCAGAGTGGGTATTGAACCCAGAAATCTTCCTTTGATTGTCAGGAAATTGGGACAGCCGCAGGTGGATCTTTTTGCGGCTCGGGAGAATTCACAGGTGCCTTTATTCTCCCTGAACAGAACTGAGCCATCCCTGGGCTTGGATGCTCTGATGCACAATTGGAACTTTCACCTCTTGCACTTTTCCCCCCTTTTCAGCTTATTCCTCAAATCATAAAGAAGATCCAGAAAACTGATACAACGGTAATCCTCATCACTCCCTTTTGGCCCGAAAGAGCCTGATTTTCATCCCTTCTTCAGATGCAGCCTAAATCGTATTGGCACCTTCCGCTGAGACAGGGCCCTCTATTTCACCAGGAAGTAGCGAAGCTAAAACTCACAGCCTGGCTTCGGAAGAGCAGCTTTTGAAGAAAGGGTTTTTGGATAGGTTGGTCGCTACCCTTCTTTCAAGCAGAAAAAGGGTTACCAGAGTAATTTTATTCCAAGGTCTGGAAAGTATTTAATTCCTGGTTCATATCAGGCAGGTCCTTAAAGGATATTTCTTCAGTGCTAGAATTCCTGCAAGATGAAGATGTCGGTCAGTACCCTCAAGGCTCAGGTTGCTGCACTAGGGGTGTTATTGGAGAAACCCATCTCAGCGGAACCTTTTGGTGTCTAGATTCTTCAGAGCCCTCACCCGATCAAAACCAGCAGCAATCAGATGTTTTCCAAAGTGGGACTCAGTTCTGATCAGTCTTTCGAACCTATGGATTCAGCCTTCCTAAAATTGATTACATTAAAGTTTTTTTAGTCGCTTTAATGATAGCTCAAACAATTATTTGGTCCTCTCAAGACCTCCTGCTCTCTAGCTCCCTTGTCACCTTCTCCCATGCTCTCCTCTAGGATTTCTCCAGAGCTTCGACCATCCTTTGGAACTCCCTACCCCAATCTGTCCGCAGTCCCCGAATCTATCTTTAGACAATCACTGAAAACCTTTCTCTTTTTAAAGAAGCTTATCCTGCTTCTAACTAATGCACTTTTTTACTTTCTCCATCAGCTCATTCCCCACAGTTAATACCTTTTGTATCAATTAACACTCCCTCCTAAATTGTAAGCTCTAGCGAGCAGGGTCCTCTGATTCCTCTTGTACCAAATTGTAATGTAACTGTAATGTCTGCCTTAATTTTAGGAGCTGCACAAACTGTTGGCGCTATATAAATCCTATATAATAATAATTGGGGAGCTTCATGCCCTATCAAGGAACCATTTTTTAAAAAATTTTCTGACAGGATTATTCTGAAAGCAGATCCACATTTTTTAATAAAGGTCGCTTCGTTCCGAAATTTTGCCCAGGAAATTATGCTTCCTACATTTGGCTCTAAACCAATGGCAAAGAAAAGAAGAATTTAATTCGATGTTAAGAGAGCAATTTTAAGTTCCCTTGAAGCCACCAAGGACTTCAGATTCATTATTTTTTTTATATTCAGGTAGGAAGAGGGCAAGACAAGCTACCAAGGGAACCAGTGCCAGATGGTTAAGAATGACTATCGCAGAAGCCTATTCCATTTCAGGTCGGGATAGTCCAGTTGAAATTTGTGCGGGAAAGCTGGTGCAAAGCAACTACTTGGACATGTCTGACGACCTTTGCCCGTCATTATAGATTAGACCTGACGGCAGGGATCAGGTTTTCGGTAGGGAAGTCTTATAGGTTGTTGTCCCGCCCTAATGGGGTAAGTCTCGATTTATCCTCTCAGGTGCTGTCCTTAAAGACGTTTTGGGAACATTCAAGTTAGACTTACCGGTAACTTGTTTTCCAGTAGTCTTTAAGGACAGCATGAACCTACACTTTTTGCTGTATGTTATGTAATGTTTTGCTTTTACGTTTCAGCTAGGGCTGGAGGTTCTCTACAAACAACTGAAGGAAACGGAGTGGAGACTTCCTTTTAAGGATTTTGGTGATGAGGAGTTTCCTGTTGTGGGAGGAGCCATGATCTCTCAGGTGCTGTCCTGAAAGACTATTGGAAAACAAGTTACTGGTTAGTCTAACTTGATTTTTTTTTTTCACCACTGCATAGTTGTGGTGTTACATAGTAGGTGAGGTTGAAAAAAAGACACAAGTCCATCAAGTCCAACCTATGTGTGTGATTATATGTCAATATTACATTGTATATCCCTGTATGTTCCGGTCGTTCAGGTGCTTATCTAATAGTTTTTTGAAACTATCGATGCTCCCCGCTGAGACCACCGCTTGTGGAAGGGAATTTCACATCCTTGCCGCTTTTACAGGAAAGAACCCTCTACATAGTTTAAAGTTAAACCTCTTTTCTTCTAATTTGAATGAGTGGGCACGTGTCTTGTTAAACTCACTTCTGCAAAAAAGTTTTATCCCTATTGTGGGGTCATCAGTACAGTATTTATAAATTGAAATCATATCCCCTCTCAAGTGTCTCTTCTCCAGAGAGAATAAGTTCAGTGCAAGCAACCTTTCCTCATATCTAATATCCTCCAGACCCTTGATTAGCTTTGTTGCCCTTCTTTGTACACGCTCCATTTCCAATACATCCTTCCTGAGGACTGGTGCCCAGAACTGGACAGCATACTCTAGGTGCGGCTGAGTCTTGTAGAGCAGGAGAATTTATAGTTTTCTCTCTGGAATCGATCCCTTTTTAATGCAAGCCAATATTCTGTTAGCTTTGTTAGCAGCAGCTTGGCATTGCATGCCATTGCTGAGCCTATCATCTACTAGGACCCCCAGGTCTTTTTCTATCCTAGATTCCCCCAGAGGTCCCCCCCCCCAGTGTATAGATTGCATTCATATTTTTGCCACCCAAATGCATTATTTTACATTTTTCTACATTAAACCTCATTTGCCATATAGTTGCCCACTCCATTAATTTGTTCAGATCTTTTTGCAAGGTTTCCACATCCTGCGGAGAAGTTATTGCCCTGCTTAGCTTAGTATCGTCCGCAAATACAGAGATTGAACTGTTTACCTCATTCTCCAGGTCATTTGTGAACAAAATAAATAGGATTGGTCCCAGCACAGAACCCTGGGGGACCCCACTACCTACCCCTGACCAATCAGAGTACTCCCCATTTAATCCCACCCTCTGAACTCGCCCTTGTAGCCAGTTTTCAATCCATGTACTCACCCTATGGTGGACCATAGGGCGAGTACATGGATTAAAAACTGGCTACAAGGGCTGCCAACGGACCTTATTTTGTACAGTAAACGTTTATGGGGAACTGTGTCAAATGCTTTTGCAAAATCCAGATACACCAAGTCTACGGGCCTTCTTTTATCTAGATAGCAACTCGCCTCCTCATAGAAAGTTAATAGATTGGTTTGGCAGGATCGATTCTTCATGAATCCATGCTGATTACTGCTAATGATACCGTTCTCATTACTAAAATATTTTGTATAGTCCCTTATCCCCTCCCAAGAGCTTGCATACTATTGATGTTAGGCTAACTGTTCTGTAATTCCCAGGGATGCATTTTGGGCCCTTTTAAATATTGGTGTTACATTGGCTCTTCTCCAAGCAGCTGGTACCATTCCAGTCAGTAGGAACAATGGTCTGGCAATTACTTGAGTTCCCTAAGTACCCTTGGATGCAAGCCATCTGGTCCCAGTGATTTATTAATGTTAAGTTTCCCAAGTCTAATTTTAATTCTGACCTCTGTTAACCATGGAGGTGCTTCCTGTGATGTGTCATAAGGATAAACACTGCAGTTTTGGTTACTGAAGCCCCCCGATTCCCTCATGAAGACAGAGGAGAAGAATACATTCAATTCCTTTGCCATCTCCCCATCCTTTGTAACCAGATGTCCTTCCTCATTCTTTATGGGGCCAATATGGTCTGTCCTCCCTTTTTTACTGTTTACATACTTAAAGAATTTCTTAGGATTTTCTTTGCTCTCCTCCGCTATATGTCTTTCGTGTTCTATCTTAGCCGTCCTAATTCCACTCTTACATTTCTAGTTGTATTCTTTAAAAAGTCTGAATGCTGATGTTGAGCCCTCAACCTTGTATTTTTTTAAGGCCTTTCATCTTTGCTTTTATATGCATTTTTACATTGGCGTTAAGCCCTTCAGGACTTTTGTTCACTCTTTTAAATGTATTACCCAATGGGATGCATTGGCTAATGCCCTTATTTAATATGCTTTTAAAGCAAACCCATCTCTCCTCCTTGTTCTTTGTTTCTAATTTTATCTCAATTCATGCCTTCTAGCAAGGTTCATAGTTTAGGGAAGTTGGCTCTTTTCAAATTCAATGTATTTGTATTCCCCTTATGTTTCCTATTTGTGTGATTTATACTGAAGCCAATTGACCTGTGATCGCTGTTTACTAAATTGACCCGTATTTCCACATCCGTGATCAGGTCTGTATTGTTAGTAATCAGTAGATCCAGTAACGCTTTATTTCTAGTCGGAGCATCTTCCATCTGAACCATGAAATTGTCCTGCAAAACATTTAGGAACTGGCGAGCCTTAGTTGTGGTTGCCAGCCAATCATGAGAGCTGTTGAACCAGGTCTCTGAAATTCCCACAAAATGTAAATCCTCCTCATACAACAGTATCTCTAATTCACCCATCTTGTCCGCCAGGCTCCTGGCATTGACGGCATGCCACGTAGTTTAGACCGGTTGCATACTATGCTCTTATTGGGTGTACCGAGATTACAACTAGGACTTGTTACTATACTTACCTTGGGTTTATGTGCTTTAATCAACCTACCACTAATGTCCCCAATACTACCCTCTGGAATATGTTCTACACTGACTATCTCTACCTCTGGCCCCCCCCCCCCCCCCCCCAGTTTAAAAACCGCTCTAACTTTTTGGCCATCTTTACTCCCAGCTGATCTGCACCACCCTCATTTAGGTGCAGTCCCATCTATAGTACTGGTGTTCAACTAAGAAGTTGGCCCAGTCCACCAGGAACCCAAACCCCTCCTTACTACACCAGCTCCTCAGCCACTTGTTTACTTCCCTAATCTCCCTCTGCCTTTCTGGTGTGGCTTGATGTACCGGTATTATTCCTGAGAATACTACCTTGGAGGTCCTTTTCCTCAATTTAGCTCCCAAGTCCCTAAAATCGTTCTTTAGGACACTCCATCTGCCTCTGACTTTGTCATTGGTGCCATTGTGCACCATGACAGCCGGGTCTTCCCCAGCCCCTCCCAGTAATCTGTCCACCAGATTCATGATGTCCTGAACCTGAGCGCTCCGTAGACAACATACAGTTCTGCGCTTCAGGTCTTTGTTACAGATTGCCCTCTCTGTCCTTCTAAGAATTGAGTCCCCTACCACCAGAATCTGTCTTTCCTTTCCCTTCGCTCTCCCCCCCCCACACACTCTCACTAGAGGAGTTCTTCCCCTGGCAGCTAGGAGAGTCCCTCAGCTCCAGCAGTGCTGGTCCCTGACTGGTTTCACCAATGTCACTCAATGGAGCGTACTTATTGGGATGCTCCAGCCCTGGATCAGCCTCCATGGCACTTCCCCCTCTACCCTTCCTGAATATCACCCATCTACTGTTTCCTAGTGCCTGCACCTCTTCGCCTCCAACCGCCTCTGTGCTGGCCCCTGCCGGCACTTACCTGACTCTCCTTTAGTATGGAGGGTCTTCTTAGTGCTGACAGTTGCTTCCCCAGATTCAGAACCTGGGCTTCCAGGGAAACAATGTGCTTATATTTGTTATATTTTGCACAGCAGTATTCGCCCTCGATCGGATGAACAGGGAACGCATACACGCCGCAAGATGTACACCTAGTCGCATCTCCACACCCACCGGGCATCGTACCTACTAATTTAATGAGAATTGGCGATTATACCCTGTCCAAATTACCTAACAACTAGCTTCCTGACATTAATACTCAACAAGACAGTACACAGGTACTCGCTGACCCACGTGCACGCGCAGACCCAATGCGCGCACACACACACACACACACACACACACACACACGTACTAACGATCCACACACACTACTCAGACAACACTCAGGTACTCACAATACACAGGTACTACCTGACACTAATACTCCATACAGCCCACGTGCACGCGCAGCACTCATATACTTACAATACACAGGTACACACTCACCCTACACAGGTACTTGACCCGTTATAACCTCTTGTTTTCAACTCTGCTTTTTTAACTTGCCACTTAGTCCAGTTCCACTAACTGTTTTTTTTTTAACTCACCATTTAGTCCTGTTCCACTAACTCTGGTTTTTTAACTCACCACTTTAACTCACCACTAAGTTTCACTTGGTCTAAGTTCCAGCAAGCTCAAAGATGACCAGGCTCACAATGAGTTCTACAGAAAGTTATATAGGCCTCAAGCACCATATAACCACTCCCCTTAATTGGTAGGCTGAAAGAAGCAAAGAAAAAAAAAAAGCTGTTCAAAAAGTGACAGAAAAAGGTGTTAAGAAGCTACAAGGAAAAATCCCCAAAAAGAACCTAAAAATGCAACCCAGTAATCACCAGCAGTCAAAAGCAAAACTTGTTCACACTCTCCACTCAAGGTCCCCACTGTTTAGCTTCCAACTACCAGTCTGCTGGGAAAATGTTTCAACTCAAGTTCTACAGCAGCCTTCAATAAATAGGCACATTACCCATATAAGACATGTAAAAAATGGTGAATCTTTGGATCAACTTCTCATGAACGGAAAAAGCCATAGATGGATGGAAATTCAACCTGTCCCTGCTGAACCAGCTGAGTTTTGATCCATCTATGGCCAGCTTAAGAATAAATGGGCAGTGGAAAAACTCCTCCACACCATCCTATAATGCCTGGGACCTTGCTGTTATAGTCGCATATATGAGCAGGGGCTGCCCAGCCAAATATGATAAAATTTGGTTTGCATGGCTAGATTCTGCTTATCCCCCCCCCCCCTTTCTCTGGGGATTGTTTATATTGATGTTTGTAATTGTTACGGACTGTCCAGCATCCAGCTTGGGTGCCTCTGTCGGTATACAGCTTCCTCCAGTCTGGAACCAGTAACCAAGTATTATAGCTAAATATTGCACCCAAGATCTAGATGACACTAGCTTAGGTGCAAACTGGAACTCCATTTATTTTTTTAGATTGTAAGCTCTAATGAGACGGGCCCTCTGATTCCTCTTGTACCAAATCGTATTGTAACTGTAATATCTGCTTTTATTTTGTTAAGCGCTGCACAAACTGTTGGCACTATATAAACTCTGTATAATAAACACTCGGACACATACTTTATACCCCCAGGAGGACATTCCCCTCTTGGGAATATTAGCATGACAATGCAACTGTAAACAGTAAGATCATTAACATAGCTAAGGAACAGCCAACATAAATCCTAAAACGAAATAAGGATTTTATAAAAAAAAAAAAAAAAATGTAAACTAATTAAACAACTAGCCACCTAGACAAGCGTGCCCACCCAGATCGTTCGGCACCAGTCTACAGCCCTGAATACACACAGTACATAACACATGCTGTCGTCAGGTGTTTTGCTTTGTGTAATCTGTTCACTAGACAAGTCATCATAATACAATCATACAGTGTTCCAGCAGGCTGAAAATGGAATACATTTATCTTCATAAATTTCTTGAGGGTTATTGTTGATAAATATTTCTGTCCCAATTGGAGAAGCTTCTCCAACCCAGTCTGCAGGAGGGCAACCATATTTCCTCTGTCCATGATCCTGTACAAGATTAATATTACACCTTTCCATCCATTTCAGAAGGGAAGCTTTATTGTCCTTCAGAGAATTAATTTCATGCATCGCTCTGTGTTCATCATGTTGTCCATCATTAGAGAATGATCTGCACTCTCCATGGAATCAAAGGCTGAACTGAGCTAGTTTCCATGCTCTGGCCCAGACAAGCAAAGACCCTAGTCTCCTCCATTGGCCATACTCAGTGGGTAGGAGGCTTACCCCTAGTCCCCTCCAAAAGCCTTTGTCCTAATTTGGTCTGTCACAGTAATGTCATGAGCTATGGTTTTTTGTAAGGTTTATACAAATATTGTCTTTTTATGCAATATTTTATATATGCTTTATGTCTTTTTGTTACATTGTAAGTCAAAACCATTTCAATAAAGTTTTTATTTCTGTTAATAAAATCTGATTATGTGCATGTACAGTGGATATAAAAAGTCTACACACTCCTGTTAAAATGTCAGGTTTCTGTGATGTATAGAAAATGAGACAAAGATAGATCATTTCAGAACTTTTTCTACCTCCAGTGTGCAAGGCCTTAATGTGACCTATAAACTGTACAACTCAGTTGAACAACAAACTGAAATCTTTTAGGTGGAGGGAAGTAAAAATAAAAAAATAAAAATATGGTTGCAGAAGTGTGCACACCCTTAAACGAATACTTTGTTGAAGCACCTTTTGATTATTTTTTTTACAGCACTCCGCCTTTTTGGCTATGAGTCTTTCAGCATGGCACATCTTAACTCGGTGATGTTTGCCTACTCTTCTTTGCAAAAACACTCCAAATCTGTCAGATTGCGAGGGCATCTTCTCTTCCAGAGCACCCTACAGATTTTCAATCAGATTCAAGTCTGGACTTTGGCTGGGCCATTCCAAAACTTTAATCATTTTCTGGTGAAGCCATTCCTTTGTTGATTTAGATGTACAGTGGCTTGCGAAAGTATTCGGCCCCCTTGAACTTTTCAACCTTTTGCCACATTTCAGGCTTCAAACATAAAGATATAAAATTTTAATTTTTTGTGAAGAATCACCAACAAGTGGGACACAATTGTGAAGTGGAACGAAATCTATTGGATATTTTAAACTTTTTTTAGCAATTAAAAAACTGAAAAGTGGTGCGTGCAAAATTATTCGGCCCCTTTACTTTCAGTGCAGAAAACTCACTCCAGAAGTTCAGCGAGGATCTCTGAATGATCCAATGTTGTCCTAAATGACTGATGGTGATAAATAGAATCCACCTGTGTGTAATCAAGTCTCTGTATAAATGCACCTGCTCTGTGATAGTCTCAGGGTTCTGTTGAAAGCGCAGAGAGCGTCATGAAGACCAAGGAACACACCAGGCAAGTCCGTAATACTGTTGTGGAGAAGTTTAAAGCCGGATTTGGATACAAAAAGATTTCCCAAGCTTTAAACATCCCAAGGAGCACTGTGCAAGTGATCATTTTGAAATGGAAGGAGTATCAGACCACTGCAAATCTGCCAAGACCTGGCTGTCCCTCTAAACTTTCAGCTCAGACAAGGAGAAGACTGATCAGAGATGCAGCCAAGAGGCCCATGATCACTCTGGATGAACTGCAGAGAACTACAGCTGAGGTGGGAGAGTCTGTCCATAGGACAACAATCAGTCGTACACTGCACAAATCTGGCCTTTATGGAAGAGTGGCAAGAAGAAAGCCATTTCTCAAAGATATCCATAAAAAGTCTCGTCTAAAGTTTGCCACAAGCCACCTGGGAGACACACCAAACATGTGGAAGAAGGTGCTCTGGTCCGATGAAACCAAAATCGAACTTTTTGGCCACAATGCAAAACGATATGTTTGGCGTAAAAGCAACACAGCTCATCACACTCAACACACCATCCCCACCGTGAAACATGTTGGTGGCAGCATCATGGTTTGGGCCTGCTTTTCTTCAGCAGGGACAGGGAAGATGGTTAAAATTGAGGGGAAGATGGATGCAGCCAAATACAGGACCATTCTGAATGAAAACCTGTTGGAGTCTGCAAAAGACCTGAAACTGGGACGGAGATTTATCTCCCAACAAGACAATGATCCCAAACATACAGCAAAATCTGCAAAGGAATGGTTCACAAATAAATGTATCCAGGTGTTAGAATGGCCAATTCAAAGTCCAGACCTGAATCCAATCGAGAATCTGTGGAAAGAGCTGAAAACTGCTGTTCACAAACGCTCTCCATCCAACCTCACTGAGCTCGAGCTGTTTTGCAAGGAAGAATGGGCAAGAATTTCAGTCTCTCGATGTGCAAAACTGATAGAGACATACCCCAAGCGCCTTGCAGCTGTAATCGCAGCAAAAGATGGCTCTACAAAGTATTAACGCAAGGGGGCCGAATAATTTTGCACGCCCCACTTTTCATTTTTTTTATTAGTTAAAAAAGTTTCAAAAATCCAAAAGATTTCGTTCCACTTCACAATTGTGTCCCACTTGTTGGTGATTCTTCACAAAAAATAAAAATTTTATATCTTTATGTTTGAAGCCTGAAATGTGGCAAAAGGTTGAAAAGTTCAAGGGGGCCAAATACTTTCGCAAGCCACTGTATACTTTGGGTCGTTTTCATGCTGAAAGATGAAGTTCCTCTTCATGTTCAGCTTTCTAGCAGAAGCCCGAAGGTTTTGTGCCAATATTGACTGGTATTTGGAACTGTTCATAATTCTCTCTACCTTGACTAAGGCCCCTGTTCCAGCTAAAGAAAAACCACCCCAAAGCTTGCTGCCGCCACCACCATGCTTCACTGTGGGTATGGTGTTTTTAGTGATGTGCAGTGTTTTGCGCCAAAGCTATCTTTTGGTATTATGGTTTCAACCTTGGTTTCATCAGACCATAACACATTTTCCCATATGCTTTTGGGAGACTTCAAATGTGTTTTTGCAAAATTTAGCCGGGCCTCAATGTTTTTCTTCCTAGGAAAAGGGTTTCGTCTTGCCACTCTACCCCAAAGCCCATACATACGAAGAATATGGGAGATTGTTGTCACGTGTACCTGTAGCGCCTTTGATGTTGCTGCAGGCCTCTTGGCAGCCTCCCTGACCAGTTTTCTTCTCTTCTTTTCATCAATTTTGGAAGGACGTCCAGTTCTTGGTAATGTCACTTAGCTGAGTTTAGAAAATTATATAAACCTGCACCTTAAGGGGCAGGTTAGATAATCATAACACATGTAAAGGCATGTATATTGAAATGCAAGAGAAATTGACCTCAAAAGTTTTCTTTAATACCTTGGCTTTGCTATCATGTTATTGCTTTGATTGGCTTTTGGACCCCTTTCACACTGGGGAGCTTTTCAGGTGTTTTAGCGCTAAAAATAGTGCCTGAAAAGCACCTCTCATGCCTCCCTAGTGTGACAGCCCAAGTGCTTTCACACTGGGGCGGTGTGCTTGCAGGACCGGAAATAAAGTCCTGCAAGCAGCAACTTTGGGGCGGTGCGAGAGTGGTGTATACACCGCTCCCAAGAAAAAAAGGTAAACCCCCCTTTTGTTGGGACTTTCAAAAGCAACACCACCACTAGTACAGAATAAAAAGTATGTATTTATACATATAAAATTTGATCATACATACATGTAGTGATCAATTAAAAAGCATAACAAGACAAAAAACAAAGGAACAACATAAAAAAAATAACATGAGTACATAGCAAGCATAGAATTATTTTGTTAATACTCTCCAATTTTTGATAAATCTCCAGTACCCAGTAGCGAAGATTTATCAAAAATTGGAGAGTATTAACAAAATAATTCTATGCTTGCTATGTACTCATGTAATGTTTTTTATCTGAAACAAGGGAAGCAGTCAAAACTATGATTTGGAATAATTTCAATCAAAAGGTAAAATTTCAAAACTTCAGCAGCGCTAAAGATTTTAAATAGAAGCTCAGAAGTCTGTATATTCAGCTAAAAATTGGAGAAGCCATAGTGTTTTGCAAATAAAAGTTCATAAGTGATTCATCTGCTTAAAACCTTTGACAATCGATAGATCTATTCCTTGAGATCACTCTAGGAATTGCAATCACCAGAAAGATCAATCAAAAGCCTTGTGGTGTATGTGAAGTGACTGCAATCGCTGCCAAACCAACATCAATCCAATCCACAGTGACCGATCAGCAGATATGGAGGCCAGCACTCATGTCTTCTGATACACCCAGATCCAGTCAACTGAGAGCTATCCTTAATACTCGGGCAAGTAAGGAGAGAGGAAGCCTCATAGTGTAAAACTGTAAAGCTTTTAATACCCAAAAAACACCCCTCCCTTAATACATCCAGTAAATGGTAGCGTGGTACATTCCATTATGAGAATCTCACCACCTGTCGGAGAGCTGTAATCGTCCGTGGTGGTTCCCGGGGAGAGCCCAAAACGAATGACCTGTAGGTGAGATTCTCATAACGGAATGTACCACGCTTCCATTTACTGGCGGGGGTAGGTGCTTCTACTGGCTTGCTGATGCGATTGGCGAGCCGGAGAAGGAATCCGCTGGCGCTGGAAGTTGAGCATAGAGATTTTCTGTGACCAGGTGGTCCCCAGTCCTTCTGAGGTCACGTCTGGCCCGCGGAAGTAAACCTTGCCGGGGACTCTGCTGGAAAGGCCAAGATCGTTTATTTTATTTATTTGTTTTTGATCTCGGTCTTTCCAGCCTAGAGATGAGATGTGGGGTCTTATAGACCCCACATCTCTCCATAAAAAGGACCTGTCACACACTATTCCTATTACATTCCTCGTAATAGGAATAAAAGTGATAAGTAAAAAAAAAATGTAAAGAGAAAGTGTAAAAAAAATTTAAAAAAATAAAATTAAAGTGCCCCTGTCCCCGCATGCTCGCGCACAGAAGCAAACACATACATAAGTCTCGCCCACATATGTAAATGGCGTTCAAATCACACGTGAGGTATCGCAGCAAGCATTAGAGCAAGAGCAACAATTCTAGCCCAAGACCTCCTTTGTAACTCTAAACTGTAAAAAATTTAAAGTATTGTCTATGGAGATTTATAAGTACCAAAGTTTGGAGCCATTCCACAAGTGTGCACAATTTAAAGCGTGATATGTTGGGTATCCATTTACTCAGCGTAACATTATCTTTCACATTATACAAAAAAAGGGCTAAATTCTGAGTTATTTTCTAGCAAAATAAATGATTATTTTTACATGTAGGAGAGTAGTGCTAGAACAGGTCCGTTATCGAAATGGATAGAATGTGCTTTTGTCTTTACTATATTTACTGTTCTCTTATAGATAAGAAGATACAAAGCAAATCAGGCTGTTATGGACAAAGCTGCTGAAGTGTATACTCAAATTAAGGCTCGGATTCTTGGTCCTAAACTGGAAAGATGGCAGAAAGAAAATGAAGGCGCTTGTAATGTGGGAAAGAATCAAAATACAGAAAACCCAAGTAAAGAACAAGAAGAAGGTAATTGATCTGGAGAACAATTTACAACCATAATTATCTAACCTTTTCTTCTAAACATCATCACTGCGCTTGCCACAGCCTAAGTTCTCCACATCTAATCCCTTAGGAAGTACAGGAGACAAAATGTTGTGCCATCCATGATAATGAATTCTTCACTGAATTATATGTAGACATCAGTACCTGTGTTGTGAGTAGGGTAAAGTAGTATAGTTCTCTTTATTGTACAGGACACAGTAATGGATTCAAAGTCAGTGGGTTAAATGCTGTTACCTTCTGGTGATTTAACAATGACAAAAGCTTCTCTGGATCAACCCCCTTGTGTCACCATATAATCTTGCCCACTCTGTGAGACTCCAGGTTTGTACCTTCCAGCAGACCCCTAGCTACATGCAGGGTCAGCTGTGATAGCCCTGTTCAGGAGTGGGGCAGTAAGTGAGTTTTTTCATTAGGAATGCTAATGGCCAGACATTTTCCCAGTGATTGCTGGCACATCAGTGCCTGACCTCACATATGCGCTTCTGGAAGAATGGTCAAACAATCCCATAGACACACTCCTAAACCTTGTGGACAGCCGTCCCAGAAGAGTTGAAGCTGTTATAGATGCAAAGGGTGGGCCAACTCCATATTAAACTCTACAGAAGTTCAATATGTGTGTAAAGGCAGGTGTCCCAATACTTTTGGTAACATAGGGGCAATTCACTAAGCTTTACCACATGCAATAAGTGTATCATTTTACTCATTTGCATAAATTATCGCATGCGGTAAATTAAGTCCAATTCACATTAAGGCCCGGTTCACACTGATGCGCTGTGATTTTGTTCCGTTTTTTTGGAATCATAATGTAAAAAAAAAAAAGGTGTTAACTTCCTGTGTACTCCCTGGTTTTTGTGGAGAGTAGTTGGTGTAATTCGCACATATGTGAACCATCAATGCGATTCAAGAACGATATATTGATGTCTATGGAGACTAAATTCGCAACGCAGTAAACTCGCACAAGATCCTTTTTTTTTAATCGCATTCGTAGAGGAATCGCAACGCATGTATGTGAACGACCGTCATTGAAAACAATGACTTTAGGGATGACATGCGAATTTAAAGTGTTTTTGACACATCACATTCGTCATGAACTCTCATTAGTGTAAACTGGGCCTAAAAAAAAAGTTCTGCTGTATTTAAAAAAAATAAATAAAAAAATGTGACAGTAAATATTGCATTAAAAGCTTTTTCTTGTAAAAAAAAAATATTGCATAAAAAGCTCAAGTTCAATTCACAAACGCACTAGAGAGTGAAAAAGCATGCGATAATTACCACCAGGGTTTAGCTGGTGGTATCACATGCAGTATTTGTCTAAACAGCCTGGGGATTGGGGGACAAATAGCTGGTTGCTAAGGAGCAGGCCAGCTGCTTCCTTAACAACCGATGACTCATCAGCTGAATGCAACCCCCCCGCACCAGAGAGTGAAAAAGCATGCGATAATTACCACCAGGGTTTAGCTGGTGGTATCACATGCGGTATTTGTCTAAACAGCCTGGGGGGTTGGGGGACAAATAGCTGGTTGCTAAGGAGCAGGCCAGCTGCTTCCTTAACAACCGATGACTCATCAGCTCAATGCCCCCCCCCCCCATGTATGCCAGGCCCTTCGGGTCTGGAATGGATTTTTGGAGGAATGACCCCAAAATTATAAAAAAAAAAATGGTGTGGGCCCCAAAATCCACATAAGACCCTTATCAGAGCATGCAGCCCGGCAGGTCAGGAAGGGGGGGGACGAGTGAGCGCCCCCCACCTAAACCATACCAGGCCACATGCCCTCAACATGCCACATGTCCCCATGTTGATGGAGACAAGGGCCTCATCCAGACAACCGTGGCCGGTTGTTGTGGGGGTCTGCAAGCAGGGGGTTTATCGGAAACTGGAAGCCCTCTTTAAGAACTGCCCCCCCCCATGTGAATGATTACTGGGTAGTACCCCTACCCATTCACAAAAAATTGAATTGTTCCTTAATAAAAAAAAAAGTGTCCCTCGATGTAAATCCACTGTCAAATCACGCCTCCCGCCGGACCTGAAAAAGAAAAAAAAAAACAAAGACGCTCCCGCCATCGATGGAGGCTGACTTCTACTGCAAGCTCCGTCTTCTGACATTTCTTATATAGGTAAGAGGTGGGGCCACCTGGCTATGTCACCTAGTGGTCACAGACCAGTGCATGCTGGGTTGGTGACAAAGCAAGTGGTGTGACCACCAGGTGACTAGCCAGATGACCCCACCCCTTACCTATATAAGAAATGTCAGATGGAGGCTGCAGTAGGCAATCAACCTCCATTGACGGCAGGAGCGTTTTTTTTTTCTTCTTCTTTTTTGGGTCCAGCGGGCGGCATGATTGACGGTGGATTTACATTGGGGGACGCTATTTTTTTTATTTTATTTTTAAAACTGTGTGTTTTATTACTTTGACACTGTTTTTGTGAATGGTAGGGGTACTATGTACCCGATACTCATTTACATGGGGGGGAGAGCGGGATCGGGGGCTCACTTGTTTTGGTGGCTTCCAGATTCCGCTTAGCCCCCTGCCCGCAGACCCCCACAACCACCGGCCACGATTGTGGGGATGAAGCCCTTGTCTCCATCAACATGGGGCCAAGGTGCTTTTGGGGTGGGGGTGGCAGACCCCCCTTTGCAGACCTGCCAGGCTGCATGCTCAGGTTAAGGGTCTGGATTATGAGTTATGGATTACGTGTTTTTTTTATTTTTTTAACTTTTGCATGGGGTTCCCCTTAAAGTTCATACCAGACCTGAAGGGCCTGGTATGCATCATTGGGTGGGGATCCCCGCGCTGTTTTTTTTTTTTTTTTTTTCAAAAATTTTAACTACTTCAGCCCCGGAAAGATTTACCCACTTCCTGACCCCAGGCTATTTTCTTATTCGTTCATTGACAGACACAGCCTTCATAACGATAGGTTATATTGCCTCTATTAGGAGTAGGACTAGGCAGAACAAAAAAGCGAACAAGCACCTGGCTACGCCCATGGGCCGACCTTAGTCAGTATATAACCCCCTCCCTGCTCTAGGTATTCAGTTTTTTTCTGTTTCCACCAGGGTGGCTCTTCTACTGCTGTAGGATCCGAACTTGGTAATTTAGTTTCTCCAGAAGCCTCTCTATCTCTCTTTCAAGATATTCGGGAGATTCCAATACTTACCATACTTACCAAGGTGGTCTCTTGGTGGTTATCACTTCCGCTCACAGGGTGTCAAAAAGAGGGGCATTATCTTGTTCACCTTACCCAGGTTAAGGTGGTGCTTTGCCCCTTTTTACAGGGTTCCGTCCTTGGATCTCCATTTGAATAAGGACATTGTGTTGCTTTTCTTGTGTCCCTGGTCAGCACTTTCCTTGGAATTTGCCTTATCTGCCCTGAAGGGGTATTGGTGGACGGGCCAAGAAAGGGGTGTTCTGTTTTTTTTCTGCAACCCTTCTCTGGATGGAGGGGTATTCTGTCAAGAATCAGGTGCCTCTTTTCCAGTTACGATGCTTTCTTCTCGGGCGCTTAGGGCTTCTTGGTCGTCATGCGTCCATTGTGCAGGTTTGCAAGGCGGCCACTGGTCGTCAATGTACATGTTCACAAGTCTACGAAGTGAACGGGTTGGCATCTGCGGATGCCTCTTTTACTTGCGGATCCCGCAAGTTTTTTTGGCAGGCTGCTGGTTAGAGGGTCTATTCCCTCCTTGAAGGGGTATCAATCAGGTTGGGTTCCAGCGTGTTCTGGGTGAAGTTCCTGTTACCTGCTTGGCTCTTGTATTAGCCTTGGGATTTTTCGTTCCTCCCCTCATGTTGGCACTGCTTTGGGACGTCCCTATCTTTATGAAGGCTATGTCTGTCAATGAACAAATGGTAGGATTTTTTTACTTACGATAAAATCCATTTCTCTGAGTTCATTGACAGACACAGCACCTACCCCTCTATTCAATTCTTTTGATACTTCTATTACTGCTTGCTACTAAACTGAATACCTAGAGCAGGAAGGGGGTTGTATACTGACTAAGGACGGCCCATGGGCATAGCCAGGTGCTTGTTTGCTTTTTTGTTCTGCCTAGTCCTACTCCTAATAGGGTTGATATAACCTATCATTATGAAGGCTGTGTCTGTCAATGAACGGTAAGTAAAAAAATCGTATTTTTTGCGATATGGCACTGCGTCGCTTTAACGGACAACTGCGCGATCGTGCGACGACATACCCAAACAAAATTAATGTCCTTTTTTTTTTCCCACAAATAGAGCTTTATTTTGGTGGTATTTGATCACCTCTGCGGTTTTTATTTTTTGCGCTATAAACAAAAAAGCGTCAATTTTGAAAAAAACTATTTTTTACTTTTTGCTATAATAAATATCCCCAAAAAATTAAAAAAAAACTATTTCTTCCTTAGTTTAGGCCAATATTTATTCTTCTACATATTTTTGGTAAACAAAATCCCAATTGGCATATATTGATTTGTTTGCACAAAAGTTTTTGCATCTATAAAATAGGGGAAAGATTTATGACATTTTTATTATTATTTTTTTACTAGTAATGGCGGTGATCTGCGATTTTTAGCAGGACTGCAACGTTGCGGTGGACAGATCGGACACTTGACACTTTTTTTGGGACCAGTGACATTTATACAACGATCAGTGATATAAAAAATGCACTGATTACTGTATAAATTACACTGGCAGGGAAGGAGTTAACACCAGAGGCAATCAAAGGGTTAAATGTTCCCTAGGGAGAGGCTTTCTAACTGTGAGGGAGTGGACTGACAGAGTAGAGAGAGATTGCTGTTCCTAATCACTGGGAACAATCTCGCTCTACTCCCCTAACAGAACAGGAATCTGTTTACACTGGCAGATCCTCGATCTGTGGAACGATTGTGGGTGACCGGTGGACATCGAGTCCACCGGACCCACTGATTGGCTCCCCCGCTAGCGAATGGGCACAGATCGCTGTGTACGTGCCCAACGTACAATGATGGCGATTTGCGCAGGAGAGCCAATCTGCCGCAGTACAACTGCGGTGGCTGGTTGGGAAGTAGTTAATTGTTGGCTTTGTTTTTTACATGCAGCTGTCAGCGTTTAAGGATGCGACGGCCGGCTTCTCGGCCCGCTCCTTAGCAATCAACTCAAGCGGTAGGTTACAGTGGTAAGTTACCTCATTAACTAATGCAGTAATTACAGCTAATTTGAACAAATACCAAATTCGGCATTTTACTCAAAATTCTTGAATGGAACACTTGCACAATTGTTACCACATGCAGTATTTTACCGCATTTTATTAGCCATTATTTAACTCTTAGTGAATGGACCCCAGTGTATATACTTTTGGATTTGAAATTTGGTACATATGATCAGACTCCGAGATCAAAATTTTTATTGAAAGAAAAAAAATGTAAAAAGACCTAAAACGCCGTTTTTCAGATTTTCAGACAGGATTGTAATATAATATTATGCATGACAGACTTCCTGGTCTTAAGTAGCTTGATACAAGCTATCTGCGCCTGTTGTAAAATATGCTGGCCATACACGAACCAATTTTTCCTATTTGTTTCAAGAATGTTCATTGGCTTTTCTAATCTTTAGTGGGGTCAGATCAATGTTCGTTTTCATCCACAGTGTCGGGAAAATTCGAAGGAGCAGAAGAGAGAACTTTTCTCGATCAAACTAATTTTTGGACAGTATATGTGGCTTTTGATCAGAAATTGCAGGTGCATTTTATAAAATTTGAATATCATCAAACAGTAATTTTTTTTTCAGTAATCCAATTCAAAAAGTGAAACTCCTATATATTTTGTATAGATTCATTACACACAGTGATATATTTCAAGCATTTTTCTTTTTAGGCTGGGTTCGCATATGAGCACGCAGCAATCCGGTGTGTCCTCATTCACTGTTTCAGGTCCGATTTCAGCCTGAATTTTTGGCTGAATTTGGACCTGAAATGGACCAAAAGACGCACAGGGCTCCTGTGCAAATTGCACCAGATCCACTGGGGAGATATGTGAACCGGCTCCATAGCAGGGGCGGATCCGGGGGGGGGGGGGGCAATTGCCCTGTTGCCCCCCCCCCCCCGACAACATCACTCTGACATGTCACTTGCTCTGCCCGAGTCTCTCTGTCTCTCATCAGCCGATCAGTGGCGCAGAGTGAGAGACTCGTCTAGTGTAAGTACGCTGCACTGCCGCTGGACGCCTGGACCAGGAGGAGCCGAGGAGGTGGGTGGAGCTGCACCGCTGGCTTGTCCTCTTCCCTGCACTGGTTTCTAACGCCTGGGCCGCCTGGCGTCTAGCAACGAGTGACAGTGATGTCAGTGAGTCACGTAGGAGTCTCAGAGCTGACGTGACAGGAGCTGGAGCCTCAAATAGGGGAACAGTTGTTGCAGTTTAGACAGAGTTCCTTTGGCTTTGGGACAGCGTAACCTCAGGTTTTAAAGTCGTGATGTGTCATGTGTGTGAATGCTGTTAATCCGTTCCGCTAACTGCACTAAAATGTCCAGCGTCCACAGTCAGTGGCAGAGCCCAAACATTCTTCCTTCTCCGCCCCTGAGTGTGTAGGCAACACCCACCGGCACCTCCTCCCTCCATCTTCTCCACCTTGCAGTCTACAGAGCGGCGTGAATACAGGAAGAAGGCTGCGGACAGTATAATTACTGGATCCCACTCCACTCCATTGCTTCTGCATGGGAGCCCCTCCCCCCACCAGAGCACCAAAATGTTTGACTAAAAGTGAGTAAAAGAATGAATGAATGTCATGTGTCAAATCGCAAAATACATGTGTGCCAATATGTATGAAAAAAAATGGCCTTTTAGTCTTGACTTGCTCAATCTTAACCACTTCAGCTCCGGAAAGTTTTATCCCCCTTATGACAAAAAAGAAAACCAGAAAAGTGATCTGTAAAGCAGTTCATCAACGAGGACCCATTAACATATTGATTATATTTCTTTATTAGTTATCAAAAAAAGTCAAACACATATAATAAGACAGACTATGTTCCAGATAACTCCTCCACATCAGAAAACAACTACTATCAACATATAATTAAAAATAAGACTAACGTCTTAGGGGACTTGGGTGGCCACCATGCCTGTTGTACACCTCTCACATTCACATCAGCCATACACATGCAGACAAAGATTTCCCGAATCCCGTATGCGATCTGTTTTTTAGATAGTCCAGAAAGACTCCAGTTCAGACATAGTTACGGCATCAATTGGGTATACCTAGTGGAATCATTTGCCTGCATGGAGTAATTGGTAAGGATGAATTAATAATCCATTAACAGGTAGAAAGTTCCCGGCTGGATTTAAATGCACTGCAATGCCAAACTTTGTAGCTAGACAGCAAGTAATCCTCTCAGCTTCTGTATGTCCCCGGTAAAGATAGACAATACTGGTTACAATGTATTCATTTCCCAAAAAAGGATAAGAGATGTTTGAAGCTCACCCATAGACGATCACAGGATAGTAGATTTTCTCTCCCATTGCAGACTACAGTCCATTTCACAATCTCCTCGCTCACTGAAAAACACTGCACTCGCGTCTGCGTTGTTTGGTTCAGCCTCACAGCCTACGGTGGGCAGCAGGAATCACTTCCATCAACCAGGCAGTGTTCAGGAGCTGATACGGAGCATATTGTGGAGAGCAATATCCGGATTCAAGGGTGGTTAGTGAGTGGGGAAGGTCCTTTCAACAGATGCTTCATGCTGTGCGGTTGCCGGTAGTTAAGCAGTGCATAATTTAATGGAGAGGTTTCTAGGTGTATGTGTACAGCCAGAGGTCCCTATCACCACAGGTACGGTGATACGAAAGCATCGTATCACCGTACCTGTGGTGATAGGGACCTCTGGCTGTACACATACACCTAGAAACCTCTCCATTAAATTATGCACTGCTTAACTACCGGCAACCGCACAGCATGAAGCATCTGTTGAAAGGACCTTCCCCACTCACTAACCACCCTTGAATCCGGATATTGCTCTCCACAATATGCTCCGTATCAGCTCCTGAACACTGCCTGGTTGATGGAAGTGATTCCTGCTGCCCACCGTAGGCTGTGAGGCTGAACCAAACAACGCAGACGCGAGTGCAGTGTTTTTCAGTGAGCGAGGAGATTGTGAAATGGACTGTAGTCTGCAATGGGAGAGAAAATCTACTATCCTGTGATCGTCTATGGGTGAGCTTCAAACATCTCTTATCCTTTTTTGGGAAATGAATACATTGTAACCAGTATTGTCTATCTTTACCGGGGACATACAGAAGCTGAGAGGATTACTTGCTGTCTAGCTACAAAGTTTGGCATTGCAGTGCATTTAAATACAGCCGGGAACTTTCTACCTGTTAATGGATTATTAATTCATCCTTACCAATTACTCCATGCAGGCAAATGATTCCACTAGGTATACCCAATTGATGCCGTAACTATGTCTGAACTGGAGTCTTTCTGGACTATCTAAAAAACAGATCGCATACGGGATTCGGGAAATCTTTGTCTGCATGTGTATGGCTGATGTGAATGTGAGAGGTGTACAACAGGCATGGTGGCCACCCAAGTCCCCTAAGACGTTAGTCTTATTTTTAATTATATGTTGATAGTAGTTGTTTTCTGATGTGGAGGAGTTATCTGGAACATAGTCTGTCTTATTATATGTGTTTGACTTTTTTTGATAACTAATAAAGAAATATAATCAATATGTTAATGGGTCCTCGTTGATGAACTGCTTTACAGATCACTTTTCTGGTTTTCTTTTTTGTGATGTTTGATTGAGTTCAGAGGACAATCCCCCCATGTTCGGAGTCAATTTTCTCCGCTCATTACCGGGGTTGATAAAACACACAGGTGCTTTAATTTGAGTGGGCAGTGGATAAGCCCTTGTTTAACTCATATGCACCTGTAGCTAACAAGACTTGGTCTTTGATCCTTCCTCCTTTTTGTTATTATCCCCCTTATGACCAGGTCATTTTTTTTGCGATACTGCGCTGCGTTACTTTAACTGACTGACAATTGCGCGGTCGTGCAACTCTGTACCAAAGTAAAATTGATCTCCTTTTTTTTCCCACAAATTGAGCTTTCTTTTGGTGGTAGTTGATCACCTCTGCGGTTTTTATTTTTTGCGATATAAACAGAAAAAGAGAGACAATTTGGGGGGAAAAAAGCAATATTTTTTGCTATAAAAAAAAATGTCTTCATCAGTTTAAGCCAATATGTATTCTGCTACATATTTTTGGTAAAAAAAAATCTACCTCTGTGGTGAGCGATCGCGGGTGGCCGGCAGACATCGCTTCCTCCAGACTCGCTGATTGGCTCCCCCTCTGGCCAATCAGTGCGCTCGCCTTTGACTGGCTATTGCATGAAATGGCGTACAGTTCTAAAAGCAACACCATATTTTCTGGCAGTGCCCCTCCCGAGACTAGACTCTGGATCCACCCCTGCTCCATAGAGAGCCGGTCACAATCTTGTGCGAATTGGATGCGGAGAAACCCGCATCCAATTCGCACTAGTGTGAACCCAGCCTTAATTTAGATGATTATGGCTTACAGCTAGTGAAAAAATTCAGTATCTCAGAAAATTTGAATATTACATAAGATCAATAAAAAAAAATATTTTTAATACAGAAATGTTGGCTTACCAAAAAGTATGTCCATGTACAGCAGTGGTTCTCAACTCCTGTCCTCAGGACCCACTAACAGGCCAGATTTTAAAGAGGACGTAAACCCTGATGGGTTTTACTTCCTCTTTATTTCCCTGCAAAGGTAAAGCATAAACCATACTATGCATCGCATAGTAGCCCATTGTGTCACTTACCTGAAACCGAAGCCTGTGATGTCACCGCTGTCTCCACTAGCAGCGAGCGTCCTTCACCCCTCTTTCTTCCGGGGCCGCGAACTCCAGCTCTGTGACTAGCTGCAGTCGCGTGACGTCGGGAGCCGCCAGTCACGGCATGACCCATTTAGAAACGGCACAATCTGCCCTTTCTAAAATGCGCATGTGCCGTAGACATCAGCGCACTGCTTTTTTGTAAATATCTCCTAAACCGTGGAGGTTTAGGAGATATTTCCAGCACCTACAGCTAAGCCTTAATATAGGCTTACCTGTAGGTAAAAGTGGTTGTACAGGGTGTACAACCACTTTAAGTATTACCTTGGGGAGATGCAGATGATTTTGGTATCAAGACAATTTCTGCTGGGAAAAGTACTTTTTTACCAGTGAAAAGAAAATATAAACGCCCTTCATTTAAATGGGCTCTTTCCCCTGCACCAGGGGCTTCCGCCTCTCGGCAGTGACGACGGCCTCCCCCCTGTCAGACTCTAGAGGAAAACCTCAGGGTCAGACCCAGGCTCAAAAGAAGCCCTGGGGTAGGAAATCTGCAAAACAGAATCCTAAAGCCTCATCATGAAAAGGCAACCCCCCTTACCAAGGTTGGGGGGAAGACTTCTGCAATTTCAGAAGTCTTGAAAAAGGAAATTCAGGACAGATGGGTCATCTCCACGGTAACGCTGGGGTACAAGCTGGAATTTCGGGACTTTTCACCATCTCGTTTCCTGAGATCAAGCGTTCCCAAAGATCCAGAGGAAAAACAATCTCTGTTTCAAGCAATAGACCGATTAATATCTCAAGGGGTGATCATACAGATACCCACAAAAGAGCAAGGTTGGGGTTTTATTCAAATATTTTCATGGTACCAAAACCCAATGGAGATGTCAGACCCATTCTAGATCTAAGAAAGCTAAATCAATTCCTGAAGATCCACTCCTTTCGCATGGAGACCATCAGGTCGGTAGTTTCTATCTTTCTAGGAAGAGAACTTCTGGCGTCAAATCGACATCAGGGATGCATATCTGCATATGTCTCTATTTCCTGCTCATCAAAAGTTTCTGCTGTTTGAGTTAGAACAGCAGCATTTCCAATTTGTAGCCCTGCCCTTCTGGCTAGCCACAGAACCTCGGGTATTCACCAAAGTGCTGGCCCCACCTCTAGCCAGGTTAAGGGCACAGGGCATAACAATCGTAGCGTACCTATTACTTGTAGATCAATCAGTGACTCATTTGGAGCAAAGTGTACGCACTACAACCAACTATCTGAAAAGTTTGGGTTGGATTCTCAACCTAGAAAAATCTTCCTTAATACCGATAAAAAGGCTCGAGTACTTGGGTCTGATCATAGACACAGCCCAGGAAAGGGTGTTCTTGCCTCAAGCAAAGATCAATTCCATAAGAGAGCTGGTGCAGAGGGTCAGGTCAAATGGCAACCCCTCCATTCACCTCTGCATGAGGTTGCTAGGAATCATGATGGCTTCATTCAAAGCAGTTCCCTATGCCCAGTTCCATTCAAGACTGTTCCAAAACAGTATCCTGTCTGCTTGGAACAAAACAATTCAAGCTTTAGACTCACCATGTGGCTGTCTCCAAGAGTGGCCCAAAGCTTCACTTGGTGGTCATTAACCCAGAATCTGCTGAAAGGAAAATCCTTCATACCAGTCATCTGGAAAGTGGTAACTGTGGATGCCAGCCTTTCAGGCTGGGAAGCAGTACTAGAAAAGACAACTGTCCAAGGACAGTGGTCAAGAACCAAAAGAATCTTGCCCATCAAGATCCTGGAGATTTGGGCAGTACGTCTGGCTCTAAAGGCCTGGACTTTCAGGTTACGGGATTGTCCTGGATTGTCAGGATTCAATCCGACAATGCCACAGCTGTGGCCTATATCAATCACCAAGGGGGCACCAAAAGTCAGCGCAGAGAGAGGTGAACCATATTCTAAATTGGGCAGAAAGGAACGTTCCATGCCTTTCTGCCATCTTCATTCCGGGTGTAGAGAATTGGCAGGCGGACTAGTTAAGTCACCAGCAGTTATTCCCAGGAGAATAGTCTCTTCGCCCCGACATATTTCGGGCTGTTTGTCAAAGATGGGGGAGTCCGGACGTGGATCTTCTAGCATCCAGGTTCAACACGAAGCTGGTCAACTTTGTGGCCAGAACAAGGGATCCATTCGCATGCGGAACGGATGCGTTGATGACCCCCTGGGATCAGTTCTCACTGATCTATGCATTCCCCCCTATTCAGTTGCTGCCTTGACTACTTTGCAGGATCAAGCTGGAAAGAAAGCCAATAATGCTGGTGGCACCAGCATGGCCCAGAAGGTCATGGTACGCAGAAATCGTAAAGATGGCAGTGAAGGGCCCATGGTCCCTCCCACTACGGCCAGATCTGCTCTCTCAGGGACCGATATTCCATCCTTCCTTACGGTCTTTAAATTTAACGGCTTGGCTATTTAAACCCACATTCTAAACGTGGGCTTTCCGGGTCAGTTATCTCTACCCTGATTAATGTTAGGAAGCCAGCTTCCAGAACTATATATTTTAGAGTCTCGAAGGCTTATGTTTCCTGGTGTGAATCCAAAGGTTGGAACCCTCAAAAATATATCATAGGCAGAATTCTTGCCTTTCTACAATTAGGGGTAGAAATTAAATTGGCCTTAAGTACTATTAAAGGCCAAGTCTCAGCTTTATCGGTCTTATTTCAAAGACCACTTGCTACTCATTCTTTAGTCCGGGGCTTTATACACGGGGTGACAGCGCTTAATCCGCCCGTCCAACCTCCCTTGAACACTTGGGACTTAAACTTAGTTTTGTCTGTGTTACAAAAACAGCCATTTGAACCAATACAACAGATTCCCCTAGTCCTTTTTACAAGGAAGTTGGTATTTTTGGTTGCTATATCCTCAGCAAGAAGGGTTTCAGAATTGGCTGCTCTTTCTTGTAAAGAGCCTTATTTGATTTTTCATGAGGACAGAGTGTGGTTACGCCGTTGTCCAGGCTTTTTGCGAAAAGTAATTTCAGGTTTTTACCTGAACCAAGATATTGTCCTGCCATCATTTTTTCCAAAACCATGTTCCAGAGAAGAAAAGTCACTACATTGTCTTGATGTGGTGAGAGCATTGAAAATCTATTTAAAGACTGCTCAGATTCGTAAGACTGATGTCTTATTTATTCTGCCGGAGGGTCCTAAGAAAGGACAGGCAGCGTCGAAATCCACTGTCGCGAAGTGGATTCGGCAAGTGATAATTCAAACTTATGATGTAAGGGTTAAGATTCCCCCGTTTCAAGTTAAGGCACATTCTACCAGGTCGGTTAGTGCTTCTTGGGCAGTGCGTCATCAGGCCTCCATGGCTCAGATCTGGAAGGCTGCAACTTGGTCTTCAGTGCATACATACAATGTACGCACTGAGTACATCATGTGACACAGAGGTCCCTCCCATCTTTTTTGGGATACAATTATATTGCTTTACTACAAAAACTGATGTGCTCCTGGGAGGAGGGGTTATATAGGGAGTAAACTTCCTTTGATTGGTTTTACCAGTGTCAACACCTGAAGGTGGCCTATAACCCATTAAGTAATTACTTAAGGCTCTGTGTCCTATGATGTACTCCAAGAAAAGGATTTTACAGGTAAGCTGTAATAAAAATCCTATTTTTGATGATATTCTAATTTTATGAGATGCACCTGTATATTCATTTTAAAACAGAATTTTAAAAGCAAGTGAAATTTTCAAGCGACGTGCATTCAAAGAATAATTCTGAATGACATCCCCACACATTGGCAACCATGGCGCATTTTTGCATTTGCCAAACTGCATGGTGCCACAGCACCTTGCGGTTCAGTGTGGCGTGATTTCAGAAACGAGTCGGGAGCTTCTTTCCCTGCTTTTCTTGTGGATAGGAAATTTCATTGAAATTAATGGGCTGCTCTACACTGTACTACTTTGGTGTGATGCAGTGCTATTTTGTGGTCCATAGACTTCAATTGAAACACATCAAAAAAATTTTGTGCAATTTGTGCTGGTTGTTAGGATGCTGGTTGGTGCTGGCTCCTAACAACCAGTACACAGAAAATAATTATATAAAGAAAAGTGCAGCGCTGGAAATATATCTTAAATAAGAATGTGTGAATCCAATATATCAACACAAAATATAATGTCAACAAGTGATGAGTTACAATATCAGCAAGTGATAATAAACCAGTGTACAGTTGATTAAACCTATTAAATGATATAACAGTGAAAGATAAATAAAAAATATTTTTAGAAGTCCCAAAAAATAAAATGAATTTAAGTCCCAGAGGATAGTGGTGAGATTCCAACACAAAATCTTGGTTCTGTATTCCACCGCAGGTGCTGCCCACCACCTAAAGAGTAATGTTGAAGGCTTACCAGACAGCCTGCAACCGCCCTTATTCAGGGGGGTCAAAACAGGCTCAGTAGAGAGATGGATCTCAGAAGGTGTCCCGCAGGAAGCTCCGTAGATGTTGCTCCGATTTGCAAGAAGGTCAGCCTGCAATGCCCCGGCGCTATCCGGGAGCGTTCCTCTTATGGCAATCCAAATTCGCTCACCAGCGAAACACAGCAAGAGTTTTCCATGGGTGCCAAAAAAGAAAAGAAGACTCCAATAGTGCAGAAAGACCTTGTTGGTTTATTAAAAAATTCCGTACAAAACAAATAAAATATCTGTAAAAACTTCTTGGCAGGGAAAACAAACTCCACCGCCGTTTAAAATAGAATCGCGCATGCGCGATACGTGCTCACGTTGTGACCCTTCGGCCGTTTCGTCACAACTGACGTCATCAGGGGTACGCAGCCATGCACGCGCATGCGCCTTATAAGGCCAAGGAGTGCGCCAAAAGACGCCACCATTGGTTGAGAAAATAATCAGCTGAAACCTTAATCAGCGGTATAGTTTATAATTAACCCATAGGGCGGTGGCCTAATAAATTAACATACCTAGTTCATTTAGTACAAAGCAAAGCGATATGCTAATAAGGTTACATCGATGCTAATAGGGACAGTGCCATCTTGTGGCTAAATTGAAATATACTAGGTATACAGCATTTTCAATGAATAATGACAAAACGAAAACACTATAGAAAGTATATTCATTCAAATAAAAAACCTTACAGTGATTATCAACCATGAATGATTAATATCCAAAAAACCTTTTATTTCAAAAACGGAAAGAAATTAATATAGTACTATGCAAAAAATTGCATAAGCACAAAAATTTAATAAATAAAACTATCCTTGGTGATTATATATACAAAAAAGGAGGAGAAAAAATCATAAATAACTCAAAAAATTGGCAAAACTACACTTCAGAAATACTAGGCACCATATCTGAGAGGGGACATCAACTGTTATTAATAAAACAGTTGATGTCCCACTCTATGTTCAAACCCCTGGGGGCATGGCAACCAAGCTTGTAGATCCAGTTCGTTTGGATCTGGAAATGGTTCTTTTGCCATTACTGCCGCGCCAGTGGGGAACATAATTTTCTATACCTATAAGGGTGGTGCCTTTAGGGTCCCTATTATGGACAAGATCATAGTGTTTGGAGACACTATGCTTGTCGAAGCCATGCCAATTATTTGTAATGTGCTCACTCAATCTAACCTGCAGCTTCCTAGTGGTTCGCCCCACATATTCTAACCCACATGGGCACCTGAGGAGATATACAACACATTTAGTGGTACACGTAATCAAAGACCTAGTAGGGTATGTAACACCTGTACCACTCGATGTGAACTCAGTCAGTCTCCTTGTAGTGCATTAATCCTACAAACGCTACACCTCCTACAAAGAGAGAAACCTTTTAGATCACCAAAGAGAGTTAAACGTGTAGGCGGGTCTGGGACGTTAGGTGCCAACATGTGTCTAAAACTAGTGGCTCCCCTAAATAGGACTCTAGGTTTATCGGACAGCAAAGGCCCAAGGATCCGGTTATTTTTGATGACTGGCCAGTCTTTTTTAATAATCCTTTTAATGGCCCAATGCTGACTGGAATAAGTTGTAAGGAAGTCTAGTCCAAAGTCTTCTCTGTTTTCGACCTGTGGGGGTTTCTCATCCAGTAGGTCCCTACGGTTTCTATTACCCACTTCCGTAATCAAACTTTCCAAAGTTGTGTTATCATAACCTTTACTTGGGAATCTAGATTTCAAAACTGAAGCCTCCTTTGAGAACTCATTCAAATCAGAACAATTCCGCCTTAAGCATAAAAATTGGCCCTTAGGGACAGCAGATAGCCAAGACCGGTGATGGCAGGAGTCTAACGGAATAAAACTATTCCTGTCAGTAGTTTTGAAGAAGGTGGAGGTATTAATCACACCATCGACAACCGTGATGACTAAATCCAAAAAATGAATTTGAATCGGACTGGCTTCATGTGTGAGCACTATCCCCCTATCATTATTATTGAGAAGGGATAGGAAGGTGGTCACAGACTCAGAGTCACCGTCCCATATAAACAGGACGTCCTCTATAAATCTTTTCCACAAGATGAGTTGAGGTGGCCTATCACACAAAACTACGTCTTCCTCCCATTTAGCCATGAAAAGGTTGGCCATGCTTGGAGCAAATTTGGCTCCCATGGCCACTCCCTTTATTTGTAGGTAATGTGCATCATTGTGCCAGAAATGATTATGTTCCATCGAGAAGTCCAGTAGCTCCATCACGAAATTACACAGACAATAATTAGTTGTTTAGGGGAATCCCACGCAAAAAAGAAAAGCCACTAAGTAAACAAAGGGGTGGGAGTCACCTGTGATGTCACTGGGCCCCCCCCCCATGACGATCCTCGGTATGTGTCGTCATAGAGGGCGGAGACGCCCAGTAATCCCTCTCCTATGATTGTCCTCAGAGACCTTACCCTATGATGCCATTGGGGTGGGGCTCACCAGGTGACACTACCCTATAATGATAAAAAAGGAAAGAAGGAGGGCGCACCGACCTAGTGCGTTACTAATGATAAAGCTTTATTAAAGCATAAAAAACAGCAAAGTATATACTCACAAACGAGCATCTACATGAGGCTTGTCAATTAATAGGACTGCGTTTCTGAACACCGGCAAAGCAGGGCCTGATGTCGAGGGGATCAGACGATATCCCAAGATGGCTCACCCTATAATGACACATGCCAGCCCTCAGACCTTGCCCTATGATGTCATTGGGGCCGGGTCACCTGGTACTCTACCCCCCCATGACTTAATAGAAAGGGGTCTCTTAGGGCTGTCATAGAGGCAAGGTCCCTGGGTGAACCCATCACTTTGTTTAGTATTTGTTTAGTTAGCGGCTGGGAAAAGCGATGCTGTTGACTGTGTTTGCCGTGTTGTGTTTTTCCACCGCGTCTTTCAGGACAGCCTCCTTGAGAGACCCTGGCTCCTCCCTTACACCAGAAACACCGTGTCAGACATTTTAAAAAGCAACTTCCCCTGCCAGTCCTTCAGTTATTGGTGTTTCCTCTGGCGGGGAGACACTGCTAGGAGCTGAGGCTAGATAGCCGGGGAGACTGAGGCTAATGGGTCGGGTAAGGGAAGCTAGGGCTCCTGGGATCGGCGGTGCTTACCGCAACATTTCTGGCCACCCCATCTTCTTGGGGTGAGCGGGCGGAAGATTCGGGGGCCCGCTATCGCATCCACATGGATGTTGCAAGGATGCAGTCCGTAACCCTCGCACGTGCGGACGCAATAGAACTAGGGCGGGTCGAGTGGTGGGTGACCTCACTTCCGATGTTGGCGGGCGCTTCGCTTTGACCAGCGGCTTCCAGTTCTGGCCGCAGACGCTGATAGCAGGCCAGGCACAGGCTAGAGAAGAGCCGGGAATGCTGTACAGGCAACCACCAAGACGCGGCCATGTCTGAGGCAGAGCCAGCACAGACAGCGCATAGCGATGCCAGCTATCCAAAGGTAAGGGAACCCTTGTCTTTGTTTCCACCACTACAAAGTTCCTAGGGTGGGGGGTCCCTCTGGGTGGTCAGGACAGGAGGGAGGCTCAGGACCCCGGGGCTAGGAGGGCCAGGAGTGTTTCCCTAGGTATGTTCCCGGGGGGGGGGGGTCTTCCAGAGCAAAGCTACAGACAAATATAAAAGCCTCCCATAGCTCTAAGAGAAAGTGCCCCTCCTGCAGGGCCACATTAGGAGATTCCTGGGCTAAGGTGTTATGCAGGGGTTGCATAGACAATCTGGCTAAGGAACGGGCATCGGAGCAGGAGAGCAATTTGGCGGCCTCTGTTTAAAACGCTTTTTGAAGGGTTTCAGGGTCTGCATCCTTCAGCGGCCCCTTCACCAGCACCACAAGTCGCAGCTCCTCCGCCAGCACAGCAGGGTTCAGGACCAATACTACCGGGCACCCTTTCCAGAGATAAAGTGACTCCTGCGGTCTCCAGGGAGTAGGCTGGGGAGGAACCAGATAGTGCGGCCTTAGGCTCCCAGGCAGAGTTAACAAAACAACAAAAAAAGTGTGGCTCTAAACAATGTCACACGTAACTGTAAAACCAGTCAATAAGCAATGAGAAGAGTCAATTATGTCTGCTGTGAACAGGTAGTCCTCATGTACACATTACAGATAGGTAGTCCTTATGACAATGTATTATAAACGAAAATAATGAAGAATTATATAGGCATCTCGAGTGTAGAACAGCTCACTCCCACCGAGAGATGAAAAGGCTTACCAGATAAGGTGGACCCAATGGGGCATACGCCGGATTGGGTCGGACAAGGCTTAGGTGGTGAGTGGCTGTGTGTACTCCAAGAAGGATGTAATCTCGCGGATTTGCTGTATTCCTCCAAATAGCACCCGGATCTTGAGAGGTGTACGCAATCTCCCGGATGTAGGGGGTCATGTAGATCTTAAGGAGGTGGTGGGGGTGTTCCGTAGGTGAACCCCTCACAGCAACATTCCACGAACGTAATACCTTGGAATGTTGACTCTTCTCATTGCTTATTGACGGGTTTTACAGTTACGTGTGACATTGTTTAGCGCCACACTTTTTTTGTTGTTTTGCATACGTATACTTTGTTGGTCGTGTTGGCTGCTTCGGTGTTTCTTTTTTAGGGTAGCGCAGAATTATTCTATATATTTTATTCCCAGGCAGAGTTAAAGGGGGAAGGTCGGGACGGTGAGTCCAGCAGACATTCAAGGTATAAACTTTCCCTAGAGGAGGTAGAGGACCTCTTGGGGGCTATTCACACCAATCTAGGAATCCAGGCAGACAAAAAGCCCTTGACACTCCACTATCAGATGTATCAGGGAATGGGAGAACAGAAGAAGGTTTTCCCGGGCCATGGTGATCTGGAGGACTCGGCCAAAAAATTTTCAGGACCCAGAAAGGAAACCTTTCTTCTCCAGAGCGCTGAGGTGGAGGTTTCTGTTCTCAGAAGATCAATTGTCTGTGTGGACCAAAAGTCTGAAACTGGAAGCGGCCTTTTCCCAAGTGTCCAGGCATATAGATCTGACATTTGGCGATATGGGCGCCTTAGCAGATACTATGGACAAGAGGATGGACTCCCTGTTAAAGAAAACAGGAATCGTCTGTAGGAAATTTGAAGCCAGCAATGGGCCGTCACAATAGTGGCCCGGAACTTAGAATACTGGCTTTCCCAGATGCAGGCGCACATTGAAGCAGGCACCTCCAAGGAGACACCTCCTTTCCCATGCTGCAAGGGGTGGCCTACATAGCAGACACATCAGCAGAATCCGTACGTATGTCCACCAGATCCTTGGCCCTAGCCAACTTGGCCAGAAGGTCCTTGTGGCTTAAGACTTGGCAGGGCGATAGTGCCTCCACGTCAAGCTATGTGGCATTCCGTTGACTGGGGATTTACTCTTTGGGCCTGGGCTGGAAGCTGTGCTAGACCGCACAGCGGATAAAAATAAGTTCTTCCCAGTCAAGCGCAAACTCCCAGTTCAGGCAAAGAAGGGGTTTCACGCTCAAAAGTGCAGGGGAGTCCCTAAACCCAAGAATGAGAAAAAACCCTGGGGGCAGAGGGGGACACAATTTTTCGCCCTCCTGACCAGCCCCGCAAAACTCAATGACTGTCCGGCAGCAATTGGACGACGACTGGGGCCCCCCCCCCCACAGTGGGAGGCAATCTCCAGCCAATTTATCCTAGGGATTGTAAGGAGGGGATACCGCCTAGAGTTCTCAAGACCTCCCCCACGAAGACTTCTGGTCACGGAACTCCCAAGGTGTTTGGAGAAGGCTGATGCCCTGTTGGGGTCACTAGGAGAGTTGGAGGACCAGAACATGGTACGCCAGGTCCCAGCGGAGGAAGTAGGATGGGGTTTCTACTCGCATGTCTTCATAGTGCGCAAGCCCTTGGTAAAGTACAGTCTCGTCCTAAACCCCTGAAACAGTCAGTAACTTACAAAATATTCTGCATGGAGTTGATCTTCTCAGTCAGGGCACTACTACCTCAAAATTGTTACATGGCATCTATAGACCTCAGGGATGCCTATCTCCAAATTCCTATTGCAGAAGCTTTTCAGAAGTTTCTGCGTCTGGCGGTAAGGGTCGGGGAATATACACTCCACCTGCAGTTTCAGGCTCTTCCATTCACCCTATCCACCTTGCCCCAAATTTTTACGAAGGTCATGGCAAAAGCCATGGACAACCTGGACAACCTTCTGTTTGCAGCGTCCCCAGAACAGTTAACTTGGGATCTGGAGTTGACAAGACTTTTTAAGGGACCTAGCGTGGCTTTAGAACCTCAAAGTCCAGCTGGGTGCCCTCCCAGCGCATCACCTACCTGTGGTATCTGTTGTACTCCACACAACAGAGGGTGTTCCTGCCTCAGGAAAAAGTACAGAAAATGGACAACGTAGTGAGATAGCCAGCCGGTCCCAAGAAGGGCAGTGTCAGCTTTGGGACTTTTTACTTCTGCTATTCCAGCAGTACAGTGGGCAGGGCTGCACTTTTGTCCCCTACAGGGCTTCATCTTGAAGGTATGGAACTACAGTTAGGAGTCGTTAGACACCCTAGTGAGTGTACCACCACAGGTAAAAAGATCCCTGTGGTGGTGGAGAGTGGAGAACCTGTCCCAAGGCCGGGTGTGTCATCCAGGTCACCAAGGTTGTGACCATGGACACAAGCGGCAAGGGCTGGGGTGCACACCAAGGGCCCCTGCTGACACAGGGCACCTGGGAGGACGAAGCGGTCAAAAGATCGCCCAACTGGAAAGAACTGAAGGCAGTGTCCTTAGCACTTATTGCCTTCCAGAGAGAGCTTCAGGGCCACCACCTACAGGTATGGTCAGACAACTCCTTGGTAGTCGCATAGATAAACAAACAAGGTGGAACGAGGAGCGGAGTCCTTCTGGCCTTGGCAACAGTGGTCCTGGCTTGGGCAGAGGACAATGCTCTGTCCCTCTCAGCAGTTCATTTAAAAGGGGAAAAGAATGCAGTGGAGGACTTCCTCAGCAGGAGAGCCCAGAGGGAGAGCGATTGGGTCCTAAACCGTGAGGTCTTCAATCTCATAGCCATGAGATGGGGGCTCCCGGATGTGGACCTTTTCCCATCAAAGGAAAATGCGAAAGCACCTCTGTTCTCCCTAAAACAGGTAGGAGGGCGCCCTTGGGGTAGATGCCCTGATGCAGAGTTGGCACTTTTCAAGGTGCTATGCCCTCCCCCACCAGCCTTGCTGCCAGCGGTTCTGAGAAAATTTCAGGTAGAGAATACCTCCCTGATCCTGGTGGCACCACACTGGCCCAGAAAGCCTTGGTTCTCGGTTCTGAGACAACTAGCGGCGGAACCCCCATGGCTGTTGCCAGTCCGGGAGGGCCTTCTCTCGCAGGGCCTGGTATTTTGTTCCCAGGTGGAGCGATGGAACCTCGCTGCCTGGCTACTGAGGAGGACTTGCTAAAATCTAAAGGGTTTTTAGAGGCTGGTGTCCACTCTGCTTGGTAGCAGGAAGGAGGCACGCCTGATATACCGGAAAGTCTGGAGACGCTTTAATGACCGGTGTTCAGAGTCCCATCGCAGTCCTGGAGTTTTTGCAATGCGGGGTGGACAAAGGGTTAGCCCTAAGCACATTAAGAAGTCAGGCTACAGCACTTTTTGAAAAAAACGCTATCCTTGGATGATTATAGGCCGGTTCAGGGTCCAGATTTTCCTAAGTGGGACCTATCCTTAGTTTTGCAGGCCCTCATGGGGGCCCCCTTCGAACCTCTAGAAGGATGTTGGTTAAAACTACTGACGCTTAAGACTGTTTTTTTTTTTTTTTTTTTTTTTTTTTTTTTTTGGCAATAACGACCGCCAGGAGGGTCAGCGAGCTGGAAGCTTTGTCTATTAGACCCCTTTTTTGTTGTTTTTCAGTCTTTAAAATGGACTCGGCATTTTTGCCAAATGTGGCTTCAAAGTTCAGAAGCCAGGAGATAGTTTTGCCTACTTTTTGTGCTAACCCCTCAGGAGAAAGGGAATTTAAGTTGATTTATCTTATTTTGCTGAGCCTTCCTATATCCCTTACCCACCTCCTGGTAAGGGATATAGGGCCTCAACACCTTAGCAGTAAAGGAGGTTACCATAAGTATCAAGTCACACTTCACAAGAGCTTTGGCAGCTTCACAGGCGGAAAGGGCTGGAGCGACGCCAGAGAATCTGTAGAACGGTAATGTGGTCAGGTTTCACCACCTTTGTGAAACATTACAGGGTGGACCTGGTGTCGGCAAAAGAGCAGTCCTGTGGTCGAAAGGTCTTGCAGGCCGTCGTCCCACCCTAAATGGTAAGTGCTTGTTTATCCTCTCAAGCTGGCTGTCCTGAAAGACGCGGTGGGAAAAACTAAAGTTACACTTACCAGTAATGTCTTTTCCTGGAGTCTTTCAGGACAGCACCTGTTATCCACCCGAATATATAAGGTTCTTGAGGGGGGCCTCAACACAGGAACTGCAAAACTCATTTATTGTGCGTTATTGTGTCTCCCCAACTGGCCTGGAGGTGCTTTTTAAAAATTGAAGAACCATCAGGGGAAGTTGCTTTTGAAAATGGTTGACGCTGTGTTTCCTGGGGAAGGGAGGAGCCAGGGTCTCTGAAGGTGGCTGTCCTGAAAGACTCCAGTAAAAGACGTTACCGGTAAGTGTAACATTATTTTTTTTTTGTTTTTTCTGCAGGTCAGCAGCAAAATGAGATCAAAATCGTACTGCACTAGTGTGTTAGGCTAATAGACTTTAGACTCTGGTACATATCATTTCTGATCACATGCATGTTTTGTTTGCAATTTAGCACATTACCATCATTCCACATGGCAAGGGAAATGCAGCAAATGGAAGGAGGAATTTTGGTACTTATTTATCTTTTTTTTTTTTTAATATTCAGCTTCTTCTCTCAATGGAGACTCTGTTTCACAAAACACTCTTGCGGTTAGGGAAGGAGAGGAGGAAAAGATTTCCACTGCCATCCAGGATTCTTGTGGTGATCAACACAGCTGGTCAGTATGCAAGCACTAACCTCACACTAATATATATAGGTACTTGTGTACCTCTACACACCTGATTGACCGACTGACTATGGTAAAAAGTGTATGGTGAATGTTTTGTGGCCAAGGTACTTTCTGCTAAAAGTGATATCTGCCTGGTTCATAGACATATATTTCTGTACACTAACCTGCCACTGCTAAACAAAAGTGAACTTATTCGTACAGTAGAAGACATGCGCAACTTATTCATACACCATGGGTTATAGGCTCGTGTTTATTGGACGCTGGCAAGCTTTTGAGGACACCCCACCCCCATCCTGGGGAGCCTCCCCTATAGCCCTACCCAGAGGCGTAGCTTGAAGATTGTGGGCCCCGATGCAAAAGTTGACCTTATGCCCCCCATTACCATCCGCCACTTCCACCAAAGATACTCACATTATGCACCAAGATATTCCAAGTGGTTAAAGAGTTTTAAGATATTTATTTACATATTGAGAGAGTAATTCAAAAGATTTTGTAGTAAATGTCCAATTTTGAGATAGTTCCCCCTTGCACTGGAAAGGGGAATTCTGCAAACTCTGATGTAAAGGGGAACAATTTTTACAAACTGTCAGTAAATGTACGGGTGGTTGACAACCCTGTATCCCTCCTCTTGGTAATGATACATTTCTCTCCCCAAAGTTGTAACAAATCAAATTCCTCGCCACCAACGTATTAACAGAGGTTCGCCCCCCTCCTGGTAAGACGCATGCTTTAACCCTCCAAGTAATGACAGATGTCCCCCACCTCCAGGTAATTATAGGTGCCCGCCTCCTGGTAATTACACATGAGATGCCCCCCCTCCTTTTAATGACACATTATAAGGAGGGGGTCATGCCCTCCCTTCCCCCACCATCCTAGTAATGAAATGGCTCCTGCAGGTAATGCCAGATTACCCCGCCCAGACCCCTCTCTTCTATTGCTCACGTTGACAAATCAAATTAATCAAATTCCCCCACCAAGGTATTTAAGGGGGTTCTCCCCCTCCTGGTAAGACACATGTTCTACACCTCCAAGCAATGACAGATGTCCCCACTTCCAGCTAATGTTAGGTGCCCCCCTCCTTGTAAGAACACATGCCCCCACCATCCTAGTAATGGCATGGCCCCTGCCAGATTACCCCACCCAGATCCCCCTCTTCTATTGCTGCTCAAGTTGACACAAAAAATATTTAGCCCATGGAGTCTGCAGCCCCTTGGGGGCCCCTCAAGTGGTGTTATGGGGTTCTTTTATTAACTTTTCTGTCGGGCTCTATTCACATCAAGGTGTTTTGATTCACAGCGGTTCTGCCCACTATGCAAAACTGACAAATCACACATGCTCAGGTGCCGTTGATTTTCAATGGCACGATAAATTGTGCTGCAATCGCTTTCAAACTGCACTGTGCAAAGCTTGTTGCTCAAAAAGGAGCAGCAGCTTCTTTTCGCCAATGCGGTTTGCTACAATTGCAGTGCAATTTATTGTGCCAGGATTGCACTTGCTCTCCTCCTTCTCCTGCCTCACTCAGTGTGACAGGCAGCTGAGTTCACTGTCCCCACTATTGTCAGCTAGACAGCATCACAGTGCCACACTTCACCTTCCCGGGCTGCTTTCAATCTTCCACTCCGTTCCACAAAAACATGGGTCCCAGCACAGCAGCCTTCTCCCCAGCCAATGAGAGCTGAGGAGGGGTGTCGACTGGGAAGAAGGCGAGATGGAAGCTGAGTACTGGAGTACAGAGCTCGGCTATGGGACACAAGGCGAATCAGAGCTGGACTTTGTCCCTGGGATTTTGTGGGGAAAATACAGCATGCTAATATGACTGCAGGGAACCCCACGGGCCTCCTAGGAGCGAGGTCGCAAATGTGACCCCTGCGACCCCTTATGCTATGGCCATGGCCCTATCCTACTCCATGAGTTTTCAGTTTTTTCCTAGTGTCTGTAGGTGTTGGACATAGCTGTTGAAACCCAGGTCTTAAAGGATAGAAGAGTTTCCTGGTGTGTGATTCATACCTTGCTGAAAGCAAGAAAAGCTACTTCTGAAAGATTTTTATTGTGCCTGGAAAATACAGTATAAATTTGCTTGGTGTGAGCGCAGTCAGTTCAATCCCAGCTGTGCCTCACATTCTGTCCTTCCAACAAACCGGTCTGGACTAGACCCTAGCTCTTGTCTCCCTGAAAGGACAAGATATGGTTCAGCTTTATTCTTGCATTTCCAAAGGCTTTTGGCTCTGCATTCCCTTATAAAATTCTTTATTCAAGGTGTTTCTCACATCGAGCCCCCATCGCAGCATGTAATGTTTCCCTTGGACTTTAAATTGGTTCTCTCTGCCTTCCGAAAACCAGCCTTTGTACTCATCAAGAATATTCCCCCTGGAGATTCTTGCCAGCAAAGTAGCTTTTCTGGTGGTCGACGTGTCTGTCAGGTGGGTCTCTAAACTGATGGCCCTTTTTTTTGTTGAGAGCCCATCCTCATACTTTACAATGATTTGGTTGAATTAGCAGTACTAGACCATCTTCCAAAGGTGGTTTCAGAGCTCCAACTCAATGAGGACATTGTGCCCTGCTCCTAAGCATTCAAAGGAACAGTCTCTACATTGCCTGCACATAGCCATTAGAGTGTACCTAGACAAACAGATTCCCTGTTTGTTCCTTGCTCGGGACCCTGCTTTTAAAATCCACCATTACACAGTGGAATTTGATTACTAGAGTTCATGCTCAATAGCCAAAAATCTCCTCCTGCGCTCTTACGTGCCAAACACCACCTGTTGGAATATCTTGGGCCTCCAGACACCAAGTCTGTCATCCAATTCTGTAAGGCCATTACCTGGTCTGCTGTTCACACTTTTTCAAAGTTTTACCAGGTGGAGGTAGAATTTTCTGCGCATGCAGCTTTCAGCTGCAAGGTTCTTACCACGGTACTCTGAAGCTGGGTCTTTATCCTTGCTGTTTTTAGGCCTGTTGGAACAATTCTGTTTGCTTAGGTATCCCACCCCTGTATTCATTGCTTGGGGACAGCCCATAGTGTATAAAGAAGCTGTGTGTATTCTGAACTGTACAATTAAGGTCACAAGAATTTTAACTTGCCTGTAAATTCCATATTCGCTGGTCGCTCTCCGTTCACTGTGCTGAGACAGACCTGTCAGCCCCGCTCTCCTCTATGGGGAGATCAGATGAAAACGGACCGCCTGTCCATTTTCATCTGATCCGATCCGCTGGAGAATGGCGAATGTATCACCATACGTCTGTTTTGAGCAGATCTTGTTGGAACGGATGGCAGACGGGTATCACGGGACAACTATACTCTAACACCCTTCTCCCCATAGAAGTCAATAGGTGGCTCAATCGGATCCACCTGAAAAATGGACAGGCGGACCAATCCTGGGAAAGGGGCCTCAGAGTGTGGTAAGGTTATAGGGGAGGTGCCCGGGGGGGGGGGGGGGGAAATGTCCTCAAAAGCATGATGGTGCCCAATTACCTGAAGCTACTAGACTATAACACATGATGTATAAACCAAAAGACCTGCGCTGGCAACTCACCATACAAATAATTATGAAATATAAAAAAGCAAATAAAATGATATATGCACAAATGGTGTAGACTGTGTGAGATTGTACAAAAAGAACCACTTAGGAGCTATGCGACTACAAAGCGATTGAAAGCAGATAAAATAAAATAATATATGCACAAATGGTGTGGACTGTGTGAGATTGTGCAAAAAGAACCAATTAGGGGCTGTGCGACTATAAAGCGATTGAAAGCAGATAAAATAATATATGCACAAACGGTGTAGACTGTGTATGATTGTCAAAAAAGCCACTTAGGAGCTATGCGACTACAAAACGATAAGATGTCGCTGCACTGGTGCAAAAAAAATATATATATAATTGCCATATAACTTAACATTCGTGACCACAAATACTGGTGTATGAACCTCTTGGAGAAATAAACAATAAATGATAAGTGAATCAAGAAAATTGAATCATGAATTACTATTGACAGAGAGTCCTTTACATCAAGGTGTTTCTTCACAAAAACAATCAACAGACTTCAAGCTTTTCCATCCATATACTAGGTCTGGGCATGAAGGTAGGCTAATGCTGGTGATGGTTATGAAGAGACTTTGGGAACCACAAATCTCACGTTCCACCAAAAGAAAAGGAGAAAGCATATAGTGTAAAAACCTATGACACCGTGAGATCACCTGCGCATATAAGCGCTACTCACGGAACCGATGTGCAGAGCAGGCATTCAGATATTTGGTCGGTGTTCGCTGCTGAGTGGCGTGCGTTCCACCAACTCCAGGAAGTGATGTCACTGGTTCTCGGATTCCCAGGCGTAAGCAGGATGTTGCGTCGATGCGTTTCGCCCCTCCCCCAGGGCGTTATCAAACGCCCTGGGGGAGGGGCGAAACGCGTTGACGCAACATCCTGCTTACGCCTGAGAATCCGAGAAGACCTAATTCATGATTCAATTTTCTTGATTCACTTATCATTTATTGTTTATTTCTCCAAGAGGTTCATACACCAGTATTTGTGGTCACGAATGTTAAGTTATATGGCAATTATATATATATATTTTTGCACCAGTGTAGCGACATCCTATCGTTTTGTAGTCGCATAGCTCCTAAGTGGCTTTTTTGACAATCATACACAGTCTACACCGTTTGTGCATATATTATTTTATCTGCTTTCAATCGCTTTATAGTCGCACAGCCCCTAATTGGTTCTTTTTGCACAATCTCACACAGTCCACACCATTTGTGCATATATTATTTTATTTTATCTGCTTTCAATCGCTTTGTAGTCGCATAGCTCCTAAGTGGTTCTTTTTGTACAATCTCGCACAGTCTACACCATTTGTGCATATATCATTTTATTTGCTTTTTTATATTTCATAATTATTTGTATGGTGAGTTGCCAGCGCAGGTCTTTTGGTTTATATATTAATAAATTCTTGGCACTTTCATCAAGCAGCTGCAACACGTTAGCTAGATCTTAATATTATTATTTATTGCGAGCGCTGTTTTTTATTTATTTATATAACACATGATGTATGGGTATGTTGCTTTTGTCCTGTGCACACCCTCTAAGTTATGGAATGTAAAGGTAAGTCAAAATTCATCAGTTTTTGCCGCATCTTTGCCTTGAGTCACTGACCTGAAACACATGTAACAAAAGTAAAAACAAAGTTCCAACCTACTTTCTTCAGTTACTGCAAGTTTTCAAGCCAAAGAATCTTCATGAAAACCCAAGCAATGTATTTTTTGTACCATGGTATTATGTATTGTTACTATAGCATAGCATTAAGTCCCATAGTGTGGTTTAATTTTAATCTTTGTATACAATGTATGTATCTGTGGTGTGTATGTGTGTATGTATGTACGTATTCACGTGATCACTATCCTTGAATAAAAGACAGTTTTGGCATGATTAGTCATATTTTCAATATAATTGCCAAAATTTCACAATTTGTGTATGTGTGTGTGTATGTATGTATGTATGTGTGTATATATATATATATATATATATATATATATATATATATATATATATATATATATATATGAGATTATGTTCATAAATGTTTACCATTTAGCATTATTTTATGTTAATCTTAATATTAGACTAGATATTCATAGACACTGGGTTATAGGCTGCTCCCTTCAGGTGGTTGGACACTGGCAGAGTTTTTTCTAAGCACAAACCCCAGGCAAATTCGTATTACCCCCACTCACTTTGTCCTCAGTTATTTGCTTCTGTGATTAAGTGATGGACCTGTTCTTCCCTATATTGAGGTTTTCTTTGCTTAACCAGTTTTCTTTAGTTCGTATTCATCAATCAACTGTACCTTGACCCCATGTGTAGGGTCAGCCTATGTTGCTTTGGGCACTGGATTCTGATTTGCCCACCTTGGCACTGAGTGCAACAAGTTAGCCACAGGCTGCTATACGAGTCCAGGGCTGTAGTTCTAGACCCTGAACACCCCCCTTGGGATATGCCCACTATTACAGGCAAAACCTGGACCCATAATAGGAACCATTGACATGGAAAGGTAATAAAAGTTCATCCTACTTATTGGACTGGTACTGTAGCTTTACAGTGCGTATCTCCATAACTTGCAATACAGTTATTTAAGTTTCCCCTGAGTAGCATTCACTTTGTACAGCCAGGAATGTGCTTGAATTAATTGACTTTTCAGGTGTTTACATTTTTCCAACTTGGTAGTAAAAATTCCACCAGCCAGAGCTTAGCGAATGACTAGGTTACACTTTTACCACCACTTCTTCTCTGAGTCGTTATAAGGTTTTCCTGCCCTTTTGCTACAAGGACTTTTCTAGAGGACGGTTGACACTTGGGTTGCTGTGGATCCCACTTCCTCCCTTCTTCACACCCTCACTAATAGCAATGGCAAAAACCAGGCACCTGAGGAGTTGCAGCAAAAATTCAGCTAAACACTCGCTGTGCTGAAGGATTGCAAGATACTCAGGCCACGCCACTTGGAGTAACTTTGTCTCCCTTACATTAAAGCAGGACCCAAGTGTAACTGGATTCCGACTGCCCCACGTACATGTACTGCGGGACGGCGGCCTCTCTGTGCAAAATCGCGTACCTGTACGTGATCCGCTTTTGCGGGCAGGGGGGCGCGTGCGCCCACTTGCCTGGCGCTGTTCTGATTCGATTCAGAACCAATCAATCCTTAGGTCCAGGCCAATGATTTATGGCATGGACCTGCTGATTTGTTCTGACAAATCACATTTACCCTCCTGTGCCTGTGTAATGTAAATGATGTAATCTTTTGCCCTGGAGTCCTTTTCGGATCCAGCGTGAGAATAGATAACATCTACTGTGACTACAAACACTACACTCCCTGTCATGGTGTCATTAGGTACAGTGTACAGATTTTTTACTAATCACTGTATTGGTGTCACTGGTGACACTAGATAGCGTAAGCAGCAGTTAGCGTCAGTCCCAGTTAGGGTCAGGGTACCCGCCATACATTCCCTAATTAAGTTTTTACTCCCTGATCGCCCCATTTAACCCTTTTACTGCCCTGTCAGTGTCATTAGTACAGTGTACAGATCTTTTTTTTGATCACTGTATTAGTGTCACGGGTGACGCCAGATGGCGTTAGCGTCAATCCCAGACAGCGTCAGATTGCCCGTCACATATTCACTAATACATTTTAACCCTTTTATTGCCTGTAACACTAACACACTGTCAGGTCACCTGCGAGGCCAAGTGAGTAGGAGCACACCGCGGAGGTCGTTGACCCAACAGCTAACTGCTGAGAGTCGATGATTCTGAGAAGCAGCTTCACAGGGTCGAAGCCACAGTCCTGAACAGGGAGCTAGAGCATTTGATTCCTCAGGGTGAGGAGTCTAAGAGCCAGCAGGTGTTCACCAGAGCCTCTGATGGTGAGGATGGACTTGGCTGCAGCTGACTCCAGGTCGTGGCCCCCAGGGTCTCCCAGCTCACGCTCACGGATGGTTCTGGTGGATGGAGAGGAAGCAGCAGTCAAGGGCCACAAGGAATAGTCAGGGGGACAAGTTGTAGGCTGGAGCAAAAAGCGGACGGATGGTCAGGAGAACAAGCCAAGGTTGGTACATGGGAAACAAACGTAGAGCACACGGCAAGAATCGTACAGGAAAGCCTTCACACAATGGTTGCTCGGCAAGGCTGGCTTGCAGTGTGCGGGTTAAAATAATGTTTCCTGTTAGAGGCTGGGGTGAAGCTATGCTGAGAGAAGATTACGGAGCACAGTCCCTAAGGCTGATATACAGACCAGAGAGGTAAGCAGACAGGGCATGAAATATTACTGCAGATTCATGACACACACACACTATTACACCTCCATTACTAGTATAGTCTGAACGGATCAATATCTTTGATCAGATATACACTAGCGTCCCCAACAGTATAGTGTTCACAAAAATGCAGCATTTTTAGGATCAGCCCCGACACCTGCCAGCACCTGCACCCCCAACAAGTGCAGTGTCAGAGTTGGCAGAGTCGGGCCTGATCTCTGCTAGTACTAGCAGGTACAATTCATTTGGAGCGGTTCAAACCATCCTTGACAACCAGGTGCTTTTTTACCTGTGAGTCACACTAGGTACTTACAAATTTATTGGCCAAAATGTCAAAGGAAAGGTACACTAGTGAAGCGGCCTACAGGATACGAAGCATGACAGATGAAAGCGATGGGGAGTCCTCACTGTCAGAATCAGGCTCAGTAAACTAACCTGTAGAGAGCAGCCTGACAGATGGCTCTGACGACGGAGTAGAGGTCCCTGCGAAGGTCAGGCGTACCCGACCCCGATCCCTGGTTGCTAAGGTGCTGCAATCACATGATGATGTGCAGCAGAGTGCCAGTACTAGTGCTGCTTTACATTCTGGTGAACTGGCAAGCACCAGCGGCCTAGTAGATCCTGTTTGTAGCCAAACCAGCACTGCAGTAACAATTGGTGACATGGCGAGTACAATAAGTGCAGTTCAAGCTGGTGCGGTGGCTAGCACAAGTAGTGTCCCACAGCCACCAAGAATTCAAAGACAGGCCCATAGTGCTCTTCCCATTGCGCTTGTAAATGCTGATTGGGAGCCCAAAGATTCTACTTCCCCCATTCACTGCCCATCACGGAATTCGGGTGTAAACAGCAGATTTAACTCATCTTGGTTTTTTATGAGATGTTTTTCACAGAAGATCTGAACGGATCTATTGTGGACCAAAGCCATTTATTTGCCAATCAATTTATCACCGCAAACCCAGATTCAAACCTCGCCAGACAATTTGCATGGAAATGTATCGCTGTTTCTGAATGTAAGACTTTTCTGGGCCTATCCCTCAACATGGGCGTTACTAAAAAAAAAAAAAAGAGTTGCAGTCATATTGGTCCACTGACCCAACTCATCAAATACCTGTGCCATGACCAGGAGTAGATATCAGCAAATCATGCGGTTTATGCACTTCAACGACAATAAACTCTGTCGTCCTCGGGGTGACCCTAAATATGATTGGCTCCCCAAAATTCAGCCCCTCATAAATCACTTGAACCAAAAATCTGCAGCCTTGTATACGCCCCAACAAGCTGTCTGTGTAGATGAGTCCCTGATTAAGTTTTCTGGCCACCTTGATTTCTAACGGTTTCTCCCCAAGCGAGCAAGTCCCAGATATGGGGTCAAATGTATAAGCTCTGTGACAGGGTAACAGGGTATACATGGAGTTTCCTAATTTACGAGGGAAATTATAGTGTGGAGCCCCGTGACTGCCCAGACTACATAGGGAGCATTGGCAAGATTGTTTGGGACTTGGTGTCACCCTTTTTCAGAAAGGGGTACCACTTGTAGATGGACAATTATTACACAAGCGTGCCACTTTTTAGACACCTTTTTGGATTTGGCGCATGTGGCACTGTGCGACCTAATCGCCAGGGCTTCCCCCAACAGCTTGTAAATTTTGTAAACCTACAAAATCCATAATTTTGTATAAGAATTGATGCTAGTATGAAGCCCAAGGATAGTTGCACCAAATAAAGATTTGATTTAGATTTTTCTTCTATTTTCTCACTTAGCATTTTGTAAATTAATTTGAAGAATTCTTACTTTGCAGCATTTCTTCACACTTGCCCAAAACCTTTGCACAGTACTGTATGTCTTAACCACAGCCAAACTGGATTCCACATGACATCGCTGACTGGATGGGTGGAAGAACTGCCAACTTTTACTATACTCTTTCACTTTGCAAAGCTTCTGGCTCTCCTGTTTGGGGAGCCCTCCCCCTACCAAAAAAAAACTACACACAGTAGAAGCAGGTTATTCTTACTTAAATTTCCAGTCTTTTTAGCCAGTAAGACCCATAAGTAGGACATATGGAAGGTAAGGGGTAGGGGCAGGGGGGTTGTGAGCTATTGTGAAATGGAAGTAGTGTGTGGAACGTTCAACTCAGAGAAGCTGTATATTATACAACCTGTTTGTGTGTGTGTGTGCGCAAATATATTATAAATATATATATATATAATATAATTATTTTCTGTCTTTAGTGAGGTACCACCAAAAGAGCCAACGGACACCATCACCATCTCGGCAAACCGCAGAGCCTAATACTGTGACCGTTAATGCCACAGGTTTCACTGTTCTGGAAAATCTGAGGATCTAACTTATCACATTCAACATTGGTTAACTTGGATATGTTTTTTGTTTAAACTTTTATTTCTGCTGCTGATACCATGAATTTAAATGATAAATGGCTTTTATAAATTACCTGTATATGAGTATAGCTTTTTTTAAGGTTCCACGAGCTTTAGATAAATCTGCTTTGCTGCAGGTATGTTTAATTTATTGTAAACTACCCCTTTAAAAACACTTGGAAAAGTAGAACTCAGATTGCTGGGTATAGTTAATGTTTTCCTAAAACTATACTTTTTTGCATTTTAACATCATAAAGTTAAAAAAAAGACCAACAAAAAGGGCTAAAGTAGAATTAAAAGCCTTTTTTTTTATTTTGGATATAGTAAAAAAAAAATCTGTGTCACATTGGGTAATTTCCTTTTCACTTCCTGCCCCATAGCCAAAACAGGAAGGGGATTTCCTCCAAAGTGAGTGAGTTCCTGGTTGTCACCAGAACTAGTGTCCCCTCTCGTCCTGTTCTTGTGACAACCCAATATTTTGGATTTTTTTTTCACTTTAGGTGAAAAACATGGCAAGGGGTCTAATCCCTCTCTACCCTATCCAAAACTAAAAAAATAATGCCTTTAGGTGTACTTTAAGCTTATTTTTTTTATCCCACTAAAATGGAATCAGAAGTGCTGTTTTTAGGTATCACTGCCAAACAGACACTAACTGTAGACATGGATTCCTGTGTCCACTCTTAAAATAAATTTATTGTGATTTTGTATATTCCTTTCTTTATTCAGACTAAAAAAATATTTCCAAAAACAAATTTGTATGAAATATTGTATATTAATGAAATTGTGTTTTCTCGGCTATCCTTATCTACTTACTGAAAAAAAGCTGTTAAAGAGCCAATGCTACAAGTTTTAACACACAAGTGAATAAATTGGAGTTGTGAATTCTCTCCCTCCCACCCCTTGTCTAAGTGGAAAGTATCGGTCAGATGGTGTTTGAAGGTGAACGGCTCCTATTGTGCTCTCTCTGTAGAAAGACTGTAATTATTCATGTATCCTGTGATGTAAGTGCACTCTGTATTAAAAAATAAACGGTTGATCTCATAACCGTAATAGTTTCTTTTTAATACAGGATTGTGTGCATATTAATTCCATGATTAATATAGCTGGACTAGGCTGTTTCCTGAGCTGTGTGCTAGTGAGCTTAGGACCACATGCAGACTGCTGTGAACCTCAGAGCTAGTGCATAGGACTCTGGGACTGAATACGGTCTGCCACTGAACTATACTGTGAGGACTTTGCTAATAGCAGAAGTTCAGACAAAGTGAAGCACTGGGCTTTCTGTTGTGTGCTGCTGACCACATGCTGCCAGAAGAGGTGTACTGATCAGGCTGCAGGCTATCGCTGTGCTTGGTTGCAGTGAGGGAAGGACTGTGCTACTGCTCCAGAGTGTCCCAGCTTGCCACCGCCTGCTACAGCTGCAGAGACCTTCTCTGGACCAGAATTGGAGTTATCAGTGCTGAGAGGCCTCTGTCCCACTATCATGTTTATTTGAGCGCTCAAACATAAGGACCAAATTGCCAGCAGACTCTCTACATTGTCCCAATGGCCAGTGGTTAGATAGGGCATCTCTGCAGGATAGGAGTTTTTTTTCCGTGTATTTTTCTGGGTAATTTGAAAAAAATCATTGTGGAGTACGTTTACAAATTGAAAGTCATTTGGTTACACTGGGAATGTGAAATGCAGTGTGAATAACAGTATTATGCTTGAAATAGAAGTACAAGCTTATTCAGTATTTTTTTTTTTAATTACAAATGGAATGGAACAAAGAACTGTATAGGTTAAGAACATTTCAACTATTAGAACTGGTAGATCTGAAATAACATTTTGGGGCGTGACCGGATGCGGAGGTGAGTGGAGGTGTGTGAGCTCCCTCCTCGCTCTAGCTCCTTGCTGCCACCCCTAATGAACTGATCCAGCGTCACGTATTTTGCTATCTCTCCTCGTCTGATCCTGCCCCTTCCTTTCCGGCTTACCGTCTCTCAGACTTCCGAGGCGTGCGGACTGGCTGGCTGGAGACAGCGGAGTGTGTGCGGGAGATTGACACCGGTGGAGGCTGGACGCTTGGCTGTATGGTGACGGCGTCCTGGGCTGCTCACGCCGGCTGGTTGCTCGGCAACGGCTCTGCACTCTCGCGAGAGCCGAGAGAACCCCGTAGGAGTCGGAGGGGAAAGCGGTGACTGGTTTGACAGGCACTCCTCGTACTCGCTACTGGACCGGATCCTGGATCCAGGACTGGAGAGGGACCCGCTGGGAGAGCTCGACCACGCCGCCTGATAGCCCTGATACCAGAAAGAGCCAAAATGTAACTGCGGTGGAACTGTTATTTTTACATTGTGCGGCATTACGCAGTGGAGGTTATGTACATTCTTTAGTGAAGCCGGGGGAGTGCAATTGCCTGACGATTAGCAACATCTTATCTTACTAAAGGAATTTTTTTTTCTCTCTGGTACCTCCCTTTATTTTTTTTTGTCTAGTTTACACCTTATCTTTGCATAGCTGCATCATGACCAGAAAAAAGGGGGAGGAACAGCCTCAGCACCCCCAGGAAAGCTCAACGGCCCAGTCTACCCGCTCACTTAAAGAGAAGGGGAACCATGCGGCATCTGCAATGGCAGCGGCGGCTAAACTAGAGAAATATGTGCACACCCCCTCACACTCCCCAGCTAAGGGCAACCAGCCACCCCATGAGAAGACACAGCTGGGATGTACAGGGGACAGAAAAAGCATAAGTAAAATATCATCAACATCGTTAGCTACCGCTAAAATGGTGAATAAAAGTCCTAAGAGGGACCTCTCGGAAAAAGCACCAGAAGTTATCCCTGATATTGGTGTAACTGGTGAACCTGAGCCTACATTAAAAGAGGTACTGAATGCAGTCAACTCCTGCAGGGGATCACTGAGCAATCTATGTGACCAGTTAAGGGGTCTTAAGGAAGAGCTACGCTCTGAGTCAAGAACTACAAAAAGCTGTGGAAAGGACCTCCATTCTGGAGGAGAGGCTAAGTCAAGTTGAAGATGTCTTATACCCAATGCGGCAAGAATTTAAATTAATGCAAACCCAGTTAGATGCATATAAGTTTAAAATGGATGAAATGGAAAACAGGTTACGTAGACATAATGTGAGGGTAATGGGCCTCCCAGAGAGTAGCGAGGGTTCCTGTCCTGAAGAATTCTTGGAAGGGTGGCTCAGGGAGGTTTTTGGAGCTGAGACATTTTCACACTTTTTTGCTATTGAGAGGGTGCACAGAGTACCCACTAGGATTACCTCACCAGGCACTCGCCCCAGACCATTGATTATGAAGCTGTTTAGTTATAAAGACAAGGTGGCATTGATGCTGAAATCTAGATAGAGGGGGGACATTTTTTATAATGGCGCCCGAATTTCATTATACCCAGACTACTCTCCGGACCTGCAGAAGAAAAGGGCAGGATTTGCGTATATTAAGCGCAGTCTGTGGACTCTCAAAATAACATAAGCCTTGCTGTACCTGGCGCGTCTGCGCATTGAGGTCCTAGGGGCAATGCAATTTTTTGACTCTGCTGATGGGGCCGCAAAGTGGCTCGAAGACAACAAAAAGAACTTTTAGAGCTGGAATATGAGTGAAAATTATTTTTGATGCTTGATGGGTTTTTTTTTTTTTTTTTTTTTTTTTTGCAGCAAGGGCTGGAGGGGGAGGGGATGGTTGGTGAAGGTTTAATGAGAGATGGTAAAAGGTGGTGGGTTGATGTTTTTCTGATAACATTACTGTATGAAATCTGGGTTAAGGGAGGGGAGGGCAAGTAAGGATAAGTAAGGGAATATATTTTGATTGGGGGAAGGAGTGTTGGAAAAAGTATGTTGTTGGAGTTAGAAGGGTCACAAAGTATGTCCCCAGGGTTTGCCAAGTTAGGCTTGGGGGGAGAAGGGTGGGGTCACACGAGGGTAAAGAAGCATATGAGTTTCAATCAATAAAAAAGGGTTACACTGCACTAGAACAAAAGCTGGGGTTAGAAAAGGTTAAAATGGCACATAGATTTTTTGAGATACTCACTCACAATTAAGAATAGTAAAGTAAGGTTAGCAATGGTGTTGAGTGTGTTGTTGAGCGTGGCAAGGAAAGATATACAAAGAGAGAGGTACTCCAGACAGGTGGGTCGTGGTAGAAGGGTTATGAGTGTTTTCTTTTTTTTTTTCCTTTATTCTTTTTTTATAGCAATATAAAGTGTTACATACTTTACGTGATAAATTGAGTTTGAAGTGCGATTATCAAAAGCAGTAAAACATAATTCAAAGGCTATAGTGAAACACAATACCTTGCGTGTCTGCTGTGCCCTATGGTAATTGCAAACATTGATATATATATGTGATAATATTTTACAATGTACTATTTTTACCCCCTTTTTTCCTTTCCCTTACCCTCCCTACTTTTCCCACCCCCCCTATGTCTTCTAATCCCCTTACCACCCCCCTCCCATCCCTTACCTTATAGTCAGCGCATGAATTAGGATCGAGAGCACTAGGACTCGCGACATACTATAATTGTTTGAGCCCCAGTGGAGCCTGTTCCAGCACTCTGGCTTATCTAGTTTGGGCTATTACTCGCCCCCGCATTCATAAGAGGTTCAAGGATAATTGATTCAGAATAAATATCGAGTGTTCAGCCCCTGAAGCCAGGGCTTCCATATACCAATGAATTTGCTGTAGTTCCCTTTTTTAGTGTATACTGTCCTTTCTGTCCAAACCAAGGAATCCATTGTTTTAAGCCATTCCCCTATAGTTGGAGGGTTTGTTGAGAGCCAGGATTGTGCTATCAGCTTTCTCACCTGATATAGACATCTAACTATGGCAGTGGTTGTGCTGGTGTTACCCATATTAGCTCCCACCAGCCCCAGCACACATACCTTAGGGTCTAACTCCAAGCTAACCTTGAATCTGCAGTTTATTGTCCTGACCACTTCTGTCCAATATCTTGCCAATTTTGGACATCTCCAAACCATGTGTATGAGATCCCCTGTCCTGCAGCACCTAGGGCATCTGTCATCTGGTCTACTACCAAACCTTTATAATCTTCTGGGGGTGTAGTATGCTCTGTGTAGAAGGAGTAGGTGTGAGGCCTTCTGTGAGGGAGAGACGGACACCATCTGCCCAAGTTCCAGTATTTTTTTCCACTGGGCGTCCGCCAACTCCCCCACATCCGCCTCCCAACCCACTCTGGACCCGAGAGACACGCCTTGAACCAAAATCTTGTCCACTAGCTGTGTATACACAACTCCAATCAACCCCTTAGTGTTTGTTTCTTTAACAACCTTATTGAGAAGTGGTGTTTTACTTCGCTCCATAGGGGAGGACCTAAATTGGGTACTAAGAGCATGCCTGATCTGCAGATAATTATAGAATGTATTATATGGAACTCCAAATTCCATTCTCAATTCCATTAAGGATTTCAGGTTAGTGTCGGTGTACAGCTGCGCCAGTCTATAGATTCCGTGGCTTTCCCAGACAGGGTTCTTTTCTATAGCCCTTAATTCCCCCAGGGATTCGTTAGACCATATGGGCGAAAACTCAGTAATGCCTCTGTACCCCATGATCTTCTTAACTGTCTGCCAGGTCTTATTTACTAGTTTAAATGTTGGTAACTTTCTCTGGAGTGAACCGGCCTCAAGTGCATCCACCAAGCACCTGTGTGGACTGCCTTCCAGCATTATTTTATTGCTAGCACTTGGTTTGCCCAGGGATTCGCAGCCCCCTAGATGCTGCATTTGGGCAGCTAGATAATATCCATACGGATGGGGAATTGCTACACCTCCCTCCCAGGTAGGTCGCTGCAGTATCTGCAATTTAATCCTAGCCTGGCCTTTCTTCCAGATAAGGTCCCTAAATAAAGAGTCTATTTTTATGAACCATTTTCTCCCGATCCATACCGGGGAGTTATGGAGAATGTAGAGTAGTTTTGGCAGCCAGATCATTCTGATCAGATTTGAATGTCCTGCCAGCGACAGGGGAAGCCGACACCAGATGTCGCATTTTCTTCTAAACTTCGCAAGCAGGGGGGCCAAGTTATCCCGAATGTAATCGTTGGGGTCACCAGTCATTTCTATTCCCAGGTACTTTATCCTATCGGTTGCTTTTAGCCCAGGGAGACCATCAGGGAGGGGATTATTGATTGGGTCGATCTGTAGTAATGAAGATTTGTCCCAGTTAACTACTAGGCCCGATACCTTCCCAAATCCTTCTACCAGTTGCATCGTTTTTTCCAGAGATGGACCCATATCCCCCAGGAATACCAAGACGTCGTCTGCGTAAAGTGCGACTCTTTCTTCGCTACCCTTCCTCCTAAAGCCCCGTAAGCCCGGTGCCCTTCTTATAGCCTCCGCCAGCGGCTCCATTGCCAGGGCGAACAGGAGGGGCGATAACGGGCACCCCTGTCTTGTGCCCCTCTCCAATGTCAGACTATCTGTATACTCGTTGTTGATCTTTAGCTTAGCTGATGGATGACTATACAAAATTTTTACCCAGTTGATAAAAATCGGGCCAAACCCAAATTTGTCCATTATTCCCCAGAGGTAGCCCCACTCCAAGCTATCAAAAGCTTTAGCAATATCCAAAGACATAATTGCTCTAGGGTCCCTGTCTACAACTGGGGTCTGCAAGTTCAAATATGCTCTCCTAATATTGATACTGGTAGACCTATGGGGGATGAATCCTGCTTGGTCTGGGTGTATCAGTTTGTTAATACATTTACTTAGTCTGGTTGCTAATACCTTTGCTAGGATTTTGATGTCCGAGCAAAGCAAAGAAATTGGTCTATATGACGCTACCTCTAGTTGATCCTTCCCTTCCTTTTGAATAAGTGTAATATTAGACTCTGACATTGAGGGAGGCCTCCGTCCGCAAACACCTCCTCTAGTGTCCTCAGGAGATTGGGGAGCAGAATCTCCCCATAATATTTGTAAATTTCCAGGGGGAGTCCGTCTGGGCCTGGCGACTTATGATTGGGCATAGCAGCCACAGCGCTTCTTAATTCCTCTAAGGTTATAGGGGATTCTAAGTTAACTTTATCTAGTGTAGTTAAGGTTGGTAATGTAATTCCCTCCAGTAGTTTAACCAACACTCTTCTTTCTGTGGGCTGTTTCGATTTGTACAGGGAACTGTAGAAGTCGAAGAATATCTCCCTGACTTTCACAGGATCCGTCACAATTTCCCCCTTTGGGGATCTAATCGCGGAGATTGTTGAGGACGGGGAGTTGGTGCTAGCCACTACAGCCAGCATACGGCCCATTCTTTCCCCCTCCCCAAAGAATCTCTGCCTCTGGAAAAATCTTTTATTTTCAGCTTTTCTCATTGTTACCGCTTTGTATTCCTGTTTCTTAACCCATAGCTCCCCTAGCTCTATAGTGGGGCCCAAAACATACTGCCTTTCCAGGTCCGTAACCTCCTTTCTGATGCGATCTTCCTGCATTCTTGTTTTCCGCTTTGCCCTTGCTATTTGCTGGATTAGGAGCCCTCTGAGAAAGGCCTTTAGAGCGTCCCAGACGACCCCCCCCCCCCTGCCGCTGTGCCTGAGTTACACAACATAAACTCCTTTAGACTAGTAGAAATTTCTTCCATGTTCCCTATTACCTCCAACCATACTGGGTTTACTGACCAAGGCCTATATATTTGTCTATCCCCGGTGCGCAACAACAGTTTTAAGGGTGAATGGTCTGATAGTCCTCTCGGGCCGTAGTCTATTTTATGTACTAGGGGATGCGCTTCCTTATTGCCTATGGCTAGGTCTATTCGAGATAATGTGTAGTGCGTCCCTGAATAGCAAGAGTATTGTCTAACATTTGGGTTGCGGATTCTCCATAGGTCGCACCACCCCACTTCCTCTAAAAACTGCTTAAGCCTGCCCTCCCTGTCCGGGTACCAGATGTAAGTCTATCCTGCCGACTATTGAGGACTGTGTTGAAGTCGCCAACCAAAATCAACGGGATCCCTGTCTTATTCTCCATATATTCTAACAAATGGTATAGGATTTCCAGCTTACTAGGAGGAGGGATATATATATTTGCAATAACAAATTCTCTACCGTCTAACAGGCAGTGTAGAAAAATATAGCAGCCCAACGTGTCGATCCGAGCACCCCTGCAGGTAAACGCTACCCCTTTTTTAATATACTCACTCCTCTCGAATAGGAGGAGTAGACAGAGTGGAATTGCGACTGGAATTTCCTGCCCCCAAATTTTGTCCTGGTTTCGTTTGACAGGTGCGTCTCCTGCAAGCAGAGTAGATCGACACCCTGGGCCTCCAACTCTGATAATACAGCAGTTCTCCTATCGGGATCGCCCAAGCCCCTAACATTCCATGAACCTATTCCAACCACACTAAGCATCAATAAGAAAATAAGGAATTTTTAGCAGAAGAATAAGAAACAACCATGTTGTGAAGTGTAAAATATAAGCCACTTTTTAAATCCCACCCGAACACGCCGAACTTCTTAGTATTTATTATGACTCTTCTATGTTTCCTAGGCCCACCATCAGTGCTGGAACTATATTTTAGGGGCACGAGGAGAAAAGGGAGAAGGGAAAAACCCCTCCCCCCTGTCTCCCCCAAGCCCCCACTACTCCAATTCTTTCCACATGCATATATGAGTAACACAATCCCTTATTTAGTTTATTACCCTCCCCCCACTGCTGCTTCTGTTTACTAATGTGTTTAGGTCCCACATGGGGACTAATTAACTCTTTATCCAGTGACTTTCCCTTACCCCACCCGTGCCTATTTCGGCTAGCCCTAGGAGCTTTTATTGTGACCCAATCTACCCCATACCTCCCTATCACACCTAATACCAACCATACCCACCCATTAACCTCCTCCTGCCCCCCCCCCCCTACTTTTATGGCATCACCCTTAAGGGGAACCCTAGAGTAGTAAAACAAAAGAAAAAAACAACACAAAACACCCCGCAACCTTGATTGTGTACCATCACACATTTAAGACTTTCACAAACTCATCACCCCACGCTCCCCCCCACCTCCGGCTCACGCTAAGTAACAAGAAATTAATAAACCCTCCCTCAGCCCCCCAACCCCGTCCCTTATTTAACTTTTAATAATACGGTATTTTAATTTTGTCCTTTTCATTTTCCTCTTTTGCAAACCTCCTGAATTCCTAGATTTATAAGTTCTTTTTGTAGTCTTCCAGCCATGCTGAGGCCTTGTCAGCTGCATCAAAAAAGTAGACTGTCCCCGAGACTTCTACACGCAATCGCGCTGGGTATAGCAAGGCATATGGAATTTTATAAGACCGTAAAACGCGCTTCACCTCCACAAAGCCTGCCCTTCTTTTTTGCAATTCCGGGGAGAAGTCTGGGTACAGTGAAATCCTGCTGCCATTATGGGAAATGTCTCCTTTCTCTCTTGATTTTTGCATTAACGCCACCTTGTCCTTGTAACAGAGCAGCTTAAGAATCATTGGTCTGGGGCGTCCCCCCGATGCGGTAGGCCTAGTGGGGATTTGATGCGCCCTCTCGATGGCAAAGTAAGGTGAAAATGTATCAGACCCAAAGAGTCCCTTAAGCAGATTTTCCATATATACTTCAGGGCGGGGGCCTTCACTTCCCTCAGGGAGACCCAAGACCCTAACATTGCATCTGCGCATTCTGTTCTCTATTTCGTCCATTTTGTTTCTGTACGTTTCAAACTGTGTTTGTATACTCTTAAATTCCCGTTGCATTGGAAACACTATGTCCTCAAGTTGGCTCAGTCTTTTTTCTATAAGGGTAGTCCTTTCTAGTACCTTCTGAAGCTCCTGACTCATAGAGCGTAGTTCTACCTTGAGGCCCCCCAGTTGGTCACACAGGTCATTCAGGGACCCCTTACATGAATTCACTGCAGCTAATACCTCCTTTAGTGTGGGTTCTGGTTCAGCTGCTATAGTAAGACCAGATAAAGCACCACTGACTGGTACAGTTACTTTCTCCAGGGGGGCTATCTCTGGGCTTTTTTTATTTGATGTAGTTTTAGTACCAGCCGGTAGTACAGCTGGAGCTGCTGACATTCTGCCCACGCTTTTCCGATCCCCAGGTGGGCCTGTCTGTGTCTTCTCGTGAGGGAGCTGATTACCTTTAACAGGGGTATGAGCAGGGGTATGCGCAAACTTTTCTAATTTTGCTGCAGCTGTCGCCGCTAGGGGGGCTGACGCTGCTAGAGCCCCCTTATCCTTAACAGAGCAGGCAGCCTGTGTTGTTGTATTTTCGTTTGGCTGTTGGGGCTCCTCTCCCTTCTTCCTGGTCATCATTGGGGACACTGAAAAAGCGAGATTCCAACAGTAATTTGCCCCTTATCTGCTGAGTGATATGCCCAGAGGCTGCTACTGCCGCTCCCCCTGCAACACACCCTCTGAGGTAAACGTGACGACCTTGGAACCCACAACTGGGACTTGATTGGACTTCTCTTTACTTCTTTTCTTTCTTTCCCTTCTTACCTTCCCCCTTCAACCACCGCTTTCCTTGCTTCTTTACACTCTTCTCTGCGCTCCTCTTCCCTCTCTCCCCCTGCTTCGCCTTATTTTGCGCTTTCAGAAACTCATTTACCAACTACTGTATAGCTGTGTAGCGTTAGCAGGTATGGCAGGGCATAGTTTTTACAGGATACCATAAAGTCCTCCTCTATAGCCCCAGGGCTTTTTAAGCTGAGCCCAAAAGCTCTCGTACCTGTCCTGGAGTGTTTCAAGACGGCTCTCTCCGCGTGTGTCAGATGACTGTTGCTGTGGCTGACGTCTGCTGCTGTAGCTGTGGCTGTGGCTGAAGCGAGGGGAGGGAAGCTGGGATCGAAGCAGAGCGTCTTGGCTGAGGCTCCCAGGTTCCTTGTCCGGGTCACAGGAGGCTCTCTCGGCTCTCGCGAGAGCCTCGGGCGTTGCTAGGGCGACCAGTCCGGCTACGGCGGGGGGGACCCGCAGCACGGCCCGAGCGAGGAGTGCTGGGCAGAAACCAAGGCGATACACAGCAGCGCGGTGCAGCGGCGATGATGCACCCCCACTCCCGAAGGTAAGGTGCAGCTGGCCAGTCACAGTAACCGTCAGAGGCAGGGAGGCCAGTCGAATAGCCAGTGGTCCGGTAACAGGCTAGATAGCAGGCTGGGTTGAGCTACTAGGGACGGGGCTGAGCAGCATGAAAGCCGGAGCTAGGAGAGAGCACACACGCGCACCCACTCACATCGGCATCCGGTCACGCCCCGTTCGTTATGAGTGTTTTCAGTCACTTAAGACAGTCTTTTTTTTCTCGGCCCTCTGTTTGCAAGGGTTTCAATTTCCTTTTATTCTTTATTATTTTGTTTTTTTGCCAATGCTGCCTAGAACAGTAGAAATAAGTTCATGGAATATCAGGGGAATGGGCGACCCTATTAAAAGGGCCACTGTATTCTTGGAGTTGGAGTCCCACGGCTCGGGACTGATGTGCTTGCAGGAGACACACCTGACCAATGAGTCCAAATTATTAATCAGGAATAAGAAATTTAAAGCCCGATTTCACTCAGTGTATTCCTCTTACTCAAGGGGAGCGAGTATATTGGTCAAAAAAGGTCTGGCGTTCTCCTGCAGGGATGTCAAGATTGATGCACTGGGTTGCTATGTTTTCTTACACTGCATTATAGAGGGTAACTCATTTATTATAGCAAATTTGTATATTCCCCCCCCCCTTTAAGATGGAGATTCTGTATTGTCTATTGGAGTATGTGGAGGATAAAGCCGATACCCCGATCATAGCGGTGGGTGACTTCAACACGGTTCTTAACAGCTGCCTGGATAGGTTTCCACCAGGGGCTGGGGTGGAAAGGGCATCTAGGGGGCGGCTCGCCCAGTTCCTTGAGGAGATTGGGTGGTGCGACCTTTGGAGAACCCGAAACCCAAAGGACCGGCGGTATTCTTGTTTCTCGGGCTCACACTGCACACTCTCTCGCATTGACTTGGCGATAGGTAATGGGGTAGCACAGCCCCTTGTAAGCAAGATAGAATATCGCTCGAAGGGGATATCGGATCACTCGCCTCTGATGCTTTTGGTAAAGGTTCACGATAGATATACTGGGCGTTAAACCCAGTGTGGCTGGAGATTATAGGGGTACAGAAGACATATCCGCAAAATTAGAAGAGTTTATAGAAAATAATCTGGGCTCAGCGTCGGAGGGGGTGGTCTGGGATTCCCTAAAAGCATTTCTTAGGGGGATTTTAATGCAACAGGTAATAAGGGTTAAGAAACAATCAAGGGCAAGGGGAGAGCAGATTAGAAAAGAGGTGTTGGACTTGGAGAGGCAATATGTGGAAGATCCAAGCCCAGAAAAACAGGAGTTATGGTTGAAAAAGCAGCAGGAGTACAAGATTGATATAACCAGAAATGCTGAAAATAGGAGACTTTTTCAGAGGCAGAGGTGTTTGAGAGGGGGAAAGAGTGGGTCGAATGTTGGCATTATTGGTTAACACTAATTCCCCCTCCTCATCGATACCTATGATTAGGACTCCTAGTGGGGAAATCTCATCCGATCCCTTGAAAGTTAAGGAAACATTCTTTGAGTTTTATAAAGACTTATATAAGTCACAACATTGATAACCGAGAGAGATTGAAAGTTTCCTATCGGGTGTCAATTTGCCGACTCTCTCTGAAACAGACAGGATCGGATTGGAATCTTCCATCACTCTTGAAGAACTAAAACAAGCAGTAGCAGATATGCCCAATCAAAAATCCCCAGGCCCGGACGGACTGCCCTTGGAAATCTATAAGCATTTCGGGGAGGTGTTGCTTCCACTACTTTTGAAAACATTGAACTGGGCGGCTACAGAGGGTAGGCTGCCCTCTTCGATGTCAGAGACCAACATAACACTGATACCGAAAGAGGGGAAAGATCATCTCAACACATCTTCATATAGACCAATCTCACTGCTATGTTCTGATATCAAAATTTTGGCAAAAGTAATGGCAATTAGGCTAAATAAATGTATCTCGGGATTAGTACATCCGGACCAGGCAGGGTTTATCCCTAATAGGTCCGCCAGTGTAAACATTAGACCAAAGGTCTCAAACTGGTGGCCCTCCAGCTGTTGCAAAACTACAAGTCCCATGAGGCATTGCAAAGCTGACAGTCACAAGCATGACTCCCACAGGCAGAGGCATGATGGGACTTGTAGTTTTGCAACAGCTGCAGGGCCGCCAGTTTGAGACCCCTGCATTAGACGGACATACTTGAATCTCCAGTCCCCGACAGGGGGTAAGGGTTCCAGAGCGATTTTGTCCTTGGACATTGCCAAGGCATTCGACAGCATGGAATGGGAATATCTCTGGTGGGTACTGGAGAGATTCGGGTTTGGTCCTATGTTTATTAGATGGGTGAAAACTTTATATTCCCACCAAAGCGCCAGACTAAAGATAAATAATTATTACTCAGAATGGCTGCCTCTTGAGAGAGGGATGAGGCAGGGGTGCCCGTTGTCACCCCTGCTATTCGCTCTAGCAATGGAGCCACTAGCAGAAGTAATGAGAACCTCGACCGGTGTGCAGGGATTTAGGAGGAGGGATGGGAAAGAAAAGATAGCGTTATATGCAGATGATGTGCTACTTTTTTTGTGTGATATGGGGCCATCCCTAGAAATACAGCTTGTGGAGAGGTTTGGGAGATTATCGTGATTGATAGTTAACTGGGGAAAATCTACACTTTTACCGATAGACTCAACTATTAATGCTTTTACTGGTCATATATCTCGGTTAAGGGTAACAGAGAAGATGAGGTACCTGGGCATAGTTCTCTAATGACCCCTACCACTGAGCTGAGACGAGAATACGGAATCCCAAATAAAACATTCTATTGCTATTTGCAGACCAGGCATGCCTTGGACAGTCAATTTAGGAACTGCCCACTTGAATGGTGCAAAGCTCCACTTCTTAATAGAATAACTAGAACAAACAATACTAAAGGCCTGATAGCAATGATATATGGACAACTGGCTGAAAAGCTACTTGCCCCGCAAGCGATTATGGGCGTTAGGGCGAGATGGGAGGTAGATGTGGGGGAGATTACGGACCGCCAGTGGAAAAGGATTTTGGAGCCTGGTCCGCTGGTGTCTGTCTCTCCGTCGCAACAGGCCTTGCATCACTTCCTGCTACACAGAGCCTATTATACTCCAAAGAGATTATTTAGATTTGGTAGCAGACTGGATGATAAATGCACCAGGTGCCTGGATACAGGAGATCTCATTCATATGTGGAGATGCCCAAAACTAGTAAAATTTTGGGCAGAGATAGTAAAGATTATAGAAAATAGGTTTAAAATTAAACTGGTCCTGGAGGCCAAGGTATGTGTCCTTGGCCTGACAGGAGAGAATATAGGGAATAATAGTACTAATATTGCCATCGTGAGGTGCCTCTATCAAGCAAGGAAACTGATAGCACAGTCCTGGCTCTCTGCCACACCCCTAACCCCGGAAGAATGGGTTACTACAATGGATAAGTTGGTGTGGATAGATAAGACAGTTGAAGAGAATAGTCAAATTGAATTTTCAGGACATCCTCTCTGTAATTCAAAAAATGCATCTATTTTGCCGAGGAGCTGTTAGAACAGCTACACTATATTCAAACTACACTTCCCATCATGCTTTGGGAATTGCAGTGAATGTGGGAGGGTACACTAGGCCGGCCTGTTCATGATAAATGTGAACAAGCCCACTTCAACATAAATCACATCCCCTCATTCTGTAGCCAGCCAGCCATGCTACTCAGTAACACACAGCAGGATAGGTAGGTTACATAATTATAAATGCAAAGCATGTTTCTTCCCCTCCAGCCACGAAAGGAGATAAACATATTGCCCTTGCTTTATGTAATCCTTACCAAACTGTAGACACATGCCCATAATTATATAATATACACACTGTATTCTGCTGTAATTCAGTATTATAAATATTCCTCTTCCTGCTGTAGCTTTGAGATCTTTCTAACAGCAATTATTGCATGTATGGTGCACATCCCTAGCTGCAACACGGAAAGAAAGAGCCGGGACATGCTGCTTTACATTAGCGTGTGGCACAAGTAAATCTCGGCATGAGAAAAAACAAAGAGCAGCGCTAACTTACTAATCAATAACCCAATAATGGTGGAAACCTCTAATGTATGGCGGTGAGTGCTGGCAGGGAGCAGAGAAGGAGGACACCACCTCCATAGACGATACAGACCGGGAGTGTGAGACCCCTCCGCTTACTAGAGAAAGCAGGGCGGAAGTACAAGTTCCTGCTTGCTGTAGATAGAACTACAAAAGGGAAGCATGCAAGGAATTTGTGTTTGTGGGAAGGAGTGTAACTATATTGAAAACGTGAACACAGAGGTATCATTCTGTATATAGTAGCAAAGAGGGTGCACAGTAACATAGAAAGAGATAATAATAACATACAATATGTCAAAAAGAGTTTCATCTTTATTTTACACATATGTTGCTAACAAGTCTGTACGTAAGGTCTGCTAGAAAGGTAAATGCGTTTTGTGGATCATCCGCTTTGTCAGGACCAGTGGAGTTAGGCAAATTAAGATCGTTAGATCAAACAATTTAAAAACAGATCTATAACAAAAACAAAATCATACATCATATCAAAAAATACAAACATATTATTATTATTATTGTTGGTACGGGTCAGATTATAACCTTTTATCCAATAATGGCTATTCTTTCCATTCCTTATGGAAAAAAATAAAATAAATTGTCTTTAATATTACATATCAATGTTTCCCTTTGAGTAGAAACCAGCACACTTACCCAAAATGGATGTAGTAGAATATACTAGGTGTCCATGGAAGGGAAAGGGTCAATCTCAAAAAATAACTTGCCGGCCCATGGGAGGGCATCCATCAGGTTAAAGTATCAAGGCCAGGTAAACTATATCAACCAAAAAGAAGGAAAGGTATTCGCTAGCAAGAGCGTTCATCACTATATCAGAATAGACCAAGCTAGAGAAGTAATACATAGCCCCTATTTATCAAAGCCTATTAATATAAAAGAAGGGGAATGCTTACCCAAAATCTGAGTTATGTATATAATATTGTAGTTATTCCCAAGATGAAGTCCAAGTAGACTTTATTGCATGTACTGCAATTAAGGGGCTCACCACACTAGACTGACATGAGAAAAATCTAAGCTTAGACCGCTCATATAGACTGATAGCACATTGTCCACCTCAGAGAAAATGGTAACTATGCTTACCCTCATGTGTGAAATATAGACGAATGATGCATAAAGCATCAATGATTCAAAATCCCAAATAGGGCCCAATTGGCTCAGACAAATAGGTGCAAGCCACAGTCAAATTAACCCCTTCCTGTCTGCGCTATAGCCAAATGACTGCTACAGCGCGGACCTACATTGCCGGTAGGGCATCTCCCCTTTGCACGCTCTGTGATCACCGTGTCAATGAGACTCGGGTGATCACAGGTCAGTTTAATGGGCCGATCCTGGCCCCTCACTACGACAATGAGAGCTGATCACGTGATGTAAACAGAAGATCGGTAATTGTTTTTTCTCTAGTCTGTCCAGGACAGCACTAGAGAGATAGGCTCCACCTCCGGAGGCAGGAAACACATCAACAGATCTTTAAAGGGCGGCTCCCGTCCCTTCTTCCTCCGTTTTTGTGTTTCCTCCACCAGAGGAGGAGGCTGGATTGAAGCTCTCCTTCCCCTGAACCTGGGACTGCCCATGGGAGAAGGGGAAGGAGGTCTGCATACCTGGCGGCATGGATGGCAGGCATCTGGGTCCCCCGGCCAGATTAAATGTAGCTGGTGCAGGTGCCCTCCTCCCTGATAGCCCGGGGAGGGCTGGCATTCCCCACTTGGCTGCTGGATGATTGTATCTGGCGGGGGGGCGGGCATAGACCTCGAGTTCTGGCCTATGGAACGCAGGAGGAGAGCGGGGACTTCCAGTGGACAACTTCTGGTTCCGGGTCATGCGGCGAGCGTTCGACAACGGAGCCAGGGCTCTTTATTTAAACGCTAGCCACAGAGGAACAATGCTGCACCACAGTTTGGAAGAAAAGCCTCAAAGCGGACAGTCTATCTTACAGTAAAGGAATGGACAGCATGGATGCAGCTGAACCACGTGGCAGTGGAGCCGAACCAGCTCAGGTGGGCAGACAAAGGGGTGCCTTGGACCTACAGGGCTGGGGGGGGGGGTGATGGACTACTTATGTGGCCCTTTTTTTTTTTAGTTTCCCCCCCCCCTCTTTTTTTAGACCGGATCCAGACTAATGAGTCTTGCGAATCCTGTCAGCAGCTGGTGGGGGTGCACATGGTTGGTGAAAGACATCCTAGTTTAAGGTTTTATGCTGACGGTAGCTTGTCTTGTGTTTCCCTTCCTTTTTCCTCCTTCTCTTCTCTCCTTCTCTTGTCTTAGGCTCTGCCCAAAGAACCGGAGAGGTCAGGGGGGAAGAAGGGTTGTCCGTCATGTACAAACAAATTTAAGGAAGGGTGGAAAAAGCCCCTCTGTAAACCCTGTATTGACAAATTGGTCTACAAGGAGGCCACAGGGGCCTGCAAGGAATTGATTTCTGGTGTTCAGAAAGAAATGAAGACCATTAAGACAATGCTGGAAAACCTTGAAACCCCAAAGCAACCAGCTGCAGTTCCCCCGCTTCCGCCCCAGAGGGTAATGAATCGGGGAGAGGAATCAGATTCTTTGGATGACCCAAGTGAGGTGGCATCATCCAAAGATATTCTGAGCCAAGGGAAAAATTTACCCAGATACAGGCTCTCACTTGAGAAGGTTGATGCCTTATTGGGGGTGATCTACGAGACGCTTGAAATTAAAGAAGAGCAGGTCTCCTTGTCTTTGCATGACCAGATGTATCAGACCCTGAAGGATGACCAAACCAGGGTTTTTCCGGTACACAGTGCACTGGTGGACTCTATTAAAAAAGAGTGGGTGGAACCGGAGAAAAATAGTTTTTTTCCAAAAGTTTGAAGAGGAGCTTCCCTTTCAGTGAGGATTGCACCTGTGTTTGGAACAAGGTGCCCAAAGTAGATGCAGCCTTCTCCCAGTGCGCCAAATCAACAGACCTCGTGGACAAGAGGATGGAGGTACTGCTGAAAAGGTCATGGGCAGTAGCCATGGCAAACCTAAAACCTGCAATGGCTACAACAATAGTGGCTCGTAATTTGGAGGTCTGGCTGGACCAATTACAAGGTCATTTAGAAAGTGGGACCTCCAGGAAGGAAATTTTGGATTCCCTTCCCATGCTGCACAAAGCAGCGGACTATATGGTAGATGCATCTGCCGAGTTGGTCAAACTGTCAGCAAAGACCGCTGCCCTTATAAACTCATCTCACACCTTATGGTTAAAATCCTGGTCGGGGGGACCCAGCCTCAAAAGTTAGGCTGTGTGGCATCCCATTTGAAGGAGACCTTGTTTGGACAGGATCTAGAAAGAGTCCTAAATCGCACTGCAGACAAGAAGGCGGCCTTCCCTACCAAGACTAAGCAAGCACCAGGGAAAAGTTTTTTTCGTCCTCAAAGACAAGGGGAGTCACAAGGACAGACCTCTAAGGGGTCAGCTCTAAAAAAAACAGTGGGGAAGGGGAAAACAGAAAGGTTTTCTGTTTTCCTCTCCTAAAAAAAAAAACACTAAATCCCAGTGACTTGGTTCCCGTGGGAGGGTGACTGGGGCAGTTCCTCCCACAGTGGGAAAAGACTACCCCAAATGCTTTTATACTGAGGATAATCAGGGAGGGCTATCAAATACAGTTCAAAAGCACTCTGCTTATGAGGATGTGTGTGACCATGCCTCCCAGGGATCCTCAGAAGGCGACGGCCTTGCTGTCGCAAATTGGCAACTTGGTAGATCAGCGGGTTCTTGTTCCAGTGCCACAGCAAGAAGTAAACTACGGTTTCTACTCACGTTTTTGTAGTGAAAACCGTCAGGCAAATTCCATCTAATTTTGAATTTGAAGTTACTAAACAACTGGGTAACATACAAAAAATTCCGGATGTAAACAATCTTCTTGGTAAAGTCAATTCTTCCCCCAGATTGTTTCCTGGCCTCCCCCGATCTGAGGGACTCCTATCTACACGTCTCCATCCACGAGGACTCTCAAACATTTTTGAGGATAGCAATCCAGTGGGGAAGGCAGGTCCGGCATTTTTTAGTTCAGGGCCCTACCATTCGGCCTACCCTCACCCCCCAGGATTTTTACGAAAATCCTGGCGGAAGCACTGGCTCCCCTGAGATTGAAAGGAATCTCGGGCATACCATATTTGGACGACCTTTTATTCTTTGCCCCCTCAGAGCTCCAATTACAGGAAGATCTGCGGGCAGCCATTTCCTTTTTTAAAAAAACCGGGGTGGTTGATAAATATAGAAAAGTCTAACTTAATCCTGACACAAGTCTTTCAGTACCTGTGTTTCTTGGTGAACTCAGTGATGCAAAAGATTTATCTCACAGAGGAGAAGGTAGAAAAGGTGTAGGCAACTGCAACCTTTTTGCAAAACAATCGGGCAGTTTCCCTCCGCTCAGCTATGTCAGGTCTGGGTTTTCTGGTAGCAACAATTCCTGCGGTACCATGGGCATGGGCCTATTTTCAGGTGTCTCCAGGCCAACATCCTGAACAGCTGGGACGGAGCGCAGGAATCACTAGACACAACCATCCGTCTATCCATAATCCTTAAATGGAAGACGTTTGGGGCGACCAGAACCCTTCCTAGAACTGGCCGTCCGGCCAAACTGAGCTATCAGGGGAGAAGAGCCTTGGTGAGAGAGGTAAAGAAGAACCCAAAGATCACTGTGGCTGAGCTCCAGAGATGCTGTCGGGAGATGGGAGAAGGTTGTAGAAAGTCAACCATCACTGCAGCCCTCCACCAGCTGGGGCTTTATGGCAGAGTGGCCCGACGGAAGCCTCTCCTCAGCCTCCTTGCACTGGCAGGACACATGAGAGCCTGCATGGAGTTTGCTAAAAAACACCTGAAGGTCTCCAAGATGGTGAGAAATAAGATTCTCTGGTCTGATGAGACCAAGATAGAACTTTTTGGCCTTAATTCAAAGCGATATGTGTGGTGAAAACCAGGCACAATACAGTCCCAACAGTGAAGCATGGTGGTGGCAGCAGCATCAAGCTGTGGGGGTGTTTTTCAGCTGCAGGGACAGGACGACTGGTTGCAATCGAGGGAAAGATGAATGCGGCCAAGTACAGGGGTATCCTGAATGAAAACCTTTTCCAGAGTGCCCAGGACCTCAGACTGGGCCGAAGGTTTACCTTCCAACAAGACAATGACCCTAAGCACACAGCTAAAATAACGAAGGAGTGGCTTCACAACAACTCCGTGACTGTTCTTAAATGGCCAAGCCAGAGCCCTGACTTAAACCTAATTGAGCATCTCTGGAGAGACCTAAAAATGGCTGTCCAAAAACATTTACCATCCAAACTGACAGAACTGGAGAGGATCTGCAAGGAGGAATGGCAGAGGATCCCCAAATCCAGGTGTGAAAAACTAGTTGCATCTTTCCCAAATAGACTCATGGCTGTATTAGATCAAAAGGGTGCTTCTACTACATACTGAGCAAAGGGTCTGAATACTTAGGACCATGTGATATTTCAGTTTTTCTTTTTTAATCTGCAAAAATGTCAACAATTCTGTGTTTTTCTGTCAATATGGGGTGCTGTGTGTACATTAATGAGGAAAAACATGAACTTAAATGATTTTAGCAAATGGCTGCAATATAACAGAGTGAAACATTTAAGGGGATCTGAATACTTTCCGTCCCACTGTAAACATGTTAATTATTCCTTGTATATTTGTGGGTATGTAATAAATATGTAATGATTTTTTAAATATAATCATGTAAATTTATAATGTTCGCATTGGTAGTGTATTTGTGCCTAGTAATGCTAAGCATGTGCTAGATTGTAACCGGAGATTGTCGTGTAGGTCTGCGGGTGCATAGGAAGTTAAATATCCTAACTGCGATCTGAAGGATAGCAGTAGGAGAGACACACTCCCTTGTCTTGGAATTGTGTGTCTTGGAGACCGTGGGTGGTTATTTCCATGCCGCAGACTGAGCCGTGGTGACGCCCGGAGGGTTGCTATAGCAATGATACACTTCAATTTAGCTTAGAGGGATCGGCCCACCCATCTACTGAGGAAGGCTTGTGATTGGCCGATACGCGTCTAGAAGGGAGGAGCCGATTGTGACATTTAGCCAGGCACTGTAAATATGTACACGGCGGCACTACTCTGGAGGTTTATATGTGATTTTAAAAGTTTTATCTTGTAAGTGTAACTTGTCTTTTTGGGGGCTTTGAATAAATTTGTATATGGAGAACACTATGGTCTCTATACTTATTTACATGTCCTGATCTCATGGAATCTTGAGCAAAGCTGGGAGGTGATTCGTTTTCTTTGGATGCAAGCGTGCTGAGTTAACATTAGAAAAGAGCAATCTGGATTACCCACCATTGATTGGGAAGAGGAAGAGAGCAAAGGACTCGTGGGGAGATCCGCATATGAGTTTTAACTCATCTGGGAGGTGAGCGCGCATTTGTACTGGTGGTGGTGTGCACTCTTTTTGAGGACAAACAATCACTGTGGTGGAAGTGTGTGGAGACACTGATCATAAGAAGAGTTTTCATTTTCATTTTTATTTTTCATTTTCATTCAATGGACTATTTATTTATATGTACGATTCATTAACATTAGAGATTTGCACCTTACATTTTTATTAATACTTATATTTTAATATACAAAGCGATACATTTATTTATTACTATCAATTTTGAAACTAGTGTGGTGTATCACTTGAAATGCTTAGCAGCTGTGCACGTTTATTATTGGGCAATCACATCTAACTACCACAGTATCATTTCACTGTTTTATTTTTGGCGCTGATTGTGTTATCTCACTATATTCAGGTATTGAATTTAAATTTTTGAGATCCAGAATGTCCATTTGGATTTAACCAAGCCCCAACCTCTGCTCTTACATGGAGGCCACCATGAACACTTTTTTGCCAAAAGATGGTCCAATGCTTGAGAGAGAGTCTTCTTTTTCTCTGGATCCTTAGGAACGTTTTATCTGAGAAAACGAGGAGACGGAACTCTTGGAACTTTGTACCTTGGAGTTATTGAGGAAGTCTCCCATTTGTCTTGACACTCCTTCTGCCAGATCTCTGAGAACTGCAGAAGAATTCTCCCTATTGAGCAAGCGGGGGCACCTCCTCATAAGGAGGCTTCAGTATCTTGTAGGCTTCCTCCTCCAAGACCTCTTTTGTCCCTGGGGTTAACCCTGAGGATTACCTTTTGAACCTGATGATGGAAGCCGTTGTGACAACCTGGAGGGTGATGCCCCTACTTAGTGAATTTTCTCTACCATAGGATAAAGTGTGAAAACTTTTTAGAAAGGAAAATAATGCTTATCTGGGTGATCAACCAGATAAAAAAAAGCTTTTCCAACAATGAATGGACAGGAAAAGACATGCACAGCTTGAGGAGGCTTTAGCGAACCCAAACAATGTGGAGCGGATCATACAGCAAGAAATTGTACCATCAATCTTACAGATTGTGAAAGCTGACTCCTGAGTTTGACACCTCAGAAGAGGAGTCATCAGCCTTCACCACAGTCCCCTGAGGGAATTCGTCTTCTCCTGCCCCTAGTTCTTCAGTTTGAGGGTCCTAGGAAAATGGAAGAGAACCTGTCGCATCTTGACCACACTGGGATGCGATTTAAAGTCGCTATACTTTTTTTTTATTTTTAAAACCTACCATGGCTGAGGTAAAAGATCTTTAGTAAAATGAACAGGGGCTGCAAACATTTCATGGCCCCGATCCCATTCTGACCAGCCACCCCCTCTCAGGTCAGGATGCCATTTGTAGAGTAGGCTTTCCTTTTAGCCCTTTTTAGCTCCTTTTTTGGGGTGTTTCAACTCCCCCTTCTCACCATAGTCTGATGCACAAAGCAGAGGTACTACCAGAAGAAATCGCATCCATTGCTTGAGCAGTAGTCCAGCCCTGCGCTGCTATTAATGCATAGCCTGATGCAATAGTAAATGTGTCAAAAGGAATGCTTGTGTCACCAAACCTCTTTCATGCCCCTCTGCGCTCTTGTCATTCCGTCAGCCTGCAGCAGTAATAATGGTGCTTTAAAAAACACATTCCCGTGCTGGACGTTAAAGAACGCCACGCTAAGCTCCGCCGCCTTCGGCCCCCCTTTTTTTTTTTTTTAAAAACTTTCCCGAGCAGGCCTCTGATTCCTCGTCATGTGAGGGGACAAAAATGGCGAGGAGAGAGCCTGGTAATGACCGAGTAGAGCGGCGTGCTGATCGCTTTTTTTTTTTCGTTTTTCTCCTGACGCTCTTCCTCATGAAGAGGGGGAGAATACAGGGAGGTGTCTGGTGAAGAGAACCCCCCCCCAGACTTACCGGAGGTCTGCTGCTGGCTGAAGAGAAAAAGAAGCCTACTGCCCTGGACACAGCGTGATCTCTTGAGGAAGCATGAGAAGGTATGTGCTCCATACAGCGCCCAGTGGTGACATTTGGGCATGAAAACATTTACTAACTAAAGGAGACATTTCATAAGAAAATTTAAACATTTCTTAGAAAACTCCACTTACCTTTCCTGCCGCAGGGTTTTCTGTGGTAAAAACCAACAGACCCAATCTTCACCCTTCACGGTGGGTTCCGTTAACAAACCTTCAGGGATCCTCAGGGAAACCCACAATCCTGGACCTGTAATAGCACCACCGCCAGTAAAACTTTATGGCCTTAAAATGTACTGGATCCCCGGGGTACAGCTCTCTAAAGAGAGAAGCGTTTACAGGCAAAACCTCGTTTTTTCGGACACAAGGCCCGGGTATCATTCAATACGGCCTAAAAGAAACTTTGAATGGATCCGGCTGCATAGCTAGCCCCAGCAAGGATTGCTCCAGTGGAGCTCAGCACAGCACATCTTCACTCGTGAACAACACCTTAGACACTGGCGAAAAAACTGAGATACTCCCAGTATGGGAGGGCTTATATAGGGAGGCAATTCCTGTTTAGGGTGTGCCAGTGTCCAGCACCTGAATGTGGACTATAACCCACATAGTAATTACTATGGCTCTGTGTCCCGTGATGTACAATTAAAAGATCATATTCCATACAAGCCTTTTCTAATCTAGTTTTTGTGGTTGAGGAGGGATTATCTTTGGAGAGTACAAAAGCATTGTTGTATTTTAGCTCTAATTTTTGTTCAAGATTTCTTTTTTCTCGCTTAAACATAGCAGATTGTCGCTGAAATACCCCATGTAGCACTGGTTTATGTGTTTCCCAGAGAGTTAGTGGAGAGATTTCAGGGCAGGTGTTGTGTATCAGATACTCTTTTAGGGCTTGTTCAATTAATATGTTATGAGATGGGTTTTTAAGTAAGATGTTGGGGAGGCACCAAGATGTGTCATGTGCTTTAGGTATAGTGGAGGCTATTGTAGTATAGACCGTGCTATGATCTGACCAAGGGATTGGGACTGATAGGACTCTGGGGGCTGATGGGAATGCCTTGGCAGAAAAATCTAAGGAAGTTGTTCTGAACCCTCCCGGGAAACCCTGATGCTAGCCATCCTCTCTGAGATGTCTCTGGAAGAGTTTAGGAGACTACAGTAACAAGCGGAACTACAGGAAAAGAGGAGATGGACAGCACTAGGGGCCACGAGAGGTCCAGATGACATCTGGGGTCATGGTAATAAATGGTATGTACCAAAATCGCTTTTTCCAATGGCTCATTATCCAGGGCATCAAAGATGGTTATGTGTGTGCAGGTGGATGAGCATTGAATCACCCCTGGATTCACTGCCACAGCTGCTAATTTTGCAGCAGCCTGCCTGGTTTGCGCATTACACAACCCAGGTAGGACGGTACCAGTACCAAAATGACAATCTCCCCGACCAGAATATCCATTTCAGCGCATCCAGATAGACTACCTCTCGTTGCCAAGGAGTGGGCCGTATGAACACAGATATAGCTATGTTTTCAGATTGGCCGGAGGCATGGCCCATTCAGAAAGCCAACGCCACCACCACAGCCAAGAAGATCATGTCTGAAATAGTGTGTCGCTGGGGCTTACCTGAAACTATCGAGTCGGATCGAGGCTCCCACTTCACTGGTCAGATATTTACAGAAGTGTGTAAAGCCCTCCATATCAATAAGGGATTACACACCCCTTATCATCCCCAAAGTAGTGGTAAAGTGGAAAGGTTGAATGGAATCCTTAAAAACAAAATCTCAAAAATAATAGCGAATACTGGAAAACCATGGGCCAAATGTCTCCCCATAGATCTCTACTCCATCAGAAATGTCCCTAAACCAGTGGTCATCAACCCTGTCCTCAGGGCCCACTAACAGGCCAGGTTTTATGTATTACTTTGGGGAGATGCAGACTGATGTATTTGTTACCTTGCAAACCTGACCTGTTAGTAGGCCCCGAGGACAGGGTTGATGACCACTGCCCTAGACCTCACGTTTTGTTCGGAAGCCAACCAAAAACAGGGTTGTACTTTCCTCAGCAGCTGTTGTCTTTACATTCCCAGCTGAGGGGGTATGTGCAGTCACTGCAATGTGAACTCCAAATAATCCACCACAGGGTTCCCTTCCAGAGCCTGACTCGATAACCGGTTTACATTCTATCCAACCAAGTGACTGGGTCGTTGTATAGAAACATCAAAAGACGGGACTAGAGTCGAGATACCTCAGGCCATTCCAGGTTCAGCTGACCACACCCACCTCTAAAAAGCTTGAAGAACAGGACAACTGGACCCACGCCAGCCACTGCAAGAAGCTGCTCAACTACACCAAAGAATGAGGAGTATCTTTTTTATTTATATCTTTAGTCTAGTGTATTGTGTAAGGTTGACTATGAAAAGCATCCCAACTTATTGTTTAAAATGCACCTTCAACTGGCAAAAACGGCGAACAGGTTCAACAGCTGGGTATGCCCCAAACCCCCCACCGAGCCTTGATGCCCCGGCAATGGCAGCAGTACATGCCATATATGTTGTCCGTATTGGTATGAGGAAATTTGAAAAACTATTAAACTCCAGACACACTTGTCAATAGAACTTAACGATACATTCCTAGAGGGTAAAATTAGTTATAGTTTTAACATTAGCTCTAGCTTTGGCCCCTCCCTCACAAAACCAGTGTGGGTATCGGGACAACTAGGTAGCCCACAAGTGTGCTTCAACTTTAGTTTTGGTAAAGGGGATTTTGGTACACCACCTGTAAGAAAGGTATAACAGTTAATCTTAGAATTGCCAACTCAGAACTCAGAGATCCCCGCTTATTGGAACGATAAACAATAACAGGCGACTTGTCCACTCCCCAGATCTGTTACTACAGGCACTGGCGAAATACTATGAGACACTATATCTTCCGGTTCTCAAAGTAGAGAACTTGATTCCCCGTTCACGCTGGAGGAATTGCAGGCAGCGGTTGTAGCCTTTTCCAACTGTAAAGCTCCGGGGGGCTACGGTCCCCCAATGGAGATTTCAAAACACTACTCAGAAGTACTGCTACCCATCTGGTACTAAGGGTGTTCAACGCAGCTAGCGAACAAAATGCCCTACTGCCCTCTATGTCTAAGGCCCACATCGTGTTGCTATTAAAACCAGGTAAGGACCCAGTAAACCCGGCCTCATACAGGCCAATATCATTATTACAATTGGATATTAAGATATTGGCTAAAGTGCTGGCCCTTAGGCTAAACAAGGTCATTACGTCAGTTATACATCCGGACCAGGCGGCATTTATGCCCAACAAATCCACGGCAGTAAACCTAAGAAGGCTTTTTCTTAATATGCAGTCCCAAACTGACAATGTTGGTCACAGAGCCCTGCTGTCACTGGATGCTATGAAAGCTTTTGACAGTGTGGAGTGGCTTTGGCTTTGGAGACGTATATATCTCCTGGGTGCGTTTGCTGTATTACCGCCCCCAGGCAGCTATAAGAGGGGTGGGATTGTCACTGCCCTTTGCTTTAGGATGGGCCACCAGATAGGGGTGTCCTTTATCACCCCTGCTGTTTGCCCTGGCGATAGAACCACTAGCGATTCGGGTTAGAGACAACTCGAGCATCACTGGCTTCTGTTATGGGGATAGGCAGGGGAAAGTGATGTTCTATGCAGACGACACGATGATTCTGCTGGGGGATACAGATAGGGCAGTCCCTGAATGAAACGGTGGATACCATCGTTCGCTTCGGGAAGTTCTCCGGCCTAAAAATTAACTGGACCAAGTCCGCATTGATGCCGATAGACAAGGGGCAAATGCAACATGGGGACTTAGTGGGGGACATCCAATAGCTACTTCTTTTAAATATCAGGGGATATGGGTGACCCCGGGAATTAGGGAATACAGTCAACTCAACATCTCTCCCCTCCTGATCAGATTCTGATCACATGTAAAAACCTGGAATGCTTTGTGTAAGTCAGTTGCGGCGAAGTGAAGCTTATTAAAATGATTCTTATGCCCCAGCTGTTATACATGCTCCACAACTCTCCTATGGTGATCCCACTAAAAACTTTTAGGATAGTAAACTCTATATTCCGCATGCTGATTTGGAAAAATCGGCCCACTAGAATAAAATTGGAGCACCTACAATTTCCTAAGGACGATGGAGGCCTCGCGTTACCAAACCCCTGGCTGTACTATCTAGCATCATGACTGCAACACCTGATGGGCACCATGGTTGCGGAGGAAGAACAGACTGACAGGATCCCCAGTGCCTCCGAGAGCATTATTCTCCATACAGTGGGTGGAAATTCTATTCCAACTGCCCTTGAGGCATTAGCTTTTGGAAAACCCCAAAAAAGTTTCCCTACATATATAATTTAATACAGAAAATATGGAACAAATCTAGATATCTTCAGGAGGCGACAGACATCACTGAGTTTAGTCCCACTTGGTCAAATTAATCCTACCCTGAAGTAGCCAAACTGCAGCATGCAGACAGGTGGAAAAAATATGGCATCATATATCTGAGACAAATTATCCATAAAGGTCAACTGCTGACCTTTGAAACTTTGCGGGAGACGTATAAACTACCAATATGTATACAATTCTACTACATGCAACTTAGACATACCTTCAAAGCCCAGACTAGTACCTCTGAATGGCATATGGCTTCAGTACCCCTCTTCTCTCAGCTTAAGGCAGCAGAGACCTCAAAGGGGTTTATATCCCAAAGCTATAGTATACTGCTTCACTGGTATTTTACAAAACACCCAGTGAAAATGAAATGGGAAGTGGGCGTAAGCTCACTAGATGAGGACCAGTGGGAGGAGGCTCTACAGGCAGTGACTGTTTGCTTCTTAAATGTGACTCAAGGGCTGACACAGCTATACATTCTCCTGAGAGTCTACTACAAACCTCATAGGCTACACAATATGGGACTGCTACCCACATCAACGTGCGCTAGATGCAGGCGGGATCATGGGGACCTGATACATATGTGTGGCGCTGCCCCAAGCTACACGTATACTGGAAGGGGGTGATTTACCCTGAACACAATGTTCCGGGTGTCAGTCCCGTTAGACCCCAAACACTGTCTGCTGAATCTTTTAGAGGAGCTTGAATGGGAACACCACACCAGAGAAGCCCTTACGAGGACCCTCTTTCTGGCCCGTAAACTGATAATGCTACATTGGAAGTCTGAATCCCATCCCACGGTCAAAGAATGGATTACTGCAGTGGGAAATACAATGAGAATAGAAAAAGTTATTTACTAGCATAGGGGGTGCACCAAAAAATTTGAGAAGCTATGGGGCCCGTGGTTGGAGACACGCCCCGGAGAATCTGATCATGGACAGACTTCTGGGATTGAATGTGGGCTAATGGTAGACACCTTGTTGTATAGCAGATGGAATGAGTGGGAGGCAAAGTCACTTACACTTCTGTTGCACGGTGAGGTGGGCTATAGATTCAAGCTGTGTGCTCTATGAAGATGGTGGCTGCGATGAATATGTAATGTTCCCAATAGATATTGGACTGTATATATGGTGATTAAGAACTACTGTTGATTTTTGGACTGTATGTACTCAATCTAAAATAAAAATTGTTTTCTGGATAAAAAAAATAGTTAAGCAGTTAACAGTTAATCTTACCAATGAAACTCCCGGCCTTTTTAATAACCCCAATAGACCAGATTACATCTGTTGGAAGGAAGGGTGTGACATTCAGACTGAGGGAGCAATCCCCCAGTCTATCCTGTTATTACTTAACGCATGTGAGCGTCAGAGTGATTCCCCCTGTGCGACTCTGACTGGCCCCTACTACTTATTATGCGGTTCTACAGCTTATAAGGTAATCTCCCCTAATGCAAGAGGTTCCTGGTGAAACTTGTCCCAGCATCTTACATCACGGACGCTCATGAGGATCTGATGGCGCAAGGGAAGGTAAGAGACAGGAAGAGCTAGAAGGGAATTGTTTACCCACTTGGACCGTCTGGGCATGGTTTATTATGAAACAATTGAACAATTTCTTATCTGGGATGTTCAATGAAACCGTTGAAGCTGTAAGAGAGATCTCACAGGAACAACCACAGATGAAGACCCTTCTATTATAGGAAAAGATGGCCTTTGATTATCTGTTGGCATCCAAGGGGAGTTTCTGTGAATTCATAGGAAAATATTGTATCTGAATTGAGGATACTAGTGACAAAGTTCAGGCCCATATGGATAAGGTTGCAAGGCAAAGCCAGAGCTATAGCTAGTGAAGGTTGGAATCCTTTAAGGGTCTGGGAAACTTTGGGGAATATTTTTTTCTATCGGATCGTGGTTGAAGGAAGTAGGGGTATATATACTCATGTTTTTGTTTCTACTCCTATATGCCGTGATGAGATGTTCCTGTTGCCTGATCGATCAAGTCACCAAAGCCCGAGCAGACAACCACATCTTCCTTGCCGAGACAAGAGGCCCCAAAGCCAAACCCATGTACCAGATGCAGAGGATTCCAGACCGACCAGCGATTGCTACAACCTCCCACTTCATGCCCTCCTTTGAAGAACAGTCTACAAGTCGAGCCATATTTTTCTTTTTATGGTGTCATATGGACGGTAAAGACTGATTAATTTCCAGGTGTAAGAAGATCAAGATTCATCGACACATGGGAGCATATGACAAAAGAGAAGGGACGGTTGTAGAAATGTTATTAAGATGAATTCAGTATGTATTGTCAGTGTCTCCCAGTGTTGGTTTACTTGCGGCTCGATCTTAAGAGTGAACCGCAGCGAACCGGCATCCATGAAGGATCATTGGTAGTGAAAAGCTTCCTGTGAATATAGAGAGATGTTCGCCTTGTGAACATATGTCCGCCAGCGAGGGCCCCTGCGTTATGCATAGACTTTGTTTGGAGGGGATATGTTCACTCTGCAAAGACATTATCGGTTTGACACCTATCTGCCTTTGTGGAAGGATGCATGCTCATGTCTTTCTATGTGTCTGATCAACTATGCAGATAGTCTCCCATACACAGGAATGGTAGTATAATCTGGCTATGTGTTGTTCTCTGAACAATGCAGAATAAGGATTTGCGCCAATGGTAGAAACGGGAGTGTGTGTGTTTATCGGACAGCGTATTTGAATTTCCACAACAACACAACCATCACATATGTTTTTGTGTGCTGCAAATGCTTCTGCTAAGGGGGGGAGGGGGGGCGTGCATTGCCATCCTCGCCCTGGTCTGGGCGATGATAGTACTATGGGCCACGGATGATAGTACTACATTTACCAGAATGTGGGCGTGGATGATAGTACTACATTTACCAGAATGTGGCCGCACATGCATGGTGACATCATAACCTCCAGTCCCAACCTACCTACATTTTATAGTCCTATGGTATACTCTGCACCTTTTTATGTACTGCTGCTTCATTCTTTACACTATTTTGTTGTACCTTTTGCGCTGTAAGTTTAATTTTTTTTACTGCTGCATTTGGTTTCTTTGATTATTAGATATTTTTGATAACCGTGCATCGAGAGATTTGAGCATGGAGGGGGTTTTCACTATAACCCAAAATGGTGATAATGGGATTGTGGGAATTTTCACTAGATCGAAAAACCTCATGGTCACCAAGTTACACACATGGTGGGATATCTCATTTTTTAGAGACCTATTTTTCTGAGAAGATGGTCCCTCAGAGCTTACGTTGGGACCTTAGCCCCCAGATAGATTAGCCTGATCTTGATGATTGGTTTAAATATTTTATTAAAGCTGGTATTGATTTCCTTTAATTTTTTGTTCAGAAAAAGAAGAAAAAATTAGTTCAGCTGTAGGTGGAGATTAATTAAAGTGGTTATAAACCCCAATCATGAAATCTGAACAAAGAACATATCTGCAGTGTTTAATTATCTCTCTCGAAAGCAATGAGTGTCTTTTCTCTCCGGTGCTTTGTTCCTCTGTTATCAGCATGAGTCACTTCTGACAAGTTTTCCCAACGTGACGGGGAGAGAGCTTGTTTATTCAAAACACAGCTCTGCATATTCCTGTGTGCTGTGTGAAGTGGTGTGTGTCCCTTTCCTCCAATCAGCTCTCACACAGATTATAAGAACTGTAACTGCAACTCTGCACCCCTCACCTCTCTGCTCCTGACAGTTGCAGAAGGATTTTATCACAATTGTGCTCTTTTGAGGGGATGTAGGGAAGAGCTGACGGCAGATAAACAAGTAAAACGTATGTAGGAGGATTTGTTTAATCTCTGTGTATCATCTGAGGCTATTCACCTCACTGGGTATATGAGTGGGTTTACAACCACTTTAAGGGATAAATTATTTTCTTATTAAATAGTCAGCCTCAAAAGTTTTGGATAAGGAAGAATTAGAGCAGAAAAAAGAGGAAAATGTATAACAGATGTTGATTATAAGAAAGGCATTGTTTTCAGTTGGCAAAATAAAACTGAACTAGATAAGCAGGAGGAAAGGACACCTGTTGCATACGAGGTACCCATAGAGGAAGACAGTTTGGACACACGTGATGTAATTAGCCCTCTGGAGAGAAGGGAACCGTCCCAATAGAACCCCCCACATAATAGGGGGCAACATCTTGGATGAATACCAAAGGCTCCCCTGGTAGGGGTAAGAAAGGGGGTGGTAGATGAGGGCAATGGGACCCTTCCCAAGGAGAAATAATCACTTAGGAGGGAAGGTATTCCCCTCAAAAATACATTTCTGCCATTACAGGATAGAGATACGAGTTGGGATAGGGGCCCTGAATGTAGACATGTGCAGAACGAAAAAAATGTTTTGTTTTGCATAGATTTGTTATGTTACTAATTTTGTTTAGTTGATTCATTTTGGAATTTGTTTAGTTTCATTTCATCAAATTTAGTTTTGTTTGCCGACCAGATGCCGTCATACTGTGGGAGGTAGGCTCTACTGGGCGAATCGTAGGTGTACGTTGGCCGCTTTAAGAGCTTTAGGGGGCGGGTGACGTAGATCCCATTCTGTCAGGGAAGTAGAGAGAGATCTGCTGTTCCTAGTAATCAGGAACATCAATCTCTCTCTAATCCCAGTAAGTCCCATCCCCCCCAGTTAGAAACACCTCCCTAGGACACACCTTGATCACCCCCTAGTGTTAACCCCTTCCCTGCCAGTGACATTTATACAGTAATTGGTGGCTAATATGTCAATAGTCCCAAAAAAAGTGTCAAATGTGTCTGATCTGTCCGCTGCAATGTCGCAGTCCTACTAAAAATCACAGATCACCACCATTAGTAGTAAAAAAATAAATAATAAAAATGCCATAAATATATCCCCTATTTCCCTTATCGTCTTTCAGGACAGCACATGAGAGAGTGGCTCCACCCACTAGGAAACAGGAAACACAAACTCCACCACATTTTAAAAGGAGGCTCCTCTCCACAGCTCATCAGTTTTTGTGTTTCCTCCGGCAAGGGAACACCTAGTAGGGGGCCAGGGTCTCTTATGGTGCTATCCTGAGAGGCCAGGCTACCTACCCCACCATACCTATTTTTTCTCCAGAGAGTCCGATCCTCCCACACCGCGCCACAGGGTTGCTGGTAAGTGGGCTCCTTTTTCCTTTTCTTTGCTCAAAATGAGCTGGACCGTTCCTGGAGCCGCTCCTTAGGCGGCGGCAGCCGTTCGCAGGGTTTTTTTTTTAAACCACGTGTTGGCGTTACTGGCCGCCGCCATCTTGGAAGAGTACAGACTCGACCGGTCGGAAGTGAGGTATCCGACGAGAAGGCACTAGGAACGGGCGCATCATTTCCGATTGGAAGTGGCGCAGAGGAAGAAGGGTGGAGCGGTCCTGGTGCCTATATTCCGGTTCCGGTCAGGCGCAACGGCGTTTTTTGACTCCGGAACCGACGTTCGTAAGAGCCACCGATCGGAGCAGCACCACTATGGATTCTGTGGCAGCTGCATGTGGCACAGGCACCAGCAAGGCCCAGGTAAGAGGGTATAGAGAATATCCGGGTTACTTTGGTGTCCCTCTCACAAATGTTTCTTTCCCCCTTGGTGGCTGGGGCCTGTCTGGGCACATGGGGTTAACTGCTGTTCCTCCTGTGCACCTGTGGTGAGTCCGTTAGGAGGAAGCTTTGACTTAATTGAATGCTGGTGTTTTTTCTCTTTTGTCATTTTTTTCTGGCAGGCTAAGAGCTCTGAACCAGCTATTAAAAAGAGGGTTGGAAGAAGACTTTATGCCAAATTTGCATTGACTCCTTAGTCAAGGAAGAGGCTTCTTCTGTGTGCAGCGACATAATCGCATCAGTTAAGAAAGAGCTAGATGCTACTATACAGGCTTTTCGCTCTTCTCTTGTAACACCAGCATTAAGTCAGGCAACTACCTCAGACCCCTCTCAGGGCTCACACTTAACCCCAACGGTAGAGGCTGAGGCTGGCCCGACTACCCAAAGGGGGCATTCCCCCTCATACTCTGGATAAGAGGAGGAAGAGGCAGATGCACCTTCTAGATACAAACTGTCCTTGGAACAAGTAGACAGTCTGTTGAAAGCAATTTATGCAACATTGGGAATGGAGGAAGAAAAAAAGAGAATTATCGCTGCGCGATCGAATGTATGAAGGGCTTAGTGAAACAGGTCGCACCTTCCCTGTACATTCGGTAATCTCGGAGACCATTAAGAAAGAATGGGCTGACCCAGAGAGAAAACCCTTTTTCCCAAGAGCTCACAAGAGGCGTTTCCCATTTAAGGATAATCCTGAGTCACTTTGGAATAAAGTCCCGAAGTTGGATGCAGCCTTTTCCCAAGTATCTAGATGAACAGATCTAGCATTTGAGGACATGGGTACTTTGAAGGATCCTATGGATAAGAAGGCGGACCAACAGCTTAAAAAAGCCTGGCAGTCCATTATAGGGAATCTCAAGCCTGCTATGGCTATGACCTGTGTCTCCAGAAATATGGAGTTCTGGCTGAATCAGCTAAAAGCACATATTCTAGAGATTCTAGACTCCTTCGCAACCCTTATAGCAGCTCTAGCATATATTTCTGACACCTCTGCAGATTCTATAAGAATGTCAGCTAGATCAGGGGCCCTGACCATTGCAGCTAGGAGAGCGTTATGGCTTAAGACATGGCCTGGGGACGCAGCTTCCAAAAATAAGTTATGTGGAGTTCCATTTTTGGGAGATCAGCTATTCGGTCCCGAACTAGAGTCTATTTTGGATAGAACAGCTGATAAGAAGAAATCCTTTCCTGTTAAAAAGAAAAAGCAGCCAGTTAAGCGTTTTTTTCAACCTCAAAAAAATCAGAAAAAGAGTAACAGGCCCCAAGAAAAAAAAGAATTGGGCGGCGCAGAGAGGAAAGGGCAAAGGGAATGTCCTTTTCAATCCTCCTACGCAGGCCAATAAAACACAATGACTTGGTGGTGCCTGTGGGAGGAAGGCTTCAAAAATTCCTTCCTCTTTGGGCAAACATTACAAAAAACCCTTTTATTTTGGATTTAATAGCCCAGGGATACAAGATAGAGCTGTTGAACCTTCCTCCAGAGAGGTACTGTGTAACAAGTCTACCAAAAGACACAACAAAAGCCCTAGCCATGAAGAACCTGTTGGGGGATCTGATAAAACAGGGTGTTGTGGTTCAGGTGCCTCCGGAGGAAGATTGCCAGGGGTTCTATTCCCATATCTTTCTGATAAAGAAACCATCAGGAAGCTTTCGGCTCATCCTCAATTTAAAACCGTTAAACAGGTCAGTCTGATACAGGCGATTCCGCATGGACTCCATCTTTTCGGTAAGAAATCGCTTAGTCAAAGGATGCTTTATGGCATCAATCGACTTAAGGGATGCGTACCTGCATGTACCTATAGCTGCTCAGTCCCAGAGATACCTGAGGCTGGCAGTAAATATGGGGAGGGAGGTTCTGCACCTTCAATTCAGGGCCCTCCTGTTTGGTCTATCTTCCGCCCCGCGAATATTTACCAAAATTATGGCGGAAGCCCTAGCTCCCCTCCGGCTACAAGGGATAGCGGTCATCCCTTTCCTGGACGACCTCCTTTTCTTTGCCCCTTCCAGGGAAAGGTTACAGGAGAATTTGATCAAGGCTCGCAGTCATCTGGAGGCCTTAGGTTGGATTATAAACATCCAAAAATCAAATTTCAATCCAGCACAAAGAGTCCAATTTCTGGGGTATCTGATAGACTCAGTGGATCAAAAGATCTTTCTTCCAGAAGAGAAGAAAGTGAAGGTATTGCAGGCAGTATCCAGCCTTCAGACGAACCTGGAGGTATCAGTCAGAAGGATTATGTCAGTACTGGGAACCTTGACCTCAACCATGCTGGCCATTCAATGGGCCAGACTCCATTTCAGACCCCTTCAGAGTTTTCTCTTAAAGATCTGGGATCACAGTCCAGAAGCTTTAGACTCAAAGGTAAAGCTTCCCACCAGGGTAAAAAGGACCCTTTGGTGGTGGAGAAATCAGGCAGTGCTGTCAAGGGGTTTACTCTGGTCCTTCCCAACAGAGAGAAGGATTACGACAGACGCCAGCAGTTGGGGATGGGGAGCACACTGGGGTCAAGACATAGCTCAGGGAGTTTGGTCCCCAGTGGAAGCAGGAAGGTCATCCATTTGGAGGGAGTTAAAGGCAGTCGCTCTAGCCTTGGTTGCCTTCTCTCCAAACCTTCGGGGGTCCCATGTGCAGATATTGTCAGACAACTCCACCACGGTGGCATACCTGAACAAACAAGGGGGCACAAGGAGCAGGACTCTTCTATTGCTATCTTCAGAGATCCTAGAATGGGCAGAAAGTCATCTACTTTCCCTGTCAGCAGTACATCTCAAGGGCACGCTAAATGGAGTAGCAGACTTCTTGAGCAGACAAAAGATTCAGGAGGCAGAGTGGAGTCTGAATCCAGAAATATTCACTCTAATAACCCAGAAGTGGGGATGCCCGCAGGTGGATCTATTCGCTTCAAGAGAAAATGCTCAGCTCCCTCAGTTCTTCTCTCTGCACCGAGACAACGGGGATCGATAGGGATAGATGCCCTGGCACATCCTTGGAATTTTCAGCTGGGTTATGCCTTCTCCTTTTTAAGCTAATTTCTTTAGTATTGAGGAAGATACAGAAGGAGAAGGTGTCGGTAATCTTGATCACCCCGTACTGGCCAAAAAGGGCCTGGTTTTCCTCCATTCTACTGTCAGTCAAACCATTCTGGAAGGTTCCCCTCAGAAAGGACTTACTACTTCAGGGTCCAGTGTATCATCCGGATATAGCAAGACTAAGTCTCACTGCTTGGTATCTGAGGAACAGCTGTTAAAAAACAAGGGTTTGTCAGAGCCTCTAGTATCCACTTTACTTGCTAGTAGAAAGAAGGTGACTAGAGATATCTACGCTAAAGTTTGGAAAGTCTACAACTCCTGGTGTCACCGAAATTTAGAAGACATTGTGTCGGTTCTGGAATTTCTGCAGAAGGGGGTGGACTGGCAATTAGCACTCTTAAAGTACAAGTGGCTGCCCTAGGAGTATACCTGGATCAACCTATTTCCTCAGTTCCGTTGGTCACAAGATTCTTTAGGTCACTTACTAGATCCAGACCAGTTCCCACTAGACACTTTCCAAAATGGGACTTGACAGTGGTCTTACAAGTACTCACAAAAGATCCTTTTGAACCATTACAGTCAATCTCGTTAAAGAATTTAACTCTGAAAACGGTATTCTTAGTTGCAGTTACGACTGCGAGAATTGAAGAACTTCATGCTCTTTCATAAAGAGCCCTTTATGTCAATTTACCCAGACAGGATTGTGCTTAGAACAGATCCTGCGTTTTTACCAAAAGTGGCATCAGTCCATAACAGGTCGCAGGAAATCATCCTGCCAACTTTTTGTTCAGATCCTTCAGGAAGTAAGGACGAACTATTTCATAAGTTAGATGTAAGAAGAACTTTATTACATTACTTAGAAAAAACAAGGGACTTCAGGTCTTCGGACTCTTTATTTGTTTTGTTTTCTGGCAACAGAAAAGGAAGGCAAGCTTCAAAGGGATCAATTGCCAGATGGTTAAGAATGGCTATTTCAGAAGCTTATGTCCAGTCGGGGTTGTCTCCTCCTCAGGGAGTACGAGCACATTCTACCAGAGCTCTAGCCACTACATGGGCAGAAAAAGCTGGTGCCACCCCAGACCAAATTTGTAAGGCGGCTACGTGGTCAGGTTATCTTACGTTTGTCCGTCACTACAGATTGGATCTTCTGTCAGCTGGTGATCAGGCGTTTGGCAGAAAGGTCCTGCAGGCTGTTGTCCCTCCCTAGTTGGTAAGTCTCGATTATCCTCTCATGTGCTGTCCTGAAAGACGATAAGGGAAAATTCAAGTTAGACTTACCGGTAACTTGTTTTCCAAGAGTCTTTCAGGACAGCAAACTACCCGCCCTTCATGTTTATATATACATATTTATACATATATGGAAGTGTGTGTGTGTGTATGTGTGTATATATATATATATATATATATATAATATATATATATATATATATATATAATGTGTGCTGTGAATTAACCGTATTATGATTATGTGTTCCAGCTTGGGCTGGAGGTACTCTACTACAACTGACGAGCTGTGGAGAGGAGCCTCCTTTTAAAATGTGGTGGAGTTTGTGTTTCCTGTTTCCTAGTGGGTGGAGCCACTCTCTCATGTGCTGTCCTGAAAGACTCTTGGAAAACAAGTTACCGGTAAGTCTAACTTGAATTTTTGTAGGCACTATAACTTTTGCGCAAACCAATCAATATATGCTTATTGCATCGTTTTTCTACCAAAAATATGTAGAAGAATACATATTGGCCTAAACTGACGAAGAAATGGTTTTTTTTTGTTTTTTTATTTGGGATATTTATTATAGCAAAAAGTTAAAAATATATATTTCAAAATTATCGTCCTTTTTTGTTTATAGCGCAAAAAATAAAAACCGCAGAGGTGACCAAATACCACCAAAAGAAAGCTCTATTTGTGGGCAAAAAAAATTTCAATTTTGTTTGGAAACGGCGTCACACGACCGTGCAATTGTCAGTTAAAATGATGCAGTGCCGTATTGCAAAAAAATGGTCTTGTAAGGAAGGGGGCAAATCCTTCCGGGGCTGAAGTGGTTAATTTTCTAACGAATTCCAAATATCTGGAACAATTCAAATCCGGAACAGTCAAAAAATGATCGACCGATTCAAATTCTGTGTGAAGAATAGCTGGTTGTTAGGGAGTGGGCCAAGAAGCCAGCCGCCACGTCCTTTAACAACCAATTGACTTCCCCGCTGAGAGCTGAAATGTAAACAAAAGAATTCCGGCATAGAAAATTCAGAAAAAAAACAGTGTGGGGTCACCCCCAATCCAGACCAGGCCCTTTGGGTCTGGTCTGGATCTTAAAGGGGACCCCACGTCAAAATACCTTGTCCCCATGTTGATGGTGAGTGGACTTATCTAAATCTGGAAGATCCTGGCCCCCCTCCTATTTGAATGCGTATAGTGTACATAGTACCCCTACCCATTCACAAAAACAGTGAAGACACAACACGAGTATTTGACCATTGACTTATAAGTCACCACCAGCTTTACACTTACATTTTAAGTGACACTTCGCTTTATCACTTTGTTACATATCAGCGCTGCATTTATATATTTTTTATTTTCTCACTTGTTTTATATTGTGAAAGATAATGTTACGCCGAGTAAATTGATACCCAACATGTCACGCTTCAAAATTGCACCCGCTCGTGGAATGGCGACAAACTTTTACCCTTAATCTCCATAGGCGACGTTTAAAAAATTCTACAGGTTGCATGTTTTGAGTTACAGGTCTAGGGCTAGAATTATGTTGGACTATTTCCAGATACAGATACATATCTGAAGGATACTTTGGACCTCTTAAAGGTAATTGAAGGGTTGACAGTGCCTCCTGGAACGATCTTAGCTGCCATAGATATAGAGGCACTGTATTCTAGTATTCCACACAGCAAAGGTGTAGCAACCATAGCAACTTTCCTCAGAGAACAGGATGGGAATGATTGGAGGTTGTGTCAATTCATTACGACGCTCCTTCAACACATTCTCACCACCAACATGTTCCTGTTCAATGGCTCCACTTACCTCCAGGTACAGGGGGTAGCGATGGGGACATCCTGTGCCCCATCGTATGCCAACCTGTACCTGGGGGGGTGGGAGCGGGAACTGTTCTCGGATGACTGCGCCGCGATACACCTTCGCCACATCCTATTGTTGCGAAGGTTTATTGATGACGTGTTGCTCGTCTGGACAGGATCCGCTCAGGAATTATCCGAATTTATGATTTTCATTTCTAATAACAAATTTAACCTCAAATTCACTATCCAATTTGACACCAATAGTATTGCTTTTTTGGATCTACGTCTCTTCATTAGAGGCGATGGTTCCATTTATAGTAATTTATACAGGAAAGAAACAGCGGGGAACACTATCAGTGCACATCCTCGCCCTCTGGTACGAAGCATACTGTACAGTCAATACTTAAGACTACGCAGAAACTGTGCGAGAGATGAGGATTTCCACCAAGAAGCCAAGGCTTTATACGAACGACTGATTACAAGGGGATACAGCAAGAAGGTGCTTAAAAAAGCATTTCAAAGAGCTAACACACAAACACGTGAATCATTAATCTTTCGTACGCAGAAATCAAAAACTCAATCCACTACCAAATTTGTTACTACTTCTAGTGCACATCAAAACATTTTTCGGCAACTCATCACAAATAATTGGCATTTCCTATCAGAAGATCCAATTATATCCAAATACGTGGCAAATAGACCAGAAATCATCTATAGGAAATCCCGATCAATTAGAGATAGTCTGGTACATAGTCACTTTTCATCCGCCGCTCCTATTTAAATGTGGGGGATGCGATCAGTGTCCGTGGATAAGAGAGGGCACTGGTTGCCCCCTACCGAGAGGTGGGTACTACAAGTCCAAAACATATGCAGATTGCAATACAATCGGGATAGTTTATCTTGCAATGTGCCTATGTGGCGCATTCTACATTGGCAAGACGAAACGCCCATTTGCCAAACGGATTCAGGATCACCTCTATTACCTTGATGCAGGGTTATTATATACCCCAATCTGTAAACATGTCGGACTACACCATAGTTATGATCCTAAGTTTATATCATTTTTTGCATTAGAGGTAATCCCTGAATCCGATAGAGGAGGCGACTTTGACAAGAGGATCCTTCAACATGAGGCCAGATGGATCTTCGGTCAAAGAGCCACCTACCCACCAGGCCTCAATACTGTTCTATCATTTAAACCATTTTTATAAATAACAACATTAAGTTGATAATTTCTGATTGGACCTTCTGTTGGCACCTCAGACCTTAGCGCATTAACCAACCAAGGGGTCTTTGTTTGTGTTTTTGTCCCATAAACTCAACGCAGACCATAGATATATTTGGCCTGATTGTTAGGACTGCCTGATTGACTGACTGGCATGTCTCCTGTTATATGACATATCTGGCTTACTGGATGATACTAGGGGGGTCAAAATGCTCACTAGGATATGGTTTAGAATTTCTCCATATTTCTCTTCCCCCCTTTTCCTCCTCCTCACAACATAGGTAGTGTCATTCTCTATTACGTTGTTTTCCCTCTCTTTCCTCCCATTTGTTTCTTCTCCCCTCCTCTCCTCCTCTCCCCCCCCCCTCCCCCCCCTCTATTTTTCAATGGATACCAATATGTGACTCTGTAGCACCTTAGGGTTAATTATGTTCAATGTATTAATAAGGTTTACACAAGTGTTGAACCATAAATTATTGTATGCATTATTGCAGATTTCTATATATGTACCAGTGAAATTAAAATTTGTAACAGTATTGATGCTAAGTGGCCTGCATGGCACCTCACAGCGGGGGTTCTTCTGCTCGGCCGGCGGCGATTGGGAAATGAGTGTGGCTGTTCGGGCGCCCCTGGCGGGAGGCTAGGGTTATCACATCTTCCCCTTTCCTCTCCTATATTCACAAAACCAGAGGTAAATAACAAACTGATAGTCCCCCTGTCTCTTTGTCATTGAGAGATCGGAACAGTTGGCTCCATATACACTTAACTGAATGTTGTACTATCCCCCCTTTATTAATATCAATACAAACCTATATTATAGCGCCTACATAATGCTCCATGTGCCACATTTTTTCATATGGATGCACTCCATAGTGAGTAATGGGAGTATGTCAGTATTTTATATATGAGCTGACACATGTGACTCTACAATGATACAGATATATAGGTCTATTCGTTTTTTGAAATTGATTATATATTTTCTGTAGGGTATAAGTTAGCCTTATCCATATGGACGGCCATCTCTTGTAAAATGACAAATGGGGTATGGTTCTATGGGTTCAATATAGCTGTTGCTATTGAGGATGTATGGACAGTAAAAGTGAGAACCCATACATCAGTATTACGAACTATAATAACCAATATCTCTCCCCCTGCAAAATAAAGAAATCAAATTTAGCCGATAAAATTAGCTGAAAAATTATTTTTCTACACAGGATTTACCTATTTACTAGGCTGGTCAGTACGTGATCCGACATCCCACTCTCCAACCCCGTAGGCTCTGACTGCCCTTGGGTATGATCGCGATCGGCTGTTAGCAGGCTGAGCCTTTTGATGTGAGTTGGGCTTTGCATGCCCCATTTTAGGCATTGGTAACCTCTATTGGGTAAGCACTTTTATTAGTTTAATAAACTGTACTTGAACAATGTAACTATCAAACAGCACCTAATATGAATCTATATAATCTAGAGATACCAACAGATGTAAGCGACGCCCTTGAAGAAGCAGGAAATGTGCGAAACATGTTGGCTTATAGCATATCCAAGCATCTTTCCAGCAATTTGCGGACTAATGACAATTAGTATTAAGTATCTCTAATGGACTGTTTGTAGCTCATGATTTTATTACACTTGCTAATATGTGTTTTTGGAATCATTAAAATGTAAATTTTATCAACTCCTGAGTTTGTGCTTACCTTATTATACAGATGATATGGTCCACTAAAAAATCCTAAATTTTTAGGAGGTAGCCGTGGCTCTCTCCCCTAGTCTCCATTTTCGTATCTTTTTCGATCAATCCGAATCGTTTCTGAAAATGTGAAATTTGTTTGAAAACGAATATATGAAACAAAATTAAACAAATTTCAATGAAATTTGTTACTATTTATTCCAAATCTCCGAATAACCAAAAAATTGTCCTGAAACTGAAACAAATTGCACATGTCAACTGAATGTAGGGCCTACAAATCTCCTCATAATGTTATAATTATAACAATCCCCCTCAGGATCAATGTCCTTGGAGGGAAAGGAGTGATGGATATAACTAGATCCATTACGCTCATTTTGAGAGCCCAAGATATGGCACATATTCTAAACATTCACACCAGTATGGAGCATATAATACGCAGAATTGGTGTTTTTTGAAAGAAAAAGAAGGGAATGTGAGAGGATCTGGCTTTTTCAATTTTAGCCAAGTACAACAGATACTGAGAAGGTCATTTTGGATTGTGGCCTTACGTTTGCACCTACTTGTAAAACTTGATAAATGTAAAACTTTTATGAATGTCCATAAATGTGTAAAAAAAAATAATGTTAAAGGGTATTTATTAACCAATCCTGTAAAAATTAATAGGCTTATTGGCACCGACACAGTGAGACATTCAAACCTTGCTAATACCTCTTGGTGCCTGCCCACCTTCCATTAGTGTGTTTTGCGACCTAGTCCATAAATATAAGGACCTACGGTGGACACAAGGATTGTAATGTGTTAAAAAGTTATGTGAAAAGAAGAATTTAGCAATCCGCCCCACTGACAAAGAAGGAGGGATCGTTGTCTTAGATAAGTTGGAAGGCTGGCCGCAGGCTAGCCTGAATTTGTAGGAGTCTGAGGGCTTTATATCCCTCCTCCTCCATCAGATCCTTCGTCGGCTCATTTCTGGGTTAGCCGACACGTCATTTCCGGGTCCAGGGCAGTTCGCCTCACTTCCGGTTTCGGCCAGCAGAGCAGCAGCGTGGTCGGCTGCAGGAGTCGCCGGTTCCTTCTCCTAGTGGTCGCGTTTCTTGTAGGTGCGGGAGGTGGCATCTTCTGTTGCCACCAGTTCCGCTCAGGTGCCGGCCCGGGCTCAGCGGGGGAGGGGGTGTTAGCCCGATCGCAGGGGTATGTCAGCCCAGGGGGGAGGGCTTGTCCTGGACGCGGCTTCGTGCTTATTACTGCCCCCAATCGCTCCCTCTCGTGATGCAGGGGCAGCGGTTGGGGGGGTGTCGCATTTAGCAACAGTTAGCTCACAGGCCGGATCCCGGTGCAGGGGAAGTCAGGAACTTTCGGTTAAATTGGGAGCTCAGATGTCTTTGTTAGCTGCAAGTTTCTCTATGCTCTCCCGTGTATGATGGTCTATTATGACGCTGCCACCTGGCAGGCCTGAGGAAAGGTGCAATTGTCTAAGCCATCCAGGTAAAACATGAGCCAGTAAATGAACCTTATGGGCAAAACGGCAAACCTGGTTATACATTCGTCATCATTAAATCAGACAGGGCATCTTCCCTACTAGCTGGCATCATCGCTGCTCTGCTGTATCATGCTCTGCATAATGCTGAGGAATCCAAGCTCACGTTAATGAGGCATTTAATAATTTCAATTATGCTATGTGAAGGGCTCGCTGTTTTCACACACTGTCCACACAAAGAAAAAAAAAAAAAAGACAATGAGATTCTATTCCTGTAAATCAGACCCTTTTGAAGCAGAACCTCTTGCCCAAAACCATTCTAAAAACTCTCCCAACTATACTTTCCACATGAGGAAAGCAGGCTCTTTCCCTGGATCCACCCAAACAAGACACGCCTTGTCCTGGTGGATCACCACTTGAGCTCTAAGAATACGTTCACATCTACAAGGTTGTCGCTTTCAGGCACGTTTGCTGCTCAGCAGCTCTGTCTCTAGGGGGGGTGGTGGGGGCTCTGGCGCCTGTTGTGGTTTGTTCTGGGCTCCAGAGCAGCTGGAGGAGCTGAGCCCAGGATGGCAACTACACCTCAGGCGCTGTGCTCCCATTTCTTGGCTGCATCAAGCCGGAGCCTAACGCAGGGCTCGTCCACCTCCGCTAGCAGGAAATGCAGGGACGTGGGCTGTGGATTGCCTCGTCTATGCGTGTGACAAAACAACATGCCCAGTTAACAATGTACAGATCCAGTGTCACCTATACTCTTCATGCTCCGTGTGGACATGTCTTCATTTATACACCTCCAGCCATATCCACCATGCCCAAACCAACTGTGCCCAAATTAAGAAACATATAGCTAGTGGTTGTCATTTATGTTTCCTTAGCTCCCTGTTTTCAGCTTTTATCCAGCATCTGGATTGTCTAGCTATCTAATTTTGGACTGCTTGCCAAACACCAGGAAACGCTATACTTGTATGATCAGCAACTAATGCATACTCAGCAAGCACTTAGCCATAGGTAACGCATTCGGGGGAATTGACTCATGTAACTGGTGCATGAGAATTTTTTTATTTCTGGTGTTTAGCAGTGCTCTAGGTACACACTACACGACAGACGTTAATACTAGTTCTGCCCAGTTTTCTTGATAGATTTCCACAATCTGTCAGCATCTGTCATTGTTTGCTGCATTTCTGTCATGGCTTTCCAGGGTAGCATTTCTATCACAGCATTTCGTTCATTTCTGTCATAGCCTTTCGTTTGCAGCATTTCATTCATAGCATTTAGATCGTAGCATTCCTGTCACAGCATTTCCATTGCAGCATTTCTTCCGTAGCTTTTCATTCGTAGCATTTCAGTTGTAGCAGTTCTGTCGTAGCATTTCATTCATAGCATTCTGTCATAGTTTCCGGTCGTAGCGTTTTTTTTCGTCGTAGTGAATTTATTGTGTAGCTTTTATTCGTAGCATTTTCCTTTGTAGCTTTCATTCGTAGCATTTTCCTGTGTAGCTTTCATTCGTAGCATTTTCCTGTGTAGCTTTCATTCGTAGCATTTTCCTGTCATAGTTTCGTTCGTGGCATTTTCCTGTTGTAGCATTTCCTGGGTAGCTTTCGTTCGTAGCATTTCCTGTCGTAGTTTTTCGTTCGTAGCATTATTCTGTCACAGCTTTCATTCGTAGTTTTTTCCTTTCGTAGCATGTTTCCTGTCGTAATTTTCATTTGTAGCATTTTCCTGTCGTAACATTTTGTTCGCTTGTGCTCACATCCAGGGTCTGTCATGTCTACGGATCCATAAGGGCTGAGGTTTTTTTAATTGTCGTCCCACAATCTTCTCGCCTGCATAACTTGCATCATACGATGCACGCTCATTTTATTTTACTTGTACATCTACCCACCACGGTCTGTGGGTACACCAGCCCTGAGGGTTTCAGTTTTGCTACCGGTCTCTGTTTTTTCTGTCATGTTTCGTTCGTAGCATTTCTGTTAGTGCTCACATCCAGGGTCTGTCACATCTACGGATCCATACAGGCTGAGGTTTCGTTTTTAATTGATTGTCATCCCACAATCTTCTCGCCTGTATACCATACGTTATACATGCACGTTCACCATTACACCTTTACTACTACCCACCACAGTCTGTGGGTACACCAGCTGCAGGTTACTCGGGCTCGCTCACTGCATACACTAGGTTTGTGTCATCATTAGGTTCACATTCACGCGCTGTTGGTCTTGTCATTTCTGCACCTACATCCTCATACTTGTCAGGCACAAAGGGATGTTGTTGTTGTTGTTGTTGTTTCATGGGTTGGTTGTCCTCATTTTTCTAGTTTGTGTTTCCATAGATCAGGGCATGTCATGCGTTTTGGAAGCGGCTAATTCACATTCATCTCTCCTTCGCCGCATGGGGGTTTCAGTGCATGGTAGCACCCCATCATTAAGGGGTGGGACCATACTAAACTCGCAGCTGAGTTTTATCGCTGGTGTACCCCTTTCCAGGCCTCAGCTGGCGGGGCAGTTCTTTTTAGGTTGTCATTCCTAACTCCGTCCCAACCTCTTCCATCCACCAGCGCAGTACATGTTTCTATGATTCTTCAACCCAGATTCATGCAGTACTTAATGCGCTCTTGTCCATGCTACAATTTTTAGGTAGCATGGAGGGGTTCATGGCCCGCTCGGCTTGAGTGGAGGTGTCAGCTGCGACCCCGGCTCCTGCTCTCCTCAGCGCGCCTGCAGGTGATGTTGGAATTTCTTACAGTGGCATGTAGTTCTGGGGGCAAGCTTGGTCACAGGTGATCGATCGGGCCAGTGGTTCTTTATCCAGAATATTCCAAGGGCTTCTACCAAGGGGGGGGGAGGTTTTATAGGTTCATGTCTCTGGCTTTCGCTGCATTTGGCCTCATCTGCCAACGCTATCAAGTATCCATCAGGTGACCAGCATTTCAGGCCCCTACAAACTCCTATCAGTCTGCCCATTTTTGCAGCTCACCCTCTCTAAGCCATCGAGAGTATTCAAGGAAGTCAGGGATGTTCTCTTTCGCAGGGCTACCAATTACGTGCGTGGTGTTTCAGACTTCCTGTCACCTACCCGTGGCGCAGTTCCCAGTTAATGCTCCAGGCAGTTCTCTTCACTACACTTACAACTTCCCCATCGTTACAACAGATGGTTAAGCCAGGGATTTGTGGTTTATTACTGTACCACAGTCACGGTGTCGGATTAAGTATTTGTCCTTCTCTGCAATGTTTCTTGGGTCTGCTCTTTTCCCTCTCCCCATGCCTCCTCTCACTGCAACAGTTTGTTCTCATGTCCAGGTTACTTGCCAAACTACGCTCTAATCCAAAACCCCTTTTCTGGATATTCGTCTGGATCGGAGGCAACTTTTGTAGGTCCCGAACAGGGGGTCCCTTCATCAGGTACATGGAGCGCTGGAGGTCCTCCGTTTTAGCAGCTACATACGTAAACCCCCTTTTTCTGTAGTCATCCGGGCATTGGCCATTTCTGGACGGATGGTTTTGCTGACCCTTCTTTGAAGCTTTCACATTACACCTACTTTGTGTCTTTTTGCCCTCTTTTAGGCATACTGACCAGCCAGGCCAAGGCACACCTCAGGTCTTGGTAGTTAGGATTATCGCATTTCCAAGTGAAGACTCGGACTACAAACAAGATTGTTGACAAGATCCTTTCTGATCAAAGGACATATATTACATAGGTTAAAAAGTCTATCTAGTTTAACCAATAAATGAAAAAAAAAATACAATCCCATATACATAATCCTATACCCACTGTTGATCCAGAGAAAGGTGAAAAACCCCAGTAAAGCATGTTATAAATTGCTACAGCAGGGGAAAACATTCCTTCCTGATCCCCCGAGAGGCAATCGGATATTCCCTAGATCAACTTTACCTATAAATGTTAGTATCCAGTTATATTATGTACATTTAGGAAATAATCTAGGCCTTTTTTTAAGCAATCTACACACAGCGGGAGCCTATTGACGGGTACACTCGTCTCGATGTCTGCCGTCACCCGGCAATCATCCTGCAGGACGGTGGTCTGCCTTTGTAAACAAGGCAGATTGCTGTTCTGACAGGAGGGAAGGCATGGATCGTGTGTCTCTGCAAAGCAGAGACTAGGATCCATGTCTTCCCCTAGTAAAAGCACCTCCCACAGTGTAGTAAAGCACTGGTTAGGCACACAATTAACGCTTTGCTCGCCCCTGAGGTTAACCCCTGCCTATTCAGTGTCATTAGTACAGTGACAGTGCATATTTTCTAGCACTGGTTACTGTATTTGTGTCACTGGTCCACAACAGTGTCAGTCAGTGTCCGAATGTCAGTCGCGATATCGAAGTCCCGCTATAAGTCACGGATCACTATTACAAAAAAAAAAAAATTTAAATATCCCATAGTTTGGGATCCCATATACGCTTATTGGAATTTTTTTTTTTACCAAAAATATTTAGCATAATACATATTGGCCTAAATTTATTAAGAAACTACATTTCTTTATCATACATCATCGGACACAGAGCGTCAAGTATTTACTTGGTGGGTTATGGGCCTACCTTAAGGTGTTGACACTGGTAGAACCAATACAGGAAGTTGACTCCCCTATATAACCCCTCCTCCTTCCAGGAGTCCTCAGTTTTTTCGCCAGTGTCTAAGGTGTTGGTCACGAGTGAAGATGTGCTCTGAGGAGCTCCAGGAGGGATCCATGCTGGATTTAAAAAACCTCCACAACCGGATCCATCCTCGCCACTGAGGCCATAGGATGGTACCTGGGCCTCGCATTGAAGAATGAGGTTTTGCCTGTAAGCTTCCCTTTGAGTGCTGGACCTTAGGAACCAGGACTCTTTTTGGTTTTTCATATTACCTAAAGTTGTTCCTGAGGGGTGCTATACAGGTCCAAAGGAGCGGAACCCCTATTAAAAAGGGCCCCAGTCTTTGAAAGTTTAACTACATTGCCCGCCGTGATGGGTGAAAGTTGGATCTGTCTGTTAAGTCAGCAGTATCCTGCAGCGAGGATAAGGTATGGGGAGAAGCCTAGGAACTGTAAAAAGTCCACCTATGCCTTTTTCTCCAAAAAATACATATATATATATATATATCTATAGATATATATATATATCTATAGATATATAGATATATCTATAGATATATATATATATATATATATAGATATATAGATATATAGATATATATATATAGATATATAGATATATATATAGATATAGATCTATATATCTATATAGATATAGATCTATATATCTATATAGATATAGATCTATATATCTATATAGATATAGATCTATATAGATATATAGATCTATATATCTATATAGATATATAGATCTATATATATATATATATATATTATATATATATATATATATATATATATATATATATATGAGATAGATAGAGAGATATATCTATATCTATCTATATCTGTATGCCTTAAAATGTCTCCTCTAGAGGGAGTATATTACACAGTACGATGCCTTTTTCAGCAGCTCTGTGTCTGGCTATAGCAGCGGGTGTGGTCCCTGCAGCCAGAGGGGAGTTCTTAATTGAACAGATAGTGTTTCTCTTCTGAGGTATCTAAAGGGGTTACAGCAGTAGTTTATGAACATACAAAACCAGCCATTTCCATTTTTTGTATAAAGTGAAGTCTTCCTTTAAAACTAGGAGCGTAACAAACACTGCTGATAAAAATTCCCCTCCCCCTCCCCTCTCCTGCTGGAGAGGTGCGGTAACAGCTGACACTTATGTGTAATCAGGTTCTCACCTGAGGCTTAACACAGACGCTCTCAGTTCATATGCTGAAGACAGAAGTCTGTCACACTAAGAGAAACAGGAGCGCTTGGCATGTAAAGGTGTGTAAACAGGCATTTCCAGCACAGGAAATATTATGGTACTCAGCATCAAAGGCAGATCCTTATGGTGACATTGTTTTCTTTTGCTAAAACTATTGTTCAGCAAATACCATAATTTGTTAAAGTGTCTCTGCTGGTGTGCTTAGCACATTTGATTTCCAGTGTACCACAAAGGTACCAAAGATTCCACCCCCAGGCGCTGGGAACTCCAGTCATGCCTCCACACTGTCATCCTCTCCGGAGATACCTGACATGGCAAGCCAGGGTGAGTCATTGGAAGCAATTGGTGGTGCAACTGCTTCTCACACTTCAGCCCCTGTGTGTGTGACTGAAGATGCATTCTCCTCTGCCCTGTTGGGCTAAGAAGGAAGATTAGCGGCTTTAATCGCATTCTCCATCCAAGAGGATAGGAAGCATGCTAGATCCCCCTTCCCAACCTCAAACCCCTTTTTCCAAGGGAACAGTGGGCACAGGATGAGGTGTTATCCTCAAGTGATCACGGGGAAAAACAAGCCAAATTTTCCTCTGCGGAAGAAGCAACAGTTGATGAACCTTATGCAATCTCACAATCTGACAGATTGATGGTACAAACTCTTACAGAGATAGTTCATTCCACTTTTTATACTACTCCTAACAGTGTAAGCTGAAAGTCCAGGTCCCTTCTTTGTTTTTTGTTTTTGTTTTTTAAAAAAAGAGAGAAAAAAAAAAACCTTTTTCAGGGCTTAGTTATGCTGAATGGGATCATATGGATAAGCATTTCTTCCCTCCAAAGAGTTTCTCAGTTCTCTATCATGGAGGAAAAATTCACAAAGGTTGGAAATTACCAGCAGTAGGCTCTGCTATTTCCAGCATCAATAAAAAAGCATAATTGCAATGGCGCTATGTTTTGCCATAGATGCCATAAAAGACCCTATCCACCAGGCGTCTCGCCTTGCGCTTGTGCTAAAACACATGCTTAGGACCCTGTGGTTAAAAGGGTTGGTCAGCCGAAGCATGTTGCAAAAAAGGGTGTCTGACTAGTTTCCCTTTTCATTGGGAAAGGTTTGGTGAAATACATCCAAATGATTTCTAGCAGTAAAGCTCTGTTGTCCAAAAGAAGGTATAAATGTCCTTTTATTTAAAGTGAAGCCACAACAGCTCACAGGTTAAGTACTCTGATGGCCAGTGCAGCCATGGGAGACTTCCTGACAGACATGGGTTCAGATCCACATGTCGGCGTTCACTAAGTGAAGGAGCCACTCCTCACAGGTTAACTACTCTGACGGCCAGCGTAGCCATGGGAGGCTTCCTGAAAGACGTGGGACCTCGTCTTCACGTTGGCTCCTTGTGACCTTGGATAAGTCACTTAAACGGATTCCTTCCCCTGTGCAGGGGCAGCTGCCTCTAGGCAGAGGTGACAGCCTCCACTGTCAGACTCTCGGCATGATTTCCAAGGAGTACTGTTCAGATCTGTGCGACTTTAAGGTAGTCCCTGCACTACTTTGGTACCACTTTGATGCGACTTGAGGTCCATAGACCTCTAGAATACACAGGCATTGTTTCCTGTCGCATCAAAATCGCGCCCCTGACGTATTCTCGGCCGCAAAAGATCATGGTAAAATCATGCAACTTTGGGGTTGCAATAGTGGAAACTGAGCCTAAGAGGAGAAAATATTCAGCCCCTGTATACATGATTGAAAATGCGTTTTACCTCCGCCCTGCAGGGCCTAGAAGGAAAATTAGCAACTTTAATCGCATCTGCTATCCAAGGATGGGAAGCGTGTTCGATTCCCCACCTGAGATCCCTTATCAAGGGAACAGTGGGTAGATGATGAAGGATTACCCTCAGGTAATCGGGAAGAAAGACAAACTGAGTACTCCTGCAGAGGAGACAACTAGAGTTGAACTTTTTTTCAGCCTCGCAATCTGAGAAATTGCTGGTACAAACCTCTTACAGAGATGATTTATGCCTCTTTCAAGCTACCTCTAGTATAGTCAGCTGATAGTTCTGTTTTTTCTTAGGATCCTTGGAACCTTCACTGCCTTTTTCATGCGTTTCCTGTACATGTACAGAGCCACGCAGAAATTCAACAGATCCATTCTAGATCTAAAAGAATCTAAATCAGTTCCTGAAGATCCGCTCCTTTCTATGGAGTCGATCAAGTCAGTAGTTTCTATCCTGCAAGGAGGAAAACTTCTGGCGCCTATCGGCATCAGGGATGCATATCTGCATGTCCATATATTTCCCGCTCACCAAAGGTTTCTGCGGTTCGAAGTAGAACAGCAGAATTTCAGTGTATAGCCTTGCTCTTCGGGCTAGCTACAGCACCTCCAGTGTTCACAAAAGTGCTAGCCCCACCTGTAGCCAGGTCAAGGGCACAGGGCTTAAACAGTCTTGGCATACCTAGACGATCTATTGCTAATAGACCAATCGCTGTTCGGAGTAAGGTGTACGCATTACAACCAGTTACCTGGAAAGGTCTGGGTTGCGTTCTCAACCTAGTAAAGTCTCCATTAAAATCGCTAAAAGGGGGCTGCAGTATTCTGATCATAGATTCAGCCCAGAAAAAGGGTCTTCTTGCCCAGAAAAAAAAAACACAACTCCATAAAAGAGTTGGTGCGGATGGTCAGGTCAAAAGGAGGTCCCTCCATTCGCCTTTGCATGAGGTTGTTAGAAAGGATGGTGGCTTCATTCGAAGCAGTTCCCTTTGCCCAGTTCCATTTGAGACTGTTGCAAAACAGTATTCTATTTGCTTGGAACAAAACGATCCAAGCTTTGAACTTGCTTTTGCAGCTGTCCCAAAGACTCAATTGGTTACTAAAGAATGTCCTAAAGGGTAAATCCTTCAGACCACTTATTTGGAAAGTGGTAATGACAGAGAAGACAACTGTCCAAGGACAGTGTTCAAGAACCAAAAGAGCCTTGCCCATCAACATCCTAAAGATTCGGGCAGTGCGTCTGGCTCTAAAAGCCTGGACTTCCAGGTTAAGGGATTGTACCAACAGGATCCAATCCATCAATGCCATGGCTGTGGCCTATATCAATCACCAAAAGGGGCACCAATAATCTCTCAGTGCAGAGAGAAGTGAACCATATTCTAACTTGGGCAGAAAGAAATATTCTGTGCTCACCGGCAGTTTTCATTCCGGGAATAGAGAATTTGCACGTGCACTACATGTGCCGCCAGCAGATTATTCCCAGGGGAATGGTCTATTCACCCCAACATGTTTCGGGCTGTTTGTCAAGGATGGGAGACTCCGGATGTAGATCTTCTAGCATCCAGTGCAACATAAAGTTAGTCAACTTTGTGTCCACAACAAAGGATCCATTTGCATGCAGAACAGATGCGTTGGTGATACTGTGGGATCAGCTTTTACTGATCTATGCATTTCCCCCTATTCAGTTGCTGTCTCGACTTCTTTGCAGGATCAAGCTGGAAAGAAAACCAGTAATTCTCTCAGCACCAACATGGCCCAGAAGGTCATGGTATGCAGGGGTGGTAAAGATGGCAGTGGAGGATCTGTGGTCCCTTCCACTAAGGCGAGACCTGCTCTCACAGGGGCCAATATTCCATCCTACTTTACGAAGGCTAAATTTAATGGCCTGGCTATTGAGACCCACATTCTGAAAAGACGTGGGCTTTCCAGGGCAGTTATTTCTACTTTAATTAATGCTAGGAAGCCAGCTTCTAGAGCTATATATTATAGAGTCTGGAAAGCTTATGTTTCCTGGTGTGAATCCAAGGGTTGGCACCCTCGGAGATATATTAGAGGCAGAATTCTTGCCTTTTTACAAGTAGGCGTAGAGATGAAGTTGGCCCTGAGTACTATTAAGGGCCAAGTCTCAGCCTTATCAATTTGATTTCAAAGACCACTTGCTACGCATTCTTTAGTCCGGGGTTTCATGCAAGGGGTGATGCGGATTAATCTGCCAGTTAAATCGCCCTTAAACCCTTGGGACTTGAATTTAGTTTTGTCTGTGTTACAAAAACCACCATTCGAACCATTACAGCATGTGCCCTTAGTCCTTCTGACTAGGAAGCTATTATTTTTGGTTCCTATATCCTCAGCAAGGAGGGTTTCAGAATTGGCTGCTCTTTCCTGTAAACAGCCATATTTGATTATTCATGAGGACAGAGTGGTGTTACGCTTTCGTGCAGGCTTTTTGCCAAAAGTGGTTTCGGGCTTTCATCTGAATGAAGATATTGTCCTGCCATCGTTTTTCCCAAAACCATGTTCCAAGGAAGAAAAGTCACTACATTGTCTTAACGTGGTGAGAGCAGTGAAGATTTATTTAAAGAAAACTGCTCAGATTCGTAAGACTGATGTCTTATTTATTCTGCCAGAGGGTCCTAAAAAAAAGGACAGGCAGCGTCAAAATCCACTGTGGCTAAGTGGATTCGGCAAGTTATAATTTGAACTTATGATTTAAAGGGAAAGATTCCCCCTTTTCAAGCTAAGGCGCACTCTACCAGAGTGGTTGGTGCTTCTTGGGCAGTGCGTCACCAGGCATCCATGTCTCAGATATGGTCTTCAGTGCATACATTTACAAAATGTTATCAAGTAGATGTAAAATGGAATGAGGATATAACCTTTGGGCGCAGTGTGCTGCAAGCAGCAGCATAATTCCTAAAGGTCTGGGGGTGCCCTACGGGTTGTGTCGCCCTCCCCTCAAGTAGCATTGCTATGGGACATCCCACCAAGTAATTACTTGAGGCTCTGTGTCCTATGATGTACGATAAAGAAAATAGGATTTTTACAACAGCTTACCTGTAAAATCCTTTTCTTGGAGTACATCATAGGACACAGAGCTCCCGCCCCTCTGTTTTATGGGGTGAGAGTATATTGCTTATATTGCTTGGCTACAAAAACTGAGGACTCCTGGAAGGAGGAGGGGTTATATAGGGGAGTCAACTTCCTGTATTGGTTATACCAGTGCCAACACCTGAAGGTAGGCCCATAACCCACCAAGTAATTACTTGAGGCTCTGTGTCCTAGGATGTACTCCAAGAAAAGGATTTTAGAGGTAAGCTGTTTTAAAAATCCTATTTTTTCCATTTTTTTTTTCTTGGATATTTTTTATAAAAGTAAAAAAATATTGTTTTTTTGTTTTCAAAATTGCCTGTCTTTTTTTGTTTATTGCTCAAAAAACACAGGAGGTGGTCAAATACATAGTTACATAGTAGGTGAGGTTGAAAAAAGACACAAGTCCATCAAGTCCAACCTATGTGTGTGATTATATGTCAGTATTACATTGTATATCCCTGTATGTTGTGGTCATTCAAGTGCTTATCTAATAGTTTCTTGAAACTATCGATGCCCCCCGCTGAGACCACAGCCTGTGGAAGGGAATTCCACATCCTTGCCGCTCTTACAGTAAAGAACTCTCTACGTAGTTTAAGGTTAAACCTCTTTTCTTCTAATTTTAATGAGTGGCCACGAGTCTTGTTAAACTCTCTTCTGCAAAAAAGTTTTATTCCTATTGTGGGGTCACTGGTAGGGTATTTGTATATTGAAATCATATCCCCTCTCAAGCGTCTCTTCTCCAGAGAGAATAAGTTCAGTGCTCGCAACCTTTCCTCATAACTAATATCCTCCAGACCCTTTATTAGCTTTGTTGCCCTTCTTTGTACTCGCTCCAATTCCAGTACATCCTTCCTGAGGACTGGTGCCCAGAACTGGACAGCATACTCTAGTTACGGCCCGTCCAGAGTCTTGTAGAGCGGAAGAATTATAGTTTTATCTCTGGAGTTGATCCCCTTTTTAATGCATGCCAATATTGTTTGCTTTGTTAGCAGCAGCTTGGCATTGCATGCCATTGCTGAGCCTATCATCTGCTAGGACCCCCCAGGTCCTTTTCAATTCTAGATTCCCCCAGAAGTTCTCCCCCCAGTGTATAGATTGCACTCATGTTTTTGCCACCCAAATGCATTATTTTACATTTTTCTACATTGAACCTCATTTGCCATGTAGTTGCCCACCCCATTGACTTGTTCAGATCTTTTTGCAAGGTTTCCACATCCTGCGGATAAGTTATTGCCCTGCTTAGCATCGTCTGCAAATACAGAGATTGAACTGTTTACCTCATCCTCCAGGTCGTTTATGAACAAATTAAACAGGATTGGTCCCAGAACAGAACCCTGGGGGACCACTACCCACCCTTGACCATTCTGAGTACTCCTCATTTATCACCACCCTCTGAACTCGCTCTTGTAGCCAGTTTTCAATCCATGTACTCACCCTATGGTCCATGCCAACGGACCTTATTTTGTACAGTAAATGTTTATGGGGAACTGTGTCAAATGCTATTGCAAAATCCAGCTACACCACGTCTACGGGCCTTCCTTTATCTAGCTGGCAACTTACCTCCTCATAGAAGGTTAGTAGACTGAGTTCCCTAAGTACCCTCGGGTGCAAGCCATCTGGTCCCGGTGATTTATTGATGTTAAGTTTCTCGAGTCTAATTTTAATTCTGTCCTCTGTTAACCATGGAGTTGCTTCCTGTGATGTGTCATGAGGATAAACACTGCAATTTTGGTTACTGAAGTCCCCTGATTCCCTCGTGAAGACTGAGGAGAAGAATAAATTCAATACCTTCGCCATCTCCCCATCCTTTGTAACCATATGTCCTTCCTCATTCTTTATGGGGCCAATATGGTCTGTCCTACCTTTTTTACTGTTTACATACTTAAAGAATTTCTTGGGATTTTTTTTTGCTCTCCCTTGCAATGTGTCTTTCTTAGCCATCCTTATTGCACCCTTACATTTCATGTTGCATACTTTATAAAGTCTGAATGCTGATGATCCCTCAACCTTGTATTTTTTGAAGGCCTTCTCCTTTGCTTTTATATGCATTTTTACATTGGAGTTAAGCCATCCAGGACTTTTGTTCGCTCTTTTAAATTTATTACCCAATGGGATGCATTGGCTAATGCCCTTATTTAATATGCTCTTAAAGCAAACCCATCTCTCCTCTGTGTTCTTTGTTCCTAAGAATGTTTGCCAGCCAATCATGAGAGCTGTTGAACCAGGTCTCTGAAATACCCACAAAATCTAAATCCTCCTCGTACAACAGTATCTCTAGTTCACCCATCTTGTCTGCCAGGCTCCTGGCATTGGTGAACATGCCATGTAGTTTAGACCGGTTGCATATTATCCTCGTATTGGGTGTTCTGGAGATTGCAACTAGGACTTGCTACTATACTTACCTTGGGTTTTTGTGCTTTGGTCAACCTACCACTAATGCCCCCAATACTGTCCTCTGGAATATGTTCCATGCTGACTATCTCTCTCTCTGGACCCCCCCCCCATCACCTAGTTTACAAACCCCTCTAACTTTTTGGCCATCTTCATTCCCAGCTGATCTGCACCTTCCTCATTTAGGTGCAGTCCGTCCCTTCTATAGTACCGGTTATCGACTGAGAAGTCAGTCCAATCCTCCAGGAACCCAAACCCCTCCTTACTACACCAGCTCTTCAGCTTTTTGTTTACTTCCCTAATCTCCCTCTGTTTTTCTGGTGTGGCTTGATGTACTGGTAGTATTTCTGAGAATACTACCTTGGAGGTCCTTTTCCTCAATTTAGCTCCTAATTCCCTAAAATTGTTCTTTAGGACACTCCATCTGCCTCTGACTTTGTCATTGGTGCCAACGTGCACCATGACAGCTGGGTCTTCCCCAGCCCCTCCCAGAATTCTGTCCACATCCGTGATGTGCGGGACCCGAGCGCCCGGTAGACAAAATACTGTTCAGCGCTTCATGTCTTTGTTACAGATTGCCCTCTCTGTCCTTCTAAGAATTGAGTCCCCTACCACCAAAATCTGTCTTTCCTTTCCCTTCGCTTCCCCCCCACTGAAGGAGTTCTTCCCCTGGCAGCTAGGAGAGTCCCTCAGCTCCAGCAGTGCTGGTCCCTGACTGGTTTCACCAATATCACTCAATGGAGCATACTTATTGGGATGCTCCAGCCCTGGATCGGCCTCCCTGGCACTTCCCCCCTCTACCCTTCCTGACTGTCACCCATCTACTCTTTGCTAGTGCCTGCAACTCTTTGTCTTTTCCGCTCTGTCGTATCTCTGGCCCTTTTGTCTGTTCGTTCTTTGTAAAGTGCTTGCAAAACAAAAACCTTAAAAGGCTTGTCCTGTTTTTTTTCTGATCCACATCCCTTTCTATAGCAGAGCTAGTGGATAGGATGGCAGGCATAGACATTTCATTAAATTTGGGCCTGGCTAATAACCGGTCCTGAATTTTTGTATAGATCCCCTCTAGTAATTCGGCTCTTAACATTAGGTGAATGGCGATAAGCTTTTGTCCCTCAGGTGGTACATCGGGACCAACCTCCAGATCTGCATCTATTGCGTCTTGTTTCAGGTGACGCCAGAAACAAACCCATTCCTCTCCCGGATTCTGGCTTAATTTCATTACATCCATGGTAGAGGTTCTACCATACAGCTCTGTAAGCTTTCCTAGAAGGGCCTTACAAAACTCTTTACCCCCAGATGTTGTCCGCTCATGAGTGGTGATGCTAAAACGAGACATTACAGCATCTGCCATTTCATCTCCTATTTTATCCCTTAGAATTCTGGCACCGTCCATCCCACTCATTCCGTAACTAAATTGGTTCTGACTGAACATTCTTGCGAACCCCCGCAAATTCATCTTATAGTCTGACAGTTCGGCTAGGATGTTCCTGATCTCTGATGATGTAAAAAGGCCATGCCATACTACCCTCTCGCCTGGGGCCCTTTCTCCATTTGTATTGGGGGCACCCTCAAATTGTTGTACCCAGACTGGATAAGCCTAGGGGTGGAGAGTGGGTGTATATTGGGGGGGGTTAATAGTGGACTAATGTATACGGTTTCACATACAGTGGGCTCTGATAAATAATCCCCCAGGAGAAGAATATAGAGTAGGTAGGCTAAATCATACTCTTTCAGAGCCTTTATACAGATCGTAGTTAGCTTTAGGCTGAAGAGCAGAGGCTTCAGTGGTTATAGAAGATGGTTAAGGGAGGGAGTTTGAGCTGCAGGATGGAGAAACTGGAGAGGGATAGAGAGAGAGAAGAGTCAGTGACAGCAGGAACGGTGGGAAATTCAGGAGAGACAACAGCAGTTACAGATCCAGCTGATCCTGCTTGTCTCAACAGGGTTAGCCCAGAGAGGGCTTACTCCATTTCCCTTATTGGATCACTAGGTTCGGCAATCTCCTCTCGTCAGGTATACATAATGCGTTTCTTCCGGACTGAAACTGCCTTCTGTATACCCTGGTGGTTCACCATAATATGTACAACGACAGTGTGCTACAATCAACCCTCTATATGCACACAGATAAAGTGAAAAAATAGATATATACATCCTCAATATGCACACAAACAAAAATGAAAATAAAATAATTAGTAATAATGATGCTCAGTGCAATACAATAAATCATGTGCTTTGTGTAATGAAAAACCTAGTAACATACTAGGACAAAAGCACCAAATTAGGAGACCTAATGAGACCCCCAAAAGCTATAAAAATATCCACAAATGCTTGATAAATCTATGAGACGATTAGCCTGTCCAGAGAATGGCTTATAAATAGACAGTACAATGATTCACCGGAAGATTAATCCAAACAGCTCCTCCTACTGACTTGTACTCTGTTCGGGATAATCAGCTGTTTTCTCCTGCTAATTCTCTTGTTTATCCTCATTAGGGTAGGAGTATGCACATGTAAACAAGAGAAATGCATCATTGCACAGTGACCAAAAACATGGAAGGTATATAGGAAAAACAATGTGTCCACTCACATTTGCTGATATCAACCAAGGCTTAAAATGCAAACAGTCAGACACCTAGCGCGATATATCCTTTTCATTACACAAAGCACAGGATTTATTGTATTGCACTGAGCATCATTATTACTATTCCTACTATTTCTTACCAGTTCACCATAATAGACTTCTGCAGCCACAACTGATCTATGTCTAAAGTCTTTGTAGCCTGGAGTCTGGTTCTAAACTCAGTGAGGAGTTTCTCCCACCTCTAGGTTTCAAAAGTACCTTCCAAAGGAATACACCATGCTGTACCCTCTGACCATCTATGCCAATCTTTAAGGGGTCTCGTGGCCTGAGCCCCAAACCCAGACCTCATGTGCTGTACAGCTGTCTGGTGGGGAGTCTAACTTTTTTTCTCCCAAGCATGGTCGGCCAATTACCCATGATGACTCAAATCGCTTATGCTAGAATTTACTACTCACGTTGATATGCTACAACTGTACATCGGCAGCCCTATAAACTTGTTCGCCAGAAAACTAGGAAGCACAATGAAACCCTCCGCTATTCAAAATTAAAAATGTGGCTTCTTTCCGTCTGTATCTAGATGTTACAACGATGGGGATGCCTCCTACCGTCTACTCACAAAAATAGTTGACTGTCTCTACCCAAAACTGAATACAGTATTAAACTCCACAAAACAACTGAAATTAAACCTAAAAAACTCCCAAAATGATTCTACTGGAAACAAACAGAATTCAGTACAAAAACAGACTATTTTCACGTGAGACTGAAATATTGCACAAAAAACAATGCAACTAAAGCCAAAAAGTGAAATGTAAAAAGATGACTTAATTTCACTAAATGCTGAAATTCAGCCCAAAAGCAGAATTCAGCAGAAACAAAATGGTAGTTGTAACAATTGAAATTCAATCTACAACAACATGGCCGACTAAATTTGGTCTACAACAAAATGGCCAATGAAATTTGGTCTACAAAAACATGTCAGAAGAAATTTGGTCTACAACAAAATAGTGGTACTACCAACTGAAATTCAGTTGCCAATCCCACCAAAACCAGCACAAACCGAGATTTCTTCACTAGAAAACTGAAATTTCTCAGCACAAAACTGACTACACAATTGAGACACCAAATGAACACTTAAATGTATACGAACTAAACACTTTAGGCTATATTGATTAGGGCCTATAGAGGACTCAAATATAGGTTATTTAACTAACCAATATATCTAACACGAAATGCCAAAGTTATATAAAGCACAAAATATACTTAGCTTCCACTGGAACAGGACAATGAGAAATCCTTGCTGCATGCTTGGCCTTTTCATAGCTCAAATTATAGTCCTGTATCCCAGAGACCACCCACAGGATGTAGTCACAGGGCGTAGACCTCTTAACCACTAAAAGTATCCTTTTGTGAGTGATGTCAGCAATACATGGTTGCACCTCCCCCCCCCATAGCCGAATGGTCAATTGAATATGCAGCAGCAATTTTAAAACACGATGTTAAAGCTTACTAAACAACCTGTGGGTGAGAGATATTATTACACATGTATAGGGACATGTGTCATGAATCAGTTAAACAATATCCACAACTGATACAATCTACCTGTTGGTCCCATAAATAGGTACTAAAAGTACAATTCATACATTTCTACTTCTCATAGGGGCCTAGCTTTCCTCATATACATCACAAACCTATTACACAATATACAGTTACTTATACCAAACACTTTAGGTTGTATTAATGGGGTCCTATAGAGGACTGAAATATAGGTTCGCTTCACATTTAATAGACCTACCCACAATGACAAAACTATACAGTGCCCGCCGCCGATATTGTGTTTCCAGCGCAAAAATCACCGCTGCGAGGCTGTGCTTCTCGTGCTCGCCATCCCCACGAGATGCCGCGCATCCATAGGAATCCATTGGGGGCGGCGAGCGGGAGGAGTGACAGAGCTCGGCGCTGGCTCCCGCAACGGGGCTCGCAGGTGTCAATCTTGCCGCTAACAGCAGCGAGATTGACACAATATCGCCGCCACCTACTGTAACATACAATTAAAATCCCGCCATTATACCAAAAGAGGAAACACAAAAAAACTATTTTTGCAAAGCAGAACTTGCCTAACACAGCGGACAGAGAAAACAAACTCCTGGCCTATGGACAACAAAAGATTTCAAAAACTAAAATAAAATTGGTCTTACCAATGGCCGGCTGTTTTGTTGTCCTGGACTGGATTCGCTTCCTCCTCTCGGTCCGCTGTGTAGGAAGCTATGTTGGCTCCAAAAATCCTGGCCCTCCAAAACTGTTGTGAAAATTCAAATACGCTATGCGTAATCAATTTCACTTTTCAGCTATTTTGGGTAATGCAATGAGTGCATTTTGCTTTTCAAGTAAAACAAACACAGTTGTTGTTCGTATGGAAGCTCCGCAGACGGTCTTGCGTGACAATGTGAGCAAATAGGACTTTGAACAGGGATAACAATAGAGGCTTGGTGGCTATTCAAATCAGCCAATGAACCCAGGCATTCCTTCAAACAGTAGGTGTTATACAGCTCTTAACCAATGGAACAATGACTAGGGTAGTGTATGGGCGTGTCTGTGCAGGCCACATTTTCCCGCCCTTTGTACCTGTAAACTGTGCTCTACAGTTTAACAAAAGGGACCCCAAAAGGGTGAAAGAAATCGTGAACGTTGTCCGATAAATGCGCACACACACTCCCGTTTCTACCATTGGCGCGAATCTTTATTTTGCATGGTTCAGAGAACAATGCATAGCCGGATTATACTACCATTCCTGTGTATGGGAGACTATCTGCAGGGACACGCTCATGGTTCCTCCACGTGATGATCAGACACATAGAAAGACATGAGCGCACATCCTTCCACAAAGGCAGATGGGTATCAAACCGATAATGTCTTCGCAGAGAGAACATATTTCCTCCAAATGAACAAGTCTATGCATAACGCAGGGGCCCTCGCTAGCGGACAAGCCGAAGATCTTCACAAGCTGAAGATCTCTCTATCAACAGGAAGTTTTTCACTACCAATGGTCCTTCTCTTAAGAGCGAGACGCAAGTAGAACTAACACTGGGAGACACTGTGACAATACATATTGAATACATCTTAATAAAATTTCTACAACAGGAGTGCACCAGTATTACTATTTACATTTGTGATTGGTCATCACAAAGCACACAGCCAATTAGATTGCTTTGATTCACAGCCAATAATGAGTAATCAAGTTGGACTTGATTTAATTTACGATCCAGTTGCACTTATATTAGTGCGGCGAATTAGTGTGTGTGTGTGTATATAATAAATATATACACAGTGCCAATCCTGACCTCCCTGGGGCCCTAAGCAAAATTCTGCTAAGGGGACCTCTACCTAACCAGTGTTGCCCTGAGCTATGTAAACCATTTGCCATTGCCACACAGTCACACCTGACACTTCAGTGCTCCCAATACAATCCTCCCTCCTTTAAACAAAACCGTCAAATAATAAGTACAATATATATATATATATATTACATCAGGGTCCCCAGAGAGCCTCCCCCTACATTAGGGTCCCCAGAGAGCCCCCCTTACATCAGGGTCCCTAAAGATCCTCCCCTTACATCAGGGTCCCCAGAGAGCCCCCCTTAAATCAGTGTCCTCAGAGGGTCTCCCCCTTCATCAGGGTCCCCAGAGAGCCTCCCCTTACATCAGGGTCCCCAGAAAGCCCCTCCTTACATCAGGGTCCCCAGAGAGCCTCCCTTACATCAGTGTCCTCAGAGAGCCCTTCCTTACATCAGGGTCCCCAGAGAGCCTCCCTACTTACATCAGGGTCCCCAGAGAGCCTCCCCCTACATCAGGGTCCCCAGAGAGCCTCCCCCTACATCAGGGTCCCCAGAGAGCCTCCCCTTACATCAGGGTCCCCAGAGAGCCTCCACTTACACTTGCCCATCAGCGCAGCCTCACCAGTGCAGCCTGATCAGTGCCCATTCAAGCAGCCTCACCAGTGCAGAGAGTGCCCATCAGTGCAGCCTCACCAGTGCAGAGAGTGCCCAGGCATCAGTGCAGCCTGATCAGTTCAGACAGTGCTCATCAATGCAGTCTCATCAGTGCCTATCAATGCAGCCTGATTAGTGCCCTTAATGCAGCCTCACCAGTGCAGACAGTGCCCATCAATGAAGCCTGATCAGTGCTCATCGGTGGGGGGATCACTTCTTAAATTTGCATCATTTCAATATGCATCATTTCTTAAATTTACTCCTGAAGGGGATACAGTAAATGTTTTATCGCAACAGAGGTCATCTTACTTCAGGCTGGGGAGGGCTGTGTTTCAGTGGAGAGCAAGGTCCTTGCACCTCTTCGTGGGGGTGATGATTCTGTCCTGTCATGTCAAGTCTCGTCTCTTCTCTTCAGCCAGCGCCCAGCCCACAAGCTCAGCAAGTCACATAGGATGGGACGTTCTTGACGTCGCTCGTACCCTCCCCTGACGTGCCACGTGACCTGCCTCTGAGACTCCTGGGAGGTGGGAGTTGTAGCTTGCTGCGCTGATAAGATTACCTTTAGCGCGGCCGGACTACAACTCCCACAATGCAGCGCAGCCTGCGCCATGGCGGACAGCTATCAAAAAAAAAAATAACAGACAGCCAGCGCCGCGGCCGTTTTAAAGATAATGTACGTGGCCTGGGGGGAAATTTCCATGCTGGGTCTTGGGGGGGGGGCCCCCCCACATCGGTGGGGCCCTACACAGCTTGCGTAGTGAGCGTATAGGGCGGATCGGCTTTGCCAACAACACTACACACGGCCTCCGTGTAAGCAGCCTTATATAGTGTGGGACGTGGACTTATTCCCCCGAGCCATGATTGGCCAAAGGAACCCTGCCTTTGGCCACTCATCATACAGCAATGCACTGCGAGATTGCAGTGCATTATGAGGCGTTCCGCAGCGCTCAAATTTCCCGCGAACGCCCCATAATGTTCGCTGTTCTGCGGACGGGCGAACACCCAATGTTCAAGTCAAACTTATGTGTAACCCAAACATCGAGCTCATCCCTAGTGGTCAGTATAAACCCCTATTAGATTGGTGGCCAGTGTTGAAACTCCTCTTTATATTAGTAGTTGATAAAAAAAAAAAAATCAGCATTGACATTGATTTGCGCCCCCCCCCCCCCCCCCAGCACTGCCACTGATTCCAGGAGTTCTAGCATCCCTAGGAGTTTTCTGTCTATTATTCTTTTACATGATGACACTACAGTCAATTATCAAATGGATATGAAATAAATGATCTTGGGGCTGTCTGCTCAACTGGTGTATCTTTGTTATTTTTCCACTTTATTTTATTTTATCTCATATAAAACTAGTCCCATAAGATGTTTGACCGGACACCGTGTGTGGTCTGGTCTGGTGCATGGAGGCAAGTATTAAAAGAATCTTTGAATAAAGCAAGATCAATAGTGAACATCTTCAAGTCTTCCATTGCAACACTGACGATATTGGAGCATTGTGGCCTTACTCTTTTAACCACTTCAATACCAGGCACTTATGCACCTTACCGCCCAGACCAATTTTCAGCTTTCAGCGCTTCCACACTTTGAATGACAATTACTCAGTCATGCTACACTGTATCCAAACAAAATGTTTATCATTTTCTTCTAACAAATAGCGCTTTCTTTTGGTGGTATTTAATCACCACTGGGTTTTTTATTTTTTGCGTTATAAGCAAAAAAACCACGACAATTTAAAAAAAAAAACATACTTTTTTTTTAGTTTCTATTGTAAAATTTTGCAAATAAGTCACTTTTCTTCATAAATTTGTGCCAACATTTATACTGCTACATATCTTTGGTAAAAATAACCCAAATTAGTGTATATTATTTGGTCTTTGTGAAAGTTAGAGTCTACAAACTATGGTGCCAATCACTGAAAATTGATCACACCTGATGTACTATCTCACCTAAAGGCCTATCTCATTTCTTGAGACACTAACAAGCCAGGAAAGTACAAATGACCCCTGCAAATGGCTGAATGAAGACGTGCTAGATCAGAGCTCGCGATCCCCGCCTAGCTACCCCAGCTGTTAGTCACTATCCTGGCTATCCTCTGCGGCATGCCCGTTACCAGAAGGAAGAAGGCGCAAGGGAGCAGTCAGAAAGCAAAGACCGCAACGAAAACAACAAAAGCAGCAGGATATCGCGGGAAGATAGATCACTATCTTATGGATTCTCAGGCAGCTTCTTCCGCCTCTCCCGCTCCCGCTCCAAGGATGACGGACTAACGAGATTCACCACTGACTCCCCCGGACCTTAGGGTCTTGCTTACCTCTCCAACAGTTGCTGCCATCTCTGACTCCCCTGACGGCTTTCAGAACACTCTCGGGACCTCCCTCTCAACCGCTCTCGCTCTTTGTTGATTCGGACTTGCGAGCACTGCTGCAGGCCCTGCCAACTAAGGCTGATATTGAGGCTCTTATCGGTCGCTTGGAGGAGCAGCACCGGAGAGACTTTACTGAAGTGAGGCAGGATGTGCAAGCCCTGTCATCCCGCCTGACTACCGGCGAGGCATCCCTGGAATGTTTGCAGCAGCGACTCACCAACTTAGAGATGCGGCAGGACACTCACACACAGACATCGGTGTCCCTGCAGCTCCGTTTGGAGGGAATGGAGGACAGGAGCCGACGCAATAACTTGCGGCTCCGAGGACTACCGGAGGTCACGGGCTCGGAGGATTTGGCAGCGAAGGCGATTGCGATCTTTCGACAGCTGACAGGTGAGGCTATCCCTGTAGACCTAGAGCTAGATCGGATACATAGAGCCCTGGGACCTAGGCCAGCAGACCCTAATCGGCCACGAGACGTCATATGTAGAGTCCACCGTTTCACACAGAAGGAAATTATCGCCCGCAGGGCGTGGGAAGCGGGGGCTGTGGAATACGAAGGTGCATCTATTAAAATCATGCCTGATGTATCAAGAGCCACGCTCCACAGACGAGGGCTGCTACGACCGGCCCTGGATATAGCCCGCCGTCAGGGAGCGACATATAGGTGGGGTTTTCCCCTCTCAGTTACATTCAGGAGAGGGGAAAAATTGTTCACTCTCCATACACCAGGTGATTTGTCTGCTTTTTTTTTTCCATGGACGCTGAGCCGATCCAGATACCAGACTGGCTGCAGCCTATTCCACAGCCGATGAGCCGTTTGGGCCATCCAGACTCTGCAGCACCATGAGGGAGTTCCTAGCCGCGGCTAAAAGGAAACCGAGTAGCAGTCCAGCAACGGTACAGCAACTGTACTGACGATAGTATCTATTGGACCGATGTGTGTTCTATAGTGTTAGTTGCTGAACACTACCTGAACTATTGTTCTGTTGTTTTGTTTTGTTTTTTTCCATCTGTGGCTAGCAGTCACTTCTCCCCCTCCCCCTTCCCTTTTTTTTTTTTTTTTTTCCCTGTGGGGAACCCCCTAGATGCCCCTAGTAATGCTCCCTGGACACCCCCTGGACAAACGGTCCTCCCCCTTTTTTTTTTGGATCTTTTTTGGATCCTTTCTATGACTGAAGACTCAAGGTTGCTTAAGGGATTGGTTCATATGACTTAGTGTTTTAGTGACGAAATAATTATTGTCTTACTATTGATTACTTATTAAAGTGTTACATTTACTTAAAGGTATCTATACTAAACGGGATCATGGTATAATGAGAATATGCTTATAATCTTTGTCAGGGGGTGTAGGGGTTGTATGATGGCCATATTAGTTACCTCATTGTTTCCCACCTTGCTGCGCCCCGGCCTATTATGACAATGAATGATGGATTTGTGGGATGCTTAGAGGTTAATGGCCCCGTGTCCCCCTCTATTGACCAAGACCTTCGGTTCCTTCAATTCCTGCTCTTCAGTGTAACAGGGGGTATTAGCTCCAGCGGAGCGGAATTACCCTCTCCCACTGTGGAGTTTGGAGATGCTTGGGGACCTGGAATTGAGGGTCTCAGAGAGGGGTTCCCGCTATCCCTTAGATGGGACAGGGGCGCTGTTGAGGCTGGGAATACTGGGTTAGGGGTAGTGGAACGATAAATGTTCCTCATGATTAGGTGCTTCTGGACGAGTAGATCCCGGGTGGTAGCCATGGATTAAGGACCCGGCCAATGTCATGCCTAGGAGAGAAGTCACCAACCCACTTCCAATTTAACCTAAATTCACTGGGAGATGTATGTAACTGGGGCATGGTGGGATCCCCGGGGCGGGGGTATTTTATGTACATGAAGGTGGGGGAGATGGGGGGAGTCCGGGGACGTCTGCTCCCCTCCTCCGGTCAGACAGGCCCCCTCTTATTCTTGGGGGGTGTCGGGCCGGGGGAGGGACACAGGCGTCTCTGGTTAATATTATTTTGATATTATTATTAAATATCGATGCTTAAATTGGTGGTGGTAAAATAATGATGTTTTTGGTCTAAGTTTAATATACTGTTTAAGTATATAATCCTATGAAGATAGGGGTGGGGTGGGGGGGGGGGGATTTGGGATGCTCTTATGGAGTTTGCTCTAACCACTTCCCCACATAGGCCGTCACACAAACCCTCCAATTTATTTTGGGGAGTAGATGTGACTTATTATTTGGTGTTAACCAATTTAGTTGTTTTAAGTTAAGTGGTGTGAGGAACGGATTGTAATTCCGTCCCTCGCTCCATTTTTCTTTCACGCCCTTTTTTTTTTTTGGGGGGAATGGATAGCCTTAAAGTGTTTTCACTCAATGTGAAACGAAAAATGTTGCTACACAATTTGAAGGCCTCTCACACTGACATAGCATTCATACAAGAGACCCATTTTAGAGAGGACAAGCTGCCTGTACTTAAGAACAGATTTTTTCCTGTAATATATCATGCCGCTAATAAATTGACTAAATCTAGAGGTGTATCTATCCTCCTGTCTAGTAAATTTTCATGGGTTTGCAGTGAGTCTTTGCTAGACGAAGGGGGACGTTTTGCGTTTATAAAAGGGCTTCTCGGCGGGGTGCGTGTGACCCTAGCAACGATCTATGCATCTAATGATCACCAGGACATCTTTATCCGTCAAATTTTGGTCAAATTGATGGACTTCACGGAGGGCCCACTGATCTTGGGAGGGGATTTTAATGTTCCCCTGATCCCTCAAGTAGACACCTCCTCAGGGAAATCATCAGTTCCTATAGGCTCCCATAAACGGATTAATCAAGCTATACACAATGCCCAACTTATCGACGTGTGGCGTCTTCAGCATTCGGGTGAAAGGGACTATTCATTTTACTCTCCACCCCACAAGGTATATTCGAGAATTGATTTTTTTTTAATCCCCCATGCCTAAGTTGCATGCTGTTCGTGAAACTTCCATTGGTCTGATCACGTGGTCTAACCATGCCCCTATATCAATAATATACGCCCTATTGCAGGTTGTTTCACATGCGACACGCATGTGGAAATTGAATGAAAGCATCTTACAGGTCCCAGAAGTAGTAAAGAATTGTCTCTATACTTTCAGACAAATCGAACTCCTAATAGTAATCCAGGCATAGTATGGGAGGCTCACAAGACAGTCATACAAGGCATTTTTATCAAACACGGCTCCAGAATTAAAAGAGACAAGGAACGACAACTAAATCTGCTTCTGACTAAACTTCAAGTTACGGAATCTAAAAACAAAGATGCACTCTCTCAGGTAATAGAATGAGAATTAGCTGAAACTCTGGCACAAATTAATGATCTTCTACAATACAGAGCCAAGGCGGCACTGCAGAAATGCAGGAAAACCAGTTACGCATACGGGGATAAGTGTGGGAAAATATTAGCTAGGTCAATTAAGGAACAAAAACTCCAATCATACATACCACATATGTAAACGAAAATTGAAAAACGACTCTGGCCTCCCCAGGGACCAGATTTCCTTTATTATGGAGTTGTTGGTCTTTGCGGCTTCCCATAACTATTTTTGGTTTTCAGGGCAGTTCTATCGCCAGAGTCGTGGCGTGGCCATGGGGGCCAAATATGCCCCCAGCCTGGCCAACTTATTTATGGCCAAGTGGGAGGAGGATGTCATCTATGCTAACCGGAACCCCCACCTAGTTTTGTGGGCGAGGTACATAGATGACATCCTCCTCCTGTGGGATGGAGATGGTTTGGAACTCCAACAATATTTGTCATCCCTTAATAACAACAACCGCGGGATCTTTTTGAACTTTGAGACAAGTCAGACTCAAATTCACTTTCTGGACCTCACTATATCCATTGAGAATGGGATTCTGTCTACTTCAACCTTTTTTAAGGATAGCGACAGGAATTCCTACATTCCGCTTGGAAGTTGTCACCACAGACCCTGGCTAAAGGGAATTCCGAAAAGCCAGTATATGAGGGTCCGTAGGAACTGTTCTAACCTGGAGAACTTTCTATCACAAAGCAAGGTCATTACAGACAGATTCCTAGAAAAGGGATATTCCAATGGAGATCTTATTCCGGTGCTAAAAAATGTAGAAGAGATGGATAGGGAACTTCTGTTGAAGGACAGACCCCGTACTAGCACCTCCACAGATAATTTAGGAATCCCCTTTATCACGACTTACTCACTTCAACACAAAGAGATCAAGCAATTGGTTTCTAAACACTGGCACATAATTACAAATGATCGGATTTTGAAAGAAGCCCTACCACCTGGGCCTAAAATTGTCTTCAAGGGGGCACCCTCGTTTAAGAACAGGTTAGCCCCAGGAGTATTAGATCCCCCCCACGTGAGAACAACTTTTTTTGATCAGCTAACCGGTTTTTACAGGTGTAACAAATGTCGGGTCTGTTCCTACAACTTATGTGTGACCAGGAGGACCCAAACTTTTGTTTCGACAAAAACTGGGCGGACCCACCATATTACTCCATTTATTACCTGTTCTACCACTGGAGTGGTCTACTTATTGCAATGCCCTTGTGGCTTGCAATATGTGGGGCGGACCAAACGCCCCCTCCAGGTGAGGCTCAATGAGCATATTACGAATATTCTGACAGGCTTCAAAAACCATTCGGTCTCAAAACATTATAGGATGGTTCATAATAGAGACCCCTCTAACACCTTGTTTTTGGGAATTGACCGATATAAACCCCATTGGCGGGGTAGCTCCCTGGTTAGAGAGATCTCTAAATCTGAAATGGCTTGGATCCATAGGATCAAAAGCTACACGCCACACGGTCTCAATATAGATGTGGATGTAAATTCATTTATCGATAACTCCTAATTTTGGTTTGCATAATCTCAACAACTGGACACATCTGACCTTTGGTAACACCCCGCTTTACCAATTTTTCCATTGTTGGAATAAGGCTTCGGCCTAATTCTTAGCCATCTCTGGTGAGATATACTTTGGTCGGGGCCAAAGACTAGACTCGATCGAAATTCTTCAAGTTCTGGCCAATACGGACACCAAGTGGAGGTGGCCATATTGTTACTGGTCCTCACCAGCTATCAACTCAAGGGGTCCCTTATAAGATCCAGCAGTTTCCTTTGCCTAAATACTTTTGGCCCAACATATCCAATATTTTAGTCAATGTAATTTTAAATATTTTTTCCATTTATACCTAGTACCCCTATCCTTTAGGGGACCTGACACATTGTTAATATGCGGGTGTATATGCATGTTTTGAGACCATATGGATGTGGGGGGCTTGACATGTATACCCTCGATGTAACATATCGGAGTAGATACTAGGTAATAATACATTTTTAATACATTTACCTCACCCTGTTCTGTTCTTATATGTTACTTTTTTTGTAGAATTGAATGGGGCTGTATGTTATACGACCCCTATTAATAAGATGGGGTGCCTTGCCCCCAATGGTAATGAGTCTAGGAGGTTTAGCATATAAGCTGTCCATTATTGGGGACATTGTCTTCCTTTGCTTCATATATCTGGCCAATTCGATTGGTCCCTTATTGTAAGAATGAGGTTTACCCTATGGGCACAAAGGGTCTGTATCACTTTAATTGGCTCTTTGCTATTGGGTGCGAGGTGCCTCATTTATGTGCCCGCGATTGGGGATATCTTTATATGGTTTTTGGTATGCAATTTAGTATAATTGTTTTATGTAGCAATGAATTTTTTATATAATTTTATAATTTTAACAATTCTATGTATAGAATTTTGGATAATTCTATTTTTAAAAAGGAAACCCTCTTACACTCCTTTTGGCTATACATATCTTGTCACCAGATCGGCCCCTATATTTAACCTTTGAGGCCCGCCCCCTGTGTTCAAAGGGCGATGGGGTGCCTTGCCCTCAAATGGTAATGAGTCTGGCGGGTACTATTTGAGTGGCCATTGGAGTGTAATAATGTTTGCCTTGCGTAAGTCTTCTCTGTGGGTTTAAATTACTGGAGAAGTGGCGGGAGCGGACTGACGCAATCGTCGCCATTCCCGTGATTCTTTAATACCTGTGCCCACATCCAAGATGGCGCTCTGTGTATCTCCTGTTCAGTTTCAGAGCGAGGCTTGGTGTCTGCACAAATAGTGGTGGCTCAGCGCGCTGCCCGTTCCCCATTGAGAACGTCAACCTGTGACGAAACGCGTCTGGGAGGGACGTGCTGACGTCACCACGCTTTGCTCTGAGTGGACGGGAGCTGTTTGAGTGCCGGCCGGCATTGTTGATATTCGTTTTTTATATGTAAGTGCTTGCTTTGTTTTAATAAATTGGAGTTGTACGTTATCACACCATTGGCTGCTTCTCCTCTCTATATACATACCCATTTGAGCCCGCGAGGACCTGTCAGGACGGGATCGAGATACTCTGCCAGTGCTTCATTGGGGCTATCTTTGGTCGTCTTTCTGGTGAGCAGGAACCCCTGTAGGTTCATCCAACCTATACCCCGGGTCACACAGAGGTTGCACTCTGCTATTTATGCCCTCACTAGTTCACTATCTGGTAAGCGGCCCCGCGTACCTGTGCACTGGGTGTTCCTTTAGTTGTATGGCAAACTGGTGGTTTTTCACAGTAGATAATAAGGACACCTTTTATTGCATGCTGTACACGATTCACATTTTTTTGGCGTCCCTGTAGTGGTTACACCCCCAGGGTGCCTGCATGATATTCAGTTTATGATTATACGTGTGTACACACCCCCTCCTTCTTTGATGAAATATGTTTATGTCAGTATCACACTATGGTCTTTTGTATTTGATTTAACCCTATGTGGATTCGTTCTGCTGTTTGAGCGCAAAGGATCGTGTCCATTTGAAGTGCTCCCAAAGGCCCGGGCTGGGTTTTAAGCCACCTGCCTGATTTGGCTTACATTCTGGTAAGCAGTTCACCACACAGTCACCTGTATTTTCTTCACTTCATCACACAGAAGGATTTTGGACTTTATTGTTTACTATCACAGATTGTTTATTATCACAGACTTTATTGGACTCACTCTAGCGCGGTTTATCTGTCTATATACATACCACATATGTCCTCAAATGCCCAGAAAATATCTTTGCCATTGGATATTTCGGAGGCTTTCCAAGTTTTTTTTTCATCACTCTATAACATACCACCTGCTACAAACTCCCAATTACTGATGGATGAATATGTGCAAGCAGCTCACATGCCCACTATTACACCTGAAATCAAAGCGGAACTAGACAAACCGGTAAGTTTAGAGGAACTGACAATCGCAGTAAACTCTACAAAGCTGGGAAAAGCCCCCGGCCCGGACGGCCTCACCCTGCAATACTATAGAATCCTGCTCCCTACATTAGGACCCTTTATGGTAGATCTGTTCAATGACTTGGGCAATGATGAGGCCCTTCCTAGAGATACGTTAAAAGCATATATATCCGTTATCCCGAAGGAAGGCAAGGACCCGACCCTATGTGGCAGTTATAGGCCAATCTCTCTTCTAAACGCTGATCTTAAATTGTTCACAAAAATTTTGGCGACTCGTCTAGCAACTCATCTACCAGACCTGGTGCATCTTGACCAAGTAGGCTTTGTTCCTACTAGGGAAGCGAGGGATAATACAACCAAAGCCCTAAATTTGTTACATGTAGCTAGAACCTCCCTCACACCATGCGTATTTCTTAGTACGGATGTGGAGAAAGCGTTCGATCGGGTGAACTGGCAATATATGTTCACGGTTCTTTGACACCTGGGCCTGGGAGATACCATTATTCAATGGATTACTACAATTTACTCACAACCTACGGCTCAGGTTAAAGTAAATGGGGTCCTTTCTGACCCCTTTTCTATAAGAAATGGCACCAGACAGGGATGTCCACTTTCCCCCTTGCTATTTGTCCTGTCTCTAGAACCATTTCTAAATAGAATTCGTCTGAACCCGGACATCCAGGGCATTAGTGTCGGAGGTGATCAGCACAAAATTTCGGCCTATGCGGATGATATGCTCTTTTCATTGACAAGTCCTGCTATTTCGCTCCCCAATCTATTACGCGAGTTCGAGATCTATGGATTTCTTTCCAACCTGGAAATTAATTTTCATAAATCAGAAGCTATAGGGATACCTCTTTCCGTGCTGTCTACACTTAAGTCTAGTTTCAAATTCAAATGGACAGCGACAGCTCTGCAATATCTAGGCACATGTATTCCGACGGAGACGTCACGCATATTTAAACTTAATTTTCCATCACTGTTGTCTAAAACCCGCACGCTTTTAGAGACTTGGAATAGGGGCCTGCATTCATGGTTTGGCCAAATTAATTTACAAAAATGAGTATTCCGAATAAATTTCTATATTTACTTCAAGCCTTACCAATTAGGATCCCTATATCTTACTTTAAACAAGTTAACGCACTCTTTCCTTCCTACTAACTTTCCTTTCATTTAATGATTCTACCTAAGCAACATGGCGGGCTAGCTTTTCCGGATATCCGAGCATATTATCAGGCAATCCATGTAGGTAGAATTGTACATTGGTGCCGTCATGGCCGATCTAAACTATGGGCTCTTGATAGAACAGGCCCATGTATTCCACTCTCAAGGGCCCTGTGGTGCTATGACCATCTCCAACCACTATTGAAAAGACACCCCCTAATGGGGACGACGATTCGTATAGACTCGGTAGCTATTAAACAACATTCCCTTTCATCTTTGGACTCTCCGTTATTTCCCATCCTAGGGAACCCACAATTTTCTCCTGGCCTCTGCCACCATAAGTTCGGCAAATTACGCCGGTCCGGCATAACCCAAGCATCCCACTTTCTAATGAATGGCAGATGGCCTTCGATCAAGGAACTAATGTCGGAGGAGGGTCCCTTTTTAAATTGACCCTTTGGTCAGCACTCCAGCTGCAACATTTTCTGGATAGCATACCTAATCCCTGTGATTTTGCCCGCCCCTTGACGACGTTTGAAGAATACTGCTCTGACGAAGGCAATTTAACACAGGTCCTATCCAAAACATACTCTATGCTGAACTGCCCGGCAACCCTACTATATCTGCCGTTCTTGGATAAATGGGAACAGGACCTACAACGGAAATTTACACCGGCTCAAATTCAGAATATACTTAGATTTGCTTTGAAGACCTCAGTTTGTACAAAAATACAAGAATCTAATTACAAACTATTGACGAGATGGTATTTCACTCCCCACCTCTTGCACCAATACTATTCTGATACTACTGACCTTTGCTGGAGATGCCTGGGAGACAGAGGCACATTACTTCATATATTCTGGTCATGCCCCAAATTGACTAACTTCTGGACGACAGTCTGGGAAGTGACTCAAAAGTTTATGGAATATAAGATACCTGGTGATCCAGCATTTTTCTCACTGCATGTTTCCAATATCCCTGCCAAATGTTATCAAAAATCAATCTTGGGGCACCTCCTTAATGCTGCAAAGTCCTGCATTCCACTTTACTGGAAAAAACAATCACCGCCAACAGCGGCCGATTGGCTGCGTAAGGTGATAGACATCAGTAGAATGGAGGACTTCCTGGCGGCTGAGCGAAACCAACAGGATAAGTACTCCATGACTTGGAGTGTCTGGAAACAGTTCATCCTGTCTATGGAGGGAGTAGCCCTCCTTGGACAGGAGAGTCATGCATGAATATTATTCTTTATACGCCTTGGCTATCCTTCCTGGCTATTTTTGTTTTTTGGTTTTTTTTTGTTTTTTTTGTTGTTGTTATGTTTGTCTTGTTTTTGTTAATTGATTAGAAATAGGAAAAAGGAAACGAGCGATGTCAGGTTTGCTACTTGAACCCCCTTTATATACCTCTCCTAGTAGATAACAAGGGGCGGCGCCGGTCGGGGACTGGCCCTATAATGACTATACTGTTCTGCACCGCCAGATATATATGAATAAGGTTATATTGCAGTTGTATGCTGTATTGTTTTCTTTCTGTTGTATTGACCTGACTTTGCCCGTTGTGGGTGTTAATAATAGTTATATTTGAGAAAAAAACAAAAATAAATGACCCCTTTTTGGAAAGTAGACAGTCCAATGTATTTACTAAGAGGCATGGTGAGTTTTTTGAAGTTGTAATTTTTTCCCACAATTCTTGGGAAAATTAAGATTCTTTTTTTTTTTTTTTTTTACACAAACTGGTCATATTAACAGGTTATTTCTCTCACACAGAATATGCATAATTGCAACTACACCCCAAAATACATTCTGCTACTCCTCCTGAGTATAGCAATACCACATGTGTAAAACTTTTACACAGCCTGGCCGCATACAAAGGGCCAACATTGAAGTAGCACTTTCAGCAGTTTTACAAGCATAAATTGCACATATCCTTTCTCAACCACCTATTACATTTTTGAAGGCCCTGGAGCACCAGGACAATGGAATTGTCCACAAAATGACCCCATTTTGGAAAGAAAACACCCCAACGTATAATCTATGAGGCATAATGAGTCTTTTGAATGGTTCATTTTTTTCCAGAAGTTTTTGGAAAATGTGGAAAAAAAATGAAAATGCATTTTTTTTTACACAAAGTTGTCCCTTTATAAGATATTTATAACGCATAGCATGTACATAGCAAAAATGACACCCTAAAATACATTCTGCTACTCCTCCTGAGTATGGCGATACCACATGTTTGAGACTTTTACACAGCCTGGCCACATACAGAGGCCCAAAATCCAAGTAGCACCTCCAGGCATTCTAGCAGCATTAATTACACATATCATTTTCTGGACTACTGATCACATTTTTGAAGGCCCTTCATATTTCTAACACATAGCAGGTACATACCAAATAACAAAAGATTACCTGTGATTTTAGAAGTGCAGTGGTCCAGAGGAGAGCATCGGTCCAGGCAGCAGGCAGGAACGAGGTCAGCGACAGCAAAAGCAATCATCCAGGCAGCAGGCAGGAATACTGTCCATAGTTCGTACAGGCAGAGATACTGTCAGCACAGCCAGAGCACAGCCAAAGCACAGGTCCCGGTAGCAGGCAGAGGTGTCCCGGCAGAAATACTGTCCAAAGTCAGTAGAGGCAGCAGGCAGATATATGGTCAACACAGCCAAAGTATTGGTCCAAACAGCAGGAAGAAACATGGACCATAATGTCATGGGTCATTACAGGCAGCAATATGGTCAGCACAGCCAAAGTATTGGTCCAGGCAGCACGTCCCTCTGGGGTTCAAACTCTCAGTTTAGAGAAGTTAAAAATATTTTTAATACACACTGGCATGTCTTCTTCTTGGACAGAGCTCTGGCTACGGTCCTTCCAGCTAAACCAAAGTTTGTATACCATAGAGGTCTTAGTCACGGAGATGCTGTAGTAAAAAAGGTCCTTGACCCCCCCCCCCCCCAGCCATCTTCCCACTTTTTGGGACCAGGAGGGGTTCTTTGCCTGCAGGAGATGTAAAGCCTGCAGGGAAGTGAGCAGACCACTTAGAGGGGTAAAGACCTTTGTTTCCCCTTCCAATAAAAAAGAGTTCATGATTAAACAGTTTATGACATGCAATACAACACATGTAGTGTATGCCCTAACTTGCCCTTGTGGCTTATTATATATTGGAAGAACCAAACACCTTTTAAGAATACGTGTACCAGAGCACATTCACAATATACGCATTAGTTTTAAAGATCATAATTTATCTTTACATTTTAAAATATACCATAATCAGAACCCTGCTGGTCTTAAATTTTGGGGTATAGACCACATTAAACCCTCTTGGAGGGGTACCAATTTGGTGAGAGAATTATCCAAAAAGGAAATGGAGTGGATCTATTTAACAGATAGCCTTGCTCCTAAAGGGTTAAATGTGAATTTCGATTTGAACTGTTTTATTAGCGATTATTAATTTTTTAGATTTTAATTTATTTATTCCTTTTTTCTTGACAAGGGGCTGACTTTGTTTAATGCTTTGAACACTAATTTTTATTCCGAGTAAATCCAAATTATTCAGAAATAACAAGAGAGGTTTTTATTTTCTATTTTTGATATAAGTTGTACTGTGAATGATCCTAGTGAATATATACTATATTTTAGTCTAGGAATATTAAGAGTAAAGCGTACCATCTATTTTAATGCATTTTAATGAATTTGTTTTATGTGTATAGAGTGTTGTGTGAGAGAGGTGTTATTAAAAATGATGTACATGATTTTTGTAGATTCTGTGATCCTCTGACTTAATGCCGGTTCAAATTAGTAATCCATTTGACCTCCTTGTTTCCTTTGGAACTCTCAGGTTGTGGAGTGCACCTGTTTAACATGGCAACTGAGAGGGATACAAGGAGTTAACACTAATTGCCTTCACACAACACTATTTATTCTGACACGCCATGCCATGAGGTCAAACCCCTTTGATAAAGTTGGAAAGACGAAAACGATCAGGGAACGATCTCATTGCGTATTGAATAGATCTACATATACTGCGCTCTAATGTCCAGCATAGTCTTTGGGAAGGATTTGTACTGAGCGGCTCACTGGTCTACAGTGTCTCCCGCACGGCTTTTTGGCATCCATTTCCGTTCCTTTGGCTGAACACTGTCAGCTTGGAAACCTAAAACTAAGTCACTGGATGAGAGGATATTGACGGCAGTTATGTGAAACAGCAAGGCTTTTTTTATATACAACTTGGACAACACACATCTTTAATAAATCCTTTGGAAAATAGTACTACTCTATGTGGAGCCTGTCTTTTTTTTCTTATATACACTGATGATGTGGATTTCCAAGCCGGCCCAGCAGTAAATCAGTGGGAGATCGTGAATGCCTATTATCTGCAACTTTGTGGTGAGTTTGAACCCCAGAGGGGCGTGTGGAGCACGGGTTTGAATACGGTGATTGGTGCACTATCCGACCATCTCCACTTCTTTATTCACTTATGAAGCTAGCCACGAACTTTACCTTCAAGTTTATCCACTTGTCAGATCTGCGATTTAATGTTTAGCGACTTTATGTGCATTTACCCTATATGCAATTGTCAATTCTCAGCACTTGTCAGATCTGCGATTTAATGTTTAGCGACTTTATGTGCATTTACCCTATATGCAATTGTGTCAATTCTCAGCACTTGTCAGATCTGCGATTTAATGTTTAGCGACTTTATGTGCATTTACCCTATATGCAATTGTGTCAATTCTCAGCACTTGTCAGATCTGCGATTTAATGTTTAGTGACTTTATGTGCATTTACCCTATATGCAATTGTGTCAATTCTCAGCACTTGTCAGATCTGCGATTTAATGTTTAGCGACTTTATGTGCATTTACCCTATATGCAATTGTGTCAATTCTCAGCACTTGTCAGATCTGCGATTTAATGTTTAGCGACTTTATGTGCATTTACCCTATATGCAGTTGTGTCAATTCTCAGCAATTTGACAGGAGCGCCGCTTTGATATTATGTGTCTTTTCACATTTGTTTGGTTCCAATATATGTCGGGCAGTCACGGGGCTGGAGCTTGGGAGTCTTTGCCTTCGTAGATCCGGAATGTGAAGACGTATCCAGTGGCTCGATCACATAATTTATTTAATTTCAGCCCATACCTGGCTCTCGCTATATACTGCTTGAAGTGCAGTCGGCCAGTGAAATGTATGAGGGACTCGTCCACACAAATTTTTTGGTCTGGGATGAAAACTTCTCTAAATCGCTGGGAAAAGGAATTGATTAGGGGGCGTATCCTGTACAATTTGTCATGGTTGGGATGATCTCGGGGAGGGCACTGTGAATTGTCATTGAAGTGGAGAAAACGCATAATCATGTCGTATCTTGTCCTGGACATGACAGCGGAATATATGGGCATGTGTTGGATGGGATTGGTGGACCAATATGCATGGACTTCGTTCTTTTTTTGTAAGCCCCATTTTAAAAGTAAGGCCCAAAAACAATTTAGGTTCATCCAGTGTAACACATCACCACTGGAACATGCGGGCGTAGGAAGAATTGGGGTTGGCAGCAATAAATTGGGATGCATACAAATTAGTTTGATCCACCATATTCTGCAGAAAATCTTGTGGGAAAAATAAAGAAAAATAATCGAATTGAGAAAAATTTGTAGTGTCGGGCTGCACACCTGGCTGTGCGGTGAAAGGGAGGATGATAGCGTATCCTGAGTTGGCAGGCAACCATAAGGGGTTTGCCAGGGCATCGGGAAGGTAGGACTAGGCCTGGGTTCTTCGGGTTGGGCGTGTAATTCCAGTACTTGTACTGGGCTCCTCTTCCTGGGGTCTGGCGCTGCTGGTGGTGGGCAGATCTCCTAATCTTGGTCCTGATCTCATTCTTTTGGGAGGGACGGTTTCCTCCGCGGACTCAGACTCTGATCCACTATCCTCCACTGGCTCATATTCCGAACCAGAATCGGATGATGGGAGCTCCCCGCTACTCTCATCATCCGACATGGCAAGAATCTCATATGCCTCCTCAGATGTGTAAACCCTTTGGGACATTATGGCAATGCTTATTGGCATTGCCATATGACGCCCAGTCAGGATAACGCAACTACTTCCCAGACATCAATATGCTATTGACCGGGCGGGAAGTGGTTAAATTACTGCCCCGCACGCTCTTTATGTAATACTACTATAGTACTTTCAACATGATCAAAAGATGCCTCAAACTGAAAGATTTGGTCTGCTAAATTCCAAACAACATGGGATGGGACACAGCTTGCTCCCTAGTTAAAAGGAAAAAGCTCACATCATTGCATGACCTATTGCTGCCTTTTGTGGAGCGGAACATACTAAAACCCTCCAGAGTGACACACCATATCCATGTCCCTGCCCTCTTTAATATACTCTCTACCCAGCCACTTTGAGGACTTTAAACAGAACACTAGCTACCAAGACTAGCTACCACAATTGCACAGAAAATGAAAGATTGTGAACCAGCATTTTGCTTCATTCTTAGATCCAAGTAACTGATGAAATGTTCTCGCCAGTGCTTGCAGCAGCTGCTTCCTTTTTTTCCAATTCTGCTGTCTGTGAAAACCCTTGTTGATGTGGCAGATGAGAATATTCAGGAGCTGCTTAAGGAAGCAGAGGAGGTAAATCTGTCCACATAGACCAGCTTTATCAAAAAGAAGGGAAGGCACAAAAGGATATCTCAACTACTCCTATATACCAAACCGGATCTCCCTCTAGGAAGCTAAGTGGCCATAAATTGGCCCTGACCTCTAATGGGGATTAAACCAGGTTGTACCGTCTGAGTCCGGCGTCTCGGATAATGATTATAAATCAGAGACGCCAGAACTTAGTTGTCCTCTGAGTTATTGTTAAATCATAAAAAATTGCGTGCCAGGCACAAAGAAACTCTTCTATAAGGACAAGCCGGTACTAAGGTATAAATCTTTATTCAATTAACTATCCAAAGTTTAAACATATACATGTGAATCTAATGTCAAACAACAACCCTTATTCCCGGAACACAAAAAAGACCTAATGTCTGAAGGTAATATTGGTGGCCACCAGTTTGCAAATAAATCTCATCAACCTCTCATACTCACATCCACATACACCATTCAATCAGAGTCGCTTGTCAAGTCTGTCTGAATACTCATCCAGTGATTATGGGATTTGTCAGTAGTAGTGATACACGTGTTGGATCATCATAGGCAGTCCCGATCATGGATTATTTATTCACTATTGAAGCAGTCTCATAAAAAGATTTTTAAAGTGCAGGTGTGGTGAAACAATTCCAAGTGAATTCCGTGAGATTAGCTTAAAACAATTGCGGCTTTAAGTAGAACCAAATGTCAGTAATCTGATCAGTTCAATAATAACCAACAGTGGGGTAATGCAGCATGTAAAAAGTAGCATCTATGTAATGTATTGGAGATAAATCTGATTTTACCGTAGGCTGGAGCGGACCAGGAAGCGTCACATCATGCCAAATGTCGGCGGGATCAGCGTACAGATATCGATATTTAAAAGATGTATAGCGAACTGTAAAGCGCTGTCACTAAAGCTGGACAAGGGGATCCCTTTCCACTGGTCTCGATGTAGTCATCCACAGTTTGCGATGTCAGTCTTCATCAGCTGGTAATACGAACATCATCTCCTTGATGTTATGACAGGTGCTATACCCACTGAGAGAGCCGCAGATGTCAGGCTCTGATGCTTTTCCACGGTCAATAAGGAGAGAGGTTTGGGGAGCAATTCAGTTAAAGGTGTGTGGCCATCCGTAGAACCTTCTTGTGGATATCACCTTAATGATGCTTACATGTTTCGCTAAATGATAGCTTCTTCAGAGCATGCGCATTAGTGTGTCAGTCAAGTTATATATCGTCATACCAATCAAGTTTCAATTGGTTGCTACTGGTCAGCAGTCCACAGCGCTTTAATCATTCATGATATCACTCACCCGTGCATAGTCATACATAGTGCAAAGGAACATTCAGAGTTTAACCCCCTATGTATCTGGGGTCATTGCAGATATTGGGATTTTCTTTAGGGGAATTGCCATTCCTATTTAAACTGACCAAAGTAACTAAAAGTAATCACCAACAGTTTAAATAAAATAAAGTTATATAAAAAAAATCCCAGATCGTTTAGGGAAAATTTTTTTATATATAAACAGATCATCCATTGAAAGCTGCTACAGTGCCTAGTGGATACATGGATGGATGGATAGGAATAATCATTCATAACAGATAAAACACCGATCAATTCCCTGTGCATGTATGCACCTAGACACTGATCATCCATCCCAGTAGATTGCCTTCCGAACAGGCGGATCAGCGCAGGCAGCTCCGATACAAGCCCAGGGAAACCTCACACGCAATGTCCACAAAGGACAAAAAACGCCAAACAGGGTTTCTTGGCATCTATTTCCCGGCCATGGTCCCCTTTCACGGGTAGATCTAGGGAATCACCAGGTCTAGGGAATCACCAGCCCAATACCATCCTAGACCCAGATTGTTGGGCTTCTTGGGAAGTAATCCTATCATGTTAAGTAAGCAAATATAGCCATTCTAGAAAAATTGCTACATTCCACTATTAAGTGGATACAGAGATGTATGTAGCAGTTTTGTAACACAAGGAGGCCATCACTGCACCTAGTACAGATACACCCCTAAAGGGTGGATAAAACAGGTGGCTGATATATGCAAAATAAGGAAACTACACATGTCAAGTTAATAGAGGATATAAAAATTGAATGGGGGTTTTTTGGTAACAGGTCCCTAATAATACCTATTGATCCAGGCAAATGGATTATGTACAGATAGACGGCAGTCATGGGGACCCCTAGTTCAGTCCCATCATGTGAAGAATCCCCATTCCTATCCGCAAGCCCCTTGTTAGGGGGGGGGGCTTTGCAATAGTAGTTATCCTTTATGGTTCTAAAAAAACAGATAAGTTGCATTCATTGTTCAGGCCTCGTGGCTGCATGCTTTTTAGCATGAATATCCACATTTTTTCTTTTTGATATAACACTTTGTCAAAATCACCTCTCCTTGGGGGCAAATTCAGTTTATAGATACCTTTGCATTTAAGGCCACTTGGGTCGCCATTGTGTTTCTCCAAAAAGTGCAATGATAGAGGTCCCTCGTCATCCTTATTTAATATGCTTTGGACATGTTCGCCAACGCGGACTCTAAGCTGTCTTTTGGTCTTGCCCACATACATGAGACCACACGGGCATGTGAGCACATATATGACCCTCACTGACCGACAGTTGATAAAATGATGGATTTTAAACTGTTTTGTGCCGTCCGAGTTGGCAAACCTGTCCGTCTTGTCTACATATTTGCAGATGTGGCATCTGCCACATCGGAACATACCCCTAAGGGGAGGGAGGCTAGTGAGCCAATTTCGTCTGGTAGTTCTCGTATATTCCGAGTGGACCAAGTTGTCTCTCAGATTTGTAGCCCTTCTTGCCGTCATTAAAGGTCTGCTGCCTACTATTCTCCCCAATATAGGGGATTCGGCTAGGATATGCCAATGGCGATTAAGTATTCTACGGACTTGCCCCCATTGTGTCCCATATTTGGTGATAATCCTTATTGGGGGAGGGGTGGCCTTGTCAAACTGTTGGACAGATTTGTTTTTAGAAAGTAGGGATGATCGTTCAGTAAGGTACGCACGTTTTTTCGCTTTTCTGATACATCCATGTGAGTATCCTCGCTCACGGAATCGCCCGTATAATTCGCGGGATTCCAGGAGGAATGTATTGTCCTCTGAGCAGTTGCGTCTGGTACGTAAAAATTGCCCCACTGGGATTCCGTGAATGAGGGACCTCGGATGGTGACTTGTAGCCAGAAGCAGAGTATTGGCTGCTGTATCCTTCCTGAACGTTTTTGTGGAAATTTGGTCATTGTTGATCTGAATCTTAAGGTCAAGAAATGGCAGGGTGCAAGAATCAAAAGAAAAGGTCAGTTTGATATTTAGGTCATTCAAGTTCAGTTCGTCAATGAAGGACTGCAGTTCCCGGGGGGTACCCCTCCATAGCATAATCACGTCGTCTATATACCTCAGCCACAAGACACAGTGGCTGAGGTAAATAGACGAGGGATAAACGTGCTCCCGTTCCCATAGCCCTAGGTGTAGACAGGCATACGCTGGTGCCCATGGTGCCCCCATGGAGGTGCCCCTTATCTGTCTATAGTATTGATTAAGGAATTGGAAGCAGTTGTTATCCAGCATAAACTGTAACAAGTCTACGATGAATTCATTCTGAGCGGCTAGTTGTGGGAACTTAGAGTCAAGGAAATGCTGTACCGCTCTGAGTCCACATTCATGTGGGATCGACGTATACAGGGACTCTACGTCAATCCCCACCAACAAAGTGTCAGTCGGTACCCTGAGTCCGTCGATTTTCCTTAGAACATCGCGGGTGTCCTGTACATAGGAAGGGAGATCAGTCACTAATTCTTTTATCATTGCGTCAACGAATTTGCCCACTCTCTCCAGTGGTCCTTTGATCGCTGACACTATGGGCCTTCCTGGAGGGTTCGTAATCGATTTATGTAGTTTGGGTATTATATAAAAAGTTGGCGTATTAAATTCGCTGACGCAAAGATACTTTGTTTCCTTATTCGAAAGTAGGTTGCTATCACAAGCCATCCTTAATTTGAAGTTTAAAGTATCAATGATTTCGGGAAAAGGATTGTAAGGTAGTTTCTTATAAGTAGTTTGATCATTTAAGAGACGCATGGTTTCCGTCTCATACATATCCGGTGATAGCAATACTGTATTTCCACCTTTATCACTGCTTTTAATAATAATGTCCTTAGATTCCTTAAGTTCTCTAAGGGCCTTTCTCTCCTCCGGGCTTAAGTTGTCTATTCCATGATAGTCCCAGTTAAGTGTGGATAGGTCCCTTTGGACCTGCTCCAAGAATGCCTGGATCTGTTTATGTTTCGAGAGGGATGGCATTTTAAGAGATCTAATAGTTAAACTTGAGGGACGCAGAGGTATGGATGAAGGGCTATTGATTTCATCACTGGGACTAGTATTGTCATTTTCTTCCAATAGAGATACGAGTATCTCTAAGGCCTCCCTCTCTTCCCTAGTTTTCTCATCCTTGGGATATACTTCCCCTTTGTCAGAGTGCCAGTATCTAAAGATGACCTTACGTAGGAATAGGTTTATATCTTTAAACACCTCAAATTCACTCATTGAACTTGTAGGTGAAAAAGAGAGTCCTTTTTGTAGAAGTGATATATGGTGCTGATTTAGAGGGAAGTTGGATAAATTAACCACTTTTTTATCTTGCGTACCTGAAAGATGTATGTTTTGTGTTTCACTCATATTTCCCTCCTTAGTTAAGTCCTCCGTGAGGACGATCTTAATTCCCTCTGGCTTCCTTTTGTGTCTCTTTCTCTTCCTTGCCTTCCGTTTTTGCCTTGGGGAGGAATTCTTCCTGTTTTCCCTAGGTCCCTTCTGGAATTTGGGCTGTTGGGTAACTCCCCCCCTGTGTCTAAAAAAGCAACTGTCCTTTCAAGATTTCCTGTTTCACTATCTGTAGATGAGTGTCTTGATTGAGTTACTTTGGACCTCTTTCTATGGTTTCGTCTACGGGATCTACTTCTACCCCTAGGTATGCTGGGGTCAAATACATCGCCACTTTCCCAGTCCTGTAGATTTTGTTTGAATTTTTCTTGTTTTGTAGACTTCAGGGTTCTTTGTGTTTTTTCTACCTCTTTCTTTAAAAGTTCATTAGATTTGATGAATAGAGGGTCCTCTTTATATGGTTCAAGTAATTGGACACTTGTGTCTATGTCCCTTTTAATCTCTTCTAGCTGTAGCTGTTCCTCCTCAACTATCATGTTAAGAATAGCTAGACCGCGCTCCAAACAGCTTTGTTTCCAAAGCTGGAGAAATCTTGGGGTATGTAGATGCCCTGCTGGAGTCACTCTTTCCCTCAAACCTCTGGGAATTATCTTATGTGCGATATGTGATTTTAGTGAGGAGATGTCCCACTTTCTATTAAGGAATTTAATCGTAAGTTTTTTGTGGTTTTTTAAAAGTCCTTTTAGGGTTTCATCTCCACCACTATGTGTCGCTGTTGCTTCATCTAAAAATGCAGATTGTATTTCAAGGTCTATTTCTTCATCCAATAAATATGCCATCCTCAACCTGATAATGGAGAGGGTCAATGATTCCCAACAATTTCCCTAATTTATACCCGCTTATGATTCATATATGTATTATAAAGAGTATACTCAGAATGTCCCTCTTTGGGTATTAAAAGTGACCAGGAGTAAATGGGTAGGTGGATAGTGAGAGGAGTCCTTTAGAAGGGAAGTATAATCCCACTAAATATCATGTAATCAAAAAGAAGGGAAGGCACAAAAGGATATCTCAACTACTCCTATATACCAAACCGGATCTCCCTCTAGGAAGCTAAGTGGCCATAAATTGGCCCTGACCTCTAATGGGGATTAAACCAGGTTGTACCGTCTGAGTCCGGCGTCTCGGATAATGATTATAAATCAGAGACGCCAGAACTTAGTTGTCCTCTGAGTTATTGTTAAATCATAAAAAATTGCGTGCCAGGCACAAAGAAACTCTTCTATAAGGACAAGCCGGTACTAAGGTATAAATCTTTATTCAATTAACTATCCAAAGTTTAAACATATACATGTGAATCTAATGTCAAACAACAACCCTTATTCCCGGAACACAAAAAAGACCTAATGTCTGAAGGTAATATTGGTGGCCACCAGTTTGCAAATAAATCTCATCAACCTCTCATACTCACATCCACATACACCATTCAATCAGAGTCGCTTGTCAAGTCTGTCTGAATACTCATCCAGTGATTATGGGATTTGTCAGTAGTAGTGATACACGTGTTGGATCATCATAGGCAGTCCCGATCATGGATTATTTATTCACTATTGAAGCAGTCTCATAAAAAGATTTTTAAAGTGCAGGTGTGGTGAAACAATTCCAAGTGAATTCCGTGAGATTAGCTTAAAACAATTGCGGCTTTAAGTAGAACCAAATGTCAGTAATCTGATCAGTTCAATAATAACCAACAGTGGGGTAATGCAGCATGTAAAAAGTAGCATCTATGTAATGTATTGGAGATAAATCTGATTTTACCGTAGGCTGGAGCGGACCAGGAAGCGTCACATCATGCCAAATGTCGGCGGGATCAGCGTACAGATATCGATATTTAAAAGATGTATAGCGAACTGTAAAGCGCTGTCACTAAAGCTGGACAAGGGGATCCCTTTCCACTGGTCTCGATGTAGTCATCCACAGTTTGCGATGTCAGTCTTCATCAGCTGGTAATACGAACATCATCTCCTTGATGTTATGACAGGTGCTATACCCACTGAGAGAGCCGCAGATGTCAGGCTCTGATGCTTTTCCACGGTCAATAAGGAGAGAGGTTTGGGGAGCAATTCAGTTAAAGGTGTGTGGCCATCCGTAGAACCTTCTTGTGGATATCACCTTAATGATGCTTACATGTTTCGCTAAATGATAGCTTCTTCAGAGCATGCGCATTAGTGTGTCAGTCAAGTTATATATCGTCATACCAATCAAGTTTCAATTGGTTGCTACTGGTCAGCAGTCCACAGCGCTTTAATCATTCATGATATCACTCACCCGTGCATAGTCATACATAGTGCAAAGGAACATTCAGAGTTTAACCCCCTATGTATCTGGGGTCATTGCAGATATTGGGATTTTCTTTAGGGGAATTGCCATTCCTATTTAAACTGACCAAAGTAACTAAAAGTAATCACCAACAGTTTAAATAAAATAAAGTTATATAAAAAAAATCCCAGATCGTTTAGGGAAAATTTTTTTATATATAAACAGATCATCCATTGAAAGCTGCTACAGTGCCTAGTGGATACATGGATGGATGGATAGGAATAATCATTCATAACAGATAAAACACCGATCAATTCCCTGTGCATGTATGCACCTAGACACTGATCATCCATCCCAGTAGATTGCCTTCCGAACAGGCGGATCAGCGCAGGCAGCTCCGATACAAGCCCAGGGAAACCTCACACGCAATGTCCACAAAGGACAAAAAACGCCAAACAGGGTTTCTTGGCATCTATTTCCCGGCCATGGTCCCCTTTCACGGGTAGATCTAGGGAATCACCAGGTCTAGGGAATCACCAGCCCAATACCATCCTAGACCCAGATTGTTGGGCTTCTTGGGAAGTAATCCTATCATGTTAAGTAAGCAAATATAGCCATTCTAGAAAAATTGCTACATTCCACTATTAAGTGGATACAGAGATGTATGTAGCAGTTTTGTAACACAAGGAGGCCATCACTGCACCTAGTACAGATACACCCCTAAAGGGTGGATAAAACAGGTGGCTGATATATGCAAAATAAGGAAACTACACATGTCAAGTTAATAGAGGATATAAAAATTGAATGGGGGTAGCAGCTTTCAATGGATGATCTGTTTATATATAAAAAAATTTTCCCTAAACGATCTGGGATTTTTTTTATATAACTTTATTTTATTTAAACTGTTGGTGATTACTTTTAGTTACTTTGGTCAGTTTAAATAGGAATGGCAATTCCCCTAAAGAAAATCCCAATATCTGCAATGACCCCAGATACATAGGGGGTTAAACTCTGAATGTTCCTTTGCACTATGTATGACTATGCACGGGTGAGTGATATCATGAATGATTAAAGCGCTGTGGACTGCTGACCAGTAGCAACCAATTGAAACTTGATTGGTATGACGATATATAACTTGACTGACACACTAATGCGCATGCTCTGAAGAAGCTATCATTTAGCGAAACATGTAAGCATCATTAAGGTGATATCCACAAGAAGGTTCTACGGATGGCCACACACCTTTAACTGAATTGCTCCCCAAACCTCTCTCCTTATTGACCGTGGAAAAGCATCAGAGCCTGACATCTGCGGCTCTCTCAGTGGGTATAGCACCTGTCATAACATCAAGGAGATGATGTTCGTATTACCAGCTGATGAAGACTGACATCGCAAACTGTGGATGACTACATCGAGACCAGTGGAAAGGGATCCCCTTGTCCAGCTTTAGTGACAGCGCTTTACAGTTCGCTATACATCTTTTAAATATCGATATCTGTACGCTGATCCCGCCGACATTTGGCATGATGTGACGCTTCCTGGTCCGCTCCAGCCTACGGTAAAATCAGATTTATCTCCAATACATTACATAGATGCTACTTTTTACATGCTGCATTACCCCACTGTTGGTTATTATTGAACTGATCAGATTACTGACATTTGGTTCTACTTAAAGCCGCAATTGTTTTAAGCTAATCTCACGGAATTCACTTGGAATTGTTTCACCACACCTGCACTTTAAAAATCTTTTTATGAGACTGCTTCAATAGTGAATAAATAATCCATGATCGGGACTGCCTATGATGATCCAACACGTGTATCACTACTACTGACAAATCCCATAATCACTGGATGAGTATTCAGACAGACTTGACAAGCGACTCTGATTGAATGGTGTATGTGGATGTGAGTATGAGAGGTTGATGAGATTTATTTGCAAACTGGTGGCCACCAATATTACCTTCAGACATTAGGTCTTTTTTGTGTTCCGGGAATAAGGGTTGTTGTTTGACATTAGATTCACATGTATATGTTTAAACTTTGGATAGTTAATTGAATAAAGATTTATACCTTAGTACCGGCTTGTCCTTATAGAAGAGTTTCTTTGTGCCTGGCACGCAATTTTTTATGATAGACCAGCTTTACCCTGTATGCCTGCATACTTAAATGTGCCTGTTTTATTCATCAACCATGTAAGTTGCTAAATGTTGTACCTTCATTAAATGTAACCATTTAATGGTTAAATCTGTTGTGACAGGACGCTACTTGTATATCAAGACATTTCTTGTTTACCAAGTCAAAATTTATAAAAAAAACATTTTGCTCATCTTGCAAAACACTCTCAAACCAAGTTACTCTCAATCCAAGATTTTTTTTTCTCAAATAACAATTTTATTATAGGTTTTAGTGATACAAGATAAAGGAACATGGAAAATCACAAACATTGTTCAGTGTATCCATTTGTGGTATTAAACATGTGTTCTATATGACTTAGCTGGTATTCGTTCCTATGGTAAACAGGAAAGCAAATATAAACGTTCATTCAGTTGCTGAGTTGTGTTCCAGTCTCCTCGACTGGAAAGCAACAAGAAACACAAAGTAAAAAATTTGGAAAAAGAAAACAGAGTTGTATTAGCAAGTGGTATATGGGCATTGGGGATAGGATAGGAGGGAAGAAAAGAAAGGAGGGAAAAGAGAAGATGAGCCTTCTGGTTGTTTTTATTACCTGGTCATGGTGGGTCCTCCCGGAGGTGCCACAGCTCCCAGACCCTGCTATGTGCCTCCAGCCTATCTTGAATTCTAGCTGTCATTTTCTCCATCAGTTCTACATCTTTAATTCTAGAGTAGAGATCTTCAGCAGAGGGTGGAGTAGTACGTTTCCAGTTTAGAGCTATGAGGCAGCGTGCTGCCGTGAGTATATGTCGTACTCATTTCTTGTATGGTCTACAAATTTTTAGTGGTAATAAGCCCAATAGGAAAAATTTTGGGGTCGCTTGGACTTCAACTTCTAAAAGGCGGGAAAGGAGGTGACGAACCGTCTCCCAGTACTGAGCCAGCCGTGGGCAAGTCCAATATACATGTATAAGAGTGCCTTTAGCTTCCTGGCAGCGCCAGCATTTATATGAGCTATTAGGGAAGATTGTGTGAAGCACATCCGGAGTCATGTACCAGAAGTAGAGAATTTTGTATGAGTTTTCTTTAGTGTACACATTGAACTCTTCGCTGTCTGGTTCCATATTGCCTGCCACTGTGCTAATGGAAGTTCTTCCTCAAGGATCTTCTCCCATTTAAGCATGTAATAATGTTTACCTTGCTCTTCCAGGGAGATGGCATTCAGAATCCTTATAGATTCCGGATATAAGTCCCTTCTGCGAATTACCTGCTAGAATGATGGTTTCAAACGGGGATGGAGGTGAAAATTGCAGGTTCGGGGCTATAGTTAGTGCATAATGTCGTATTTGTAGATACCCATAAAATGCTTGTCTTGGTAAATTGTGTTTGGCCTGCAAGTCTGAAAAGGACAGAAGCTTACGGGATCTTGGATCTATTATACTTCCAAAATGGAACAAACTCCTAGAGGACCAACGGTGTGACATCTGATGTGTGAGGCTATCTGGCACCTTGGGGTTACATACAAAAGATGTCAGGGTCGATCTTTCTGAGATTAGTTTATTGGAGTGAGCCAGTGTGCGCCACGTCCGCTTTAACATGGACATGGGGCCCAGGAGGCGTTCTGGAGCTACATCCGCATCTGCATTCCATAGTAGGTTGTTCGGGTGTATTGGGGTTAGCCATAATTTTCGATCTCTGTCCACTTATTGTATGATTTTTGTGTAAACCATGATGCCACAGCTCTCAGCTGTGTAGCTTGATAGTATTTAACGATATTCGGGAAGGCAAGGCCCCCCTCACTGCGCGATGCCATCAACACCGTTTTAGAGATCCTATGTCTTTTGTAGTTCCATATGAAGTGAAGTAAATCTGATTGAAGCTTTATCAAATGTTTAAGTGGTATAGGAAGTGTTTGGAAGAGATATAAGAGCTTCGGGAGAATGGTCATTTTAATAGATGCAATTCGTCCTAGTAGGGAGATATGTTTTTTCCAGTGAAGTAATAGGGATCTAATTGTACTAAAGAGAGGGGGGAAATTTTCATGATACAGAGTATTAAATTTTGGAGTGATATGGATCCCTAGGTATTTCAGGGCAGTTGTTTTCCAATTGTAATTGTAGTTGGATTTTAAAAGTACAGTTTCAGCTTCAGGTATGTTAATGGGTAGAGCTTCTGACTTTGAGGCATTCATTTTGTATCCTGAAATGGCGCTGAATCGGTCCAATTCAGCGTGTAGGTTCGGGAGGGAAATATAGGGTTGAGTCAGGGTGAGAATTATGTCATCGGCAAAAAGGGAAATCTTAAATTCTCTGTCTCTGACCATTATTCCCCGTATGCTTAAATTATTCCTGATGGATGCCGCTAGGGGTTCTACACATAGCGCGAATAACAAGGGCGATAGCGGGCACCCCTGCCTTGTGCCGTTTGAAACTGTAAATAACGTTGAGAGTGCAAAAGGAGTCCTGACCTGTGAAGAAGGATTGGAATATAGGTGTTTTATTGCCCGCAAAAAAGGGCCCTGGAAGCCCATGTGGCTCAATGTGGCGAACAGGAATGGCCACCCCAGACGATCAAAAGCCTTCTCAGCGTCTAAGCCAAGTAGCATAGAGGGGGCGCCCTCCCTGTTCGCCACTTCCACCAGATCTATCACTTTTCTAGTATTATCACTTGCTTGCCGCAGAGGGACGAACCCTACCTGGTCTTTACGGATCAGTGATGGTAGAATCATGTTCAGGCGATTGGATAGAAGTTTAGTGAAGATTTTTAAGACGGAATTTAACAACGCGATGGGCCTGATTTTTTTTGCGCATATGGAAGGATCTTTATCCGGTTTGGGAATCAGGGTGATGAAGGATTTCTGCATTTCCAGGGGAATTTGGGTGTCTTGAAGGAAAGCGTTAAACAGTCTGCGAAGATGGGGGAGCAAAAAAGGTAGAAATGCTTTATAGTATTCGTACGGGAAACCGTCCGGACCAGGGGCTTTATGGGATGGTAGAGTTTTAATAGTAAGTTCTATTTCCTCATCAGTAATCTGTGCATTAAGTGCTAACAGATCCGATGGTTGGAGATGGGGAATTCCACTTTGTTCTAGATATTGTTTCATCAAATGGGTCAAGTCAGTAGAGGGAGGGTTGCTGGGTATGCCAGGGTTGTTATAGAGTTCTTTGTAGAAGTCCGCAAATGTGTGTGCAATGTCTTCAGGATGTGATAGTAACTGTCCCATTTTATTTTTAATCTGATTCGGAGATTGCATATGGGATCTCTCCCTTAATTTGTTAGCTAAAAGAGTGTGCCTTATTCCCCTTGTCGTAAAACATCTGTTTCAGCCAAGTCAGGGCCTTCTCTACCTGTCCCATAGCTAGATCACGAAGTGTTGTGCGGAGATTAGTTATTTTTCTTAGGTTGGCTATCGTGGGGTTGGTCTGGAGCTTATTTTCAAGTGTTCTAAGCTCACGTTCCGCCTTTATTTTGGCCGCTATGGCGTCTCTTTTTAATGCTGATGATATCGCTATACATTTACCCCTAAGGACCGCCTTGTGGGCCTACCAGAGCGTAGGGAGTGAGACTTCCTGGTTGGAGTTTTCTAGAAAATAGAGCTTGAGTGTAGAGTTTAATTCGGCTAGGGTCGGTTGGTGTTGGAGGAGGAATGTGTTCAATCTCCAGTTATAGGGTCTACGGACAGGGGTGCCTAGGTCTAGCGTGATTAAAATGGGGGCATGGTCCGACCATGAGATAGGGCATATTTGCGCCTTGCGTGTCAGTTTTAGAGTGTAATTATTAACGAAAAAATAGTCAGTGCGGGTGTGTGTGCAGTGGGGAGCCGAATAGAACGTGTACTGTCGACCTCCTGGACATAGAGCCCTCCATGCGTCAAAGAGCGCATATCGTCTAGTGATTTGTCTGAATAGTCTCGAGTCTCTTTGGACCCTAGATGAGGGAGCATGGGGGGCTATTGTCTGGCGGTCCGCAGTGATTGACTGAACGAGATTAAAATCACCTCCTATATATATATATATATATATATTTGGGAGTAATATCTGGATGCAAATGTGAATGAGCTTTCCTTATTATAATGGGTCTCTTGGACCATAATAATATCAGCTCCTGATTGTCTAAACTCCCTCAGTGCCAGATGTCTTTTCCTATTAGAGTTCAATCCGTGTACATTTAATGATAGTACCTTGGTCATAGTGGTGGTGGATAAAAGTGTGTGGGTGTGCGCTTACCTAGTGGCGACTTGTCTAGTTTCGAGATCCCAGGTTCAGGGTAGGCACTCTCCAGGAGGAGACCAGGAAGCTTCATGCATATAGTCATGCACAAAAGAAGATGGCTAGAAAGAAGGAAAGAGAGAGGGGACGTTCCCATGCCGATGACGGTTGCTTGGGGGGTCACTGTGTCCCGCTGGGGTCCTTCTGCAAGCTGTTGCTCGATATGAGCTGGCTGTGGAGACTGGGCGGGACTCCTCTGCATGTGAGCTGGAGTGTCCGGCGCCATATTGGCCTCTTCGCCCTGGGACATTCCGGGCTGTGTAAAGTAGGAACGGAGGTCCGTGGAAGCCCCTGGAGGTGGTAGGGATGATCCTCTAGGCTTGGAGTATCTAGTGGTCCTGGATTTGCCCATGTAGGTGCGGTGGAAATACCCCAAAGTTCGCCGTTAATGCTGTGGGCTTAGAGAGCTGGGATATTAGGCTGCCATCAGGTTCGGCTTCCGGTCACGCCCCCTCAATCCAAGGTTTTACTGTATTTTGAAACACTTAAAAAAGAACAGTGCAAATAGTTTCCTGTTGTGGTGCACTGGTTTGACTTGGCCCATCATTGAAGGTTTTATGTATCTGTGGGGCTGAATTAGGGGGGGGGGAAATAGTTATTCTGATTTTACCTTCCCTTTTACCCCACACAGTCAGCTCTAAGTTGTCTCTCTATAATATACTACATGTATGGCCCTTCTTAGGGCTGGCCTTAGGCCTTTAGGCGCCCTGTGCTGTGCAAAAATTGAGAGTGCCCCTCCCAGCGACCCATCTCTCTCTCTCTCTCTCTCTCTCTATATATATATATATATATATATATATATATATATATATATATATAATATGAGATACTTTAATTCTGGGAAAGCAGCAGCTGAGAGATATTATGAAATCACTCCCATATGAAGCTATTACTTCAGAATAACAAACGGTATGCAATCTGACTGCAAGAAAGTTTGTTAAACAAATCCCTGCAATGTACATAGATGAGACTGTTCTAAACAAAATGTCCACAAATGACGCTTCAAGTTTGTTGTATTTTTACCAGCGAGTGTCGCTCCACGTTGTTTGCAAAGGGTCTTGTCCTTAACATCACAGCTCTGGACAGTGAGGAGGCCTGTAATGCTGCAGAGTGCTCTGGACGGTGGTCTGAGGGGGCCTGTAATGCTGCACAGTGATCTGGATGATGGCCTGAGGAGGCCTGTAATGCTGCAGAGTGCTCTGGACGGTGGCCTGAGGAAACCTGTAATGCTGCAGAGTGCTCTGGATGGTGATCTGAGGAGGCCTATAATGCTGCAGAGTGCTCTGGACAGTGTTCTCTGGCAGGTCTGAGGGATGGCCTGTAATGCACAGTGCCCTTGATGCCGGTAGGAAGACAAGGCCTGTTGTAATGCTCCAAGTGGTTTGCAAAGGGTCTGGACAGTGAGGAGATGGTGGTCTCAGGTCTGAGGGATGGCTTGTAATGCACAGTGCCCTGGATGCCACTGCCAGTGGTCAGAGGAGGCCTGCAATGCTGCACAGTGCTGGATGGTGGTCTGAGGGATGGCCTGTAATGCACAGTGCCCTGGATCCAGTGGTCAGAGGAGGCTTGTAATGCTGCACAGTGCTGGATAGTGGTAGTCTGAGGGATGGCCTGTAATCCACAGGCCACAATGTCCTGGATGCCACTACCAGTTGTCAGAGGGATGGCCTGTAATTCACAGTGCCCTGGATGCCAGTGGACAGAGGCCTGTAATGCAGTTGCACTAACCTGCTCAGTCTGGATGGATGGTGCTCTGAGGGGAGGCCTCAGGCCTGCTGTAATTGTATTGTACTACACAACTGCTAATGAACACACTCAGTCTGCTCTAGTCTCGTGAGTCGGGACTCAGGAGTGGGACTGACTGTCTCGTCGGGACTCAGGAGGCCTCAGCCTGGCTGGCCTGTAATGCACAGTACTCCTCTCTCACACTCAGCTCTCTGGGACTGGCAGTTGTCTTGCAAAGGTGCGCTTGCTTGCTGGGAGCGGATTGCGGAAGCAGTCGGAGCTTCGTGAAAAAACGGAAGTTCGTTCATGAGGGTAAACGTCCCTGCCTCACATTTTCAAATGAAAACGGATCTGATTTTCGTCCTAGTTTTCATCAGTGGTCGAAAATGTGCTGTACTTTTAGCTTTCGTCACTGTAAAAATGTCGCTGACGAAAACTTTAATGAAGATGTTTTCATTGACGAAATTAACACTGCTCGTCACATAGCCTCATAAGAAAGGTTTGAAGCTCAACATATCATTGAGTCCTGGGGGGTGCTAGCTTTTGAGGTTGTAAATCCATCTACCTCTCTACAAAGAACTCTTTAGCTAGATCCTCCCCACGTGCATCCTCCGGATCCTGTTTTGACACTGTAAACTTGAATAAAGATTTGTTGGAATTGTGTTTAAAACCAACATGACCCCCAATTGGTGTATTGAGCTGGCCGTTCCTAATATAGGAAATGTGGTCAGATATTCTTTTCCAAAACAGTCTAATAGTTTTGCCCAGGTAGAAGGCACCACATGGGCAAAACATAATGTACACAACACCACGTGTTTGACATGTAATGTGTTGCTTGACCTCCATTATTCTGCCATTGGGCAATCTGTAGGACGTGCACTCCACTCCTACAGTCCACTCCAAGGGCTTAGAAATCCCCGGAGCTTAATCGCCTAAATTGGCTCTAATTGGTCAGCGCCGTCACATGGGTAGCGCTGACCAATCTGAACCTGCTTAGTCCATCCTCTCATCAGGGAAGAAGAGAGAAAGCTGAGGCGATTTCTAAGCACCGGAGCTGTGAGGCGGCAGTATGTTTCCCCTGGTGGCAAACTAAACAAACACAGGATGCCAACTGGCTTAGGAAAAATGCAAGATAGTCAATAGATGCTTAGAACCATTCAGTAAACATAGGCCAGAATGACATGAACATAAAATGCCATCAAAGGGCAAAACATACCTCGTATAGAGGTAAATGAAAACTGTGTGATGGAGAGAGAGAGTAAGGAGAGGTAGAGAAAAAGAAAAGGAGGGGATGAGGAGGGGTGGGAGATATCCTGCCTCAGCTTAATACCAATGTATACAATGAATGACTATGAATCATCTTATGTTGATTAAGACATAATTTGAAGGCAAACCAGCAGGACCATATTTTCTTGGATAATTCAGGTTTATTTTGTTTACAAACGTTTTTATTAGAAGATTATATAGAAACAAGGTGTACAGGCCCTGAGAAGATATATGATACATTCACAAGGTAGCATAACTTGTTATACAGTTACATCTCTTAGGTGGTATATAGACATAGTGATAAAACAACCATTTATCCTATGAGACGGGAAAGAAAGATAAATAATAATAGAAAAACTAAAAAAGAAAACCAAAAAACCTTTTTATATCTAGACCGTATATGACTAAAAAAGGTACTAGTATCATGCTTATAATATGCAAATCTCAGTGTGGTCACCATATAGGTTGCAGATAATCATCACATCCCTTCATTCAATCAGATTGAGCAACAGCCGCAGGAGCCGAGAGATCTCCAATAATAGATTAGAGGTCCGCGCTTAGGAAAATAATATAGGAGGGCTGCAGCCTCCCCTTAATTAATTCCTATAGGAGTTAATTGGAAATATTTAAAGGAGAGGTCTGGGGAATTGGCGCTGCCCTATTAACATTGGATGTTAATTAATAGGTCGCAGGAAAAAATAATAATAAAAATAATTATATAGTAAGAAAGGGTAAATGTGTAGCCCTTAAGTGAATGTACCCCTATGCCTGTGCCAAAATAAAATTAGTAAAAAAGTTGTTTTATATAGTGTGTGATCCTTTAAAGTGAGCGTGCTAATCCTCTGTGTTGCGTGCGTGAATGGGTTAAATCTGCCCCACCTCCATTGAAAAACCACACATTCACAACATATCAAATCATATCAAACTAAAAAAAATTTTGAAAGTTATTAGGTAGCCTCCTAAAAAATATATATATAGTTGGGGTCCTTGACAGACCCACTATTTGGGGGCTATCAATATCCGTGTGAGGTTACCACATACCTCTGTTATATATGGTGACTAAAGTGCACTGTGTATAATGTGAAACCAAAGTGCATTAGACCTCTATGATGCAATCTCAAAATTCATATATAATAAATTCATATATAAAAAATTTCCATAAAAATTTTCATAAAAATAGGAATCCAAACCATTAACACTCAAAATAAATACACATCTGTGCAAAAGAAGTCCCTGTGATGGACCCAACCAGGGTTAGAATGTCTTATTTATAGATGCAGGAATATTAAGAACGTCAGGATCGGTTGACATGCATTTAAAAATGCCCAAGGGGTGGTAAAGGTGACTTCCGTGCATATAGAAGCTGGTGACTCCAAGTGCTCCCCCCCGTGCTCCCCCACTCACCAGAATCCGTCACCCCCTAGGGGGTATTAGGCAGAGGAGTGGGTGTCTCTGGATGGCTGTCCCTCTTAGGCTTTACTGCTCCGTGAGTTCCTTCTGTTATGCTGATGGTGAGGGTCCCCTTCTGTGGATCCAGGTCCGGGTACCTCCACTACTAACCACCTCCGTACTGCTAGATCCTCCGATTTGAAGAGTTCAGAACTGCCATCACAGTTAAACAGTCCCTGACTTTTGGAGAGAGTTACTCTCTCCAAAAGTCAGGGACTGTTTAACTGTGATGGCAGTTCTGAACTCTTCAAATCGGAGGATCTAGCAGTACGGAGGTGGTTAGTAGTGGAGGTACCCGGACCTGGATCCACAAAAGGGGGCCCTCGCCATCAGCATAACAGAAGGAACTCACGGAGCAGTAAAGCCTAAGAGGGACATCCATCACAGACAGCCATCCAGAGACACCCACTCCTCTGCCTAATACCCCCTAGGGGGTGACGGATTCTGGTGAGTGGGGGAGCACGGGGGGGAGCACTTGGAGTCACCAGCTTATATATGCACGGAAGTCACCTTTACCACCCCTTGGGCATTTTTAAATGCATGTCAACCGATCCTGACGTTCTTAATATTCCTGCATCTATAAATAAGACATTCTAACCCTGGTTGGGTCCATCACAGGGACTTCTTTTGCACAGATGTGTATTTATTTTGAGTGTTAATGGTTTGGATTCCTATTTTTATGAAAATTTTTATGGAAATTTTTTATATATGAATTTATTATATATGAATTTTGAGATTGCATCATAGAGGTCTAATGCACTTTGGTTTCACATTATACACAGTGCACTTTAGTCACCATATATAATAGAGGTATGTGGTAACCTCACACGGATATTGATAGCCCCCAAATAGTGGGTCTGTCAAGGACCCCAACTATATATATATATTTTAGGAGGCTACCTAATAACTTTCAAAAATGTTTTTAGTTTGATATGATTTGATATGTTGTGAATGTGTGGTTTTTCAATGGAGGTGGGGCAGATTTAACCCATTCACGCACGCAACACAGAGGATTAGCACGCTCACTTTAAAGTATCACACACTATATAAAACAACTTTTTCACTAATTTTATTTATTTTGGCACAGGCATAGGGGTACATTCACTTAAGGGCTACACATTTACCCTTTCTTACTATATAATTATTTTTATTATTTTTTCCTGCGACCTATTAATTAACATCCAATGTTAATAGGGCAGCGCCAATTCCCCAGACCTCTCCTTTAGAGAGATCTCCAATGCTTGCACCAAGCAAGTGAGCTGTCCATATGCTCCATTTACGGTCAAAGATGTGCATGGAGTCCAGAAGAGTATGGTGAATTTTTTCCATCAGTCTAATGGACTCCATGTGGAGAAGTACCTGCGACCATGATACAGAGGGGCTCTTCCAATTTAGTGCTATCGCCCAATGAATGGCACTAAAGAGTGTGTGAACTAATCTCTGTTGTGGGGGGAGAACTCCCGGAACATCTGCAAGCAATAAACACATCTGGTGAGACAGAGTGACTGGCACCTCAGTCAACTTAGTGATAAGGGTGGCTGTGTTATTCCATATAGGTTCCAATACCTTACAACTCCAAAATGTGTGCAAGAGTGTCCCCCTGTCCTGACATCCTCTAAAACATGTGTCAGGAGCCAGTGGGTACATCCTGTGCAGGCGATCAGGAGTGTAATACCAACGGGTATGCAGTTTAAGGACTGTTACTTTAATAGAAATAGAGCGAGTGCAAATGTGCATATTTTCTACCATAGTTTGCCAGTCTTCCTCTGGGAAATCTTGAGCAGTATTCAGGTTTATTTCTAAGGGTGTAAGTGAGATCTTCCATAGTGAGATCTTCCAGTAGCCACTGGCGTAGGGTTGGATTAGTTGGTTTAAGAATAAAAAGAGAAAAACTGCTGCGCCAACCAATACAAGTGAAAATTGAGCAGCCAACACCACCAATTAGACTAATTGTGACGATAAAAAAGAAAAACAAAAAGTGTAGCGCTATATTGTATCGATTAGCAACATCTAAAATGTGCTAGAGTGACAAACAAAGTCTATCGGAGGTTATATTAGACCTCATACCAAAGTACAGTAAACAAATGAGAAACCTGATGCTCCACAAGGGGCATCTGTTCACATATCCACTATACTCTGTCGATTAATAACATCCAATTGTATTGAAGTGACAACCAGTGTGTATCAAACATAGAATGTATCAAACATAGAGTAAAGGTTGTGGGAGGACAATCTATCAGTGAGGGGTCTAATATTTCAAAGAGCACCTCTATAGATATGTCCTCTGTGATAAAGCAGTATTAATCAAATGTGCATCACAAAAATTCGACTCAAAACTTGAAAAACAAACATAAGTATGTGAAAGTAAGGAAAAGTCTCTGAAGTGCAAAGTTCATACAATCAGACGGAGACTTCTTGAAGCATCTGTATCTATCTTAAAATGACATTTGCTGGATTCCTCCAGTGATCAGCCTGGTGTGCGAGTAATATATATAAAATGCCCTTACCGGACGTGGTGGACTCACAGGCCGTACAGCGGTGAGTCATACGAGCTTGAACCGTGTACCACGGTAGGGTTATGGTGGTTCTTGGTCCACACTCAGATGATCCCGATCGAAAAACTCCAATCGTGCTTGGTCTCCTGGTACGATCCTCCAACACTCACTTGGGACTTGAATCGTTTCAGATAGGAACAATAGGAGAAAGAAGGCTCCACATAGTGTGAATTCCGTTTTTGCCAAAGGTTTAATTGTATCAAAGTTTCCAACATAAAAATTCCAGATAAAAGCAAGATTCATAAAAGCATAAAAAATGTAATTGAGCGCAGTAGATAGATGGTTTGAGGTAGCGTCCTACACCCGAAGCGTTTCGTCTGAGAAGACATCAACTTTGGTTGTTTCCAAAGTCTAGGAATAAGCGTCTTTGCCGCGTTTAAAAAGATGAGGCGTTATTGATTTTTTTTTTATAGGGTCCCACTGATTTCCCCGTACAGTTGAACAATATCACCCATGGTTCATTGGGAACTTCAGAACCCTGGATCTCTTTGATCCAATATAGTATGGTCAACCAATATGGGTGAATGCGTGGGCACAACCACCACACATGCGTGTGGGTTGCCTACTCTCCGAATCCTCGCCAACAGAGTGCTGAAATGGAGGGAAAGACTTTAGCACCACTGGGGTGTAGTGCCACCTTGTAAGCAATTTATAATTCACCTCCACAGTTTTGGAGGACATTGAAGAGGTGTGGGTTAATTGGAGAATCATTGATCATTGAGTTTCCGAGAGAGGATTTTGTAGGTCTTGTTCCTATTTGGATAAAAAGGGAAGGCCACTCCTTTTGAGGTTTGTGACAGTAGTGCTTGGTAGAAGTAGGAGATGGGTTTCTCAGGTGGTTGATCATTAACAAGGATGGTTTCTACTGGTGTTAGTTCTGCTAGTGAATGCAATGGCTTTGGTAGTGATTTAATGAACATGGAGAGCTGTTGGTATCTCCACAGATCCATGAATGACACCGTAGAAGATAGTAAGAGCATAGAAAGAGGTAAAATGTCTGTGGCGGATGTTACTTGGTGGAGTAGAATTGGTGTCTCAAAGATCCAAGCATGAGACTTGGGATCAATATTCCCGCAGGGAAAAAGGCATGTACCTTTAATTGCATTAGAGGAGAGTTATACAGCCATTTGTGTGTTTTACATTATGAGTCCCAGATCGCGAGAGTAGACCAAGTAAGTGGTGAAGTGTTCGGGGATAGCTTCCCGAAATTTCCTGGGTATCCATATCTGAGGGAACAAGTCCACACCACTTAGGTCTAATTCTAGATGTACCCACAGCTTAGAGTCTTTATGGTATTTCCAGTCCGATATTCTATTCAATACTATTACTGAGAAGTAACTCATAAAGACTGGTAAGGCTAGGCCCCCTTTCCCTTTTAGATTTAATAAGTAATTTTCTAGCAATTTGGGGTCATTTGCGATTCCAGACGTATTTGCATACTGTCGATTTCAACACTGTAAAGAACCCCAAGGGGTTCTTGTAAGGGATCATTTAGAACATGAAGCGCAGCCTGAGCAAGATGTTCATCTTCACAACGCTGATTCTCCCCAACCATGAGTGTGCTAGCTGGGTCCATTTATGCAGATCTGATCTAATTGAGTTCAGTAATGGGATAAAGTCTACATGAAACAGAGAAGCTGGGTTAGGTGTAAGAAATATGCCAAGATATTTAATTGTGTGGTTGCCAACTAAAAGGAAAGGATGGTTTCAATTGAGCCACAGTTTTGTGGGATTGAGATGTTTAATATTTCGGATTTGGACAGGTTGATTTTAAAATTGGAGATGGTTCTGAACACTGTAAAGGTCGACATCAGGTTAGGGAGTGAAATAATGGGCTGTTGAACATAAAATATGTCATCTGCATATGCCGCATATTTATGTTTCGTGGATGTTGGGGTTGTTCTGCATCGTCGAGAGGAAGGGTTCTAACGAAAGGGCAAATAAAAGGGCTATGGTTAGACCATCTGGTCCTGGAGCTTTGCCATTAGCCATGGTTTTAAGTGCTACTCGTAATTCCGAGGTAGTGAGATCCCCTTCCAGTGCTTCAAGAGTGGAGGTGGGTAGTTTTGGTAGGTTAGCTTGTGCGAGATACTCTTGGATAAGGGCTTCTCTAGTCCCCTTATCTACTGTAGTATGGTGCACGTGATAGAGTTGCTATCAGAAACCATGAAATCAGAGCAAGACTGAAGTACAGTTAAATCACACTTGTTTAATAATAAAAGTAAATAGAACAAACGTAGTTTAAACATAGCCATAGTTCAGGAACCGGAACAGATAATCAGACAAGCCAAACGTCAGGGAGCCGGAGATGAGTGTAGTAAAACAGAAAGCAGGATCTGGAAGCAGAAGGGATGTCAGCCTAGCAAGTCTTTTAACAGGAATGCAGGAGAGCGTCTCTGTGACGTTGACTAAGGCGAAGACAGAGATCTTCTGGGCTGGACAGCTTCAGCTGTAATGGAATGTGATTATGAGTGTTATTGTGAAATGCCTATTTCTAATAAAATCGCATAAGTATAAGTGCTTATTTTCTTATACTCGGCTATTAGCCTTAATCATGCTCAAATTAGATGTCTGCCAGCTTCTCCTTTCATGTGAAACAGAACTGCAAGAGTTAAAGTACAAAGAACAAAGTTAAGAAGATTGCACCTATTTTTCAGGCCTATGAGGCTACACTCAAGACAAACAGGAACTGAAAATAAGACATAATTAGCTATGATAGTCTGCTATCTCCTTATACAGATATAACCCAGCAAAGCTTACATTTTGTCACAATAATGAATATGTATAATTTGCGGTTTGTACACGCTTGTTTTATTCAATATTTGATTTGATAACGAAACATCCAGCTCTCAATATATAATTTTTGAGCCCAGGAAATAAACGTCAGAAGTACCGAACTTACTGAACGTGTCCGTGTCAGTGATTTGGTTAAATGTGCATATTTTCACATCGAAGGTTAATTTGGCCAGGGGGACAGAAACAAGAGTACCGAGTGGTTCTGTTCGGTCCAAAACATTTTGGCGCCCAACGTGGGGCTCGAGATTTTGGCCCAAAAGGAAGCCGTACTTAGAGGACGCTGAAACAGGGCCAAATACGGGCGGAGCAGAGCCTGATCAACTCTGGAGAAAACGGTAAGACACTTTTTAATAATTTGTCTGCTGTTTGATCCGCATCCGTATTTGGTTAATTTCTGTCTCCGCATTGGCTTCCTGTGGTCCACAAAGACAGGTATATATCTTGTCTCGAGCCTATTTATATAGTATGAACCTGCAATTGTTTCTGACCCGCCTGTATTTGTATTTGGAGTATATTGTGGTTTGTTTTGTTGATCGATCGTGTTGTGTGACGGCTATTGTGAATGAGGGATTGATTATATGTTCACGGATGGAATTGACGTGGTTAAACTTCTCTTGAGGATTGATATCAAGAGAGGGCGTCAGGACGCGGTAAACTCCTCCTGGGGCAAATAATTGTGCGGTAAAGCACGGGTTACCAGGAAAGGGGGCGTCAGATTACGCCCAGCGGTGGCGTGGGGATCCCGTGAGGATCTGATTAAGTCCAGAATTCACTCCAGTCGTCACATCAATTGTTGTTGGTAATGTCATGTCCTAGATGTGTCTGTGGACTGTTATTTGGCATTAATGAGGAGGCCTGGGGCTTGGTTAAAAAGGAAGAGCCAGGTTATAAGAGATCTATTCTCGGTTACAAACCTCTAGTGCCAGAGGTCCCCCAAGTAATGGTATTCAGGATGAATGTACATTATCTAGTGAAATTTTCAGTTGGTAAGAAATTGGAAGTTATTAAGGCTGAGGCTAGGATAAGAGTGACAGTAAAAGTTGTCCCCTGCAACCTCAGCAGCCAGAAGATTACAAGGGGGCAGAGAAAGCCAGGGTGAGGAGTTTGGGTTTTGAGTTGGGACATGTAGAAGACGTTTAAAATGGGTCACTGAATACCAGTTGTTGACTCACATTCTGTGTTTTGTCTGGTTTCATGTCTCCCCTTTTGCAGATTTAACAGAGATCTCTTGACTTCCCCATCCTCCATATCACCCTGTCACTGCAGATCTTTACTTCTTTTCTGTTTTGCCTCAACCTTTCTTGCTTTCCTCTCCTCCTATTTAATTCAAGAGTTGTGTGAAATGGGAAATAAGTTAATTAGGCCCACAGAGGGCAGTTTGGCCTGTAATTTGGTACTAGAACGGGAGGGAGAGGGTGCTGTAAAAAAGGGAAAGAAATTAGCGAAAGTGTGTGGAATTTGGGTGGGAGATTACAAGTAGATGAATGGTGTACTGTTTTTTGAAACGTAAATAAGGTCTGTTGTCAGATTATGGGTTGCTACGGGCAGCAGATGCTTGGTTTAAAGTTGCAAACACTATTCATGAAGAAGAGGGTGGATGGAACCAAAATGGCCACATAGTGTACGTGAACAAGAAAACTAGAAAAGAGGAAGCTAAGTAGTCAGCCACCGCCCTATAATGACGTCTGGTCCCCAAGTAGACACTGCCCTTTGTCTACCGTCCCTCTGTTCTAAGTGACACCTCCCCCTGTGGCAACACGCCCTAAGCCACCGCCCTATGCAACCGCCCAACACCGAAACCCACCCACATGTTTCCAGTGATGGTGCATAGTAGCAACCAATGTAGCATTTTAATTGAATAAATAATTTATGTATAGGATGTATTGAATATTTCTGAATATTTCAGTCAGTCTGAATTTATTTTGGTTTTAATTGTGTTTAAGTTGTATTAGCAAAAGAGGAAGTTTATGTATTCTAGGCATTATGCCAGAAGAGCAAAAGAGGAAGTGCTTTCTTTGCTTAAATCTATGTGCTGAGCGTTTTGTATTCTAAAAAAAAAAAAAAAAAGAGTCAGTATCTAATTAGAATGTTTAGAAAGAAAGAAATAATTATCTATGTTGTAGAGATCGGCTGGACCGAGGCTCCCTATAAAAAATTATTCTGTATGGAGATGGTTCACATCTCTACTCTAGAACGCCTGAAGTCAATATGTGTACAAGAAGTTTACTGATTTGAGTTTTAGCGTGCTGAACAGAGAGCATAGACACGTTAGCTGCCGCATTTATTTCAGGTCTTAAAGAGTCAATCCGAAAGGGTCTGAGTATAGAGAACCCACAACCTTTGAGCTTGAGACGTTGTTATTAGTAGTTATTAGGTCCAGAATCCTCACAGAACAGTAGAGAGTAGCTCCTCTCATGATGGCCTCTGACACACCCTATCTGCGCCCACCAGTACCAACTCCATGTGCCTGCTTGCTACAACTGCGAAAGACCCAGCCACTCCAGAAGGGAATACCGAAGCCCATGGAAATTCACCCACAGTCCCCCAAACCCCAACCACAGTCAAACTGGGCCGTACAGAACCAGTCACACTCCTCGCCAAGAATCTCAGGACCCACCTCACCAACCGCCACACCCCACTCCGGATCACATGGACCTTCTCCGCTAGGATTCCGGCAAGCCTGTGTCACCTGCCCCGATCATGATGTCTTCGGGAGATTCGGGAGGACCTTTAGGGAAGATAACTCTCCCCATTGAAGGACATCCCACCACATTCTTATGTGACACAGGTGCAGCCCGGCCCGTAATCAGGGCAGAAGAATTACCCGATACCTCATTCGTATCGGACATCAACATAGCATGTGTAGGGGTTGATGGAACGCCCAGAAAGAGCCCGTTGACCCGCCCCCTTCAAGTCGGCAACTTTCCTGACTTATTAGCGAGATTTGTGGTCTCATCCACATGCCCCCTGAACCTACTAGGAACTGATGTTTTGTCCAGGCTCCAAGCCTCCATCTCTTTCCAACCTGATGGTGGTGTTCTGATCACCTCACCACTGGCCATCGATGACGCATCGGCACTCTGCTCCATTCCACTCCTGCTATCCCCGAACCGCAAAAGGGGAACCAGAAAAGTACAGGATGGTACAAACCCTCAGAGCAGTTGTAATGGAAATTTGTACGTTCTGTATATAATTGTATTGTATTTTGTATGTATTGCACACTGCCCTCACTGTGCACACAGCACTAATAATGTTTTCAGTAAATGTTTACATTCTTTCGAGTCCTGATTAGAAGTAGCCTGCCTATGTAACGCCCCTTGTTACCGTAAACGTACAATTGTAATATTAATGTGATACCTACGTAATCATGTGCATAAAAACCTTCAATTGTGTCATAATAAAGCAGAACAGTTATTTGGAAAGATGCTGAGCGTATCTTTTGTGTCTGTTCCCTACTGCAGTAGTTATTATTAATTTGGAACCACTAATCAATATGAGGATAGGAGTTGCCTATCATCAATTTAACCGAGTCAGCATGGCGAGCCAGCCAGGAGGGGATTCCAGGTGACCCTAAGTATCCGAAACGAGGAGCTTGAGACGATCCGGGAATTTCTGATAATCAGCCGGCTGAGGTAAGCCTTTTGCTTACATTTGAGTTATCAGACTTCCTTGATCGGTAAGGCATTTTTGGGACAAAGGGTACCTATTTTACTCCCCTTAATCGAACTGTATTGATTGGTGGTTATATGTTATGTTATCCCTGTCTATTGGCCATTGGAGTGTTATAGATAAGAAAGGGAAGAATAGTGCTGTTCACAGGTATATGTAGTAAATCTGCTAGATAAAGTAGTTTAGAGGCAAGAGGGTATAGGCACACGTAGAGAAGAGAGAAGACTGGCCAGTCATTATGGGCATTGAATTAAGTAAGGGAATGAAGGGTAAGAGACCCTCAAAAATGCCCAGCGCAAGAGGAGCGCTATATATGAACCAAAGGTGCGGTTCCGCCTATACTGAGCCCCTAGATTAATTGTTATAGTGGACATGGATCCACAATGGGTAACTGGGTTACCAAAGTCCACAGGGACTAAGAATCATGCAGAGTAAACAGCTAGAGAAACAGCTATCTATGTGAGCAGGATGGATTAAGGGTGACATTAACACTAGACAGAAAGGGACATTTTCATGTTAAGTTGTGGGATGATTTTGGGGTCAGGCACTACAACTATTAGAATCAGAAACAGAGAAATGAGAGTTAAAACAGAATACTTTATATGTTGTCAGAGAGGGAAGATGGGATGAGCACTCTGGCTGCCCGTCTGATCATAGAAGCTAGATATAAAAGATATCTGAACAAAATAAGGAATGCAGAATTTAGGCAGGGAAATAGTAAAGTGTTAAAAGAAAGTGAGAGAATGATATGCACGTGTTGTGTACAAATGGGAAAAATGTAAGCGATTTTAGAGAGATATTGGTGTATGTGTGTGCGAATGCTGGGACCTTTAGTTCTATTGCTTGTGTGTGTCATGTACGCAGATGTGACCCCCTCCTTTGTGCTCTCCTGAAAGAAAAGTGGCTGAGATGAGAGATCAGTGATAAGCTGGAAGGACACCATGCCAATTCCAGTTTTTTAGACAAAACATTTATAACAAAATGTGCCGGGTTAACGAATCTAATGGTAAACAATGTGATCACAATTATTTTGAATCTGTTTTCCAAACATGGTAAAATGAAGGTTACATTTAACCGTGTATTACACAAATTGAATATCCTTTGATAGTGGAAACAGTGCATTTAAAAAAAGGGAAATTAAGTAAAATTAAGTAATAATGAGTATTCATTTCTAATATGAGTTTAACAGTAATATAGATACATTGAAACTGGTTTAGACAACCTTTGGTTGGAAATGAAATCCAGGTTATTGGGGAAATTTGTAAAAATGGGATTAGTTTAGATTAAGATAACAATTTTTGTAATTTTACATTTATTCAATAAGCTCTTATTTAGAGAAAAAAAAGATTAAGATGAGGTTGTTATTTGGAATAAAGCCGCCATAATATTTAACAAAGCCAAGATGGATGGGATACATAAGAAGTTTTTCTACAAAAATGAAATTTCAAGGTTCTTGATAATAACTTGATGTGCGGTCCATGATGTGAGAGTAATAATAAATAAAATTTAAATATAACAGACCCATCACATCAAGTCCACACACTCTGTTAGGATAGATGCTACCTGCAGCCAGTTGTTTTTTAGTTTTTGATGCTTTGTGGTCCATCACACAGATTGTTGATCCTTTTTGTTTTTATTTATTTTTATTTTTGAAATCCAAAGCAGAATGTGTGGATTTGTGAAATGATGTGCCCCTTTTTCTTGTAAGTACAGTGGTATAAGCAGAAGAATAGTTTGGATTTATGGGCATCTCTCCATGACCGCAGGGTATTGTTATCATTTATTATAATATTGCCAGGAAAAAGTTGTCTTTTGAAACATGAAACTGGAGTTCTTACACAAACAGCGTGATAGAAAACAAGCCATTGTAATATATTTATGCAAGCTGGACCCAGTAATGAAGGGTTCATCCCGATATATCAGAGCTGTAGCTTTATGCAAAGGTGCTATTAGACAAAGTTAGATCTTGTTTTGGTCAAACATTTAATTTTTAATGGTCCGACATTCTGTGCAGCAAATATACAGCTAACTAAATGTTTGTCTAATGAAAGGTTTAAAATATGAGTTTGTTTATGTACTAATCTAACAATGAAAAATGCGTACATTTGAATCCAGCCACCTTATTGCCTCTATTGGAGGAGGCTGGGGACAAAGGAAGACACGTGTTAAATTGATGATGTAGGAATCAGCTGCTGTGAGCCCAGTGCAGGTCACACTCCCTGAAGACCCAGATATTTAATTTTTTGTAGATTTGAGTATGCAGTTTATCACCCAGAAGGATACTCTGTATTCAAAGTCATTGGATCTTTTTTCCCCAGCTCAAGAAGCAGAGCTCCATGTTTTAGCAAAGCCTGTGAGCTATAAAAAGAGTGTATATATTTATATAGATAGTCGAGATATCGAGAGCTTTTGGTTCCATTTGAAGGGCCAGAAGTTTGTTTTTACTTCGGCAGGTAAACCAATAAAGCATGCCAAGTTAATTTGATTGGCTGTTTTCAGCCTTCCAGGTTCTTGCTGAGGTAGCCATATTAACTTTCACACATGGAAGCAGACCAGGTGACTAAGGATGCTGCATTACAGCCCCGGACACTTGATGGGTCTGTGCAACTCACAGATTCCACCCTAGTTCTGGCCCAGTATAGCTGGGATTAATAATTCAACTTTAAGGACCCCAGAACGAGAAGAACAAGTGGTCCACAGGGGGCAACTTCTTATGAAACAGGACTTTGGAAAAGGTGATCATTTATGTCTGCCAATCACTCTTTTCCCTCCAGCTTTTGACACATGGACCGTGTCATCAGTCACAAGCAGTTATGGCTGCCTTAGTAAATGAGCATGGGATAGAGCCAGGGCTTCTCCACAGTTGTTCTTATAACATACCACTTCTTGTTTTACCTGTTACCAAAGGTGTTACCAAAAGCTGAACATCCCTTCCAGAGATTACAAAAAGATATATCCAGATGCCCAAGTCAGGATCTTACAAGTATGCATTTTGTCTGTATGGACATGTTTTTTGGATGTCCAGTGGCAAATGCTACTGCAAAGGCCACAGTAAAAAGTGTTATCAGAAGTAGTTTGTAAATACAGAGTGCAGAAAGTACAGAGAGTAACAGGGGAAATCATTTTTTATAGGAGAGTCCTTACTAGAAGTTTTGAGGTTTTATTTTTACACCCCCTACTGTCTACAATGTAGCGGAAAAAGTAGAGTAAGAAACTAGAAAACTTTTGCCTGAATGTTTTCTTATATTTGATGAAGCCCCTATGGGAGATGTTGGACTCTCTCCCTATGGGATTTGGTTTGGGAGTGTGTTACTCGCTTGCTTATATTTTGTCTCAGCAGCTGAAGGCCTCCTTTCGGATCTCACAGAGAATGTTGCTGATCTTTTAAGGTTTTTGACAAACTAATTTATGTGTTTTCTCCCCAATTCCAGATCCTAAACGTTTGGAAGGATCTAAAACTAAAGCCAGGTGACTTTTGGATTGTTAAGAGACATTTATATATAAGGAAATGTTTGGAGACTCAATACAGCATCTATTTCATGTACAGTTTTTGCAAAACTTGAAGGAAAAGTCACCTGGATCCACACCAGACACTGCAAAAATGACTAAATTAAAGACATCTCTGTGTTTGATTTGTTTCCCTCTTGTGATCACAGTCTTGGGTACTTTTTGATTCAATTACTTTAATTGTAAGGGATATATATATTTGAAAAGTAGTTTAGCCATGTTGAAGTCATATTTGTCTTTGGTATGTCTTCCATTTTATGTAGAATTGTCTGTGTTTACATATGCTGCTAAGTCAGCATGCTCACAATTAAGCTAGAAGGCCATTCTGGCCACAGGAGTGTACAGCCAGTACTCTGTAAATATGTCTTATCAATCATTTGTTTTTCACAATGAAAAGTCATTTGGTAATGAAAAAGTTGCTCAGCTATTATTTTCTCCACAATGGAGTTTTTTGCCGCTTTGGCCAGGACTACCTCCACCTAAGCATGTGAAGGTTCCAGTTTAAAGGTGATAGCAGGTGTAGTTAGTGATCAAAATATTGATCAAAAGAGGGGAGACTGTAATGGAAATTTGTACGTTCTGTATATAATTGTATTGTATTTTGTATGTATTGCACACTCCCCTCACTGTGCACACAGCACTAATAATGTTTTCAGTAAATGTTTACATTCTTTCGAGTCCTGATTAGAAGTAGCCTGCCTATGTAACGCCCTTTGTTACCATAAACGTACAATTGTAATATTAATGTGATACCTACGTAATCATGTGCATAAAAACCTTCAATTGCGTCATAATAAAGCAGAACAGTTATTTGGAAAGATGCTGAGCGTATCTTTTGTGTCTGTTCCCTACTGCAGTAGTTATTATTAATTTGGAACCACTAATCAATATGAGGATAGGAGTTGCCTATCATCAATTTAACCGAGTCACAGTGAATGAAGCTACCATCCTGGAGACCCCCATCGTCCCCAATCCCCACACGTTGCTAGCAGAGCTACACCTGGACTGTTATGCCACAAGGTGCCCAGAACTCCCCTACTCAATTTGCCAAAGCAATGGCTCTCATCCTGGATACATGGATGAGACTACACCCAGATGTCGTACTTCTCCAATATGTAGATGACTTCCTGCTGTGTGCAGATTCCTTCGATGACGCCTCCATATTCTCAGAAAGTCTCCTCCACTACCTTGTTGAGCAAGGTTGCAAGGCCTTAAAAAGTAAAAAGTCCAGAAAGAAGGTGATTTTCCCAGGCCTCTGTTATGCCCCAAGGCACCTGACATCTCACTGAAGAAAGAGTTGCTGCAATCAAGGGCAATCCCTTTGCCTCAAGGTCAAGCAATCCCTTTATGATGCCCTGAAATCTGACCCTTTCCTGCTTTCTCCAGAAGCAATTTTAAAACCCTGAAGGAGATCCTCTCAACAGCCTCTGCTTTGGGACTAAAAGACTTTCAAGACTTTTAAACTGTTTGTCTCAGAGAGGCAAGGACATGCCACAGGAGTTTTGGCTCAGGCCCATGATAACAGACTCAGGGTATCACTCCTGTCTACTGGACTCAGTGGCCAGAGGGGGACCCTCCTGCCTCAGAGCCGTCTTTGCAGCCCAACTTCTCCTGGACAAGACTGCGGACCTCGTCTTGGGTCACCCCTTAATCCTTCTTGCTCCTCATGACATCACTGCCATCCTGAACCAGATCCAACCCAGACACCTGTCTTCACAAAGGCACCTCAGACTCCAGTGTGCCTTACTTCTCCCTGACAACATCACCATTCCCCGATGTGAAACCCTCAACCCATCCACTCTCCTTCCCCTTCTCGAGGGGGGAACCTCTGTGGAAGATGATTACCACTATACCGCCCATGACTGTTTTGAAGTGATAAAGATGGAGACATCGCACCTGCCGACAGTCAGTGAAACTGCCCTTGAAAATTCTGACCTGACAATCTTTGTGGATGGTTCCAGATATGCAGATAATGCTGGGCGGTACCATACAGGATATGCAGTTACCACAGAAGATACAGTCCTCCAAGCCTCAGCGTTACCCCCCTCCATGTCTGCACAAGAAGCAGAGTTGCAGGCCCTAACTATGGCATGCAAGTTGGCAGAAGGAAAACGAGCTAACATCTACACAGACTCAAGATATGCTCTGGGAGTGGCCTGCGATTTTGGGATCATCTGGAAAACTAGAGGATTCCTGACAGCAGCAGGAACTCCTGTAAAACACAGCACAGCTATCAAGATCCTGATGGATGCCTTACTGCTCCCAACGCAGGTGGCCATACTTAAAGTGAAAGCACACGGCAAACTGGTTTCCCAAGAAGCACGAGGCAATTATTTGGCAGATACTGCCGCAAAGCAAGCTGCAGATGGAACGTGAGAAGTGGTCAGCAGAGTGAATGCACCTATCCTGGATGACCCAATAGACACCCCTGAAGAGACAGCTGACAAAGAAGAAAAAGAAGTGTGGATCAAAAAAGGAGCCACAGAAGTTGAAGGAATGATGGAGTTAAACAAAAGACCGTGCCTACTACGATCAATGTTTCCTGCAGTGGTACAGTGGGCCCATGGGGCCTCCCACATGTCAAAGACTCTGATGAATGCCCTGATCAACAAGTACTACCTAGCCCCAGGCATCACCCCACTTACCAACAACTTCTGCAGATCATGCGCTATCTGTGCCAAATGCAATCCTGGAAAGACAGAGAAGATACCTTTTGAAGCACCTGGCAAAGGCCCAGTACCCCTTCCAAAGGATACAGATTGACCACATCCAGATGGTCATCGTCTGCATGTTCTCCGGATGGCCAGAAGCTTACCCTGTCACTATGACGGCCAAGACCACAGCAAAAAGACTTTTGACTGAAATTGTGTGCAGATATGGTGTTCCAGACGTTATAGAGAGTGATCAGGGGCCGGCTTTCACGGCCTCAGTAACCAAGGAGATATGGACAGCCTTAGGGGTCACACTAGCTTTCCACACTCCATACCATCCTCAGAGTAGTGGGAAGGTGGAAAGACTAAATGGCAAAATAAAGTCTAGAATGCTAAAAATGTCTCAGGAAACAAGAATGAGTTGGCCAGACAGCCTACCCATTGCCTTGTTCAGTGTCAGGTACACCCCAAGGGTAAATCATGGTTTGTCACCCTATGAGATATTGTTTGGTTCAGCCCCCAGACTGGGTTGTTACTTTCCACAACAGCTGCAACTGCAATCTGATGTATTAACTGATTATGTGACTGCCTTATCTCGAGAATTAACCCGTATCCATGCGCAAGTGTTTTCTTCCATTCCAGATCCTGAGTTAGTCACAGGATCGCACAAGTTGGTCCATGGTGATTGGGTCCTGATAAAGAAGTTTTTGAGGAAACACACCCTTAAACTTAGATATGATGGTCCTTTCCAAGTCCTTCTGACAACCACCACATCAGTAAAAGTGGCTGGAAAGAACTCGTGGATACACGCCTCTCATTGCAAGAAAGTCCTCGTGCCCGAAGAAGAGGCTGAGGAGACCAAACCATGATCCTGCTTATCCTTTTTGTCATAATCTTTGCTCAGGCCCAAGAGGTGGCCATTAAACAGGAAAATGGTATAACTCAATTCTGGTACAACTCATCCAACACACATGTTGCCACGTTTATATCCCCTTATAGTAAGATACTTCCAGGTACAGATTACAGAATCCGAACCTATGAAGGAACAGTAGGTCCCATGACTGTGTATGTATGTGTTACTGATGACTACTGGGGCGACAACTGTGATTACTGGGGAGCAGTGGGTTGGAACACTGGGGGCACAAACTGGGGGTATAAGCCTGAAATCGCCCAAAATAAGAAAGACAAGAATGGGAAATCACTCCTAGACAGAATGACAATCAACAAGCACACAGATCAATACTTCACAAAAGAGTTTAGACTAACCATTGAGAATCCCAGCCCAGGGGACAGTGGGACCTATGTATTGGGTCTATGGTGGGCAAATAGGTATCCCAGCTTTAGGAAACCTTTTCAACTGAAAGACATGTTCAAGAACCCCCTAAAGCCTCACATGCAAACATTAGGAGACATGGTAGCCATAGCAGACCCTACCTTTGAGGACACCATGGCTGCTGAGACCGGCTTTTCAGATGTCAACTTATGGCTCGAATGGATGAGGTACAATGCAGGGAAACATAACAAGACTAATTGCTACTTGTGTGGGGGGGGCTAAACCACATCTAGTCCCCCTTAACATACCCTCAGAACATGAGACCTGTGTCCTTAGTTTGTTTACAAACACAGCTACAAACCACTCCCTATGTGAGCATTGGAAAAAGGAGTACCCCATAGTCACTAAAGCCCCTAAAAACCAGCAGAAGGTATTACCATATATCCTGGCCATTATACATGTTATGGGAAGTACCATGGGGTGGGAAAACCCCTTGGGAACTTCACTGAGGGTTACTGCGAATCTTATAGTAAGGTGTCTGCAGACCTAGTGCAAAATCGAAGCCAGTCTCTGGGATATGTGTACTGGATATGTGGGGACATGAAAGTTATAAGTAGAATGACAGGGCAGTGGACAGGAGAATGTGCACTGGCTAAAGCCATAATGCCCCTGCATATTCTCCCACAAACCCCAGAGCCAGAAGCCAGTGATGCACACAAATCAAACAGGAAACGTAGGAGTGCCCCAGCAGGATGCTTTGACCCCCATGTATACATAGACGCCATAGGGGTCCCAAGGGGGATCCCAGATGAATTCAAAGCAAGAGGCCAAGTAGCAGCAGGTTTTGAGTCACTGATTCCCATTATCACCGTAAACAAGAATGTAGACTGGATAAATTACATCTACTACAACCAGCAAAGATTTGTCAATTACACCAGGGACACACTCCAAGGTCTGGCCGAACAGTTAGAGGCAGCATCACACATGACTTTCCAAAACCGTATGGTCTTAGACATGCTCCTAGCTGAGAAGGGGGGTGTATGCAAGATGATCCCTGAGACAAGTACATGCTGCACTTACATCCCAGACAACACTGGCCCAAATGGTAAGGTGACCTTAGCCATCCAGAAACTTGAGGACTTATCCAAAGAACTGAAACAGAACTCAGGGCTCACCAACCCATGGGACCAGTATTTTACTTGGATAGAGGGAGGGTGGCAGGGACTACTGACCCAGATAGGGATAGCCGCCCTGACAAAGACTGCCATAATCTGCTGTGTCTTCCCCTGTGTTAAGAAGTGTGTAGAAAAAGCTGTTGACCAAAGTACCCCCACATTTGTGAACCAAGAGATCCCAGATGATGACGACGATGTCTATGTAGGGCTTGATGAAACCCATGATGAAAGTTACACATTACGCTCCGTTACAGTCACCCTTCCCCAAGATGCAACACCGTAGGGCTATAGGGACAGATAGCACCTGGCGGCGTTTCGCCAGCTGTATTGAGGGGGTGGTGAGCTAGTCACAGCCCTTTCTCTACATACAGCTTAAAAGAGTTGCAGTCAGTGAAATGAGCCGGGTGGAAATGACAGGTTGTTCTCCAGTGTGAGGGACAGTTTTAGGAAATACGCATTTCAAGGGGGGACTGTAATGGAATGTGATTATGAGTGTTATTGTGAAATGCCTATTTCTAATATAATCGCATAAGTATAAGTGCTTATTTTCTTATACTCAGCTATTAGCCTTAATCATGCTCAAATTAGATGTCTGCCAGCTTCTCCTTTCATGTGAAACAGAACTGCAAGAGTTAAAGTACAAAGAACAAAGTTAAGAAGATTGCACCTATTTTTCAGGCCTATGAGGCTACACTCAAGACAAACAGGAACTGAAAATAAGACATAATTAGCTATGATAGTCTGCTATCTCCTTATACAGATATAACCCAGAAAAGCTTACATTTTGTCACAATAATGAATATGTATAATTTGCAGTTTGTACACGCTTGTTTTATTCGATATTTGATTTGATAACTAAACATACAGCTCTCAATATATCATTTTTGAGCCCAGGAAATAAACGTCAGAAGTACCGAACTTACTGAACGTGTCCGTGTCAGTGATTTGGTTAAATGTGCACATTTTCACATCGAAGGTTAATTTGGCCAGGGGGACAGAAACAAGAGTACCGAGCGGTTCTGTTCGGTCCAAAACACAGCAGGGCTGACGAGCAGGATATCATCAGCAGCTGAGTAACTGTGGAGAGATAGGAGAGAGCAATTAGCCGACAGCTGAGCAGGCAGCTCAGAGAAGGAAGGGCTGAGCCCAGCCCTGACAGTTGCTGATAGGAGCAGAATTCTTTAGCTATGGCAGAAGTCTTGTGTACCCTACAACCAACCGCTCTTCCTTCCTCGTTTTAACACTAATCCTGCACCCTAATGCTACTCAGATCTATCCAAGTCTTACAATGGAAGATATAGATCTGTTGGCAGGGCACCATGCCACTCATTAACCACTTGCCTACCAGGCACTAACACTCCCTTCCTGCCCAAGCTATTTTTCAGCTTTCAGCGCTGTCGCACTTTGAATGACAATTGTGCGGCCATGTTACACTGTACCCAAACAAATTTTTTATCATTTTCTTTACACAAATAGAGCTTTCTTTTAGTCATATGTAATCAATGGTGGGTTTTTTATTTTTTACAAAAGAAAAGACCAAACATTTTGAAAAAAAATGTTTTTTACTTTTTTTCTGTCAGTAGATTTTGTAACTAAGTAATTTTTCGCCATTATGACGGCGTCCCAGAAGAAGAGCTGCACCGCTCCGCCGTCATATGATGGTGGGCGGGCAGCAAGCAGTTAAGGACAGGCACAAGCATCCGCTCCAGAGTCACGGGCTGTGCAGGTGTCTGCCCCACAGGCGGTGGAGCCTTCACAGTCGGTACAGATTACAGTGCAACAAAAAGCACAGGTACAGCAGGTGGGGGGAGCTGGTTCCCAGGTGGCATCGGGACATGGTATCTTAGTGCACGGGACATATCTGATGCAGGGGATGAGGACCGTAAGACAGAGTCTTTGGGGGAAACACCCACACCTGCTCATACAATAAAAAGAGCCCAGCAGAAAGTAAAAAAAGAGAAGGCCGTTAGGGAAGCTAAAACTACTGTTGTAAGCACCCCACCTCGTACAAAGAGCGGAACAATATATAACGAACTACAGAAAGCTCCAGAGACACAAGCAGCCCCCAACATAGCAAAATCTGTAGCAGAGTCATTGCCTTTTTGTTCGCCTGATGAATCTGACACAGAGACGGGTGAACGGGGGGCCTCCGAGGAGTTCCCCCTCACACCCACAGAGTATGACAAGAAGCTGGAGGAGGCTAGGAAATTATACCTGAAATCTAAACAGATCGTCACTGCTCTTGTTAAAACACTATGCAGTGCGAGACGGAGTAATGTTCTCCCTGTCACTGAGATTGAGGAAGCTGTGAGTTTTCCTGTTATGAGCATAGATGTTAAAAAAGGCGATAGACATTGATGAGATGAGTAAAATAATTAAATATTGCCCCAAACCAGGTGTTTTAACCGGAGGTACATTAGCATACTTAAAAAAAGGCTTTTAAAGGCAGGAATTACACACAAGAGGACATGCACTTAATTATTGACTGCATAGTGGGACACACTACAGCATTAGAGTGGGCCAGGGTATCCTCCATTTCAATTATTTCTGCCTCGAATGTAAAGTCTGGTGAGTATCCCTTAAACAGGGAAGATGGGAGGGAGAAAATGTGGACAGAAATTAAGGCTGAGTTGAAGCGGGTTTTTCAAAAAAAAAACTTCCCTCCACACTGCAATAGCATGTAAGCAAAAGGCAAGTGAATCAGCATTAGAGTTTTGGAAAAGGTTCATGGAAGTCTGGACACAGGAAGCAGGACTGTCGCTTCGAGATGATATGATTAGTTTTATGATTCAGACTTATTTATCCAACCTTAAGCCACAGATGGGTCTGATGGTTAAACAGATGATATCTGATTGGCCTACTAGTACCCTGGAAGAGTTTCAGAGAAAGATGCAGCAGGTTGTTTTGAAATGAAAGAGAAAGTAGTAAGTGTTCATTTCCAAGGGGGGCCACAGGATGGCCCGCCCCAGGGAATGATGGACAGTGGGGAGGAAGGGGACTGTGGAGAGGACGGGGAAGAGCTAGGGGTAAAGGCAGAGGTCTCACACATTACCCCCCGACAACCTCAGCAGAGGTCTCGCACATTTTCCTCCAGGTAACCTCAGATCTCACTGTTTCAATTGTCAAGCAAAGGATCATTGGAGAAACCAATGCCCCTATGAGTCCCAGGACCAAACCTACCAGCCCTTACCATCCACACAAAATAGGTTCCAACAGCAATCAAATCAGCCAGCACAAGGACCTAAATACCCCATTCACTGGCCAAGCCAACAGCAGCAATGAACCTGCCCTGAAGGTGGTATCCCGGCATTCCCTCTTATCTCTCATTCCTATGAGGAGCAACCGATCGTGACATTATATGTCTGCAAGAAATTGATTCCATTTTTAGCTGATAGTGGCGCAACAAAATCTAGCTTAAGTGAGGATTTTTTTTTTGGCGGAGAGATTACGAATGCTGAGCCTTCGGTTGGAATTAACGGGATAGTCACTAAAACTTTCAAAACCCCGCCCCTTTCAGTCTACCAAGATGCTGATGGATGGTCACTGTACCGCCATGAGTTTCGGATAATTCCAAACTGCCCTGTGAATCTCCTTGGAAGGGACTTAATGGCAAAATTAGGCATTAAACTAGAAATGAATTATTGCACATTCAAAGTGTTCCCAATCTGCCCTGTAATGCTAAATATAGAAGTTGAAGCAGATCTTGAAAGAGTGTGGTCAGAAAGCGCACTCGATGTGGGACTCCTCTCCTGCACCCCCTACAAAGTCACTCTAAAAGAGGGGGCACAGCCTGTCTATCACAAACAATATCCCCTGTCAAAAGTGAAAGAGGAAGGAATTGCACCGATGGTAGAGCACTTTCTTAAAAAGGGAATTCTAAAAGAGACAGTCTCGCTCTTTAACACACCTACAAATCCAGTGAAAAAGCCGGATGGCAGTTATAGGTTTGTACAGGATCTTATGGCTGTAAATAACTTGGTTGTGCCCATCGCACCTATAATGTCTGATGTGCCATCACTCCTAACATCCATTCCATACGATGCTGAATATTTTTCTGTGATTGATTTAACAAACGCATATTTTTCGGTCCCAGTGGACCGGAAGCCACTACTCGCAATTTGTTTTAGAAATCGCCAAATGACATGGTGTAGATTGCCCCAGTTATGTGGACTCCCCAGTAGTCTACTCGGTAGTCCTCCAGGCAACCTTGCGGTCCTGGACTCTCAGCCATGGTTTAGTCTTGTTACAGTATGTTGATGATTTATTGTTGTGTAGTCCAAGCCAGGTTGCATGCAAAGAGGATGGTGTAGATCTGTTACATTGGTTAGCAGATAATGGTCACAAGGTCTCTAAGAAAAAGCTACAATGGTGTCTGGAAACTGTAGAGTACCTTGGCTTTGTGCTCACCAAAGGAGAGAGGAAAAGCAGTCACAAGAGAGCCACGGCTCTCGTGGGTCTGCCCCGCCCACTTACTAAGAAAGATATGCTGTCTTTTCTTGGTATGATTGGTTACTGCTGCCAATGGATATCTGATTGTTCCTACTATGATAACCTCCTGAGACAAGCCACAAATGTTGATATGCCAGACTGTATAAAATGGAATGATGAAATGTGTAATGCTTTTGTATACCTTAAAACTGCAATGGTTACAGCTCCTGGACTTGGATTACCTGTGTATGGAAAGATGTTTCATTTATTTGCAAGAGACAATTGTAAAACGATGGCGGGAGTCCTAGCGCAAGAGCATGGGGGTAAACTTCGCCCTATTGCAATTTTTTTTCCCACGGGTAGTGCCGATGCCAGTACAGGGCATGCCGGCATGTCTCCGGACTTTGGCATCCTGGTTGTGGAAATGGCTACTTCATTCACTCTAGGTAATGCAACTACATTACACACTACCATAGGCGTGCGCACAGGGTGTGCCAGCTGTGTCTGGGCACACCCTAATCAGTGCGCATTAGCATTATTGCTCTTTTTTTGGCAATGGGGATGGGAACAGTTTCCCCTCTTACCGGCTCTGCCATAAGAGAAGTGCTTACGCATTTCTCTTTCACTGTGCCTGCAGGGAGATCAATGTGCCTGGACCATATATACTGTACAGAATGTAGACACACCCATGGATGTGGGTTTGAGCTTTGGGGTGCACACTCTAATGCAATAGGCTGCGCACACCTATGCACACTACCCACAATGTTTCCATTCTACCAAAGAACATTCACACTCAACATATGTCAGCTCAGAAGCTGAGTGGCTATGAGGTGATTTTGCTGTCCAACCCAAAACTTGAGATAAAATATGCATCGGCCAACTCTGGTCCTGCTCCCATCCTAAATGTCTTCAATCGCTCTCTCTAATGCACAAAATGTATTTGTAGACGGTTCTTGTTCAAGACCAAAAGACACCACATATCATGCAGGGCATGCTGTAGTTCAGCTGCCTGATGTAACATTAGAAGCAAACTCAGTTCCTTTTCAGTCAGCCCAGGCAGCAGAACTGATCACACTCACAAGAGCTTGCCAGCTCTTTGCAGAACAAGATGTGAACATATACACTGATTCCAAATATGCATTCGGTGCTGCACACGATTTTGGAGTTATTTGGAAAAAGAGGGGTTACATAGCAGCCGATGGTAAATCCATCTCACATTCCACTTTGGTTACGAGTCTTTTAGAAACAATACAACTTCCAAAATCAATAGCCATCCTACATTGCAGAGCCCATACAGGAGAGCAGGATGACATTGCTAGGGGAAATGCACTGGCAGATAAAATAGCTAAAGAAGTAGCTAGCTGGCAAGTGGCCACAATACAGATGCCTCTTCTGGACCAGACCCCATCTGACCTCCAGGTACATGCCACCCCCCAGGACATTAAACACTGGAACATATCAGGAGTGAAGAAGAGCCCTGAATCAGGACTCATCTGCCATGAGGGGAAGCCATGCATACCTGTAGCTAGCACACCTTTATTTATCTCACAATATCATGGGGTGGGACACAGAGGCTGGCAGATTACATGTGAATTACTAGACAAAGATTTTTTCATTCCAGGACTTCCTTCATTAGTGAAATCATTTGTTGCAAGATGCATTACATGCTTTAGGAACAATCCAAAGAATCCACACAAAGTGAAACATGAACACCTCATTTACCCGTCCACACTGTTCACTCATCTTCAGATTGATTTTACACACATGCCGAAATTAGGCGAGAAACAGCAATATTTGCTTGTGATAGTAGACATGTTCTCATGATGGCCGGAAGTGTTCGTTACCACAAGGGAAGATGCACAGACAGTGGTCAGAATCCTTGCCCGAGAGGTAATCCTCTGGTGGGGTTGCCCTCTGCAAATGAAGTCAGATAATGGTCCTGCCTTCAAAGCCAAAGTGTGTCAAGATTTAGTGAAAACACTGAAGATTAACTGGAAGTTTCACATCCCATACCACCCACAGAGTTCAGGCATAGTAGAAAGAATGAATAGGACTCTTAAAGATAAAATCTGGAAGGCCACAGGAGGAACTTTCAACGGATGGAAAAAGGTACTGCCTGCAGTCCTAGCAGAGGTAAGAATGACTCCCTGCAGAGCCACAGGTTTCTCTCCATTTGAAGTCTTGATGGGTAGGCCTTTCCCCACCCCATGGGCCAGACAGCCCCTAATGTTAGAAAGAGGGGATCTTGATCTTATACAGGAAGAGTATGTTAAGAAATTGATTGAAACCTTGGACAGAGTTGAAAAACGTGTCGCTCGCATCTCCTTTTTCTTTACAAGGAACCAACTCGCCCGTTCCAGGTGGGAGACATCGTGGTGGTCCAGTCCTTGAATTGTACCAATAAGCAAGAGTACTGGTTTGGACCCCCAAATACAGTGATCGCGGTGACCCGAACAGCCATCTTGGTAAAGGGACAGCAGGCTTGGATCCATGCCAGATGTGTGAAGAAGGTGAACCAAACACCTAAGAAGCAAGACAAAGTACAGAGAGGCGAAGCAGGTGATACAAGTCCTCGAATAGTGAGTGAAGCAGGTGACCGAGTCTCTGAAAAAGACGACCCTGCTTTTTTCACCACAGACTTCTGGGAAGGTCTTGGGCCTCCTGCTCATACTGACTTTGATGGTATTCCTACCAACATGGATCATAACTCACTGTATTTATCATCCTGAAGATCTGGAGGCCCTTAGAGTCATATGTGCCCCACTCGATAACACCACTGATAACACACATACTAGACATAGAAGGGAACTAAAACTGATAGTCTCACAGAAAACATGTTGTTACTTAAATTTAAATATAGTTATGCTCAGAAATCAGGATATGACAAATGTTGGATATGTAGTAAACTGCATCCTAGCATACCAAAAAATATGTAGAAAATGGGATTTTAAAGGTACCCCTGATATAGGAAAAGACATTATCTACTAAAAATATATCAAATATTTATTAAAGCAGTTTTACAAAAAAATATACGATAAAATGTGAGAACAGTTTTACATTCACAGTCAAAGGTATACATCCTCAACCTAATATTGACAATGAAAAAAACTGTGGTCACCAAGAGTTCAAAGCATAACCGCGTCCACATAATTTCAACATGTTTCGCCCAGAAGGCTTCATCAGGAAAATGGACGAGGCTTTTCAATTATTCAACAACAATATTCACGATAAAAACAACCTTGGATGTTCAAAAGAGAAAGAGAAAAAAAGGTAAATACACAGAAAAAATACATAAAACATTCACATTTATGTAGCTTGAAAGCTTTTTAGCTTGTGCAACCATAACTTCACCAAAGCCACCCTCCAGAAACAAAAACAGGAACAAAAACATCCCCCCCCCCAACAAAAAAACACCCAACAACCCCCATCACACAGGCTCACACCCAACCCTCCCCTTGTACTCCCACCCAACACAACCACCGCGTCAACTCCATACCTCTGTTATAGAGTTCTGGGGAAGTCGCAGGATACGAGGCGTCAACTGAGAGAAGGGGGGAGGAGGGGTGCCCCTAGAAATGACTCCCCCCTGTGTAGTCCAGATGGATGCCTGATCACCCGTAGGGAGGGATGTATATTCTCATGGATGAAGATCATCACAAGCAAAAAGGATGATTACAGTATCTGTAACAGATATCATAGATAATAAAATTTCACACATATTGCGGGTGAAGAGAGAGGTAGACCACAAGACAAACTAGGCAGTGGACACCACTCACCAACCCCCCGAAGAGTAGAAGTGTATTTGTATTGGGAGCTCATGAGGACTGAATGGCACAATATCAATTGTAAAAAAGCACCTGTGCAGGTGAAGACAAAGCTGCTCCACAGTTTCTGAAAAAGTATATAAAATGCATGTAGCTATATTAAACTTCAATGCAACGAGGAACATATGTACGCTGCAGTTTTAAATCTTCAAGAGCACCTGCTCACCTTGAAAAGATATCACATCGTTATGTAAGAAGCTACGTCACATTTCTATTGGCGCTGCTGAAAGGGCACCCTAAAGTAGTGGGCCACAAAAGATAATCACTTCCTATAAAAAAAAAAAAGCCTTTTCTATAAACATTACCCCCTTTTGTGATCTGGTCACTCCTGTCTCCTTGGGAGCATGTGCCCCATTGAGTGTCTTCCCTTCCCTTGTTTTGTTAACATTTACTGCGTTTGAATATCATGGGATCACCAGACGTTTACGATTCCTCTTGCGACTAATTCTGGATTGGTTGTCTAGGCCAGAATTGCCTGTGTGATGACACGCACAGCATTTTGGGCCATGGAGAGGGATATTTAAACCCCACACATTCAGATGCTTGCTAGCAGTCAGGGAGCTCATGCTAAACATGGACGCCGGCACCAGGTAAAACTAAACATTGACCGTTAATCGGTCCAGCACTCTGTGATATGTCTAATTGTAAACTAAAGCACCACTTTTGGTGCTCTATTTCCTTTTAAACAAACCTTTTTTTTTATTTTTTATAGGAAGTGATTATCTTTTGTGGCCCACTACTTTAGGGTGCCCTTTCAGCAGCGCCAATAGAAATGTGACGTAGCTTCTTACATAACGATGTGATATCTTTTCAAGGTGAGCAGGTGCTCTTGAAGATTTAAAACTGCAGCGTACATATGTTCCTCGTTGCATTGAAGTTTAATATAGCTACATGCATTTTATATACTTTTTCAGAAACTGTGCAGCAGCTTTGTCTTCACCTGCACAGGTGCTTTTTTACAATTGATATTGTGCCATTCAGACCTCATGAGCTCCCAATACAAATACTCTTCTACTCTTCAGGGGGTTGGTTAATGGTGTCCACTGTCTAGTTTGTCTTGTGGTCTACCTCTCTCTTCACCCGCAATATGTGTGAAATTTTATTATCTATGATATCTGTTACAGATACCGTAATCATCCTTTTTGCTTGTGATGATCTTCATCCATGAGAATATACATCCCTCCCTACGGGTGATCAGGCATCCATCTGGACTACACAGGGGGGAGTCATTTCTAGGGGCACCCCTCCTCCCCCCTTCTCTCAGTTGACGCCTCGTATCCTGCGACTTCCCCAGAACTCTATAACAGAGGTATGGAGTTGACACAGTGGTTGTGTTGGGTGGGAGTACTAGGGGAGGGTTGGGTGTGAGCCTGTGTGATGGGGGTTGTTGGGTGTTTTTTTGTTGGGGGGGAGTGGGATGGGGGGTGGGATGGTTTTTGTTCCTGTTTTTGTTTTTGTTTCTGGAGGGTGGCTTTGGTGGAGTTATGGTTGCACAAGCTAAAAAGCTTTCAAGCTACATAAATGTGAATGTTTTATGTATTTTTTCTGTGTATTTACCTTTTTTTCTCTTTCTCTTTTGAACATCCAAGGTTGTTTTTATCGTGAATATTGTTGTTGAATAATTGAAAAGCCTCGTCCATTTTCCTGATGAAGCCTTCTGGGCGAAACATGTTGAAATTATGTGGACGCGGTTATGCTTTGAACTCTTGGTGACCACAGTTTTTTTCATTGTCAATATTAGGTTGAGGATGTATACCTTTGACTGTGAATGTAAAACTGTTCTCACATTTTATCGTATATTTTTTTGTAAAACTGCTTTAATAAATATTTGATATATTTTTAGTAGATAATGTCTTTTCCTATATCAGGGGTACCTTTAAAATCCCATTTTCTACATATTTTTTGGTTTACTACTTCAGGGATGATGGTACACACATAAAAAACGTTTGTAAACACTGATCTCTACCCATATAGCCTATTGCATCCTAGCATAGTCCGTATTCCCCTTATGGCTGTACCCCTGAATATCACCCCCTTTCTAAAAGGAACACCCCCCATTACTCTCACCAGAGTGCAGGTGACACTAGAGAACAGTCCTGTCATCTTCCAAGCCATGGGAAGGAGTAATTTCCCTGATTGGTGTTTTAGATTGGGTAACTCATCAAAAGGTGGGGGAGCATGCAGTCACACTAGAATCAACTTCTCTATGTCCTCAGATCACTTCACAGTTTTTGACACCTCAGGTTGTGCCCTAAATGACACCATATATACCTTCATAAATACCCCTGACCCCCATACTGAGATTGCAAAACTACTCTCACAGCTTGTCCTTACAGGATTCTCTGAAGTTACCCAACAAGTTCTTAGCAGACAGCCACTAGCCTTGGGCAACAGCACATACATTTGTTGCGGAAGGACATGGATTCCTAGTGATCCCCAGGGATGGTGTTACTTAGCCTCATTAGTCCCGATAATGGGAATTCTCAGAGACAGTGAGGGAAGTCAGTTGCTCAAGGCTGGTGTTCATCCCAGATACCCCCTCGAACACCGTTATGCCAGGTCATTGTTTTTGGAAAAGGACATGGCCTGGGCATGGTTCCCCTCTGGAACCGGATGGGGTTGACATGATGAAAAGGCTAAATAATTACTCTGGGATTTTGGATGAAATGCTTGATAAGAATTCTGTTGACATTACCAGCCTTAACCTAGAAACTAGGGCAATAAGAAAGCAGCTAGAGCTTCATGACTTGGCCACCGAAAGCATGAGCACAGCACTCACAGGGTTATGCGAGGTAACAAAGGATTATGAGTGTTGCACCTGGATACACACCTCCACCAATGCAGGTGCCCGATTATTTTGTCATAATTGCTCAGCACAGGAAGGAGGTTGACAAACTACAGGTAGAAGCAAGGGACCTTGCTAAGACTTGGAACCCCCTTGGTAATGTGGGAGGGTTTGGTTTCAGTAGAGTTTTTTCCTGGATCAAGGATATTGCTATGTTTATTGTAATGATTCTGCTTATTGCATTACTGCTTCAAGTTTGTTATGTGCATGATTTCCCGAGGTACTCCATCTCCCGATCCAGCTGCAGCTAATAAGATGTACATCAACTCTTATTATGGTCACCAAGATGCGTATGTCACAATGAGAAGAAGTAAGTTACCTCATGAATTACAGAGGGGACTGTAGTAATATGACCAAACCACTGTGACTCCATCTTGTCCAGAGAGGGTCTCAGACTTTATATTCTAGCTTATTCTCTATTTCCAGCTTTGTAACTGCATTTTGCAAGAGCACACACCAAAACAGCTTGCCAGCTTGCCCAAGCATTCATGCTATATATATATATATATATATATATATATATATATATATATAGTGGTCTAGTCTGGCTTTCTTGTTCCATGTTCTGGGACAGGAAAGCATGACTTATTAGTCATGGCCTATTCACTCTTTGTAACCTTATGTTGGCTATGTGTTAGGGGTTATAGACCTGCATAACCATATAATCGCTGACTTGTGTAATTATATTCATGATATTAATGATATGCAATATACAGTGGGGATCGAAAGTTTGGGCACCCCAGGTAAAAATGTGTATTAATGTGCATAACGAAGCCAAGGAAAGATGAAAAAATCTCCAAATGGCATCAAATTACAGATTAGACATTCTTATAATATGTCAAAAAAAGTTAGATTTTATTTCCATCATTTACACTTTCAAAATTACAGAAAAAAAAAAAAATGGCATCTGCAAAAGTTTGGGCACCCTGCAGAATTTATAGCATGCACTGCCCCCTTTGCAAAGCTGAGACCTGCCAGTGTCATGAATTGTTCTCAATCATCGTCTGGGAAGACCAGGTGATGTCAATCTCAAAGGTTTTAAATGGCCAGACTCATCTGACCTTGCCCCAACAATCAGCATCATGGGTTCTTCTAAGCAGTTAATATAGCAATAAAAGAAACCGCGCTAAATGGAATCAAAAGGAAGTGAATGTACACAAAGTTATTGAGTCCATCAGAAACATCAAACAGGTTTCGATTGTCATCCGGCAGGAGATCCCCATAAGACACAAATCTTCATCCCCAGCAAAAGTGACATCACACTTAAAATCACCGCAGAAAATAGTGTTGGAGATAGGACAGTCCTTCACCTTTAAAACAACTGCCTCTTACCAGCTCCCTTGATCTCTGGTCAGGAGATCAAATACGCCTTTTAGCTTATAACCCAGCCACAGTCTCAGGATGAGATGGATGAAACACCAGATCAGGTCCTCTTAATTTTCTTAAATGACCCCCAAGCAGCATATCCAATGGCCAGTCACATAAAAGAAAAAAGGGGCTCCCATAGTGTAAAACGTATAAAACTTTTATTCATAAAAAGGTAATGCACTTACATGTGTCCAAATAGTCAAGGCAACAATGGGTATACGAGCCGGCCGTCTCTCTCTATGCAAACGCCCGTAGCTTCCGGGACTGCGTGTTAGTGTTGTGGTGGCGTCAGCACGCCGCTCTCCCTACGCCGTTTCGTCAAACCTGACGTCGTCCAGGGGCACGGGCGGCGTGCTGATCACCACCAATTATATGCTAGTTAATTACAGAAGAGACCGCCCAGTCCTGAGGTCCGAGCAGTCAATGATGCGGATGCTGTCATATTGCAATGGGGCAGACGCCAGTGTGTTGACAAGGAAAAACACAGGTGTTACTGGATGTCCTCCCTTAACTCAAAAGTATACCAAGCTGGTGTTTTCTAAGCAGTTGTCTAGAAAACTGAAACTGAAAATAGTTGACGCTCACAAAGCTGGAGAAGGCTATAAGAAGATAGCAAAGCGTTTTCAGATGTCAATATCCTCTGTTTGGAATTTAATTAAGAAAAGGCAGTCATCAGGAACAGTGGAAGTTAAAGCAAGATCTGGAAGACCAAGAAAAATATCAGACACAACAGCTCGCAGGATTGCGAGAAAAGCAATTCAAAACCCACGTTTGACTGCACGATCCCTCCAGAAAGATCTGGCAGACACTGGAGTAGTCGTACACTATTCCACTATAATAAAGAGATACTTGTACAAATATGGTCTTCATGGAAGAGTCATCAGAAGAAAACCTCTTCTACGTCCTCACCACAAAAATCAGCGTTTGAACTTTGCAAATGGACATATAGACAAGCCTGAGGCATTTTGGAAACAAGTTCTGTGGACCGATGAGGTTAAAATAGAACTTTTTGGCCCGGAATGAGCAAAGGTATGTTTGGAGAAGAAAGGGCACAGAATTTAATGAAAAGAACCTCTGTCCAACTGTTAAGCATGGGGGTGGATCAATCATGCTTTGGGGTTGTATTGCAGCCAGTGGCACAGGGAACATTTCACGAGTAGAAGGAAAAATGGATTCAATAAAATTTCAGCAAATTTTGGACAGTAACTTGATGCCATCTGTGAAAAAGCTGAAGTTAAAGAGAGGATGGCTTCTACAAATGGATAATGATCCTAAACACACCTCAAAATCCACGGGGGATTACATCATAAGGCGTAAACTGAAGGTTTTGCCATGGCTTTCACAATCTCCTGACCTCAACATTATTGAAAATCTATGGATAGACCTTAAAAGAGCAGTGCGTGACAGACAGCCCAGAAATCTCAAAGAACTGGAAGACTTTTGTAAGGAAGAATGGGCAAAGATACCTCAAACAAGAATTGAAAGACTCTTGGCTGGCTACAAAAAGCGTTTACAAGCTGTGATACTTGCCAAAGGGGGCAGTACAAGATATTAACTCTGCAGGGTGCCCAAACTTTTGCAGACGCCATTTTTTTGTTTTCTGTAATTTTGAAAGTGTAAATGATGGAAATAAAATCTAATTTTTTTTTTGACATATTATAAGAATGTCTAATCTAATGTGATGCCGTTTGGAGATTTTTCCATCTTTCCTTGGCTTCGTTATGCACATTAATACACATTTTTACCTGGGGTGCCCAAACTTTCGATCCCCACTGTATTCCTTTACTAACCACTCCTCCCTCCCCTATTGTGATTGGTAAGTTGATATTGATATAAACTGTATACCCGCCCAATAAAGACAGGCATTTTCTTTGAACGTACTCCTTGTATCTCGTGTTCATTTGAGAGTGTCTCACAGTACCGGGGGTCTTCGGTGGTTTGCCATAGTAACCCTTGGATGGTCTGTCACGTACCTGGAGTACCCTTAAACTCCTTCACTCCTATCCTCCCCTCCTCCCCTCTATGCTAGTACCATAAAGAATACACGTACAGGCGGGTGCGATTTTCCATACTCCCTATGGAAAAAAGTGAAGTCCCGATTGGTTTATTGGGGGCTTGCCCTCCTCATTTCTCTTGTTTTACTTGATAGTATGTGTTCTGCTCTCCTTTCAATGAATGTTTGCCATCAATGAATATTTGCTTGCTTCCATTCATTCAGGAGTCGGGACACAGACACAGTCCTCCGCCGCCGTTGCGCCTCTGACACTGTGCGAATGAAGCAGCGGCTGCCTACTGATGCTGAGACTTAGTTGCTTGCTGCAGAGAGAAGAGAGTAGGAATACCAGTGGCCGGGCATCCTAGGCAGCAGTGCACCCTAGGCAGCTGCCTAGTTTGTCTAGTGGTAGCACTGGCCCTGCTGATGTATGGCGTACTTCTCAACCCGTCGACCCTGAGTAAACTTTCTCCCCCCCCCATACGACTCCTTCTCCCATATAGACTACCTTTTTCTGCTCCTCGTCCCTGCTCCCCCTAGTGAACTCCTCTGATATAAAGGATATGGTAATCTCTGATTATTCCCCAATTAGTCTGCAGCTGTCTGGGTTCAAATCACCTTGACCTCTAAACATTTGGCGTTTTTGCCTCCTACCTTGCTGACCATGAAGATTTTAAACGCACCTTAGTCAACCTGGGCAGAGTATATTGAGACTAACGGCACCCATCTTACTACCCGTAATTTAGTTTGGGAAGCTGGGAAGGCTTTTCACAGGGGGCACATTATTTCCTACTCTACCCAATTCAAAAAACAATCCTGTCTTAAGTATCAACAAGCCAGCGATTCTTTCCATTCCACCCATTGTGTCCTGACTCGAACCTCTGCCAATATTAAAGCCTGGCAAGCAGCCAAATGTACTTTTGATCATAGGCAATTACCCAATCTCACTCAACTATCCAAATGCACAGCTATGGCAATAAGGCGGGTAGGCTTTTGGCGAGGCTATGCTCTGGCCAACATCCTCCAACCCATATAGGAGCCATTCAATACCCTTTTGGCTCTCTCCCTTCTGGCTCTATTGTCAATGTGCCCTCTGAGATTATCACCCTTCTCACCAATTACTACACCTCATTTTATGCAGAAGACCCTATTGATGTTGCTGCGGCGAACTCGCTACTTGAAGGAATCCCATCTCCCTACGCTTTCTCAGGCCCAACTAGATACGCTCAATGTTTGCCTCAGGATCAAATCATTGCCAGCGGGGAAAGCTCCAGGACCTGATGGCTTTACTGCGGAATTTTACAAATTGACGACAGACTTTATCACGGAAACATTACATTGCGTTTATGAGGAAATGTGGGCTGCAGGACAATACCTTCGGTCTGGCTCGCAACCTCACATTAAGCTTTTAGCCAAAATAGGAAAATACCCTTTACTCCCTGGTTCGTATAGACTAAATTCTATCTAAGATCCTCGCGACTCGGCTAGCTTGGCTCCCCCCCTCCATTCTCCATTAATCTCAGTCAGGGTTTGTCTCGGGCTGCTCGCCCACCTTTAACATATGAAAAGTTCTGTTAGCTCTCTTGAACATGCCAGAGCCTGCTCTGACCAGGATGAAGCTATCAACTCACTTGACGCCAAAAAGCCTTTGACAACATCAGCTTTTTTTGGCTGTTTATGATCATGAGAGCGTTCAGCATGTCAGTTCCAATACTGAATTTTGTTCAAAAGATGCATGCCTCTCCCACAGCCCGACTTTTTACCTCAGATTTCATCTTGTCGAGCATACCTTTCACCCATGCCCCCTCTCTCCCCTCCTCTTTAATATTGCTATAGAACCACTTTCTAGAGTTTCGAACTCCCCCTCGGGGATTAGCGGTGTCACGGTTGGCAATCAAACCTTTTGCTCGGCCTTGTTTGCCAATGATATATTGCTTTTCTCCACTAATCCCCCATCTGACTTTTCCAAGCTACAGAGTGTGCTTGCGACCTTTCGTCTATGTTCTGGACTTCGGATTAAGTTTGATAAAAGCGAGGTTCTAGCCCTCAACCCATCTGTGTCCTCCAGGTGGTCTACCTCGTCCCCTTTTCTGATTGCTAAGCAGTATATCACATATCTGGTTACATGCATAGGCAATTGTATCACCTTAACTATCCCCCATTAATCAATAAGATTGTACAGGAGTTGGAAGCCTGGGCTGCCCTTCCTCTCACTCTTTGGAAGATGTCACCTCTTTAAAATGATATCCTTCGCTAGGCTACTTTAACCTATGCAAACTCTCCCTATCCTATTAAAGCACTCTGACATCCAAAAAATCCATAAGGCCTTGCTTGCCTTTCTCTAGTGCTGCAAACGACCCCGTATTGCACTACAAAAACTCTCTTCCTAAGAGTGAAGGTGGGGCATGGCTACCCAATTTACAGTTTTACAATCTTGCAGGTCTTTTAAGTCAAGGTCTTGACTGGTTATCTAGGAAATCCCGCTATACCAACTATATGCTGGAGGGCGCCCTGGTGTCTCCATTCAATCTCCAGGCTGTCCTTCATTCCAAGCTACATTCGCTTCCTGCTTGCCTAAAATCAAATTTACTAATTAGAGACACCATAGCTTGGAGAGAAGTGCATAGACTCCTTGGTTTGCCCTCCACCATCTCCTGCTACTTGCCTATACAGGGTAATCCTAGGTTTCTGACCTCTAAAGAACATAAAGCATTTGCTCAATGGTCTACTAGCGGCTTCACGACTGCCGTTGACGTCTTGGACAATGCATATTTCTCCTTCAGACCCTTTTCGGAAATATCCACTCAATACTCTCTCCCCGCTATCTGAAAACTTGCTTCAACCAATGCCACAATCCTCTTCAAGGCTCATTCATCGAAACACTACTTAGCCGGGATCAATACTCCATCTCAGATGTCTACTCCAATCTCCTCACGCATGAAGCCTCTAAATATCGTCTAGCACCTTTCAAACCTTGGCTATCTGTTCTCTTTAAATACTTTTTATTTCATAAGTCTGTATTAACAAAATTGATTATCAATTATCAATTTTGTTAATGGATATCTGTTCTTGGCAATGAAACTACACTGTCGCTGATATTAGTAGAGTATCAGAATGTTTGCTAACTGACAATTTATGAAACTTGGCAAGTAACATAATTTAAGATCGCTCATCGAGCCTACTATCTTTTTCGCCATAACCCTGCATATCCTTCTCAATCCTCCTGCCCCAGGTGTGCCACTCCTCGGCCAACAGTGTTCGATAGGTTATGGGAATACCAAGCAACTTCCTTCTTCTGGGATCAAGTCCTCAACTATGTGTAGTGATATAGTATATTAATATATATTGGGTGTATAGATAAGGATGATGATGTAAGTACTCTTCCGCAGCAACCCAATTCTTCCAGAGAGATGCACTTTATTGACTTCCAACACAGAACAAAGTCCAAAGTCCACAGATGACAAAGAAATCCGACAGAGGAGATATAATTCAAAGTCCCATGTTCTTAGGTCTGAGTGTGCATACACAGACAAGCCTCTCTCATACAAAGACAAGCCTAACTCCCCCCAAAACCTATAGACTGAATGCTGTTATATACACTAAATGTTGAATGGCTGAGCAATTTGATTGGCCTTTCAATTTAGGACTTAAACAGCCGTGAACCATCCCAATTTGCACTCCCGCATATCAACATCAACAAGTCCCCTTTAGATATATTAATTAGATAAACAGAACACCCTTTTGATCCCTTGGAATACCTACATTCCTGCATATCAACAAGCCCCCCTGATATATTAGCCCCACAGGAGGGAGCCTCCGCTAGGCCAACCCAAAACACTTCCTGATCCCATTGTTACCCCCTCAGGTCTAATTACCATCAATAAATATTTCTTCTATGGTCCTTTAAACAATGTACCCTTTGAAATGTTCAATTAGGTTAACAGCCCATACCTCACATACCTAGGTAGACTTGCATGAGACTTACACATATCAGCTGTTCCCTTGCTATGCTAAAATTCAGTTGGACAAATCAACCAGTCAATTGAATTCTGGCCTGGTCAATATTGACTGCATGTGTACATACACACAACAATGTCCCACATAAATCGGTGAACATTACAACATATTACAACATATACCCCCACTTGGGTCGGTTCTATCTACTAGAACTGACCCATAAATCAAACAACAAAAAATATCATTACGATTTAAGGTACTGGATGCTTTACAATGGCTCATATAAAATATAAAGTTGAAACTGGTTACATCTCTCTTCGCCAGCCTCTAAAATATCCCCATGAAACAGTTATTAGATAATATAACTTTTAGACCATGACTGGAAAAGAATTTGGTAAACATCAGTGGCCCATATAGCTGTTAGGCCTTATATCACATCAAGATCTTGAATATTGCGCAAAGACGAGCTGATGTCACAGTCCATCCTTTGGTCTGACTTCATCACATCTCTCACCGTCTCACTGAAAGTAAACTTGGTATGCTCTGGGAGCTCCAATCCACATAAGTCCAGGATTTTTTCATCTCCAGGCTCAAGCTTTCCATTTTTAAAGATGCTTTTACGCAAACACTCTACTTTCATCTTTATAGCAAGAAGAACGATCAATGTACCAGCACTCACTTTCAAGGTCAATAGGTTTGGATATGGCAATAAAAACTGTGCTTCAAACTATTTTCTTGCACTTGACATTCATGAGTCCATCTTGCAAGCATTTTACAATTCACATCTGCTTCTTTCCATTTCCTATTTGAACAAAGATGACTGGGATGTGTACCTGTCAAGTATCAGAATTTGTTGATTGCCAGCCACAATTTGCTTTTGTAATTTGCTGTAGGCCGACCCCTCATTGTCTTCAATAAAGCAGTTACTTGGATCATTCAGTCCATAATTACACTTGAATGGTATACCAACATATACATATACCCCCACACGATGGTTCAGATAGAATCAGCTTGACATCAGTGTTTATCAGATCTTCTGTCCAGACAAAGCGGCAGTGGAAATTCTTGCCAGTATCTTCACCATGAAAGGTAGAAACTTCTTTTTCATCCATATATGTCATAGCCTTTAGCATATTATAAACAACTGAATCAACAAAGTTTCAAATCATGACTAGAGTGATGAATTTCACTCACCCCTCTTATAAATTTAGGAAAACCACCCAACATACTATAATTTATGCTATGCCAAGCCATTGTGCAGCATCTCACCTTAGATGTCAAATATATTGATCAATACGCATTATGTAATATGTACAGATGTTATGAAAATTATTTTAGGTTACAATGCCTCTCTTTGGTTTTAAGATAAAGTTCAAGAAATAAAACAAACAAAAATAAAAAATGAAAAGCAAAATATATCAGGAAAAGGGAGAAAAATTAAAAATTAGGGCGTTGAAGAAAAAAGAAAAAAAGGTCCATTGCTTGATGAATTTCGAGAGAGTCCATGAATACTTTATAATTCCATGTATAGTGATATATTGTCTATTCAGCATTTCTCCCATAATTCTCCACCACTATTCAATTTCAGACTTCTGCTATTCACATGCAAGCCTCTTCAGACGTCCCTGAAAAACAAAACTCTCCAACAAAACTAATTAGCAAGGTCCTTAAACATTGTTTGAAGTTAAAACAAAACACTATTTACACGTTTACAGTTTGGAGCTAATTCACCCCCACTGCTAGAGAAGTGTCATTTGCATTCAAAAACAGATCTGGAGAATATACATCTTGTACATTCATGACACCCTGTATCCCCTTCAACTGCTCTAATAATGTATCACGTTCCCCTCTCGTCTTGTCATACTCAATTTTCAGCTGGTCATATTTGTGTTTTAACTGAGAAAACGGTATCCAAGTCTTTGACCTTTTCTTATTATTATTTTGGTCAGCTCTGTTTTTCATATTAATATCACCTATGTTTGACCCGGAGTGTCCTCTCTGGGTGTCATCATAGGATATTATCTTCTGATCTTTATGCTCAGTATTTGTCCTAAACAATGTGGCTAAATCAATTTTGACAGCCTGCTCATTTGACTTTCTCCATAAATGGTCTGCTCTCAACAATATGTCTTTTAAATCATGAGGATTTGGGGTAACTAATAAAATATTTTGTTTGATATCTTCATGCAACGCATCTAGAAACATACTCATATGTATCAAGCCACCACGCTCAAATGCAAGATTATTACCGACCAATAATTCCATAATAGTTGCTATCCTGTGTGACAATTCATAGGGAGATTCATTTTGCATTTGTTGGATCTTTCCATGAATAGTAACATCAGAACGTACACCATACAAAACACATAATAATTCCAGTAATATGTCCCTTGTCCTCAGAGGCTGAATACAGATTTGTTTAATTCTCATCCAAAGACCACTTCCTACAGAATGTTGCAAAACTCTTTCTAAGTCAGATGGGTTGAGATTGTACATATCTCTGACTTGCTGCACATCACAAAACCATTTTAAAAATCTGTTTAAATCATGGTATGGAACCATTCCTATTTCTTTAAGAATTGCGTCTAATAATTTTGATTTCAAAGGCTTCATTACAAGCTGAACTTCACCTGTATTATTATTATTGTTATAAACTGTGGTAGTCACAGTGGGGGCAGCTGGTAATGCATTATCAGATTTAATATGAGGTTCTGTTTGCTGCAGATTGCTGAATCCAAGGTTTGATGCACATCTGCATTCCTGAGATCTCTTCTCTAATTCCATAATTCTTAATTTTAATCTCTCATTTTCCTCTGATAATTCATCATAATGTTTAGATTTCTCAAGTAAAGCTTCTCCAATCGTAACCGCATGCAATTTTAAATTTACTGTCTCAGTGTCTGATTGGTTTTGTAACCTCTCACAAACACTGTTGCTATTATCAACTGCCTTCTGTAACTGCGCAATTTCCTCAACCTTATTATTCAAAGAACTTTCCATTGTTAAACAGCAAGATAACAAGCCCTGTATAATGCAACCTTTTCTTTTACTTTCTGAAATTTTGCTATCAAAAACACTTTTCTCTAAAAATTCCTTCATCATCGTCCATGTCTGCTTACATTTTTCTGGAATTTCATAAGGACCACCATGGCGCTTAATACATTTTAATACCCATCTGTTAACTTTATCAGAACTGACACTAGCTTCACACTGAGTAAGCATTTTGACTATATTACTAATAATTAAAAAAAAGGAAATATTTTACTCACCGCATTAGTTACTCCTTCAGCTTCCAGGTCTTCTGGTACACGACACAGTCCTTTTTTTTTTTGTTGTTGTTTCCAGTCTCCAGAGAATAATTCTGGGGTTCCCAACTTGTTTAATTTTGTAGATCAGACTCTCTTATGTCACAACCAGACAGAGTCACAGCACAGCTCTTGGTTCTTCATCAGACTTCTGTCCACCTCACAGGATTGTTGTCACCACCGACTTCTGTTACTAAGTCCGAAAATGCTCTTCTGGTCACTTGAACGGCACCAGTGTTGTGATATAGTATATTAATATTATATTACACGGCACCAGTGTAGTGATCGAGTATATAATTAATATTTAGGTATTATAATGATGATGATGTAAGTACTCTTCCGCAGCAACCCAATTCTTCCAGAGAGATGCACTTTATTGACTTCCAACACAGAACAAAGTCCAAAGTCCACAGATGACAAAGAAATCCGACAGAGGAGATATAATTCAAAGTCCCATGTTCTTAGGTCTGAGTGTGCATACACAGACAAGCCTCTCTCATACAAAGACAAGCCTAACTCCCCCCAAAACCTATAGACTGAATGCTGTTATATACACTAAATGTTGAATGGCTGAGCAATTTGATTGGCCTTTCAATTTAGGACTTGAACAGCCGTGAACCATCCCAATTTGCACTCCCGCATATCAACATCAACAAGTCCCCTTTAGATATATTAATTAGATAAACAGAACACCCTTTTGATCCCTTGGAATACCTACATTCCTGCATATCAACAAGCCCCCCTGATATATTAGCCCCACAGGAGGGAGCCTCCGCTAGGCCAACCCAAAACACTTCCTGATCCCATTGTTACCCCCTCAGGTCTAATTACCATCAATAAATATTTCTTCTATGGTCCTTTAAACAATGTACCCTTTGAAATGTTCAATTAGGTTAACAGCCCATACCTCACATACCTAGGTAGACTTGCATGAGACTTACACATATCAGCTGTTCCCTTGCTATGCTAAAATTCAGTTGGACAAATCAACCAGTCAATTGAATTCTGGCCTGGTCAATATTGACTGCATGTGTACATACACACAACAATGTCCCACATAAATCGGTGAACATTACAACATATTACAACACTATGTTACTCAAGTTCACCAGGTCTCGGTGCCTAAAGATACCCTTGCTATGCATCTTTGGCTCTGAAAACATGCCAAACCCACTTTCACGTTCCCAGAGCCTGCCCCAGTAGGTTCATGTTTGTCTCTTCATGGCGCGCAGGACTCTCATGCAAGCATGAATATATCCCGCCCAACCAAAATGATCTGCAGTCAATCAAGCGAGAGCTTAACCTGACTATGAAGTGACGCATGAACTGGAATTTTTTGGGTGATAGCATCCAATTTCTACTCAGATCACTGTTCCTCCTGGAGAAACTGGACACTATCACCCAAAAATTCCAGTCCATGTGTCACTTCATAGCCAGATGGGGCCAGTTCATGGCATGCTCTTTCTCGCCTGAAGAAATTTCTTTACACATAGAGCCCTTCCATTACACTGACGTACCTACGAGCTGACCTAACCAACTGACTGGGCAAGCTCAGAGTCTGAGATTCTAGTGGCTCAGAAGCCCCTTACGTTCCTCCCCTTTAGTCCCCTGTTTTTTTTCCCTGCAGCATATGTTATGCAAAAAAGAGTGGGGAGGGTGGGACTTTAGGTGAGGTGCGTGGGGTAGAGCCAGACAAAACCATGTACATATGTAAAACATTATATTCTTTATTAGACCAAAAATAGGGCATGGATCAACCCATATAAACCCATATAGTACATTGGCATATAAAATACAAAGTATCAACATACATATTGCGGATAGTAACCAACATGACACAGAAAGTAAATATTGTACATCACAGTCCCCCAAATGGAGTAGACATAACATTATATCAGGGTGGTAAAGCAATATAACCATCTAGAATCATAAATATGAAATAGATACATCAAAATAAGCTTGACGAGGTTTCATGGACTTCTTTCCACTCATCAGGAGCAAGTGCATTGATATACTAAAAAGGGGATAAAAATCGCCATTATAGTTTGATATAAACACAGACTGGGGGGGGGTGGAGGGATTAAGGATGATGATGAACAGATAAACGGCCATAACTGAAAGTACTCACATAAGAACTGATACTGAGACTATGCGATACCACCTGCCGGAGGTCAGCCAGATAAATATGTCCAGCACAGGAGCTGAGGAAAAGACCCAAGCATGAACTAGGAACACACACGCAGTCCCCCCAAAAAGTGTGTATGGAAAAATCTTGACGTAGCTGTGGGTGGAGTTTCTATATTGCATACAATAAAGTGAGTGGTTTCTTACCATATTGGTATAAATAAAAAGAAATGTCATCTAACGTAAGCCCATCACCACAGCATAGAAGTAACCAGGCATGGAGGTGCAATATCCCCCGTTGCGTCTCATTCAAAGTCCCACATATTTCCTTTTTTCTTTGATACTGCAGCATATGTTCTCAAACCCAGCCTATAACCTGTTTTTCCTATTTGATGCAGATTTCAATGGTAAAGTCCTGTCCTTCTCACCTAGCTGATGTTAACAATGCTTACCTTTTTATTTCCTGTTATTATGTAATACATATATACCTCTCAATATTTCCTGTTTTATATTGTATTACCCCGTAAAGGTGCTTTTGTCTGTCCTGGATATCAATTTTTTTTTTAAATCCTAATAAACCCATTTTCAAAAAAAAAAAGCTCTTGTTTTTATACTCTTGCTAATTCCCTGGTATATATTTCCAAACACCACTTCCAGAAAATTTACTCACTTCTCACTACCTTCCTTTGGCACCCTAAGGTACCCAGACTTTCTGTTTGGAGATTTTGCAGCTCCTGGTCTCCAGGGGGGTCTGGCATTGCCTAATTTGTGTCTCTATTAATATGCTGCCCAACTGCTTTATATCTGCTGGTGGCTTTTCCCACAGAGCAATGCAGCCACTGTGGCTGAAACAGCAGTGGTCTACTCATTTGAGACTTTGTGTAATCTTATTTATAGAAGAACACTTAACATGGACGGTAACTCTAAAGATCTCTCTGTGGATTTATAACCACTGCTTAAATATTTTAGATGAAGCCAAGCACCTCTGTTCCCTTAACCAGCTGTTATGGTTTAATCCCTGTTTGCCACACTTCTACAACCTACCAGATAGTTTGCATTGGGCTAGGTATGGTTTACCCAATTTTTTAAAATTATATCAAGGGGGTGTATTTAAAACTTTTATACACTTGCAGAAAAAACTACATATCCCCCTGGGGTGGCACTTCAGGTACTTACAATTACGCCACCTGGCAGAAGCCTAGCTGAGACTCTGGGAGGGGTGTTTAAGTAATTCTAAACTGGAGGGTGCACTTCTTTCATCGAATCATATACAACTTATTTCTACTTAGTACTCTTTACTACTAGGCAGACTTTCCGCCCAGCAAACTAAAGTACAAGACAGGTGGCTGGTTGATATCCCGGACCTCTCTCCAGATGACTGGAAGGAGGTGTATGCCTCATATGCCAATATCGTAATCACTGCTAGGGACAAGCTCATACAATTGAGATACTTACAAAGAACGTATTATACACCTAAAAATTTATTTCTTATGCGCAAATCGCCAACCCCACATGCTATAAATGTGGGTCAGAACCAGGAGAATTTATGCATATGGTTTGGTTGTGCATTAAGGTCAGACCGTTTTGGTCTTAGATTACTGCATTTATTTCAGTTCATTTTGATCTCCCCAATGTTTGTAGCCCTAAGTGGTGTCTTCTCAGGGTATTTGATGATATTGAACCGACTGTTCTTTAGCACGATTCTCTATTACGCCAGAAAGACAATTGTATTATACTGGATATGTTATGACCTCCTGCACCTTGGTTTGTGGAAATGTTTAATCAGAACCTCCCACTTTATAAGCTAACTTATGAGGCGAGTGGGTGCCCAGGGAAGTTTACTAGACTCTGGGAACCCTGGCTGGACACACAAGACACCAGTGACTCTCTTCTAAATTTAGTCTCTTACCCTATATCTTAGTTACCTTCTATTTAAAGTCAAAACCACCCCTCTGTTCTTGTTACTGCCCCTGTTTGGGCTGGAAGTCAGAGTGTTACTAAGATTTTTGGGAGAAAGGCTAACATAGTGCCCTTCTCTTTCTTTCAGTAACTTTTTGTGGTGCTGGGTGCCTGGGTCGATACACCCCATCTAATAACATACATGAGTGCAGTATTCCTATGTCTGATTGCTTACTCTGGTTTTTTTATTTTTTGTTACTTGTTTAATGTAAGTTTTTTTCATTCAAATACATTTTTCTGATTTTACATATACATGAATGTACCTATTTTTTGCTTTTGTATGTACGGAATTTACAGGTTTTGATACTCCAGTTCAGTGACAAGTCCCTTTGTATACACTGTTTGTTGGATAGTACTTTGCCACCGTATTGGCTTGGCAATTATAATTTGTATGTGCAATCTTTTCAATAAATGAAGTTTTTTTAAAAAAAAATACATATACCTGCAGCTCTCTTTTTTTTGGGGGGGGAGGGGGGGTGTATGAGAAATGATCCTCCCCTAAACCTGTAGTTAAAAAGAGAATTAGAACCTTCACTAAGTGGAAAAGTAAATCCGATGATAAAGCTGGCAGTGCCTCCACTGAGGACAGCCCCCCCATGAACAGAGGGGGTTCTCTTCCTGGGAAACGTGATATGGAAGGGTTTCCCCAAGTTTTTTTTTTTTTTTTTAGCAGCAATATAGTAGAAAGCAAAAAACATTTTAAAAAATAAAATACATTATCAAAATGATATTCAATGTCATGTTCCATTAAAATATGAGCTCTGGTTACCAAATCAGTACATTTTCCAAGTATAGTAATGGACAAAATACAAAATGACAATTCCATTACAAATTGTTAGCCATAATAAAACCCAGACGTGTTTTGACCTGTACAGTCATGGTCTTCTTCAGGGGGGATAGTTTGCTCTGAGGAAATACATCAAAACAACTCAGAACATTTCAGTACATTTCATCATACACTAACTTCTATGTATACAGCAATAATATATTTACCACTGAAAAATGGAATGAACAATCTCATAACCAGAAATTTAAAACTTCATTGAGTGATCCGGAAGACTCCATGATCCTCGCCTCCCCAGGAAAGGACAACAGCCCAGGAGGCCTTACAAGAAGCCACACTTTGGACACCCTTAGAAGGAACAGAGAAACAGCACCTGCAGCATAATCCCAAGTAAGGAAAATATATCAAAAATAGTAAAACAGTGCCAGGCAGATTGGAAAAGTTTTTCCAATGTTTACATTTATTCTAAAAAAATACCCCCCAAAAAAAGGATAATGTGATGAAATGTGCTTGATGTTCTTCCTGGGATACTAACCAGTAATCTAATCAAAGTAATCAGCACCAGTGGAACTACTACAATCAGCATAAAAATTAACCATAGAGGGGCGTGACCGGAAGAAGTCCTGTATGGGTGCCATCTCCCTGCTTTCTCTCAGCCCGTAACGAACAGGCACTTTTGGGGACTATCCACCACATTTTCATGGGCAGATCCAGGACTGCCCGATCGACTAAAGCCCAGGGATCATCACAACCCCCACCGGGCTCTTCCACAGACCTCTGGTCCTTCTTCCCACCGACAGACATGACACCAGGCAGAGCTGACAAGATGGCGCCGGACTCCTTCACCTCCCGCTCTCGGGCCTGGATGGAGATCCAGCTCTCCCCCTCAGCCCACTCGAAGACCTGGACCCCCCGCAGGTTCCCCACTAGCTGCGATGGGTGCCATGGATTCCTCTTCACACTTGGGAGCGGTGAGTCCCCCCTACCAGTCCACCTCCCCTGAGGCCTCGCCATGTCTGGCCTCCTCCCTCAACAGTACACAATTCCCGAGACTGCTAAGGATGGCGTCAGATCCCTGTGTCCACGGGACGGATCCCGGATCCCCTGCATCCTCAGACTTCTCTGAGGATTTTCCAGCCCTCCCAGGCCCTATGTACCCCTGCATCCATCCACTGCCAGAGACTGAGCCTGCAAAGATCCATGCAGCCCCCGGTGACTCTGCTCCTGCACCGCCCCCTAAAGCACAGAGAATGTCTCGCTCTCGAGACCCTAGCTCTTCCAGAGCCCATGCTGAACAGTTGGCCACCTATGTACAGATGGCCCGGCTCCCCTGCTCTTTCTCTGCCTGGGGGACACACTGTGAGGGCCCCCACACCCGCACAGGCATTCGGCCTGGTGTGAGCCATGGGACCCACCATCAATAAACTTTCACCCTGCCCCTGGCATCATCACGCCGGACTTAAAACCACTACCGCCACAAACAGTGCACCCCATGCCCTCCCAGTGGCACTCCTATTTGCAGGCGATGCCAACTAAAGAGGACTTCAAGCAGCTGACAGAAGATGTGAAATCCACCTGCCGCTCAGAGATTCAGGTACTCCAATCAGGCCTCAAACACCTGGTAGACAGAGTGGAAATGGCCAAACAAGAGATACAGGAAACAAAGCTGGCAGTCCACAGACCCCAACTTCAGGGTGCCGACCACCGATCCTTGCTTAGAGACATGCAACGGCACGTTGAGGACCTGGACAACAGGGGGAGCAGAAACAATATCCGAGTGAGAGGCGTTCCAGAATCTGAGGGCTCCGAGGATCTACAGTCTACATTGCATACCTTTTTCAATAAACTGCTAGGCGAGCCCCCTGCTAAAAATATTGGAATGGACAGAGCCCACCGAGCCCTACGCCCTAAGGGCTCCACCTCCAAGCCGAGATATCATCTGGAGGATCAGCTTCTACCTCCTGAAAGAAGAAATTATGCAGCAGGCTCGCCTAGCACGAAAAGTGACATTCGAAGATGTCCAAATTCAGCTAAACCCAGATCTTTCATGGATCACCCTCCTTCTTCAAGCCCTACTGCGCACTCTGCAAGACGAGAACATTCCCTACCACTGGGGGTTCCCCTTCAGCCTCACAGCTAAACACCAGGGCAAATCTGCCACCCTGCGATACACGGAAGATCTAGCTGCCTTTTGTGATGTCCTGGGGGTCCCTACCCCCCAACTCCCTGATTGTGATCTTGTGGCCATGCCACCTCCACCTCTGCCTCCCCCAGTCTGGCAGAAGGTCCCCCCACCTAACCGCCCTCGGAGCACGGACACATCCCGCAAAGCCACCAAACACAGATATGACTGAACTATACTTACCCTCTTTCCCATGGTACCTGCTCATTAAATGATTTACCATCCGATCACGGTTGGTGAACACTATTTAGCTTTCAGTCCCCCCCCGCCCCAGTTTTAGTCCTCAGTTTACCTCATGGGCATGTCTCGGATGAGACCTGAGAGTAAGGGTTTTCTCTTACTCCCCAACCACCCCCCCTGGTTAATTGACTAAAGTTGACTGCAGTTTTCTTGTTTCATTTGACCAATTTTGGGCTCCCTTGTATCCCCCTGACCTATCCCTTTGGACCCGGGTTGGGAGGATTCCTGGGAAACCATACTGACCTAGGTCTGTTAGCCTCTCAAGGTCTTGTGAAAATGTTTGTTCAATGCTCTCAATGTTTCTTTGTTTTAATCCTTTCTCTCTTTTTCAGCCTCCCCCTCTCCTCTCTTCTCTTCCGTCATCGTCTGGCTCCCCACTCGGCTCGTGGGGTCTGCCTGGATCTCCTCCTGAAAGGTGCCCACTCCTGGTCTCTAGCCTGTAAAAACTGCACAACCACATCGGGTAAGCACCCTCCCCCTTGCTTTTACCCGACACCATGGCTAAGATCTTGTCTCTGAATATCCACGGCCTAAACTCCAATAGAAAGAGGCATCTGGCACTAGGGTAATTTAGGCAGTCGGGCGCTGATGTTATCTTGGTTCAGGAAACGCACTTTGATAAGGGGGGTTCCTTCGCATTTGCCTCCAAACATTATCCCCAGGTCTATCTCTCCTCGGGACCCCATAAGCGAGCTGGAGTTGCCATACTTTTCAAACATGGGTCTCCGTTTAGCTGCTCTGAACGACCCCCATGGCCACTTCATTATCCCCTGAGGCCTATGGCAAACACAAGCGGTCACTTTTTGTGCCATGTACGCTCTGAATATCAAACAACTCAGGTTCCTGTCCAAGGTATACACCCGCCTCTTTCGGTCAGATCATGGGTTCTTGGTGGTGGGGGGCGACTTTAACTTAACCCAATCTGCAACTGCGGATCGTCATGTGGTGAACCCCAGGGCATCCCTAACTTGAGCTCTTAGGGACTCGAAGATCTTTTGACAACTTTCCAGGCGTTATGCTCTCTTTGATACCCGGAGGGTTCTCCACTCTGGTGACCGACAGTGTACCTTTTACTCAGCCCCCCATCGCACACGCTCCCGCATAGACTACTTATTTGATAATAGCCCCACACTTAGAATAACACGCAGAGCACAGATACTCCTGATCTCATGGTCTGACCAGACCCCTATCCTGCTTACACTAGACCTAGGTACCCCCAACCGTAGGCCCTACAACTGGAAGCTAAACACATTCCTTCTTCAACACCTCCCCTCGAGATCGGAAATGAACTCCACTGTAAAATTCTACTTTGCGGAAAATAACACCCCTGACATATCCCTCCCCACACTTTGGGAAGCCCATAAGGCAGTCCTCCGAGGTAGATGCTTGGCATTATTCTCTGCCATTTAAAAAGATGCACAGGCTACAAAATTGCAAACCGAGAGGGAGCTTAAGGTCCTAGAGTGTCGGTTGCAACTCTTCCCTACCTTATCCCTCCTCAAGAAGATAACCAACTTACGTGCAACCCTTAGCGACTTGGCATTAGGCCACATGGAAAAAGCTCTGATCAGATTAAAGCAACTGTATTATGACAAAGGTAACAAAGCCCACTCCCTACTGGTGAAGAAACTGCGTGACAATTCCCACATGATGACACCACACCAGATTAAGAACATATCAGGCTGTTTACTATCTCACCCCAAAGAGTTTGCCCATACCTTTGCCAAATTCCACACTGATCGCTATAACAATCCTGACATCCCTAGTAATCCCCCCTCTCCCAACCTTTCCCCCGTATGCAACAATATCTCGAGTAGAGCGGGATCCCCCAACTCCAACCCTCTGACCTATCATACCTAAACGCACCGATCACCGAAGAACAAATAGAGCAGACTCTCAAATCCCTACCTTCCCACAAAGCCCCGGGCCCAGACGGACTACCTTATGAATATTACAAATCATTTCTCCCTCTCTTACTCCCCTACATGTGTAAACTTTTCAATGCCTTTCTTCAGGATACCCCCATTCCACCGGGCATGCAGCCCAAAACCAGACAAAGACCACTCCCTGTATGCCAACTACAGACCTATTGCCCTTTTGAACTCGGACCTTAAAATCTTCACAAAACTACTCTCAATTCGTCTGAATGTAGTCCTCCCCTCTCTTATCCACAAAGATCAGGTAGGCTTTGGCCACCAGAAAGGTGATCGATCTGGTTGACGTGGCGAACAGGGAGAACTCCTTGCTACTTAGCTTGGATGCCGAAAAGGCCTTTGACCACTTTGGGTGGCCCTTCCTGTTCGCCACGCTACACCACGTTGGGTTTCGAGGGCCTTTCCTCTGAGCCATCCGACACCTCTACTCCAACCCTTCATCTCAAGTTAGGACTCCCTTTGCCCTTTCCTCCTCTTTCCCAGTGGCTAATGGCACCCGGCAGGGATTCCCACTTTCACCCCTGCTATTTGCACTATGTGTTGAACCCTTAGCTGCCTCTATCTGCGGTAATCCAGATGTTCGGGGCATATCGGTCAGGGGTAGGGAGTTAAAAATTCCACTGTTTGCCGACGACATTATCCTCACGCTGACTCAACCCAGAATTTCCCTCCCGAACTTACACACAGAACTTGACCGCTATGGAGCCCTCTTGGGATATAAAATGAATGCATCTAAATCAGAGGCCCTTCCAATTAATATTCCCGAAGCGGAGATTGCCCACTTGAAGGCCAACTTCTCCTACAGCTGGAAACTAACTGCCTTGAAGTACTTGAAGTACACATCCCCCCAAAATTCACCACCCTATACAAGGAAAACTCCCCCCCCCCTTTTCCGCTCAATCAGAACCCTGCTACTGCAGAACCCTGCTACTGCATATCTCCCTCCCAGGGCGGATTGCCTCAGTTAAAATGACGATCCTCCCGAAACTTTTATACCTCTTCCAAAAACTGCCCATACCTGTCCCCTACAACCACTTGAGAAAGCTCCAATCCAACTTGCTCCAATATATCTGGAACTACAAAACACATAGAATACCTCGGTCGGTACTAATGGCAGCACGCTCGGACGAGGGCCTTGCATTCCCCAACCCTATCAAATACTATCAGGTGTCCCAGTTAAGTGCAATGGTTTACCCAACGATCCTACAACAAATGGACAGAAGTCGGAAAGATAACAAATGGACAGAAGTCGGAAAGATATGGCTTTTCCCGGTACACCCGAATAACCTACTTTGGAGTGCGAATGCCCGCTTGCTAGGCTCCATGTCCCAACTTCGGAGGCTCTGGCGCAAATTGTCGCACCCCCATGGGCTGTCATCAGAAATATCGCTTCTGACCTTGTTTGTCTGCAATTCAAAGGTGCCAGATAGCCTCACCCACCGGATGTCCTCGCCGTGGACATTGCGGAATCTATTTCACGTTGGGAACCTAGTGGACCCTGGATCACGCAAATTGTTGCCTTTTGCTGAACTTCAGACCAAATTCCATCTGCCTCGCCAGGTGTTTTACGAGTATCTGCAAATCTGCCACTACGCTCTAACTATAGCCCCTAACTTGCAATTCTCCCCCCCAACCCCTTTTGAAAATCTAATTCTAGCAGGCTCTGCCCAGAAGGGCTTAATTTACGGTATATACAAGATACAGTACTAAATGCCCACCCCTTAGGAGTGCAGGGCAAACACACCTATATGATCAGATGGGAGAAAGCTCTAAATGAGGAAATTCTATCCTACTAGCTCCGACTGCTGTTGGCGCTGTCAGGGAGATAAAGGTACCCTTCTCCATATTTACAGGAGCTGCCCACTAATCACCTCTTTTTGGAACACGGTCCAACAGTTGTTGGCTCGTCTTCTTGAGATACCGCTTCCCCACAACTCCAATTTTTTTTCTATTAAGCTTATCAACACTGAAGATTTCCCCCCCCCTTAAAAAAATATTACGCCACATCCTCACAGCTGCACGCTGTCTCATAGCCCTAAATTGGAAAAGGCCCCCCCAAGGCCCTATTCACCAGAATTAAAGATGTGAAATTGATGGAGAAAATGACTGCTAGGATACGGGACAGACTGGAGGCTCATAATAAAGTCTGGGAGCTGTGGCACCTTTGGGAGGACCCACCATGATCAGGTAGAAGAGCTACCCTGTTTCCCCGAAAATAAGACCTAGCGTGATTGTCGGTGATGGCTGCAATATAAGCCCTACCCCCCAAATAAGCCCTACCCTGTTTCCCCGAAAATAAGCCCTACCCTGAAAATAAGACCTACAAGGACTTTATCTAGGGCTTGTTTGGGCAGTAGGGCTTATATTGCAGCCATCACCGACAATCACGCTAGGTCTTATTTTTGGGGAAACAGGGTATTACGATGACCTCTTACTTTGTTCTTCCCCTATCCCTTTCCTTTCCCTTCACTTTGAGTACTCTTGTGACTCTCATCGCTTTACACAAGTTGATACATGTTATTGAATGAAGCCATGATGCATATACAACGATGTGACAACACTAGATACGTAACTACTACTGTTTTTGAGCATATTGCAAACAGAAATGATGCAACAGTACGATCTGTACCTTTAAACTCGTGGATTATTGTATTGCAAATACAAACAATAATAGAAAAATGTTATTTGGAAAAAAAAATTAACCATACGTTTATAGATGCACACCACTATGGAAATAATACAAGCTTTATATGAGTAAAGATTAACAATAGTACATGTATCCAATATACTGAATAAACTGGTATTTTGAGCAAAGGGCCCAACAAGAGTCCTGGTGGAATTGTGCACATATATCTGGGTATCTATAGTTAATCATAGAGATACCTCCAGATAAAAATTGCAGCAAAGTTCAGTTAGAGGGTCCCATGAGGATGATTGTAATGCAGCTTTCGTTTTTTGTATTGGAGACATTGAAGACAAGATCAGTGGTGATGGGGAAATCCTCCAACTGTTGTCCAACCAGCCTGCAGCTTCTCACACACAGGAACTGGGGTGTGGCATAGAAACTCAGAGGAAGACTCTTTAGTACTAGTAGTTTCTAATATGACATACAACCGGACCTCTAACTACAAGAATTGGCCATCTGATGCCTAACCTGGCTCTAACCTATCCTGGTTATCAAGCCTTAAGCTAAAGCTATGTATAGAGTCCCAGACCAGAAAGGACAGGGTTAACTTTACTGGAAAGTGACCAATACATAAATACAGTAGCACAGACTTGGCTAACACTATGCATGTGAAATAATAACAATATGACGGAGGAATCAGTAAAAGAGACAGGCGCTGACACGCGTATTCACATACAGGAACTGCATTGCCGTATGTTATCTGTCTAGTAGTACAGAAGCAGAGACCATTAGGCAATTATTCCTGTATTATGGCTATATTCTTGAAGTTATGTTATGTTAACAAGACAAAAATCAATAATTGGTGTTGCGCTCTAAGTAATAACTAAAATAACAGTAATATATAGGAAGTCTTGTGGGAACCAAAGTAAATAGAAAGTGGACACATATAAGATCAAATCCTAAATTCTGATCAAACAATGGTATAGACAACCACTAAACATACAGTAAATACGAATATATAAAGTGCAAGTGATGAAAGTGACAGAAGTGACATATAATCTTCAAATCGAGTATTAATAAGGTGCTAATAATTACAAATGTCCAAATATAAAACTCTGTGTCCTGAACTGAAGCTTTGAAGTGCTGCTCCAGTTAGCACTCTGTGCAGAGAATGTAAATAGGGATGAACCGAACATCCCCCGGTTTGGTTCGCACCAGAACCTGCGAACGGACCGAAAATTTGCAAGAACGTCAATGTTCAGTCTATGGGACTTGAACGTTCAAAATCAAAAGTGCTAATTTGCATGGTATTGTCCTAAAAAGGGTTTGGGGACCCGGGTCCTGCCCCAGGGGACATATATCAATGCAAAAAAAAGTTTCAAAAATTGACATTTTTTCGGGAGCAGTGATTTTAATTATGCTTAAAGTGAAAAAAAAATAATTGAAATGTTCCTTTAAATATCGTACCTGGAGGGTGTCTATAGTATGCCTGTAAAGTGGTGCCTGTTTCCCGTGCTTAGAACAGTCCCTGCACAAAATGACATTTTTAAAGTAATAAAAGTCAGTTAAAACTGCTTACGGCTTTAATGTAATGTCCGGTTCCGGTAATATGGATGAAAATCAGTGAGACAAATGGCATGGGTACCCCCCCCCAGTCCATTACCAGGCCCTTTGGGTCTTGTATGAATATTAAGGGGACCCCCGCACCCAAATTAAAAAAAGGAAAGGCGTGGGGCCCCAGGCCCTCTGAACAGCAGTATACAGGCGGTGCAAACAAGACAGGGACTGTAGGTTTGTTGTTAAGTAGAATCTGTTTGTAGTTTTGAACTGGTACATTTTTAAAGTGTAGCTCCAGCCAAAAAATCTATTTTTAAGCTTTTTGGAAAACATAGGGAAGGGTTATCACCCTTGTGACATTTCTTTTTCTGTCTGTGCACCTCTTCAGAAGATTTTACCTCACTTTCTGTCACAATGACAAATGTTTTATGACAATTTGGGGTTTTTAGTGAAAAAAGGATTGGTGATAAAGCATCAGTGGAGAGGAGACTCGTTTTTCCCATATTAACTCTTACAGGAGAGAATTTCCTTTCCTAGGGGTAGATTTCATCTAACTTCCTGTTGTCTCCTTCCGTTTGCAAGTAGGAGTCGTTTGTAAGTTGGATGTTTGAAAGTAGGGGCCTGCCATATATACTCTGCAGAAATTAGGGCCTTAGGTGTTGGTGTTGCCACAACACTGTAAGTCCTCACAGTTACTCTTGGTGGAAGCTGGAATGGGCCCTGCTGTGAAATATTAGATCAAGAATTGTAATTACATGCACCTGTTGAACAGGGGCAGAAAAATTGGGCCTTCGGTGGTGGTGCTGGTGCCACAACACTGTAAGTCCTCACAGTTACTCTTGGTGGGCACAGAAACGGGCCCTGCTGTGAAATATTAGATCAAGAATTGTAATTACATGTCCCTGTTGACCAGGGGCAGAAAAATTGGGCCTTAGGCACTGGTGCAACAACACTGCAACCCCTCACAGATACTCTAGTTGGAGCGCAGGAATGAGCCCTCCTGCAAAATATTGCATCAAAAATCGTAATTGCACGCCCCTGTTAAACAGGGGCTAAAAAATTGGGCCTTAGGCACTGGTGCCACAACACTGCAACCCCTCACAGATACTCTAGTTGGAGCGCAGGAACGAGCCCTCCTGCAAAATTTTGCATCAAAAATTGTAATTACATGCCCCTGTGAAACAGGGGCTGAAAAATTGGGCCTTAGGCACTGGTGCTGGTGCCACAACACTGCAACCCCTCACAAATACTCTAGCTGAGTGCAGCAACGAACCCTCCTTGCAAAATATTGCATCAAAAATTGTAATTACATGCCCCTGTTAAACAGGGGCTGCAAAATTGGGCCTTAGCCACTGGTGGCGGCGCCCAGAACTAAAAATATTCTTACAAGCTATCAGCATGATCATTGAGGAGGAAGAGGATAGTCACTCAGCATAGGCCGTCTTGAAGGGATCCAACATTTCAAAAAAAATTATTCGGTTACATCAGCATCAGGTGCTTGGTAGCTGGTGGTGATCCAAGACTGATTAATTTTTATGACCGAGTCGATGGACAGGCGCACCCTGTGATCGGTTACAAAACCTCCAGCAGCAGTGAATGTGCGAAAGAACGCTGGATGCAGGACAGGCCAGTAGCTCAATTGCATACTGTGCAAGCTCTGGTCAGTGATCCATCCTCAAGACCCAATAACCCAGAGGATTTTCGGTGGGAAAGGTGTCCAAGTCTGATCTTGCCCCTAGGTATTCCTGCACCATGTAAAACAGACGCTGGCGATGGTTTCTGGAACTGATCATACCTTGGGGCTGCGGACTAAAAAATTGTCTGAACGCATCGGTCAGACGGCCACCTTCTCCACCGCTCTTTCTTTGACTGACCGAAGCCTCAGCAACAGGTTGTGCAGGAACAGGAGTTTGTAACCTCCCAGTCTCTGGGAACGCAGAGACCTTTCTGCAAGGCCTCCCGAAGATGTTTCATCCTCTGCTCCCTCTGTGACGGCAAGATAAGGTCCGCAACCTTACCCTTGTAACATGGATCAAGGAGGGTTGCCAGCCAGTATTGATACCACGAATACAAGGATCCTTCCGCAGGCTTTGCAGGCCATGCAGCGTAGGTTTGCTGAGGCATTCGGTCCGGAGTCCTCTGGGTCACCAAGGACATGATCCACAGCCACCTCCTCCCAGCCACGTACAAGTCCATGGGTTTCTTGGGACTGTAAATGATCCCTGCTGCTGAGTGCCAGGCTCCACCTCCATGCTGACACAAACCTTATCGTCCTCCTCCTCGTCCTCTTCCTGTGTGATCGGCGGGCACGCAGGAACATTGTCTGGATAAAGGGGGCCTTGAGAGCGAAGGAAGTCCTCCTCTTCCTGCCTCTGTTCTGCCTCAAGTGCCCTGTCCATTATTCCATGCAGCGTGTGCTCCAACAGTTGGACAAGGGGGAAAGTGTCACTGATGCATGCACTGTCACTGCTCACCATCCTCGTGGCCTCCTCAAATGTTGACAGGAGTGCATACATCCCTGATCATGGCCCACTGGTGTGGGGAAAAAAAAAAAACTCCCCTGACCCTGTCCTGGTGCCATAGTCGCACGGGTACTCATTGATGGCCCTCTGCTGCGTGTGCAGCCACTGTAGCATGGCAAACATTGAGTTCCACCTGGTAGGCGGTTCTTGGGCAGGTTAAACTCCTTTTGGAGGTCAACCAGCCGAGCACTGGCATTATATGACCTGCGGAAATGCACACAGACTTTCCTGGCCTGCCTCAGGACATCCTGTAAGCCCGGGTACCTGCCCAAGAACTGCTGCACCACCAAGTTAAGGACGTGAGCCAAACAGGGCACATGGGTCAGTTGTCCTTGTCGGAGGACGGAGAGGAGGTTGGTGCCATTGTCGCAAACCACCATACCTGCCTTAAGCTGGCGTGGTGTCAACCACCTGTGAACCTGCCACTGCAGAGCTGACAGAATCTCTGCCCCAGTGTGGCTCCCCCCAAGCACACAAGCTCAAGCACCGCATGGCATCTTTTGACCTGCGTGCTTTCATATCCCCTTGAACGCCTACGGAGCACCGCTGGCTCCGAAGACTAATCAACACAGGAAGAGGCCATGGAGGAAGAAGAAGAGAAGGGGTGGAGGAGAGAGGTGTGGCAGAATCACCACTAGTAGTATTTTGGAGGCGTGGTGGCGGAACAACCTCCAACACTACTGCACCCTGTCCTGCATCCTTTCCAGCTGCCAGAAGAGTCACCCAATGGCCTGCAGTGAGATGTAGCTGCACAAAGCTTGGATGTGTGTGTATATATATATATATATATATATATATATATATATATATATATATATATATATATATATATACACTGATACTGCAGCTAGCAGAATCAACTGCCTGCCTATAGTATTATTAGTATGAGAACATCAGCAATTGTCTTCAGGTAGCTTTAGGTGCACACTGTGCAGAGGACACAGTACACTAACTGTAAATACTGTAGCTGCCTGCCTGTATTAAAAGGATCAGAAGAACACCACCAATTTTATTCAGGTAGCTTTAGGTGCACACTGTGCAGAGGACACAGTACACTAACTGTAAATACTGTAGCTGTCTGCCTGTGGTATTAATAGGAGCAGAACAACAGCAATTGTCTCCATGTAGCTTTAGGTTCACACTGTGCAGAGAACACACTACACTAACTGTAAATACTGTAGCTGCTTGTCTGTGGTATTAATAGGATCAGAAGAACACCACTAATTTTCTTCAGGTAGCCTTAGGTGCACTCTGTGCAGGGGACGCACTACACTAAATTGTAAATACTGCAGCTGCCTGCGGTACTGTACTAATAGGATCAGAAGAACACCACTAATTTTCTTCAGGTAGCTTTAGGTGCACACTGTGCAGAGGACGCACTACACTAACTTGTAAATACTGCAGCTGCCTGCGTTACTGTACTAATAGGACGCACTACACTAACTGTAAATACTGTAGCTGCCTGCCTGTGGTATTAATAGCATCAGAAGAACACCACAAACTTTCTTCAGGTAGCTTTAGGTGCACACAGTGCAGAGGACACAGTACACTAACTGTAAATACTGTAGCTGCCTGCCCGTGGTATTAATAGGAGAAGAACAACAGCAATTGTCTCCAGGTAGCTTTAGATGCACACTGTGCAGAATACACACTACACTAACTGTAAATACTGTAGCTGGCTGCCTGTGGTATTAATAGGATCAGAAGAACACCACTAATTTTCTTCAGGTAGCTTTAGGTGCACACTGTGCAGAGGACGCACTACACTAACTTGTAAATACTGCAGCTGCCTGCGGTACTGTACTAATAGGATCAGAAGAACACCACTAATTTTCTTCAGGTAGCTTTAGGTGCACACTGTGCAGAGGACGCACTACACTAACTTGTAAATACTGCAGCTGCCTGCGGTACTGTACTAATAGGATCAGAAGAACACCACTAATTTTCTTCAGGTAGCCTTAGGTGCACACTGTGCAGAGGACACAGTACACTAACTGTAAATACGGTAGCTGCCTGCCTGTGGTATTAATAGGAGCAGAACAACAGCAATTGTCTCCAGGTAGCTTTAGGTGCACACTGTGCAGAGGACGCACTACACTAACTGTAAATACTGTAGCTGCCTGCCTGTGGTATTAATAGGATCAGAAGAACACCACTAATTTTCTTCAGGTAGCTTTAGGTGCACACTGTGCAGAGGACGCACTACACTAACTGTAAATACTGTAGCTAATAGGATCAGAAAAACACCAGCAATTTTCTTCAGGTAGCTGTAAATACTGTAAAAACAACTGCCTGCCTTTCAGTAGTAGGAAGAGAATAACAGGAACGGATCTAGCTAAACTGAATAGAGTGTGTATATATCTATCTATATATATAGATAGATATATATATATCTATCTATATATATATATATATATATATATATATATATATATAGATATATATATAGATATATATATATATATATATTACATACAACACGTAGGATGTGTATATATATATATATATATATATATATATATATATATAGATAGATATATATATATACACACAATACACTGTAAGTGCAGATAACTGACTCGCCTGCCTACTCCAACTTAAATCAAATGACACTGTCTCTCTGTCTATCTATCTCTCTCTCAACACCGGAACACAGTACACAGGGCCGCCGTGCAGGCGGCCTTATATAGTGTGGGGCGTGTACTAAACCCCCTGAGCCATAATTGGCCAAAGCCACCCTGGCTTTGGCTAATTACGGCTCTCTGTACAGACGGCGCTGTGATTGGTCAAGCATGCGGGTCATAGTGCATGCTTGGCCAATCATCAGCCAGCAATGCACTGCGATGCCACTCGAATTTGGCGTGAACGGCCCATATCGTTCGTAATTCAGCGAACGACCGAACACACGATGTTCGAGTCGAACATGGGTTCGACTCGAACGCGAAGCTCATCCCTAAATGTGAACAGGGACTTGATGGTTATTTTCTTCAGTGCAATTACACCTTTGTGTGGATTAGCCTCTTACTTTACCACTGTAAGGTAACAGCGTGAGGAATTAAAATAGCACCCAGCGAAATCCAGACTCCTGTAGTAGATATCTGGGGGTTTCTCCTCTGTGCAGCTAGGCAATGCATGAAAAAAGGGGAAGATTTCCAGATCCAGTAATGATGTATACAGGGGAGAAAAGGAGGGGGCCCAAATCGTGAAGTATGTTGAAACTTGAATTTATTTATTAAAAATAACAGCCAGTTTGGTACTCACATTAAATGGTTCTGGACCAGCCGCCACAGTTATATAGTGGCTGGTTGGTCCGGCTGTGCGAAGCGTCGTAGCTATAAGTCTCGTGTGCGGCCGACGGTGGCCGCGACGATCGGATTCGATCCAGAACCGATCATTCCCCAGGTCAATGAAATCTGGCCTGGACCTGGTGATTGCTCCTGGCGAATGAGATCCTTCCCCTGCATGTGTAAGTGTAAACACAGCAGGGGAAGTGATGTCATCTCTCCTCGTGACGGTCTTTTCCGTTCCAGGAGAGAGAACATCTCACAGTAACACTACACTCACACCAGTCCACATAGGTACACTTGCCACCCCCGATCACCCCCCAGTTAACCCCTTCACCCCCTGTCACTGTGTCACCCAGTGCAGTGTTCAGATTTTTTTGACCGCTGTACCGGTGTCATTAGTGACAAAAATCAGCGTTAGGGTACTTAGTGTAGGCCCAGATAGGTCTAGGGACCCCCTTAACCCCCCCTAATAAAGATTTAACCCCTTGATCACCCCCTGTCACCAGTGAACACTGTATAAGTGTCACGGGTGACGCTGGTTAGCTAGTTTATTTTTTATAGCGTCAGGGCACCCGCCATATTTTATCTAAATAAAGGTTTAACCCCCTGATCACCTGGCGGGTGAGATCAGTAAGGTTTTTGTGTCAGTCAGGGTCTGCATCACCCCAGGCAGCGCCAGATTAGTGCCAGTAACACGCACGCACCATACACCTCCCTTAGTAGTATAGTGTCTGAACGGATCGATATCTGATCTGATCAGATCTATACTAATGTCCCCAGCAGTTTAGGGTTCCCAAAAATGCAGTGTTAGCGGGATCAGCCCAGATACCTGCTAGCACCTGTGTTTAGTCCCTCCCCCCAGCCCAGCCCACCCAAGTGCAGTATCAATCGATCACTGGCACTTACAAAACACAACACACATAACTGCAGCGTTCGCAGAGTCAGGCCTGATCCCTGCGAACGCTAACAGTTTGTTTGCAGCATTTGAAGCAGTCGCTGATAGTCAGGAGCTTTTTTTCCTGTGAGTCTCAACTGTAGCAGTAAATTTAGAGACCAAAATGTCAAATCGAAGGTACAGTAGTGAAGAGGCCTAAACATTTCTGAGCATGACAGATAGTGAAGAGGAAGTCACGCATCTGTCAGATTAAGGCTCAGAATATGAACCTGTAGACAGCAGCGGCACCCTGACAGATGGCTCTGACGACGGAGTTGTGGTCCCTGCCAAGGTCAGGTGTACCAGACCCCGTTCTTCTGCTGTCGTTGAGGTGCAAGAACCGCAGGGCTCTCTAATGGAGCAGAGAGCCAATACTAGTGCCGCTCATCCTTCTGGTGAATTGGCAAGCACCAGCGGCCTAGTACATCCTAGTCGTACATCCAGCACTGCAGTAGCAATTGGTGACGTGGCGAGTCCCATAAGTGCAGTTCAAGCTGGCGAGGTGGCTAGCACGAGTAGTGTCCCGCTGCCACCAAGACAAAGACAGGCCCGTCAAGCCCATAGTGCCCTTCCTGCTGCATTCACCAATCCTAATTGGGAGCCTACCACTTCTGCAGCACCCGTACTTCCCTCATTCACTGGCCAACCCGACTTCAGGTCGAAACAGTTGATTTTACGTCACTTGATTTTTATTCACTGTTTTTCACCGAAGATCTCTATAGATCTATTGTGGACCAAAGCAATTTGTATGCTGGTCAATTCATCGCCGCTAATCCCCAGCTGACCCTTGCTAGAGATTGGAGGAGCGATTTGCTCCTAACATTAGGGGCGGATTGCCCCCATACTTCGGCATATATTTTTTAGGCAAAAATTGCAATGTTTTATTTTTACTATGTTTTCTTGTATTTGCTTTGCAGGTATGGTAAGTCTTACTGTTATAATGTAATGTTACTTTGTTTTATTGTTAACCATCATTTGCTTAGCAGGTACGCCATTCAGCTGCAGCACGGGTTTATTTACCTTGACAGCAACAGCGTTTGCTCACACGATACGTAAAACAGCGACTCCAGCGCTGTAGGAGGTGATTTCACCACCACAGTTAAAAAAAAAATGGTGCCCATCATTAGAAGTGGGTGGATGAAGGGCGGTATTCTAATGGTGGGCATACCCACTGATCAATCTCTTTTTTTCATGCAGCCCACAGGCTGCATGAAAAAAGGAACATTACAATGTATGCACAACAAGGACCAGAGACGTACTGGTATCTTGCTGGATTTGAGTGGTTATACCAGAATGATGCCTGCAGGTTTATATGACATCTTGGTATCATTCTTTTTAGCCAGTGGTCGGCTTTCATGTAAAAGCAATCCTAGTGGCTAATTAGCCTCTAGACTGTTTTTACAGGCAGTGGGAGGGGACATTCCCCCCTCCCACTGTCTTCCATGGATTTCTCGGGCTCTCCTGTCCCAACAGGGAACCCAAGAATGCAGCCAGTGGTTCCGCCAGCTGACCATAGAGTTGATCAGAGACAAGAATGGCTCCAATCATCTCTATGGCCTAAGAAACCGGAAGCTACGAGTATTTTATGACTTAGGTTTCGCCGGATATAAACAGCACCATTGGGAAATTGGCAAACCATTTGATCACAACGATCTTACTGTGGTCAGATGCTTTGAGGGCAGAGATTTAGGGTCTAATAGACACCACTTTTTTCAAAAAAGAGTACCTGTCACTAACTATTGCTATCGTAGGAGATATTTACTTTCCCTGAGATAACAATAAAAATGATAAAAAAAAATAAATGAAAGGAACAGTTAAAAAATACAATAAAAAAAGCAAAAAAAATTAAAAAAAGCACCCTTGTCCCCCCGTGCTTACACGCGAAGGCGAACTCAAGCGTTGGTCTGGTGTCATATGTAAACAGCAATTGCACCATGCATGTGAGGTATCACCACGAAGGTCAGATTGAGGGCAGTCATTTTAGCAGTAGACCTCCTCTAAAGTGGTAATCTGTAAAGGCTTTTAAAAATGTATGTAGCTTGTCCTTCCGCACTACCTTTCTATCACTATTTAATTTCTCCTGTTCTTTCTTAGAGCTACATCACTGGCACCCCCTTATTCCACCCTTTTTTCTGATTATTTAGTCCAGTGACTTATATAATTCAATCATTCAAAATTTATTCACCAGAGGCTGTTTGCTATCCCCTGTGTTCACCGCAGGGGGAACTACATGGGGCTTTACATACCCACAGAGAATTCCTGAACGGGTGAGCTCATCCTTATTGTACATAACTTGTATGTAATTGTTTAATATACTATGTAATGACTTTGCTGCAACAATAACTTTTCCATGCACTTGTTGATTTGTGTGTATTGATTATAATGTATTGTATGTTGTACTACAGATGTTGCTCTCCTGAGGAAGCGGTGAAAACCGCGAAACCGGTCGAGAACTCAAGCTATATCTGTACCCACCATCACTATTGGGTGTAATCCATATGGTTGTATTTACTGCCTCTGCTTTGAACTACAACTGTATGTGACACTGTAATTTTTAACATTGTTTTCTATTAAAATTGAATTTTATCAAACTATTATCTTCCTCTTTACCTTTTCTTACCAAATACTTAGTTATATCCAGTACCGCAATAGTCCCCCCCCTGTTTCTTCCCCTGCATGGGGGGTTGAGATACTGGCCGACAGAAGCAGCCAACTGCGGCCGTTCCCTACCCCCTGCCTCGTTTTGTATGTAGCTTGTCGCCGATGCACGTTTGTGCGCAATTTAAAAGCATGTCGTGTTTGGTATCCATGTACTCGGCATAAGATCATCTTTTTTATTTCATCAAACATTTGGGCAATATTGTGTGTTTTAGTGCATTAAAATTAAAAAAGTGTGTTTTTTTTCCAAAAAATTGCGTTTGAAAAATTGCTGCGCAAATACTGTGTAAAAAGAAAAATTGCAAACCCACCATTTTAATCTGTAGGGCCTTTTCGTTAAATAAATATATAATGTTTGGGGGTTAAAAGTAGTTTTCTTGCAAAAAAAATAATTAAGAGACAAAAAGTGTCAGGGCTTGTCTTCAAGTGGTTAGAAGAGTGGGTGATGTGTGACATAAGCTTCTAAATGTTGTGCATAAAATGCCAGGACAATTCAACCCCCCCCAATGACCCCTTTTTGGAAAGTAGACACCCCAAGCTATTTGCTGATAGGCATGTTGAGTCCATGCAATATTTTATATTTTGTCACAAGTTGTGGGAAATTATTGACAATTATTTTTTATTTATATTTTTGCACAAAGTCTTTACTAAATGATATATTGCTCAATAAGGCCATGGGCATATGTGAAATTACACCCCAAAATACATTCTGCTGCTTCTCCTGAGTACAGGGATATCACATGTGTGAGACTTTTTGGGAGCATAGCCGTGTACAGGACCTCGAAAACCAAGCACCGCCTTCAGGCTTTCTAAGGGCGTAAAATGGTGATTTCACTTCCTCACAACCTATCACAGTTTTGGAGGCCATGAAATGTCAAGATAACACTAAACCCCACCAAATGACCCAATTTTGGAAAGAAGACAGTATAAGCTATTTGCTGAGAGGCATGTTGAGTCCATGGAATGTTTTATATTTTGTCACAATTTTCGAGAAAATTATTATTATTATTTTTTTTTTTACAGAAAGTTGTCACTAAATCATATATTGCTCAAACATGCCATGGGCATATGTGAAATTGCACCACAAAATACATTCTGTTGCTTCTCCTGAGTACGGGGATACCACATGTGTGAGACTTTTTGGGAGCCTAGCCGTGTACGGGTCCCTGAAAACCAAGCACCGCCTTCAGGCTTTCTAAGGGCGTAAATTTTTGATAACACTCCTCACTGCCTATCACAGTTTTGGAGGCTATGAAATGCCCAGATAGCACAACCCCCCCCCCCCCCCCAAATGACCCCATTTTGGAAAGTAGACACCCCAAGCTATTTTCTGAGAGCCATGTTGAGTATTTTGCTGATCTCGCTTTTTGTCACAAAGTTTTGAAAATATTAAAAAAAAAAAGTATTTTCTTTCTTCATTTTCAAAAACAAATAAGAGCTGCAAAACACTCACCATGCCTCTTAGCAAATAGCTTGGGGTGTCTATTTTCCAAAATGGGGTCATTTGGGGGGGTTTTGTGTTATCTGGACATTTCAGGACCTCCGTAACTGTGATAGGTAGTGAGGAGTAAAATCACCATTGTACGCCCTTAGAAAGCCTGAAGGCGGTGCTTGGTTTTCGGGGTCCTGTACGTGGCTAGGCTCCCAAAAAGTCTCACACATGTGGTATCCCCATACTCAGGAGAAGCAGCAGAGTGTATTTTGGGGTGTAATTCCACATATAACTATGGCATATGTGAGCAATATATCATTTAGTGGCAACTTTGTGTAATTTTTTTTTTTTTTCATTTTTCAATCACTTGTGACAAAAAAATAAAATATTCAAATATTCAATGGGCTCAACATGCCTCTCAGCAATTTCCTTGGGTTGTCTACTTTGACCCAATAATGACCAACTGAGAAATGCATGCCTGCTTAGTCTCCCTATATTTAAAGCAGCCTATGGGGTGGCACAGACAGGGGCAAGGCGCAGACATAATGGCTCTGTCCTGAGTGACTCTGTCACGAGTGATGCACAGTTTCACCGAAACAGTTATTAATTCTGATCATGTCTTCTCTGCTCTTTTACAGGTAAATGTCTTCTATCCATCTATACATCTCTACTGAACTGACTTTGCTGTAACTGCTGCCATATCGTTAAACTTCTATATTTATTGCTAGCTCTATAACAAACACACTGCAATAGCAATATTACCAGTGATTGATTCTCAACCCCATTTGGCTTGAGTGATCAAGAGAGGTAATTAGCTTTACGACCCTAGCCTGTGTCTGTAGTTGGTCTGGTATTGGCCATCTCCATATTCAGGTGTCTCAAATCAGACCCAATAATGACCAACTGAGAAATGCATGCCTGCTTAGTCTCCCTATAAATTTAAAGCAGCCTATGGGGTGGCGCAGACATAATGGCTCTGTCCTGAGTGGCTCTGTCACGAGCGATGTGCAGTTTCACCGACGCAGTTATTAATTCTGATCATGTCTTCTCTGCTCTGTTACAGGTAAATGTCTTCTATCCATCTGTACATCTCTACTGAACTGACTTTGCTGTAAGCAGCCTATAGGGTGGCGCAGACAGGGGCAAGGAGCTGACATAATGGCTCTGTCCTGAGTGGCTCTGTCACAAGTGATGCGCAGTTTCACTGACCTAGTTTAACGAAAGCAGGATAACTAAAGCTGGATGAAGATACAACAAGAACTCTGCTCCACTCTGCAAGACGACAAGCAAACCAGCTTTTGACATTTATTTTATATTTTATATAAAGTTAGTTTCCCACTCTCTATCCACTAACATGCTCCTTATTCTCTTCCTTCTCACATTGGTGTCTTCTATCCTCAAATTATCTTTACTCTACCCCTCCTCTCTTCCCTGCAGCATGCACATATCACCACATGCTGACATAATCACCAGGACCACTAGACACGTGCGCTCATGCATATCCCACTTCCATCTTGCCTTCCTCGCCCTCCTCCTTCTCCTAATCTCAAATGACTTTTCTCCTAATCCTGGTCCGCCATTTTCCAACTGCAAGCCACATATCCAATACCCCTCCCCCTCTGGCAACCACCGCAATCCACTCAGTTAATTTCTATCCCCCTGCTTCCTCAAAGCAGCCCACCAATCTCATGTGCCCTTTGGAACTCCAGCTCCATCTGTAACTAGCTAACATCTGTACCTGACCTCTTCATCTCTCATAGCTTTAACATACTCGCCATAACAGAAACCTGGCTTCAAAATTTTGACTCAGCTTCTCCTGCTGCCCTCTACCATGGTGGACTCACTCCCCCAGACCCAACAGACAGTAAGGAGGTGGAGTTGGCTTCCTTCTATCCCCACAAAGCACCTTCCAAGTCCTTCCTGTTCCTCCCTCTCTATCCCTCTCTTCTTTCGAAATGCACTGTATTCGTCTGTTTTCTCCCATTTCTCTGAGGATTGCAGCAATTTATTGGCCTCCAGGACTGGTATCGCGCTTTCTTGATGACTTTGCTGCCTGGCTACCCTACTTTTTCTTCTCTCAAATACCTACCATTCTTGGTGACTTCAACATTCCTGTCAATGTTAACAGCCCAACTACAGATAAACTTCTTGACTTAACCTAATCTTTTGACCTTACCCAATGGACACATACTTCCACTCACTCCAATGGTAATACCATTGACCTTGTATTTTCCCATCTCTGCAACCCTGGCAACCTCACCAACACCCCCTTTCCTCTCTCTGATCACAACCTCATTACTTTCACTGTATCCTTGCCTCCAACCACCCATCCCTCCAAGCAGCAATTACTTCTAGAAACCTTCGCCACTTTAACCCTTCTCTTCTCTATTCTGCTATTCTGACATCTCTCCCCTGTCCTGTCCTGACCTGGCCACCTCTGTCTAAAACAGTTCACTCTCATCATCACTAGATGCACTTGCTCCTCTAACCACATGCAGAATCAGGCCCGACCGTTACAACCCTGGCAAACTGACAACACTAGAAATCTCAAGAGACATTGCCGTGCTCTTGAATGACTGTGGCGTAAAACCAAATGCCTGCAAGACATTACCCTATATAAATCTGCCCTTATAAAATACAATTCCTGCCTCCATGCTGCCAAACAAGCATGCTTTGTCTCTCTTATTAATTCCTTGTCATCCAGTCCCCGTCGGCTCTTCTCAACCTTTAACTCTTTGCTTCGTCCCCCACCCCCTCTACCCCCTAACTAACTCACTGCCCAAGAAATTGCCAATCACTTCAAAGACACGATTGATGCAATTCGTGAGGACAGCTCCACTGTGCGTATGTCTTCCCCACCCAACATACCTTTGCCTAGCAGCACATTCAACACTCTCCTCTTTTGAATTGGCTACTACTGAAGAGGTTTACAAAACTTTTCTCAGATGCCCACCTAACCAATTGTCCCTTGGATCCTGTTCCCTCACAACTACTACGGTTACCCTCTTCTTCTATCCTATGCTCCCTCACATCTTCAATCTCTCCCTCTCTAGTGGCACCTTCCCCTCCCCTCTAAAACATGCGCAGATCACTCCCATACTTAAAAAGCCCTCACTGGACCCTACCAACCTGAACAACTTAAGACCCATCTCATTGCTCCCATTCACCTCTAAACTTCTAGAACACTTAGTCTACAACCGTCTTAGCTCCTACCTCAGTAAAAATTACCTTCTTGACCCCTTACCGTCTGGCTTTCGCTGGCAGCACTCCATGGAAACTGCCTTACTAAAACTCACTAACGATTTACTAACTGCTAAAATCAACAGCCAGTACTCCATACTCCTACTACTTGACCTCTCTACGGCCTTTAATACTGTTGACCACCCGCTCCTTCTCAATAAACTACATTCCCTTGGCCTCCGAAATTCTGCTCTGTCCTGGTTCTCTGCCTATTTATCACAGCGCTCCTTCAGTGTCACCTACAACTCTGTCTCCTCCTCTCCAATGCCCCTTTCTGTGGGGGTCCCCTAAGGCTCTGTTCTTGGACCCCTTCTCTTCTCTATCCTAAACCTCCTCCCTTGGTCACTTGATAACCGCCCACGGCTTCCAATACCACTTATACGCTGATGACACCTAAATCTATCTGTCTACTCCTCACCTCACTCCTTCGGTCTCCTCTCACATTACTAACTGACATATCAGCATGGATGTCGCACCACTTCCTTAAACTAAATCTCTCTAAAACTGAGCTATTAATATTCCCCCCCCCCGCCCGTGCCCCCTCCATGACTTTTCCATCAAAATCAACAATGCAACCATCAGTACCTCCACTCATGCCAGGGTACTAGGTGTAATCCTAGACTTTGACTTGTCATTTCAGCCTCAAATCCAATTGTTGTCAAAAGTTTGTAGAATTCACCTCCGTAACATCTCTAAAATTCGCCCCCTTTTTAACAAATGAAACCAACAAGCTCCTCATTCACTCCCTTGTTATCTCTCGCCTTGACTATTGCAACTCCCTGCTCATTGGCCTACCTCTCCATAGGCTATCCCTTCGTCAGTCTATCATGAATGCTGCTGCCAGACTTATCCACCTTACCAACCGCTCAGTGTCTGCCAATCCTCTCCTCCGATCCCTACACTGGCTCCCATTCACCCAGGGAATTAAATTCAAAATACTAATCACAACATACAAAGCCATTCTCAACTCTGCCCTGAGCTACATCACCAATCTTGTCTCCAAATATCACCCAAATCATCCTCTCCGCTCTTCTCAAGACCTCCTGCTCTCAAGCTCTCTCATCTCTTCCTCCCATGCTCATCTCCAAGATTTCTCCAGAGCCTCTCCCATCCTCTGGAACTCGCTACCTCAACCTATCCGGCTGTCCCCTACTCTTGCTACCTTCAGGCGATCCCTGAAAACTCATCTCTTCAGAAAACTCTCCAACTAATCTCCTACCACTTCCAACAGCTCATTCCCCACAGTTACAACCTTTTGTACCACCTGCCCCACCCTATTAGATTGTAAGCTCTTCTGAGCAGGGCCCTCTTAATCCTCTTGTATTTTATTGTATTGTAACTGTATTGTCTCCCTTTTATATTGTGAAGCGCTGCATAAACTGTTGGCGCTATATAAATCCTGTATAATAATAATAATACTTTCCAAAACAGGGTCATTTGGGGGGGGGGGGGGGGTTGTACTGCCCTGCCATTTTAGCACCTCAAGAAATGAGATTTCAGTCATAAACTAAAAGCTGCGTAAATTCCAGAAAATGTACCCTAGTTTGTAGACGCTATAACTTTTGCGCAAACCAATAAATTATTGAAATTTTTTTTTACCAAAGACATGTGGCTGAATACATTTATATCGCAAAAAATAAAAATTGCAGAGGCAATCAAATACCATCAAATGAAAACTCTATTTGTGAGGAAAAAAAGGACGAAAATTTTGTTTGGGTACAACATTGCATGACCGCACAATTACCAGTTAAAGCAGTGCAGTGCCAAATTGTAAAGAGTGCTCTGGTCATTGAGCAGCCTATCTTCCAGGCTGAAGTGGTTAAAAACATGCAAACAAACATAGTTCCATGAGCGGCAAGCTCACAACCTGACGTCACTTCCAGTGCCTAACTGTTCCAACGCATAACATCACATCCCTAATGAAGTCACGTGACCGTGACGCTACGCGTTGGAACAGTTAGGTACTGGAAGTGACGTCAGATTGCGAGCTCGCCGCTTGTGGTGCTGTTTGTTTGCATGTTTTTGATGTGAGTACCAAACTGGCTGTTATTTTTAATAAATAAATTCAAGTTTCAACACACTTCACGATCTGGGCCCAGTCCTTTTCTCCCCTGTATACATCATTACTAGATCTGGAAATCTTCCCCTTTTTTCATGCATTGCTGAGCTGCACAGAGGTGAAACCCCCAGCTATCTACTACAGGAGTCTGGATTTCGCTGGCTGCTATTTGAATTCCTCACACTGTTACCTTACAGCGGTAAGATAAGGGGCTAAACATGTGGATGTGTCTCTCTCGCTACTGAGAGTTATTAAAATGTGACTAGTGGCAGAATAGAAGTGATAAATAGTAAATCAAATGCAGCAAAATCTAAGTGTATCACAAACACTATAACTGATAAAGTTGAATAAAGTGATCTCACGCATATAGAATGAATGTGAATAAATCCCTCCCCAAAAATATATAAATATATAAATATATAAATATATAATATATATATATATATATATATATATATATATATATATATATATATATATATATGAATGATGATAAATAATGCTACATTTATCATCATCATTCATATATATATTTTTGGGGGGATTTATTCACATTTTTGTGATTTGTGGATGTATGATGTATTATTATTTCACGTTATTGGAGGAATTATTTTGACACTTTAGCTATTTTGCACATTTATTTCATATATTTTCAGTTATTTGTGCATCTTGGACACTTTATTGTAATTTTTGCACATTGTCACTTTATTGCATTTTGCACATTGACCTCTTTTTGCTGTTTTTCACTCATTTACTCCTTTAGGAGACACTTTTTCTTTTTTTTAGTGTATACATCTAATTGCAGTGTTTTTTTAGTGATATTACTGTATGCGCAAGGTAAGGGGCTAATCCGCACAAAGGTGTAATTGCACTGAAGGGATGAACCACCAAGTCACTGTTCGCATTCTCTGCACAGAGTGCCAACTGGAGCAGCACTTCACAGCTTCAGTTCACTCGCTTATATGCGCACTATTTTTGATTGGAGCACTTTTATATTTATTTAAAGAGTTTTATATTTGGACATTTGTAATTATTAGCCCCTTTTTATTAATCAATTTGAACATTATATGTCACTTCTGTCACTTTCATCACTTGCACTGTATTTATGTTTAATGGTTGTCTATACCATTGTTTGATCAGAATTTAGGATTTGATCTTATATATGTCCACTTTCTATTTACTTTGGTTCCCACAACACTTTCTATATATTACTGTTATTTTAGTTATTACTTAGAGCACAACACCAATTATTGATTTTTATCCTATGTATTTTGTTGGTTTTGGTTGAAATAAATCGGGTGTTTGCTGCAACTAGTATCCTCATCCATATAGCCACAGGTAGCGCTGGAATAATTAATTTCTTCATGTTATGTTAACAGCTACAGTGCCAGTCCCCTCAGCTCCTGCTGCTCTCATAACTGTTTAAAATGTATTTAACACTGCTGGTTCCCTAATAACAGGTGCTCCTGCCTCTGTGTTTAATTTTATAAATTGCCTCCTTTACTATATTTCAGAGCGGCTCCCCGCAGTCATGTGATTGGCCGGCTCTCGCTCTCTTGTCCTCCTCGCGTCCCGGCTGCCATCAGCGGTGGAATCTCGGCCCCGCCCACTGCATCTGTCAGCCAGGCAGAGGTGACAGCCAGCCAGTGACCGATCTTAAATCCGGTAAATAAGACTTTTTTTTAAAAAAACACAGAGACTGGAGCGCCTGTCATTAGGGAACCAGCAGGATTATAGTGCCTGGGTGGTCCCCTTAGTCTGCTTGCGACACATCTATATTGTGTGTAGAACCTGCTGCAGCAAAACCGACATCTATAAAGAAAAAAAGTGACATTTAAACCATTTGCCACCCGCCCAACGTCAAAATGACAGAGGGACAGTGCGGCTCTCTTTCTGGGTGGACGTCATATGACGTGGCCCACAGATTTTGGTAAAAACTGTTTTAGATGAATATATGCACGTGTGGAAAGTAGAAATCAAAGTAAACAAAAGTAAAAACTAAATAAATATAAGTATAAATATAGATAATAAGTATAAGTATTAATACAAATAATAATATATATCTAGAATAAAGCAGTTGAACCAATGAATGGATAGTTAAAGCGGGGTTCCACCCAAATTTTGAACAATATCTGTATGTATTCTCTTCCTTGCCTAGATGCTGACATGCCGTTTAAAAAAATTTAAATCGCCGTAATTACCTTTTATTTTTCTATTCTTCTTTGCACTTCCTGGTTCTCCTCCCGTGGGAGTAGGCGTGTTTCTAGCCTCTCCCAGACTCCTGGGAGCTAGTCTCAGGCTTCCCAGGATGCCACTGAGCATGTGCAGGAATGAGCGATGAATGCTGGGAGCACAGCATTCACCACATCAAGGAAATAAATGCTTGTGGGCTTCAAATGCCCACAATGAAGATGGAAACTGCCTGCAGTGAATAATATAAGTTATTCTTTCCGACAAAATCTGACACAGGCGGACATATTACACACAATATGTGAGTATGTAATGCTGAGAAGAAAAGTTTGTGAATGAACTAAAAAAAAAAAAACGATAGATAGGTGGACCCCCACTTTAAAGAAGGATGTAATTGAGTGTATGTACATAGATATATGAAAAAATGATGGTAAATGTTTATTTTACATTTGAAAATTTGGGGATGTAGTTGAAATAAATAGTTTGGTAGATTGAAAATAAAATGTAAATGCGAATGGAAAAAAATAATAAAGAAAAAGAAAATTAAATATAAATAAAAATAAAAACAAAAAATGAAAAGATAAAATGATGAAAAAATAAAAATAAAGATGGCATGAAAAAGTGTATAAATGAGCAATATCCTCACTTTTGTTTAGAGAGATTCTAATACCTCATTTTCTGACATACTTCTATGTCATGGGGGGGGGGGGGGGTTGGCGAAGCTTTAGAGACCTATATACAGTATATCACTTCTTCTCAAGAAAGAGAAAGATTCAACATTGTGCTCTAGCTTCAGGCCAATATTTTTAATTAATGAAGATATTAAATTACTGTATATGCAAAAAAATTCTCTCAGAGATTGAGAACCTTTTCTGTCAGATTTGATAGAGAAAGACCAAGTAGGCTTTATCCTTGGGAGGAAAGCAATGGATAATGTATTGAGAACTCTTCTCCTAATGAACAGAGCTAGAAAAGGAAAGGAACCAGTACTTTTTCTATCAATTGATGCCGAAAAGACTTTTGACTGGGATTATATGCTCTCAACACTGATATGTTGGCTTGGGTCTGCATATGTATAAGTGGATGGAGGCATTGTTCTCCAGACCAATGGCTCAAATACTGGTGAATGGGACCCTGTTGCAGTCTTTTGCGCTTGTCAATGGTACGTTTCAGGGATGCCTACTTTATCAACCCCTCCCAGAAGCTTTAAAACATAAAAGTTATAGATTATATATATATATCTATATGTAGATAGATATATCTATCTATATATAGATATCTATCTATCTATATATATATAGATATATCTATATCTATATATAGATATAGATATATCTATATCTATATATACAGTGCCTTGCGAAAGTATTCGGCCCCCTTGAACTTTTCAACCTTTTGCCACATTTCAGGCTTCAAACATAAAGATATAACATTTTTATTTTTTGTGAAGAATCACCAACAAGTGGGACACAATTGTGAAGTGGAACGAAATCTATTGGATTGTTGAAACTTTTTTAACTAATAAAAAAATGAAAAGTGGGGCGTGCAAAATTATTCGGCCCCCTTGCGTTAATACTTTGTAGAGCCACCTTTTGCTGCGATTACAGCTGCAAGTCGCTTGGGGTATGTCTCTATCAGTTTTGCACATCGAGAGACTGAAATTCTTGCCCATTCTTTCTTGCAAAAGAGCTCGAGCTCAGTGAGGTTGGATGGAGAGCGTTTGTGAACAGCAGTTTTCAGCTCTTTCCACAGATTCTCGATTGGATTCAGGTTTGGACTTTGACTTGGCCATTCTAACACCTGGATACGTTTATTTGTGAACCATTCCTTTGTAGATTTTGCTGTATGTTTGGGATCATTGTCTTGTTGAAAGATAAATCTCCGTCCCAGTTTCAGGTCTTTTGCAGACTCCAACAGGTTTTCATCCAGAATGGTCCTGTATTTGGCTGCATCCATCTTCCCCTCAATTTTAACCATCTTCCCTGTCCCTGCTGAAGAAAAGCAGGCCCAAACCATGATGCTGCCACCACCATGTTTGACAGTGGGGATGGTGTGTTGAGGGTGATGAGCTGTGTTGCTTTTACGTCAAACATATCGTTTTGCATTGTGGCCAAAAAGTTCGATTTTGGTTTCATCGGACTAGAGCACCTTCTTCCACATGTTTGGTGTGTCTCCCAGGTGGCTTGTGGCAAACTTTAGACGAGACTTTTTATGGATATCTTTGAGAAATGGCTTTCTTCTTGCCACTCTTCCATAAAGGCCAGATTTGTGCAGTGTACGACTGATTGTTGTCCTATGGACAGACTCTCCCACCTCAGCTGTAGTTCTCTGCAGTTCATCCAGAGTGATCATGGGCCTCTTGGCTGCATCTCTGATCAGTCTTCTCCTTGTCTGAGCTGAAAGTTTAGAGGGACAGCCAGGTCTTGGTAGATTTGCAGTGGTCTGATACTCCTTCCATTTCAAAATGATCGCTTGCACAATGCTCCTTGGGATGTTTAAAGCTTGGGAAATCTTTTTGTATCCAAATCCGGCTTTAAACTTCTCCACAACAGTATTACGGACCTGCCTGGTGTGTTCCTTGGTCTTCATGATGCTCTCTGCGCTTTCAACAGAACCCTGAGACTATCATTGAGCAGGTGCATTTATACAGAGACTTGATTACACACAGGTGGATTCTATTTATCACCATCAGTCATTTAGGACAACATTGGATCATTCAGAGATCCTCGCTGAACTTCTGGAGTGAGTTTTCTGCACTGAAAGTAAAGGGGCCGAATAATTTTGCACGCACCACTTTTCAGTTTTTTATTTGCTAAAAAAGTTTAAAATATCCAATAGATTTCGTTCCACTTCACAATTGTGTCCCACTTGTTGGTGATTCTTCACAAAAAATTAAAATTTTATATCTTTATGTTTGAAGCCTGAAATGTGGCAAAAGGTTGAAAAGTTCAAGGGGGCCGAATACTTTTGCAAGGCACTGTAGATATCTATATATAATAAAAGAAATTAATTATAAACTGCTAACTACAGTGGGTAGTTAGTAAATTTTTCACTCTTTGTTATATTGCAGCCATTTGCTAAAATCATTTAAGTTAATTTTTTTTTCCTCGTCAATGTACACACAGAACCCCATATTGACAGAAAAACACAGAATTGTTGACATTTTTGCAGATTTATTAAAAAAGAAAAACTGAAATATTACATGGTCCTAAGTATTCTGACCCTTTGCTCAGTATTTAGTAGAAGCACCTGTAGCACTGGTAGATTTGCAATCTACCATCTGATAGGTAAATTTAGTAACTTGTTCGTTAGGAAGGTTAGATTTGCCTCTGTTTCAGCTTGGCTGACGTTGCGTGTGTTTCCATACTGAGCCGTGGGTGTCGCTGTTACCCCTGGCTAGTGTTGGAAAGGCAACGTGTCTAAGCGTATGGATGCTCTTCTGTCCCGGAGACAACTCGGTGGAGGTGGTCCTCCGAGTTGCATTCTGGGCGAGGGACAGACGCCATATTTTGAGGTTCGTTTTACAGCCACCTGCCGGTCCTCCTGGCCGACAGGTATGCATTAGATAGCTATCTCGTGGTCCTCCATTCCGGAGGCCCACGTTGCTGCGGCGCAGGGGTGGGCCCAGAAGCTTGTCTGGGGCCTACCACAGCGGCCGAGGAATGGTCCTGAGCTGTCTATCCAAAGGGAGGAAGCTGGACAACCGAGAAGATCCCAGGGGAGGATCCGTCATGGAAGGATCATGCAACGTGCTGGTCTGGAGAGGGGCCTGGTGACTCGGTTGGAGGACGTATCCTAAAGTAATTATACAGCATAGTGTTGTCGGGTTGGCTTAAAGGTTCAAGCACTGTGACTGACATTCACCACAAGAAAACCAATACATCCTGTGGCAGAGGATCGTACGGGTTTATCCCAAATAAGTCTGGGCAGAGACTTTTGTTCGTGCTACGTACTGGCTGCTAGGCTAGTGAGAGAGGCCTATCCAGGCGTGCAAGGAGTGTGTTCCACCAAGGGAGTGCATTCTACTGAAATATCCAACCCCAAGGACATTTGTCAAGAATCTTACTAAAAGGTATTTGAGTTTTCCTCTGCAGTTCTCCTTCTGCCTTTTTCCTGCTACTTCCTTCGTTGATGGTTTAATAAAGCATTGAAAACGTACTCAAGTGTTGGTGCATGTGTCGCCCAGAGGTAAACTCAACGGAACCCTAGACCCGGTGCCGGTGAAACAGAGCGAAGGAGAGTGAAGGTAACAAGCCCACTTAAACCAGCAGCTCCACCGAGAGTTATTGCTACACACCCTTTTGATCTAATACAGCCATGAGTCTTTTTGGGAAAGATGCAACAAGATTTTTCACACCTGGATTTGGGGATCCTATGCCATTCCTCCTTGCATATTGTCTCCAGTTCTGTCAGGTTGGATGGTAAACGTTGGTGGACAGCCATTTTTAGGTCTCTCTAGAGATGCTCAATTGGGTTTAAGTCAGGGCTCTGGCTGGGCCATTCAAGAACAATCACGGAGTTGTTGTGAAGCCACTCCTTCGTTATTTTAGCTGTGTGCTTAGGGTCATTGTCTTGTTGGAAGGTAAACCTTCGGCCCAGTCTGAGGTCCTGAGCACTCTGGAGAAGGTTTTCATCCAGGATATCCCTGTACTTGGCTGCAATCATCTTTCCCTCGATTGCAACCAGTCGCCCTGTCCCTGCAGCTGAAAAACACCCCCACAGCATGATGCTGCCACCACCATGCCTCACTGTTGGGACTGTATTGGACAGGTGATGAGCAGTGCCTGCATTTCTCCACACATACCGCTTAGAATTAAGGCCAAAAAGTTCTATCTTGGTCTCATCAGACCAGAGAATCTTATTTCTCACCATCTTGGAGTCCTTCGGGTTTTTTTTTTTAGCAAACTCAGTGCAAGACACATGAAAGCCTGCATGGAGGAGAGGCTTCCTGACTGGTGGAGGGCTGCAGTGATGGTTGACTTTCTACAACTTTCTCCCATCTCCCAACTGCATCTCTGGAGCTAGCCACAGTGATCTTTGGGTTCTTCTTTACCTCTCTCACCAAGGCTCTTCTCCACTGATAGCTTAGTTTGGCCGGACGGCCAGCTCAAGGAAGGGTTCTGGTCGTCCCAAACATCTTCCATTTAAGGATTATGGAGGCCACTGTGCTCTTAGGAACCTTAAGTGCAGCAGAAATTTTTCTGTAACCTTGGCCAGATCTGTGCCTTGCCACAATTCTGTCTCTGAGCTCTTCAGGCAGTTCCTTTGACCTTATGATAACATTTACTCTGACATGCACTGTGAGCTGTAAGGTCTTATATAGGTGTGTGGCTTTCCTAATCAAATCCAATCAGTATAATCAAACACAGCTGGACTCAAATGAAGGTGTAGAACCATGTCAAGGATGATCAGAAGAAATGGACAGCACCTGAGTTAAATATGAGTGTCACAGCAAAGGGTCTGAATACTTAGAACCATGTGATATTTCAGTTTTTCTTTTTTAATAAATCTGCAAAAATGTCAACAATTCTATGTTTTTCTGTAAATATGGGGTACTATGTGTACATTAATGAGGAAAAAAATGAACTTAAATGATTTTAGCAAATGGCTGCAATATAACAGAGTGAAAAATGTAGGGGGTCTGAATACTTTCCGTCCCCACTGTAAATGGTACTATGTTTCATCAAAATTACACAAGATTAACCCAGATGTGTCATCCCTGTGTTGGAGGGGGTGTGGGGGCAAAGGAACACATGCCCATATATGGTGGCATTGCCACCAAGTCTTGAATTTAATCAAGATGATCAGCAATTCTGAAGTATGGCAAGACCCTTGGCAATGTCTGTTTCATGCCCCAGGTGAACCAAGGGAAAAATATAGAACATCTATTATTCCATTCCTGTTGAATGCAGAAAAAATACTAATCCCAAAATATTGGAAGTCAAAGAAAATACTAACTATGATGGATTGGCTTAAAGAAATAGATAGTACTAGATTAATGGAGGAATTAATACACCTGCAAAATGACTCTTCTCCAGGTTGTATGAAATTTTGAATAAGTTGGTTTGCATTCAAACAATCCTCAGTTTATATAAGATGTATGGGTAATGAGAATGTAATTGAGGGAGAGGAGGGAGGGTGAGACGGAGGAAACTTTCTAATATGGTAAAAAGATACTCTTTCCTTTGTCCATCCTCCTTTTTTTTCCTCCTCCTCTCCCCCCTTTTTTTTTCTCTTCCACAGAAACTTGAAACCATGATTTTGCTCACTGAGATCGTACACCATCGGGCTTGAATGGGTGAATATATGTAAGGGAGTGTGGGATTGGGGGATGGATAAGGGAACAGGGTATGTCCCGGGTACAATTGGGGCGGTAGCAATAGGAAGCTCTCCCTGGTCCACAACAAATAGCTCATGTATTTTTTATTTTATTTTATTTTTTATGGTTTTGCTTCTGATTTTTGTGGGGTGCTTTTTTGTGTGTGAGATCACAGGTTGGAGACTTAGGAGTGTGCAGGGTCTCTTCCATCTTTTTTTTTTTCTCTCACTTAGACCCCTTTTCCACTAGGGCTCTTTAGAGCTAAAAATAGAGCCTGAAAAGCCCCTCTAAAGCCACCCCAGTGTGAAAGCCCGAGTGCTTTCACACTGGGGTGGTGTGCTTGAAGGACAGGAAAAGTCCTGCAAGCAGCATCTTTAGGGCGGTGCGGGAGCCAGGTATACACCACTCCTCCACCGCCCCTGTCCATTGAAATGAATGGGCAGCACCACAAAACGGACGTTATTAACCCTTTCCTCAGCCACTAGCGAGGGTTAAAAGTGCCCCGCTAGCGGCCGCAAAAAAGCGCCGCTATAACAGCGGTAAAGCGCTGCTAAAACCAGCGGCGCTTTACCACTAACGCCCCCAGTGTGAAAGGGATCTTATAGTAATCGGGTATAGGTAATATGTTCACTGAATGCCCAAAATGGGCTGGAATGGGTGGAAGGATATGAGAGCACAGTATGGGAAGTGATGGGTAGAATCAGAGAGGTAGCCACATAGGGGTCTCCCTGGTACTTCCCTCTTAATTATTATAAATAATAATAATAATAATAGGTTTATGTTTTTCTATAATGGTTTTCCCCTTTTTTTTCTCTCTATTACTTGGGGGGGGGGGGGGGGTTAGGGACTAGATGAAGAGATTGGGTGGACTTTAGACCACAGTTGGGAGGAAGACCAGAAAAGGTATCTGTTTTAAAGGGGGTCCCCTTCCCCCTATTTGTCTTATACCTCTTTCTTCTTTCTATGTATTTCAAGCTGGTAATTGTATGTATATTGTGGGGTATATGGAATTCCTTGGCACTTTTAATGGTTTTCCTTTCCTTTTTTTAGCAATACTACCTGTGTTTTTGATTGTTTTGTATTGTTATGTTTTTTCTAAATTGAATAAAAAGAATTTAAACAGAAATATATTTACCTAGAAAAATGGTGACGTGTTCAATACTCATTTTACCAGCTGTATATATGTGACACACACATACAGTATTAGACCAGACCAGGGTCCGACCAAACCAGTTATATTCTACATAACAAAAAGATACAGTCAGGTCCATAATAATATTGGGACATCGACACAATTCTAATCTTTTTGGCTCTATACACCACCACAGTGGATTTGAAATGAAACGAACAGGATGTGCTTTAACTGCAGACTTTCAGCTTTAATTTCTAGGTATTTACATCCAAATCAGGTGAACAGTGTAGGAATTACAACAGTTTGTATATGTGCCTCCCACTTTTTAAGGAACCAAAAGTAATGGGACAGATTAACAATCATCCATCAAACTTTCACTTTTTAATACTTGGTTGCAAATCCTTTGCAGTCAATTACAGCCTGAAGTCTGGAACACATAGACATCACTAGACGCTGGGTTTCATCCCTGGTGATGCTCTGTCAGGCCTCTACTGCAACTGTCCTCAGTTCCTGCTTGTTCTTGGGGCATTTTCCCTTCAGTTCTGTCTTCAGCAAGTGAAAGGCATGCTCAATCAGATTCAGGTCAGGTGATTGACTTGGCCATTGCATAACATTACACTTCTTTCCCTTAAAAAACTCTTTGGTTGCTTTCGCAGTATGCTTCGGGTCATTGTCCATCTGCACTGTGAAGCGCCGTCCAATGAGTTCTGAAGCATTTTGCTGAAAATGAGCAGATAATATTGCCCGAAACACTTCAGAATTCATCCTGCTGCTTTTGTCAGCAGTCACATCATCAATAAATACAAGAGAACGAGTTCCATTCGCAGCCATACATGGCCCATGCCATGACACTACCACCACCATGCTTCACTGATGAGGTGGTATGCTTTGGATCATGAGCAGTTCCTTTCCTTCTCCATACTCTTCTCTTCCCATCACTCCGGTACAAGTTGATCTTGGTCTGGTCTGTCCATAGGATGTTGTTCCAGAACCGTGAAGGCTTTTTTAGATGTTGTTTAATCTGGCCTTCCTGTTTTTGCGGCTCACCCATGGTTTACATCCTGTGGTGAACCCTCTGTATTCACTCTGGTGAAGTCTTCTCTTGATTGTTGACTTTGACACACATACACCTACCTCCTGGAGAGTGTACTTGATCTGGCCAACTGTTGTGAAGGGTGTTTTCTTCACCAGGGAAAGAATTCTTCAGTCATCCACCACAATTGTTTTCCGTGGTCTTCCGGGTCTTTTGGTGTTGCTGAGCTCACCGGTGCGTTCTTTCTTTTTTTTTTTTTTTGAAAATTCTGTTAATTAAATTTAAGAATATGACATAAAACATTGGACACGTCAACAGACATTGTCCACATTCAGGCCGAACATGGTCCAAAAAAATCAGAGATCAACTATCCTGACTAACAAAATCCGCTGTCTAGCTTATGCATTTAATTACATCAACACCCCTACCCTACAGCCCACCCCCCCATCCCATAGCCCCTTGTGGTCACAGCTCATAATAAAGTAGAAGTCTCACACTATTTCTTTAACACCTGTGATTTGTTGGGAAACCAATAATTTAACCCATCCCGGATATAAAAGGAGAAAGAGTATCTTCAGATGTTATTTAATACACACATCACTCGTCAGAAAAATTGACCCTCATCCTATACCAATTCTAAGGTATCTTAACCTCTCTGGAATATATCATGAAGTTTGCCATACACAAATTCCTATCCTGCTGTATCACTGGTTTTGTACCATGCTTGCTAGACTTTGTCAAACTCTTTATTACAACCCCTAGCCTCATAAGTAGTTCTATAATAGGGTAACATGGTGTTTACCAGGCCCTTCCAAAAAACCACATCCGGAGCCCCCGGTTTCTTCCAGTTTAACAAAATGGCTTTCCTCCCGTAAAACAGTAAGATATTGAGAAGGGTTCTCAGGGCCCGAGACGGCACCACCTCATCCACCAGTCCAAGCAAATAGACCCTCACAGTCATCGGTATGGGTACTACCAGAAGTTCCACTATACAAGAGGTGATTTCCGACCAAAATTGTTGCACCATGGGACATTTCCAAAATATGTGTTCAGCATCAGCCGGCAAGTGGGAGCATCCATCCTCTGCCAAAAGCCATCTATGAGCACACACCATCTGACCCGCCAGGTAATATTTCTGCCAGTCTGGCACCGCTAACCCTCCCTGATCCCCAGTTTCCTGCAGGACTTTAATACCTATTCTTAGGGATTTGGGCGCCCACAAAAAGGACACCTCCTTTTTGTGGGCGCCCAAATCCCTAAGAATAGGTATTAAAGTCCTGCAGGAAACTGGGGATCAGGGAGGGTTAGCGGTGCCAGACTGGCAGAAATATTACCTGGCGGGTCAGATGGTTTTTTAAAATGAGTTTTTTAAAATATGGGTGAATGTCGTAGGAAGTAAAGGATTACGGGGAGAATCTTCATTTTGAGCAAGCCGATCCTACCTATCAAGGACAGTGGTAGTTTTATGCAGGCCTGGACTTTTTGTTTAAGCAACGTTAATAATAGGAGTAAGTTAAGGGACATATAGTCAAGTACGTTTGCAGTGAGCCTAATACCTAAGTATTTGAGGGACGTTACCCATTGTAATGGAAGGCTGGGGTCAGCCATTTGTTTAGCCTCTACATCTAGGGGAAGAATGGAGGACTTGCTCCAGTTTACCTTTAATACGTAAAATTTCGCAAAAGTGTCAAAAATACCTAATGCCTCCTGCAGTGACTTACCCGGGTCATTAAGGAACAACAACATATCATCCACGTATAATGCCAGAGACTCATTTATCGTGCCCACTTTAATGGCCTGGATCTCCCCAGATGACCTAAGTGCAACCGCAAGCGGTTCCATGGCGAGGGCAAAGAGGAATGGGGATAGCAGACACCCCTGCCTGGTGCCCCTGCCTACCTCAAAGAAGTCAGATACCGCAGATCCCATTCGTATAGCCACCTTGGGTTGGCTATAAAGCATGAATATCCACTTCCTATACCGCGACCCAAAACCCATGGACTCCAGGACTTTGAACATATACATCCAGTCGACAGAGTCGAACGCTTTCTCGATATCTATCGAGACTATTATTCTAGTCCTGGAGTCCATTGGGTGGAGCTGTAAGTGGGTGAAGAGTCTCCTCAGGTTCGTGTCGGTAGATTTTCCCGGCATAAAACCTGTTTGATCGATGTTAACTATGGATGGGATCACATTTGCTAACCTAAAAGCCAATACTTTGGTCAAAATCTTCGAATCCATGTTTAAAAGAGCTATGGGGCGATAAGAAGCACACTCAGCCGAATCCTTACCTGGTTTAAGCAAGAGGACCATATAGGCCTCTAGCATAGAATGAGGCAGGGTACCACTCTCCAGGCAGTGCTCTAGAAGCAAGTTCAACCTCAAAAAAAGGGGGGGGGGTTGGGGGAAAAAAAGGGGGGGAGGGAGGGGGGGGGGAGGGAGAACAGACGGGATGGGAAGGGAAGGGAAAGACGGATGTGAGAAAATAAATAGTGATATAACAAACTAATGTATTAACATTACCTCAAAAGAGTGCTAAATGGCACATGTGGATGCATCAAGTTATCCCATGTATCTAAACTGTTGCCTATTGGCCAACACAGGATTGGTCGTAGGCTATATAAGACTCAGGTGATGGTATCCAGAAGCTGAGTCAACCAGTCTAAAAATAAACAAAGTATATAATTGTAAGGGGTGTAGCCACATATATTATGAGTGGTCAAAGAATATATGTTATTATAAGTCATAGGGGTAGGTAACCCCTATTATTTGGGGCAACATGATGCTATACAACACATGGCTACAAAAGTGTACTTACTGTGTGATAGACGCAAGGAGCGACAGAAGAGGTAACAGACAGCGGGATGTGTTTGCAGTCCGCCAGGCGGAAGGAAATTGAAACCATATCACAAATGTAAGCTTTTATACCCATGGTTAAATGGGCGTGTATACCTTGCCTCTTATCTCTCCAGGTGTGTGCAATCCGGTGATGGTCACCTGGTGGGCGGTAAGGCGGCCAACATGGCAGCCTGGTGTGGTCTCCCCGGCGTTCCGGAAAAGCTACGCTCCGAGTTCTCGTCATCCTCGCCGAAATCTCGCGATGTCTATGACGTCACGACGCTCGCGCGGGGCCCCGCGCATGCGCGGTGACGAAAGGCATCCGAGGATGTTCCGGAATGCCGCCGGCAGGGAGAAAGAAATTCCCAGTGCAGCGCTCGGTGGCCGGCCGAGCACCCAAAGGGAAAAACATGGGGGGGGGGAGGAGCCGCCTAATAGCGGATAGGCTCGTCCCACCCCCCTCACCCTGCCGGGAAGGCACGTCATAAATCACCCCCGCCCCGGGAATGACAGTAGAGAGGGTGCTAGAGCTCCCCCAGTGGTACAAAAGGAACAAATTCAAAGGGAAAAGAAAAAATAGATACAGATTATACACAATGCATTTTTCACAGTTTAAAATTAACAACATTATTGTATATCTTGTGTATACATGTATGGAGCTTCAGTAGAAAACAGGAGCAACTCAATCATATGTATAGATAATTTTATCCCATCACTTGAGAATAAAAAAGGAAAACAAAAACAGATCAATGAAATGTGATAGCAGATGTCAATGAAATGTGATAGCAGATACCCTGTTTCCCCTAAAATAAGACCTAGCGTGATTGTTGGCGATGGCTTCAATATAAGCCCTACCCCCCAAATAAGCCCTAGTTAAAGTCCTTGTAGGTCTTATTTTTAGGGTAGGGCTTATTTTCGGGGAAACAGGGTAGGGCTTATTTGGGGGGTAGGGCTTATATTGCAGCCATCACCGACAATCACACTAGGTCTTATTTTAGGGGAAACAGGGTATCATTGGATCAACATCAGGGAAAGGGGGAAGCAGTTAGAACTGCAGAGAGGGAACAGGACCTAGTCACGATTTCAAACATTCTCTAGTACTTTAGACTATATTATAGCCAAATACAGGGGGGGGACATGATTATTGTGTTTTGCCAGAGACAAAGCCTTTTAAGAATGGAGCAAAAGAGATGGCTTTGTTCAATCCTGGGAACAGGGTGGAGTTTAATTTAAATATCCCTCCATTTTTTCAAAATATATTTGGGTGGTTAAACACCCCTTCCCCAATGACACATGAGAGTGGAAACATGAGCTTCAGTATATAGGACTAATTGTCTATGTGTTGTGATAATTTTTGCAAAAGTATTCTGTTTTTGTTGTTAATATGAGTCACTTTCAAGGTACAGAATGGGTAAATCTAATGTCAGGCTATGAAACAGATTTTGAACAAGGGGACAGAGCAAAAACCCAGATCTCCTCCCTTTTTCACAAACTCAATAGAACACTCGAGAAAAAATCAGCACTATTTTGGCATATTAAAACTTTAAATAGATACAAAGAAGATAAAATTAATCCTTTGGGTCTACGGATCCAAATATTTCCCAATTTGGACCAGATTAGTGCTGAATGCAAAAGTGAATGGGAGGCCAATCTAAATGCCTGTTCCCAGGAAATGATGGCCATTCTCACCAGGGAATATAACAAACAGATGGGATCATTAGATAAGGAGATTGACAGCATAGATACCGCTTTGAGACCCTTTATGCAGCACCCCCTTTATTTGGATCTACAGGCAAATCTTCGGAATGGCCTGTCGACCTATAATAGGAATGTGCTGCAGAAAAAGGAGTCGAAGTTTTGGAGGGATCATGCGGCCTTCTCTGAAGGACGAGCATACAGATGGAACAGCAAGCCCCAAATAAACTCTTTAAAAAATAAACAATATGCGGCACAACAACACCCGAAACAGAATAGCAATAGTTTGAAACCCAAAAAAGACCTTGACACCAATCAGAATCCAAAAACACCTAAAGAACGCGGTAAACTTAAGAGAAACCGCAACAACAAGGGCTCCCCAGAAAAAGAAAGTAAAAAACGGACCATAGAGGCCAATTCGGAGCCTAATCTGGGGGACCATATAGGTGAAGTGACAAATGTTGGACCTAAAACTGACAGAATGAACGTAGCTATAAATGAAATAGATCTCTCATCTAATATTTCAGCACCCAAAACATACCCCAACTCATCACTAGGACATCAAAAATTTGGATCACAGATCCCTTTAAACCAGGCGCAGGGATTCTCTCCATCCCAAACAAACAGGGGAGTAGGGAACCTGGACGCGTATGTCACGCGGATTCCAATGAATCCTTCAGTGTGATCAATCTGTCCTCCCATTCGCTATCTGTAGCGGAAATCAACGTGTTGTCGCGCGGTTTGACCTTTTGCCCACAAGAAAACTTCGATTTATTCGAAGTAATCACTGACCTACAATTATTCGCACGTCGGCTACTCCTGAAGAGCCTACATGCAAAGACTGACACTAATCTAGATACAACAGAGTGGGCCACCTTCAGTATGAAGGAATGTAAAGCCTTACGTGACCTAACACTTTTGTTTCAAGAAAACAACACCTTAGACCTCATAGACCAAATTGATCTAGAAACTCTACTTGAAAGTGTCAACGAACCCACTCAAAACCCTACCATGAACCTCAAAAAACCCTCTGGAAAATTTCCACCTCTGAGTTTGAATTCAAATATAGAGATTTTTGTAAAACAAACAATTAGAGACATATCAAAACTTACACACAAAAGAGTAGGTCCTCAAAACCTGACTACTGAGGAATCAGTAGCCATTGATTCCCTGTGCAATAATGTAGACATTACAATAAAACCTTCTGACAAAGGAGGCAACGTAGTCCTGATGGACAATCAGGACTACGTACGGATGTGCCAAGACATCTTGGATAATGTTGAATGGTACAAGACCATCCCAAGTAAATTCATACAGAGGTCCTATGCCAAGTTTTATGACCTAATACAGTCCGCTTTGGACAAGGAAGCTATCACTAGAGACCAGTATGAATTCATTCGAACAAAACACCCACGTATGGCCACCTTTTACAGCTTGCCTAAAATCCATAAGAACCAAACCAAACCTCCCGGACGACCAATTGTCTCCGGGAATGGAGGAATCTCAGAAAATTTGAGTAAAGTGATTGACTCATTCTTACAACCTCTGGTCACAAGTATGCCCTCTTTCCTCAAGGACACAATGCATTTACTCCAATTGATTCAGGAAATATCTCTTCCACCCAATTCATTCTTTGTGGCCATTGATGTTGAAGCCCTGTACAGCTCGATCCCCCATAACAAGGGGATCGAGGCTGTGCGGGCACTCCTCCAGAGAACCAGCAGATATGATGGAGCTCTGGGTGAGTTCATCATCGATGGCCTTGAATATATCTTGAATAATAACTTTTTCCTCTTTGACAACTCCCACTACCTCCAGGTGCAGGGCGTGGCTATGGGCACATGTTGTGCCCCGGCCTATGCCAACCTGTACCTGGGGGAGTGGGAGAAGGCACTCCGAGAGGACGAGGGCCTCGCCACATACGTAAGCTGTATACGTATGTGGCGACGATACATCGATGATGTCCTCCTAGTCTGGGAGGGACCTGAGGAATCACTATTGAAGTTCTTTGACCACATTAACCACTTCAGCCCCGGAACATTTTACCCCCTTCCTGACCAGAGCACTTTTTACAATTCGGCACTGCGTCGCTTTAACTGCTAATTGCGCGGTCATGCAATGCTGTACCCAAATGAAATTTGCATCCTTTTCTTCCCACAAATAGAGCCTTCTTTTGATGGTATTTGATCACCTCTGCCGTTTTTATTTTTTGCGCTATAAACGGAAAAAGACCGAAAATTTTGAAAAAAAATGATATTTTCTACTTTTTGTTATAAAAAAAATCCAATAAACTAAATTTTAGTCATACATTTAGGCCAAAATGTATTCGGCCACATGTCTTTGGTAAAAAAAATGTCAATAAGCGTATATTTATTGGTTTGCGCAAAAGTTATAGCGTCTACAAACTAGGGTACATTTTCTGTAATTTACACAGCTTTTAGTTTATGACTGCCTATGTCATTTCTTGAGGTGCTAAAATGGCAGGGCAGTACAAAACCCCCCCAAATGACCCCATTTTGGAAAGTAGACACCCCAAGGAAATTGCTGAGAGGCATGTTGAACCCATTGAATATTTATTTTTTTTGTCCCAAGTGATTGAATAATGACAAAAAAAAAAAAAATTTACAAAAAGTTGTCACTAAATGATATATTGCTCACACAGGCCATGGGCATATGTGGAATTGCACCCCAAAATACATTTAGCTGCTTCTCCTGAGTATGGGGATACCACATGTGTGGGACTTTTCTGGGAGCCTAGCCGCGTACGGGGCCCCGAAAACCAAGCACCGCCTTCAGGATTTCTAAGGGCATAAATTTTTGATTTCACGCCTCACTACCTATCACAGTTTTGAAGGCCATAAAATGCCCAGGTGGCACAAAACCCCCCCAAATGACCCCATTTTGGAAAGTAGACACCCCAAGCTATTTGCTGAGAGGCATGGTGAGTATTTTGCAGCTCTCATTTGTTTTTGAAAATGAAGAAAGACCAGAAAAAATAATTTTTTTTTCTTTTTTCAATTTTCAAAACTTTGTGACAAAAAGTGAGGTCTGCAAAATACTCACTATACCTCTCAGCAAATAGCTTGGGGTGTCTACTTTCCAAAATGGGGTCATTTTGGGGGGGTTTGTGCCACCTGGGCATTCCATGGCCTCCGAAACTGTGATAGGCAGTGAAGAGTGAAATCAAAAATTTACGCCCTTAGAAAGCCTGAAGGCGGTGCTTGGATTTCGGGGTCCCGTACGCAGCTAGGCTCCCAAAAAGTCCCACACATGTGGTATCCCCGTACTCAGGAGAAGCAGCAGAATGTATTTTGGGGTGTAATTTCACATATCCCCATGGCATGTTTGAGCAATATATCATTTAGTGACAACTTTGTGCAAAAAAAAAAAAAAAAATTGTCTCTTTCCCGCAACTTGTGTCGCAATATAAAATATTCCATGGACTCGACATGCCTCTCAGGAAATAGCTTGGGAGTGTCTACTTTCCAAAATGGGGTCATTTGGGGGGGTTTTGAACTATCCTGGAATTTTATGCACAACATTTAGAAGCTTATGTCACACATCACCCACTCTTCTAACCACTTGAAGGCAAAACCCTTTCTGACACTTTTTGATTACGTGAAAAAATTATTTTTTTTTGCAAGAAAATTACTTTGAACCCCCAAACATTATATATTTTTTTAAAGCAAATGCCCTACAGATTAAAATGGTGAGTGTTTCATTTTTTTTTTTTCACACGGTATTTGCGCAGCGATTTTTCAAACGCATTTTTTGTGGAAAAAACACACTTTTTTAAATTTTAATGCACTAAAACACACTATATTGCCCAAATGTTTGATGAAATAAAAAAGATGATCTTAAGCCGAGTACATGGATACCAAACATGACATGCTTTAAAATTGCGCACAAACGTGCAGTGGCAACAAAATTAATACATTTTTAAAAGCCTTTAAAAGCCTTTACAGGTTACCACTTTAGATTTACAGAGGAGGTCTACTGCTAAAATTACTGCCCTCGATCTGACCTTCGCGGTGATACCTCACATGCATGGTGCAATTGCTGTTTACATTTGACGCCAGACCGACGCTTGCGTTCGCCTTAGCGCGAGAGCAGGGGGGACAGGGGTGCTTTTTTTTTTTTTTTTTTTTTTCTTTATTATTTTTTTGCTTTTTTATCTTATTTTTAAACTGTTCCTTTCATTTTTTTTTTTTTTAAATCATTTTTATTGTTATCTCAGGGAATGTAAATATCCCCTATGATAGCAATAGGTAGTGACAGGTACTCTTTTTTGAAAAAATTGGGGTCTATTAGACCCTAGATCTCTCCTCTGCCCTCAAAGCATCTGACCACACCAAGATCGGTGTGATAAAATGCTTCCCCAATTTCCCAATGGCGCTGTTTACATCCGGCGAAATCTAAGTCATAAAATGCTCGTAGCTTCCGGTTTCTTAGGCCATAGAGATGTTTGGAGCCACTCTGGTCTCTGATCAGCTCTATGGTCAGCTGGCTGAATCACCGGCTGCATTCTCAGGTTCCCTGTTGAGACAGGAGAGCCAGAGAAAAACACGGAAGACGGTGGGGGGGGGCATTCCCTCCCACTGCTTGTAAAAGCAGTCTAGAGGCTAATTAGCCGCTAGGATTGCTTTTACATGAAAGCCGACCGCTGGCTGAAAAGAATGATACCAAGATGATACCTAAACCTGCAGGCATCATTCTGGTATAACCACTCAAAGTCGTGAATGGTGTACCTGAAGACCAAAAAACGGTTAACAATAAAGCACAGTAAACGGTAAAGTATAAAAAATTGCATACCTGAAAAGCAAACATGATAAAACATAATAACAATAAAACATTGCAGAATAGAATACAGTAAAAAAGAGCAGAACAATAGAGAGAGAATAGAGAGAGAGAATAAAACAACAACTATTTTTTTTTATTTTTGTTTGTGTTTTTTTTGCAAACTTGTAACTTTTATAACTGTAACCGGTTCCAGGTTCGGGTCTCTCAAAATGCGATGGCATCTTGGGAGACCCTGTGAAAGTGTGTCCTAGTCTGTGGAATGCTGTACCCTACGCTAATACTCAACTAGTGAATGGTAGCGTTCAAAACATTCACCAATGCAAAGACCAGGATTGTCAGGTCAGGAGGGACTATAATAGCGGGTGTCATGCCTATATCCGCGCTTGCTGCAGACACAACATCTTTTTGGGGGGGTTTGTTGGGTAGGGGTACTCGGGAGGACATAAAAATGCCTCTCATGCAGCCGACTGCATTTGGTTGGGGATGTGAATGGGGGAAGTACGGGCGCTGCAGAAGCGGTGGGTTCCCAATTAGGATTGGCGAATGCAGCAGGAAGGGCACTATGGGCACGACGGGCCTGTGTTTGTCTTTTTGGTGGCAGCGGGACACTACTTGTGCTTGCCACCTCACCAGCTTGAACTGCACTTATGGGACTCGCCACGTCACCAAGTGTTACTGCAGTGCTGGTTTGACTACGACCGGGGTGTACTAGGCCGCTGGCGCTTGCCAGTTCACCAAAACGCTACCAAAAAAACTGTTAGCGATCGCAGGGATCAGGCCTGACTCTGCGAACGCTGCAGTTATGCGTTTAGTGTTCTGTAAGTGACAGTGATCGATTGATACTGCACTTGGGTGGGCTGGGCTGGGCCGGGCGGAGGGGCAAAACGCAGGTGCTAGTAGGTATCTGGGCTGATCCCGCTAACACTGCGTTTTTGGGAACCCTAAACTGCTGGGGACGCCAGTATAGATCTGATCGGATCAGGTATTGATCCGTTCAGATACTATACCACTAAGGGAGGTGTACGGTGCGTGCGTGGGTGTTAGCGGTACTGGCGCTAACCTGACGCTGCCTGGGGCTGGTGCTTACCAGTTCACCAAAACGCTACCAAAAAAACTGTTAGCGATCGCAGGGATCAGGCCTGACTCTGTGAACGCTGCAGTTATGCGTTTAGTGTTCTGTAAGTAACAGTGATCGATCGATACTGCACTTGGGTGGGCTGGGCTGGGCCGGGCGGAGGGGAAAAACGCAGGTGCTAGCAGGTATCTGGGCTGATCCCGCTAACACTGCGTTTTTGGGAACCCTAAACTGCTGGGGACGCTAGTATAGATCTGATCGGATCAGATATTGATCCGTACAGATACTATACCACTAAGGGAGGCGTATGCCACGTGCGTGGGTGTTAGCGGTACTGGCGCTAATCTGACGCTGCCTGGGGCGACGCATATCACCGCCGGGCGATCAGGGGGCTAAACCTTTATTCGGTAATAAACGGCGGGTGCCCTGACACTATAAAAAATAAACGAACTAACCAGCGTCACCCGTAACAGTTATACGGTGATCAGTGGTGAAAGGGTTAACTAGGGGGCAATCAAGGGGTTAAAACATTTATTCGGTAGTATATGGGGGTCCCTGACACTATAAAACGCTGACGGCGAACCTAAATATTTACCTCCCTAACTAGCGGAACCAGCGACACTAATACAGCGATCAGAAAAATGATCGCTTAGTGACACTGGTGACGGGGGGTGATCAAGGGGTTAAAACTTTATTAGGGGGGGTTAGGGGGGTACCCTAGACCTACAGGGGGCTATGCAGTAATCAGAAAAAAAAAAAAAAAACCTGCTTGGTGTCAGTTTGTGACAGGGGGGGGGGGATCGGGGGGCGATCGGGGGGGGGGGGATCGGGGTGTTTAGTGTGCCTGGCATGTTCTACTGTGTTGTGTGTGTGTTGTGCACTTACTTACATGTCATCTCTCCTCGGGCCGGAACGGAAACTCCCGAGCCGAGGAGAGATGACATCACTATACAGAGGCAGAGGATGTTTCTCATTGGCTGGGAGCGATCGCGAGGGGGGGGGCCACGATCGGATGGCCTCCCCCTCGTCTCTCACTTCTCCCAGCCAAAAGCTGACCGCCGCTGGCACCGGGGGGGGTCCGATCGGACCCCCCGCCCGCGGGAAGGCAATCACGTACCAGGTACGTGATTTTGCCTGCCCGTGCCATTCTGCTCACGTATATAGGCGTGAGGCGGTCGGCAAGTGGTTAATCATAATGAACGCAATCTTAAGTTCACTATGACTTATGATCGCGACCAAATAAACTTTCTGGATGTGCAGCTAAGACGTACCTCTGAGAATCTCATCTCTAGCACCCTATTTCGTAAAAGCACCGCAGGAAATACCATCCTCCATGCGGATAGATTCCACCCTATAGGTTTGAAGAGGTCTATTCCATATGGACAATACCTGCGTCTACGCAGGAATTGTTCCGATGAGGTCCTCTTCAAACAGGAAGCACAAAAGTTACAAATGAGACTACTAGCACGTGGTTACAGCCGTTCAACTTTACGCAAAGCGTACAATCGCGCAGCTGCACAATCCAGACACACACTACTGTTTGGGGAAACGGCTAGGGGCGACTCAGGTATGGATCATACTAGGGTGATCATGCGCTTCTCTAAACAACAAAATGAGATCAGAAACATTATCCGTAAGCATTGGCCTATACTCCGAGATGACCCCAAAGTTAGTAGGTTCATTTCAGATACCCCTTCAATTACTTTCAGACGAGCAACCTCATTAAAGGACAAATTAGTCCAGAGTGAGTTCAAAACGGCACAGAGGAGACGTAGGCATTGTTCCATCCTGGGATCTTTCCCTTGTGGACACTGCTCTTGCTGCCCATACATAAAACGTGAAAAAACCTTTCTTCTCCCAAATTGGACAACTTTTAAACCGTCACACTTTACCAACTGTCAAACACGTGGCGTAGTGTACCTTATGTCTTGCGAATGTGGAGCACACTACGTCGGAAAGACTAAACAAGAGTTTCACCAGCGCATATCTAAACACATCTACCATATGCAAATCGGTAACCCGTATGTGCCCCTTGGGAGACATGTGAGGGAAATTCACAACTACAGAATGCCTATGGTATCCTTCGCCGCTCTCGACCGTATTCATATACCAGTGCGAGGCGGCGACTGGAATAAAATTCTTTTGCAGCATGAGCAGAGGTGGATATTTAAATTAAACTCCACCCTGTTCCCAGGATTGAACGAAGCCATCTCTTTTGCTCCATTCTTAAAAGGCTTTGTCTCTGGCAAAACACAATAATCATGTCCCCCCCTGTATTTGGCTATAATATAGTCTAAAGTACTAGAGAATGTTTGAAATCGGTGACTAGGTCCTGTTCCCTCTCTGCAGTTCTAACTGCTTCCCCCTTTCCCTGATGTTGATCCAATGATATCTGCTATCACATTTCATTGACATCTGCTATCACATTTCATTGATCTGTTTTTGTTTTCCTTTTTTATTCTCAAGTGATGGGATAAAATTATCTATACATATGATTGAGCTGCTCCTGTTTTCTACTGAAGCTCCATACATGTATACACAAGATATACAATAATGTTGTTAATTTTAAACTGTGAAAAATGCATTGTGTATAATCTGTATCTATTTTTTCTTTTCCCTTTGAATTTGTTCCTTTTGTACCACTGGGGGAGCTCTAGTACCCTCTCTACTGTCATCCCCGGGGCGGGGGTGATTTATGACGTGCCTTCCCGGTGTCTTGCCGAATAAGTTCCTTCGGCGGATAGGTTCCACCCCTGTACTGCGCAGGCGCAGCGCCTGCGCAGTACGTACTACTGTCGGCCGCCGGAGATAGCCGAAGCTCAAACGCTTCGATCAGCTGTACACGGCGCCTGCGCTCTGGGTCCAGGTTCCTTCCCCTCTATCCAAGTGGACCTAGAGGGGGAATCTAAAAGTGCCGAGCGCAGCGAGGCCGTGCCCGAAGCGTGGTGAGCGAAGCGAGCCCGCGAGGGGCCCTCTTACAGGCGCCGTGTACAGCTGATTTTCAGCTGTTCCGCTTCGGCTATTTCCGCCGGCTTCTACTGCGCATGCGCAGTAGAGGGGGAACTAATCCGCCGAGCGGAACTTTCTCGGCAGAACACCGGCAGGGTGAGGGGGGTGGGACGAGCCTATCCGCTATTAGGCGGCTCCTCCCCCCCCCATGTTTTTCCCTTTGGGCGCTCGGCCGGCCACCGGGCGCTGCACTGGGAATTTCTTTCTCCCTGCCGGCGGCATTCCGGAACATCCTCGGATGCCTTTCGTCACCGCGCATGCGCGGGGCCCCGCGCGAGCGTCGTGACGTCATAGACATCGCAAGATTTCGGCGAGGATGACGAGAACTCGGAGCGTAGCTTTTCCAGAACGCCGGGGAGACCACACCAGGCTGCCATGTTGGCCGCCTTACCACCCACCAGGTGACCATCACCGGATTGCACACACCTGGAGAAATAAGAGGCAAGGTATACACGCCCATTTAACCATGGGTATAAAAGCTTACATTTGTGATATGGTTTCAATTTCCTTCCGCCTGGCGGACTGCAAACACATCCCGCTGTCTGTTACCTCTTCTGTCGCTCCTTGCGTCTATCACACAGTAAGTACACTTTTGTAGCCATGTGTTGCATAGCATCATGTTGCCCCAAATAATAGGGGTTACCTACCCCTATGACTTATAATAACATACATTCTTTGACCACTCATAATATATGTGGCTACACCCCTTACAATTATATACTTTGTTTATTTTTAGACTGGTTGACTCAGCTTCTGGATACCATCACCTGAGTCTTATATAGCCTACGACCAATCCTGTGTTGGCCAATAGGCAACAGTTTAGATACATGGGATAACTTGATGCATCCACATGTGCCATTTAGCACTCTTTTGAGGTAATGTTAATACATTATTTTGTTATATCACTATTTATTTTCTCACATCCGTCTTTCCCTTCCCTTCCCATCCCGTCTGTTCTCCCTCCACCCCCCCTCCCCCCCCCTTTTTCCCCCAACCCCCCCTTCCCCCCCCTCCCCCCCCCTTCTTTTCCCCCTATCCTTTCCCCTTTTCCAACCCCCCTTTCCCCCCCTCCCCTTTTTCCACGCACTGGCACTCATTCGCATCTTACACACTCCTCTTTTATGCACCACTACACTTCTTTTCATTGTCTTTCTACTTTATCACTAGTACCCCTCTTTCTCTTTTCAGTACAGGTACAGTGTTTATTGCCCTTACCACATCTGTTCCCTGTGGTTCAGAACTCCCCAGTTGGTTTGGGTCATACATATCATACCTATAAAGTCTTTGATATCTTAGAGGCTTCTCTAGCCCATAGATAAAACCCAACTATCTTTATATGGGTTTCTTAGTTATTATTTTTCCCTTGCCAATCTCCATCACAGGTAATCTGGTGCTCTCCGGTTGGTTGTCTGCTCTGGTGGGCGGTGCTCTAAAGTATGGCCTCTCGTAAGCCACGTTGTCTCTCGCCATCCTGGTCTGGGTTGTGGCAGCGGTAGAGGAGGTTGGAATCACCCTCTGGAGAAGAGGACAATGCACTTTAAACTTTTAAAGGGATCTCCATGTGGGAATTTATGTTTTTCGTTGGACATACTCATATTTGGTAACTATACTGTACTGTTGTACTGCACAATCAATGTAGCTCATATTATATATTTTTATGAATAGAATATGTATATGTATACCAACTCTATTCTCATGTTCTTCCCAGCAGACCTATCCTCTGAAGAAGACCCCAGTCATAGGGGTTGAAACGCGTCAGGTTTAATGTTCATGACATAATATTGCTATGAACAAATGTCTGCTTTTGTATGTTCAGCTAAAACAATTTTTTAGATAATACCCACTGGAGCTCATTGTTTTTAACTCTGATGATATATATTATTTATCCAATAAAAGTGCATATTTTTTTCATATAATATTGATTACATTTTTTCTTGTGCTGCCTAAAAACCCCAATGTGGGGAAACCTTCCTTTTTGCTCTAATTTCTAAGGGGTGAGCAGCAATCTTCTCTTCCCCTCCCTAGTGTCCCTCCATTTTTTCGTAATCCCTAAACAAAACCGGAACATTGCAGTGAAATCCCGCTGTTGCAATAGAAAGTTCGGCAATTCGTTGACTGATACTGCATAACCTCACTTCGCTCCCGATACAGGGTACGTGGAGCAGTAGAAAGGGATGAATGATCAGCAGACTAAATTACAGCAAAGTAACTCAAAAAGTGACTTTCTCCAACAGCTTCTTATAGGGGACCAAAGGAAAATAAGGAAAGGGAAAGAAATAAAAGAAATAATCTTCAGGCCGACTCCTTCTAGTGGCCCAGCTGGAGTGCGTCCTTTCCAGGGATAAGTGTGCAATAATCTCAAAAAAATTCTTGGCAGCAAAATTCCTGGCACAACCGGTGCAACATTAAACCCCAGCATCCCCGCACTTGGCCAGTAGGCAGTGTCTCAAAGAACTCAATCAATCCCTGTACGTGCAGCTTCCAGAATGCCAAAGAGTTCTCAAAGCATCATAGAAGGGACTGAAAGGAGTTGGTCTTCCGGTCACCCCATTTCGCTGACCAAACCAGATTTCATCCGGAGTAGAAATAATTACTCAATAGACTCAAAAAGTACAAGTCTTTAAACGGCAAACATTAGGGCACAACATGTGCAACAGAGAGTGTCATTATTCCCGCTCTGGGGTCATTACGGAGATTATTAAAGTTCTCTATCGATCCATGCACTTGCTTCTTCTGGGGTGTCAAAGAACATTACTGTCCCTGTATATTGGACCCTCAGCCTGCTAGGGTATAGCATACTATATTTAATCTCCTTTTCCCTCAGGCGTTTACGCACATCATTAAATGAGCGCCGTTGCTGCTGGGTTGCAGCCGAGAAGTCTGGAAATAACATCACACGTGCATTCTCATGGTGTAGTTCGGGGTGCTTCCTGGATTCAGACAGAATCATGTCCTGATCGCGATAGTTTAAGAACCTAACCAGAAAGGGTCTAGGATAAGCTCCTGGGGGTCTGTTACCCGTGGTGACCCTGTGCGCCCTTTCAACCACATATGTAGGGGGCATGTCGCTATAGCAATTGCTTGAATAAAAGCTCCGTGAACTGAGTGGGCTTGTTACCCTCCGCTCCCTCCGGTAACCCCACCACTCTGATGTTATTCCTCCACTGCCTGTCCTCGGCATCGTCCGCCCTACGCTGCAGGGAACGGTCCTGGTCACGGAGCTCTGATAGTTGGGCACCCTGAGTATGAGATACATCTTCCACCCCTGACAATCTGGTCTCCACCATAGTCAGGTGGCCTCTGATCTTGTCTATCATGCCGTATCAGAGTGCACTCAGAGGAGAGATGATCTATGCGCCCCAAAAGTTCCGCCTTACTTGTATTTATAGCTTCCAGGATCGGTCTGGTTATCACGTCTGGATCAATTGTGAGAGTCGGGTCCTCCACTGACTGTGTCTCCTTTCCATTCTCCTCCGATCCCTGTGCCTGTGCCATTTTAGCAGCTGCTGATGATCTGGCGCGCTGCTCTTTCGGCTGGGAAGACAAGATGGCGGGGCGGAGTCTCCCGCTGTGTCCTTTGTGGAGCGCGTCTGCCACTGTTCTTTTTGCCCTTTTGAAGACCCGAAGAATACTGCAGGCTGTAATCGACTGCAAAGGATTTGCAACCAAGTATTAAAAAGTGAAAGTGTGATAAATGATTGTTAATCTGTCCCATTACTTTTGGTCCCTTAAAAAGTGGGAGGCACATATACTAACTGTTGTAATTCCTACACCGTTCACCTGATTTGGATGTAAATACCCTCAAATTAAAGCTGAAACTCTGCAGTTAAAGCACATCTTGTTTGTTTCATTTCAAATCCATTGTGGTGGTGTATAGAGCCAAAAAGATTAGAATTGTGTCAATGTCCCAATATTTATGGACCTGACTGTAGCTAATGACTCTGCTATGTTAATTTTACGCAGTTCAAAGGGAGGTGATTGGCAAATTCGCAAAGCATTGTGGAGTGCAGGTGGTGTGGTCAGACTTGAAGGAAATCGTAAGGATCAAGGAAGACAAGTTTGTTAATGTTTTTGTCTTTGTGTAGGCCATTAAGAATTAGTAATGGCCAAACACCCTCCAGTTCAGCTGGCGCCAGAACTCTCGAACATCGCAAAAGTTCAGACACAAACAATGAACCCTATTGAAGTGTATGGGACCCGAACTTGAAAACTCAAAAGTCCCCATTTTGAAGACTTATATGCAAGTTATTGGCCATAAAAATGGTTTAGGGGCCCGGCTACCTCCCTTGGGGACATGTACCAATGCAAAAAAACTTTTAAAGGAGCAGTGATTTTAATGACTTTAGTAAAAACAATAAAAATTTAAAATTCCTTTAACCACTTCCGCCGCAGAAGGATTATGACCAGGCCATTTTTTGCGATACGGCACTGCGTTGCAAACTGACAACTGCGTGGTCGTGCGACGTTATACCCAAACAAAATTTATGTCCTTTTTTTTCCCATAAATAGAGATTTCTTTTGGTGGCATTTGATCACCTCTGCGGTTTTTATTTTTTGCGCTATGAACAAAAAAAGACTGCCAATTTTTTTTAAAAAAACAATATTTTTGCTATAATAAATATCCCCCCCAAAAAAGTAAAAAAACAAATTTCTTCATCAGTTTAGGCCAATTTTGCATATTCAAAAATCGCAATAAACGTATATTGATGGAAAAGTTATAGCGTCTACAAAATAGGGGATTGATTTATGGCAATTTTATTATTATTATTTTTTTACTAGTAATGGTGGTGATCAGTGATTTTTAGCTGCGACAGACAGATCGGACACTTTTGACACTTTTTTTGGGACCAGTGACAGTTATACAGCAATCGGTGCTATAAAAATGCACGGATTACTGTATAAATGACACTGGCAAAGAAGGGGTTAACACTAGGGGGCGATCAAGGCTTTAAGTGTGTCCTAGGGAGGTGTTTCGAACTGTGGGGGGAGTGGACTGGCTGGGAGTACAGATAGATCGCTGTTCCTAATCAAAAGGAACAGACGATCACACTGTACTTTCCGGTCAGTACGGGGATCTGCTTTGTCTACATTGGCAGATCCCCGTTCTGCCTCTCTGTAGAGCGATCGTGGGTGGCCGGCGGACATCGCAGCCACCAGCCACGCACATCAGCTCTGGTGCCGCGCGCCCGCTGTATTGATTACACAAAGTGCTGTACTGGTACGACAATTCACGCAATAGAGCCACCCTGTCATAATATAACTGCGGTGGCTGGTCAGCAAGTGGTTAAAGCTTTTGTTAACCCAAAAAAATGAATCCTGCTCCTTTAAAGCATATTATACAGCACAGTGCTTGTGTCGTGTCATTTGGCCCCCTGTAACACCTGAAATTCCTGGCTGATCCTGCCCTCCCCTTTGTAAACTGACCACAGTGTATCAAGGCTGCTGAGCCCTTTCACCATGGTCAGTTTACGTGCCTCCTTCATCCGCTGTCTCTCCTGTCCTCCTATGTGCTCCTGTGTCCTCCTCCCCCCTCCCCTCCCTGCCTGTCTGCCCCTGTGCCCGCCCCCCCCCTGCTCCTGCTGCTCTCATAACTGTTTAAAATTTATATATTCCTGCTGGTTCCCCAATAACAAGTGCTCCTGCCTCTGTGTTAAATTTAAAAAAATGCCTCCTTTACTGTATTTCAGAGCAGCTCCCCGCGGTCACGTGACTGGCCGGCTCTCGCTCTCCTGTCCTCCTCGTGTCCTGGCTGCTGTCAGCGGGGGAATCTGGGCCCCGCCTACTGCATCTGTCAGCCGGCAGAGGAGAGAGCCAGCCCGTAACGTGATCTTGGAGAACCGCTTTGAAATCCGGTAAATAAAGGATTTTTTTTCATAAAACGCAGAGAAAGTAGCGCCTGTGATTAAGAAACCAGCAGGATTATGTACATTTGTATGAGCTGGTTAACAAACACTTTAAATATAGTGCCTGGGGGGTTTCCTTAGGCTGCCTGTGGCACATCTGTACCGTGTATAGAACCTGCTGCAGCAAAACTGACATCTATAAAGAAAAAAAATGGCATTTAACCACTTGCCTCCCGCCCACCGTCAAATGACGGAGGGGCGGTGCGGCTCTCGCTCTAGGTGGACGTCATATGACGGCGCACCCGAACGGCCGCTTCCATGGGCAGCGCAGTGCAGTGATCGCAGCCGCACTGTGTTGCTAGGAGATGGTGTGGCTCCAATCTCTGTAAAGTGCCGCTGGCTCTGCCAACACAGCCGGTCACATGTAAACACGGAAGTGCAGGTAATCGGCTCTCATCGCCCCACACAAACAGAGTGTGTGGCGAGCAGAGCCGATAACCGGCATCTCCTCGCAGGGGTGACAGCAAGACAAGACAGCAAGACAGGTAATCAGGGCACTGATAATCAGTGCCCTGATTACAATAAAGCGTCAGCAATCAGTGCCCACCTGTGCCAGCAATATATGCCCATTAGTGATGCCAGTCAGTGCTGGCTATCAGTGCTGTCCATCAAAGCTGCCTGTCAGTACCACCTATCAGTGCCCACCAGTGCCACCTGTCAGTGCCCACCAGTGCCACATATCAGTGCTCATAAGTGCAGCTTATCAGTGCACATCAGTGAAGGAGAAAAATTACTAATTTACAAAATTTACTGACAGAAACTAAGAAAAACTTTTTTTTTTTTTCAAAATTATCATTTTTTTCTTTGCTTTTTTTGTAAAAAATAAAAAACCCAGCTGTCAGGGAAATTACCGTAGGAGAACTGGCAATAGTGCCAGTACTGGTAATGGTTGCTTCTGGCACATTGCCGTGCGCACTAATGCAAGAGGTACAAACGGGCGCAAGCATATTCACACCAGAGCCAACGGGCGAACATGCACGCGCAGAAGCGCCAATTGGCGAACGTGTGTCCGCACAGCGTGACAGATGCGGCCACTTGCTGGCCTATATAAGACTGCTGCTAAACCCATCTCATTGCTGGATTTTCGTCAGCCTTCCTGTGATCCTGAGCCTCTGTGCTATTACTTTTTGGATTTCCTGTTGTGACCTGGCTTGTTCCTGACCTGTCTGATCTGCTCGCCTGGTTTGATCCCCTGCCTTGCTTTACCGATTTGTTGCCTTCTCAAGTACTTGATCCCGGCTTGTATCACGGACTCTGCTACAGTTATCTGTTCCTGCCTGCCTTCCTGTACCAGACCTTTGGCTTGTCTCCGTTCCTGCAACCTGCCTCTTCCTCCTTCCGGATCTACTGTGTTTGACCCCTGGCCTGGCTTCCACTACCATCCCTTGTGCACACCTTGCCAAGTATTACTGAGGATTCCTAGAGACTTTGGCTCAGCTGTGTTTCCTGCATTACCCAGTATTCTGCAGGTGACCACAAGCTCTTCTCTCCTGAATCCATCTGGCAACCTGTGCTTCTCTGGGCACTACACCCTCTGTACCCAACTTCAGGGGTGTACTGCACTCAGCCGCAAGGGGAGCTCTCTCGGCATTTCAGCCTCCAACCAGGTACGTGACACCAGCAGTGATTAAATATCGTAAAAAATAAAAAAATTGTGCATAGAGAACAAAATAAGCAGCCAACACATCACTATGTCTACAGTGCAAAATGTAAATAAAAGACAAAAGTGTGGCGCTAAGTGAGCAAGTGAATAACATTTGAACCTGATAAGGTAAAATAGGCAGTGCAAAATGTAATGTGAACTAAACCAAAACATAAAAGTCCAAAGTGAATAATAAACATCTACGGAAAGTCCATTGGAGTTCAGAATAAAGTGAAAAGATCTTTCTTGGATAATCCGGAATTAATCTTGAAAATACAGTCAAAATGGTAAAGTGTTTACACTTACCAGATTCGATGGACACATGTACTGTATAGCACGTGGGTCAAACAGGCACTCTTGAGGGAATGACCTCAAACGGGAACTCCTACCATTGGATAAACGGTAAGAAGGGTTCCACCCAATGTTGAATGAAGACTGTCAGGTGGACTCCAAAACATGCGATGAATCACATCAAATGGTGTGCATGAAAAACAAATGATCTGTACATAGTGTAATACTGTTTGATGTTTAATAATAAAAAAGGGGGTTTACACTTACAGCAAATCCAATAAAACAAGCTTGTAAATAAAATGGAGTATAACCAACGATTCCGAAAGCATCACCCTACGCGTTTCGTCCTATTGGACATCATCTGGGTTAAAATTAAAGCTCTATTTGTGTGAAGAAAATGATAAAAAATATCACATGGTTACAGTGTAGCATGAACGTGCAATTGTCATTCAAAGTGTAACAGGACTGAAAGCTGAAAAATGGCCTGGGCAGGAAGGGGGTGAAAGTGCCCTGTATTGAGGTGATTAAACTAATTTTCCCGCAAGCTTTCTTAATTTGGACAAGCTGGAACTTAGACCCTGGGCATGTGGGTGGCAGGGAGTGTATTATTTTTTCCGCTGCAGCAGCTGGGGCAGAGAAACTTGCCTGCTATAATCTACAACTGGTGGTGTTCTACTGGCAGATGTGTTGCAAAGACCTGTGACCTGTGCCCTTTGCTGTACCATCATCCCTGTCAGTGAAGGCTGCTGATATAGATGAGATATAGCAGGGGTAGACATGAAAGGTGAAGAATGAAGAGGAGAAGAATTGTGTCCCTTCTGTGTGGCTTTAAAGTGCTCTTGCCAAAGGCTGAGTGGTGGGAGGTTAAATGACTTGTCAAGCATGGGGTACCCAAAATGCTGGTGTTTTTACATATAGTTACATAGTAGGTGAAGTTGAAAAAAAGAGACAAGTCCATCAAGTCCAACCTATGTGTATGATTATATGTCTGTCATGCAGGCCACGTACCTGAGATGAGACCGAAGTAGTGGGGAGGTCTCCCTTGCACCTCGGGTCTTTGAAGCCTCTGGAGATGGAGACAGAGACTTGGTGGACACCGAGTGGCACGGGTGCCAGGGGTGTGGAGCACTGTGCAAGCCTTAGTCTGAGATCCAAGCCGAGGTCAAGTCCAGTTTGGCAACAAAGTATAAAAGGGTTAATCAGAAGAAGAAGGGTCAAGATCAAAGCCGGGGTCGGTTCCAATCTGGCAGCTGAGTAAAAAAGGGGCAAAGAAGTAGAATGGTCAAGGTACAAATCCGATGTCAATGGCAAGCAGCAATCAAGAGTAGTCAAATAGGTTTCCAGGTCACAACAAGTTCAAACAGATCACACACTAGTACAGTAACAAGGGGGGACTGAAGAAAATCCAGCAATTTTGCAGCATCTGGGCTGGGCTTGTATAGGGAAGTTTGAGGTCACTTCACGTGCGCCTCCTGGGCATTTTCCCGCCTTTTTCCACCAGGTTGAGGTCACTTCCTGTGCGCCTCCTGGGCATTTTTCCCGCCTTTTTCCATCAGGTTGGGGTGACTTCCTGTGCGCCTCCTGGGCATTTTCCTGCCTTTTTCCATCAGGTCTTCTGCGCAGGTGCGGGTTGGCGCACTGATGCCCCGTACACACAATCGGAATTTCCGTCAGAAAAACCTTGGATGGTTTTTCCAACGGAATTCTGCTCAAGCTTGACTTGCATACACACGGTCACACAAAAGTTCTCTGAACTTTCGACCGTCAAGAATGCGGTGAGGTACAACACTACAATGAGCCGAGAAAATGAAGTTCAATGTTTCCGAACATACGTCGAATTGTTTCCGAGCATGCATAGGAATTTTGCGTGTCGGAATTGCTACAGACGATCAGAATTTCCGATAGGAACTTTTTCCGTCGGAAAATTAGAGAACCTGCTCTCAATCATCCGATGGAGCATACACACGTTCGGAAATTTCTGACCAAAAGCTCACATCGGACTTTTGCTGGCGGAATTTCCGATCGTGTGTACGGGGCATTAGGCGTCTTTGGCGCATGCTCAGTAAGCTCTGGACTGGGGCGGTACACCTGTCTAACGGTAACGCAGGTGTCCTAAGGCAAGTTCAGGGAGGACAGAAACCTCCTGTGGAGCAGAAGGGCAAAAGCTCGCTTGATCTTGATTTTCAGTATGAATACAGACCGTGAAAGCGGAGCCTCACAATCCTTCTGACTTTTTGGGTTTTAAGCAGGAGGTGTCAGAAAAGTTACATTGTATATCCCTGTATGTTGCCGTTGTTCAGGTGCTTATCTAATAGTTTTTTTAAACTATCGATGCCCCCCCCCGCCGAAACCATCGCCTGTGGAAGGGAATTCCACATCCTTGCCCCTCTTACAGTAAAGAACCCTCTACGCAGTTTAAGGTTAAACCTCTTTTCTTCTAATTCTAGTGCGTGGCCACGTGTCTTATTAAACTCCCTTCCGTGAAAAAGTTTTATCCCTATTGTGGTGTTTCCAGTATGGTGTTTGTAAATTTAAATCATATCCCCTCTCAAGCGTCTCTTCTCCAGAGAGAATAAGTTCAGTTCTCGCAACCTTTCTTCATAACTAATATCCTCCAGACCCTTTATTAGCTTTGTTGCCCTTCTTTGTACTCGCTCCATTTCCAGTACATCCCTCCTGAGGACTAGTGCCCAGAACTGGACAACATACTCCAGCTGAGGCCGGACCAAAGTCTTGTATAGTGGGAGAATTATTGCTTTATCCCTGGAGTTAATCCCTTTTTTAATGCATGCCAATAATCTGTTTGCTTTGTTAGCAGCAGCTTGGCATTGCATGCCTTTGCTGAGCCTATCATCTACTAGGACCCCCAGTTCCTTTTCCATCCTAGATTCCCCCAGAGATTAACCCCCTAGTGAGTAGATTGCATTCACATTTTTGCCACCCAAATGCATTATTTTACATTTTTCTACATTAAACCTCATTTGCCATGTAGTTGCCCACCCGATTAATTTGTTCAGATCTTCTTGCAAGGTTTCCACATCCTACGGAGAAGTTATTGCCCTGCTTAGCTTAGAGTCATCCGCAAATACAGAAATTGAGCTGTTTACCCCATCCTCCAGGTTGTTTATGAACAAATTAAACAGGATTGGTCCCAGCACAGAACCCCGGGGGACCCCACTTCCCACCCCTGACCATTCAGAGTATTCCCCATGTATCACCACCCTCTGAACTCGCCCTTGTAGCCAGTTTTCAACCCATGTACTCACCCTATGGTCCATGCCAACGGACCTTACTTTGTACAGTAAATGTTTATGGGGAACTGTGTCAAATGCTTTTGCAAAATCCAGATACACCACGTCTACGGGCCTTCATTTATCTAGATGGCAGCTCACCTCCTCATAGAAGGTTAATAAATTGGTTTGGCAAGAACCATTCTTCATGAATCCATGCTGATTACTGCTAATGATACAGTTTTCATTACTAAAATCTTGTATATAGTCCCTTATCATCCCCTCCAAGAGCTTGCATACTATGGATGTGAGGCTAACTGGTCTATAATTCCCAGGGATGTAGGTTAACCCTTTTTTAAATATTGGTGCTACATTAGCTTTTCTCCAATCAGCTGGTACCATTCCAGTCATTAGACTGTCAGTAAAAATTAGGAACAATGGTCTGGCAATTGCTTGACTGAGTTCGCCAAGTACCCTCGGGTGCAGGCTATCTGGTCCCGGTGATTTATTAATGTTACGTTTCCCAAGTCTATTTCTAATTCTGTCCTCTGTTAGCCACGAGGGTGCTTCCTGTGATGTGTCATGAGGGCAAACACTGCAGTTTTGGTTACTGAAGCCCCCCGATTCCCTTGAGAAGACTGAGGAGAAGAATAAATTCAATATCTAAGCCATCTCCCCATCCTTTGTAACCAGATGTCCTTCCTCATTCTTTATGGAGCCCATATGATCTGTCCTCCCTTTTTTACTGTTTATATACTTAAAGAATTTCTTTGGATTTTTTTGCTCTCCTCTGCTATGTGTCTTTCTTTTTTGTTCAATAAGTTTTTATTGAGAAATGAAATACAGGTAACAATGAGTGAACAACACAATAACAAATAGTCCTCATAGTATCATTTTGTACAAACATAGAAATATGTAAGGATGTCCTGCACGGATAATAGAACACCTTAGTAATTGTCAGTCGTTACAATAAACGTTAGCCTATATTATACCGTATCTCATTAAAATGGTAAAAAAATGCTAAAAATAGCAAATAGCAGAAAAAGGAGGAAATTCTTTTAGTGGGGGGCAGAAGTGTAAAAGAAGGGGTGGGGGGTAGGGTGTAGGGATAGGATCCCTGCCTCATCGTGGACGGCAGTAGGGACGTGAGATGTAGAATGCCTGTGTTAGATGTTACTTGATGCAGGAGGGTCATAGATCAAAAGCTCAGAGAGTGGGATTTAGGGTCCATGTCCAGATAGTTGCATAAGGGGAGAGTTATGTGATAATTTGTGTGTTTTTCACAGGGATTCCCATATCATAAAGGTGGACCACGTGAGAGGTGAGGTGGATGTGGACAGATTCCTAAATTTCTTGGGTATCCATATTCTAGGGAATAGGTCCACACCACTAAGTTCAGATTCAAGGGCCACCCATAACTTAGAGTCTTTGTGGTATTTCCAGTCTGAGATTCTACTCAATACTACCGCTAAGAAATAACCCTTAATGTCTGGTAGGGCTAGCCCCCCATCACGTTTAGATCTAGTGAGCAAGTTTCTGGCGACTCTAGGTCGGTTACGGTTCCAGGCGTATTTGCAGATTATCGATTGTATCAGTTTGAAGAATTCAGGAGGGATTCTATATGGGATCATCTGGAACAGAAATAGCAGCCTGGGCAATATGTTCATCTTCACAACACTTATTCTCTCCAACCATGAGTGTGCGAGTTGGGTCCACTTATGTAGGTCAGCCCTTATGTTCAGTAGGAGTATGAAGTTCGCATGAAATAAAGAGGTTAGTTTAGGGGTGAGGAAGATACCTAAATATTTCATCGAGCGATTTTGCCAACTAAACGGGAAAGACGGTTTCAAGCGAGTGACACTCGCATAAGGGATGTGTTGTATATGTTGTAATATGTTCACCGATTTATGTGGGACATTATATTATTATATGTATGTACACATACAGTCAATATTGACCAGGCCAGAATTCAATTGACAATGGTTGATTTGTCCGAGCCAACTGAATTTTAACATAGCAAGGGGACAGCTGAAGACCCTTTGATGTGTTAATCTTATGCAAGTCTATTTGAACATTTCAAAGGGTGTTCAGGTAGTATCTGTTAATCTAATCTAATTACACTTATCTAAGGGGACTTGTTGATGTTGATATGCGGGAGCAAATTGGGGCGGTTTATGACTACAGCTGTTCACGGCTGGGGGTTGTTGTCTGTCTGAAAGACTTAAGCAAATCAAAGTCCTAAATGGAGACGGCCAATCAAATTTCTCAGCCATTCAATGTCTAGTGAATATAACAAAGCATTCAGTCTATAGTCAGTATCGTCTTGTCTGTGTATGGCTGTGAAGGCGCAGACCTAGGAATAATGGGATTCTGAATTATATTTCCTCTGTCGGATTTTTTTTGTCATCTGTGGACTTTGGACTTTGTTCTGTGTTGGAAGTCAATAAAGTGCATCTCTCTGGAAGAATTGGGTTGCTGCAGAAGAGTACTTACTAATTAATTATCATACTACTATACTACTACACATATTATTATCACTACATTGGTGCCGTTCAAGTGACCAGAAGAGCATTTTCGGACGTAACAGAAGTCGGTGGTGACAACAATCCTGTGAGGTGGACAGAAGTCTCATGAAGAACCAAGAGCTGTGCTGTGACTCTAATGTCTGGTTATGACATAAGAGAGTCTGATCTACAAATTTAAACAAGTTGGGAACCCCAGAATTATCCTCTGGAGACTGGAAACAACAACAAAAAAAGGACTGTGTCATGTACCAGAAGACCTGAACTGGAAGCTGAAGGAGTAACTAATGCGGTGAGTAAAATATTTCCTTTTTTAAAAAAAAAATTATTAGTAATATAGTCAAAATGCTTACTCAGTATGAAGCTAGTGTGAGTTCTGATAATGTTAACAGATGGGTATTAAAATGTATTAAGCGCCATGGCGGTCCTTATGAAATTCCAGAAAAATGTAAGCAGACGTGGACGATGATGAAGGAATTTTTAGAGAAAAATGTTTTTGATAGCAAAATTTCAGAAAGTAAAAGAAAAGGTTGTATTATACAAGGCTTATTATCTTGCTGTTTAACAATGGAAAGTTCTTTGAAGGGTAAGGTTGAGGAAATTGCGCAGTTACAGAAGGCAGTTGACAATAGCAACAATGTTTGTGAGAGGTTACAAAACCAGACACCGAGACAGTAAATTTAAAATTGCATGCAGTTACCATTGGGGGGAGCTTTGCTTGAGAAATCTAAACGTTGTGATGAATTATCAGAGGAAAATGAGAGATTAAAATGAAGAATTATGGAATTAGAGAAGAGATCTCAGGAATGCAGATATGCATCAAATCTTGGATTCAGCTATCTTCAGCAAAATACAGACACAAACTTTCTATCAAATGAAACAGAACCTCATATTAAATCTGATAATTCATTACCAGCTGCCCCCACTGTGACTACCACAGTTTATAACAATAATAATAATACAGGTGAAGTTAAGCTTGTAATGAAGCCTTTGAAACCAAAAGAATTAGACGTAATTCTTAAAGAAATAGGAATGGTTCCCTGCCATGATTTAAACAGAATTTTAAAATGGTTTTGTGACGTGCAGCAGGTCAGAGATATGTACAATCTCAACCCATCTGACTTAGAAAGAGTCATACAACATTCTTTAGGAAGTGGTCTTTGGATGAGAATTAAACAAATCTGTATTCAGCCTCTGAGGACAAGGGACATATTACTGGAATTATTATGTGTTTTGTATGGTGTACGTTCTGATGTTACCATTCATGGGAGGATCCAACAAATGCAAAATGAATCTCCATATGAATTGTCACACAGGATAGCAACTATTATGGAATTATTGGTCGGTAATAATCTTGCATTTGAGCGTGGTGGCTTGATACATATGAGTATGTTTCTAGATGCATTGCATGAAGATATCAAACAAAATATTTTATTATCTTAATATATTATTAAATCCTCATGATTTAAAAGACATATTGTTGAGAGCAGACCATTTATGGAGAAAGTCAAATGAGCAGGCTGTCAAAATTGATTTAGCCACATTGATTAGGACAAATACTGAATCTAAAGATCAGAAGATAATATCCTATGATAGCACCCAGAGAGGAGACACCGGGTCAAATATAGGTGATATTAATATGAAAAACAGAGCTGACCAAAATAATAATAAGAAAAGGTCAAAGAACTGGATACCATTTTCTCAGTTAAAACAGAAATATGACCACTTGAAGATTGAGTATGACAAGATGAGAGGGGAACGTGATAAATTATTAGAGCAGTTGAAGGGGGTAAAAGATGTACATTCTCCAGATCTGTTTTTGAATGCAAATGACACTTCTCTAGCAGTGGGGGTGAATTAGCTCCAAACTGTAAACGTGTAAATAGTGTTTTGTTTTAACTTCAAACAACGTTTAAGGACCTTGCTAATTAGTTTTGTTGGAGAGTTTTTTTGTCTTTCAGATATTGACATTTAAATGACGGTGAATAGCAGAAGCACAGTCTGAAATTACTGGCTAGTGGGGGAGAATTATGGGAGAAATGCTGAATAGACAACAAGGAATTATAAAGCATTCATGGACTCTCTCGAAATTCATCAAGCAATGGACCTTTTTTTTTCTTTTTTCTTCAACACCATAATTTTTAATTTTCCTCCCTTTTTTGCTTTTCATTTTTTATTTTGTTTGTTTTATTTCTTGAACTTTATCTTAAAACCAAAGAGAAGCATTTAAACCTAAAATAATTTTCATAACATCTGTACATATTACATAATGCGTATTGATCAATATATTTGACATCTAAGGTCAGATACTGCACAATGGCTTGCCATAGCATAAATTATAGTATGTTGGGTTGTTTTCCTAAATTTATAAGAGGGGTGAGTGAAATTCATCACTCCAGTCAAGATTTGAAACTTTGTTGATTCAGTTGTTTATAATATGCTAAAGGATATGACATATATGGATGAAAAAGACCTTTCTACCTTTCAGGGTGAGGATACTGGCAAGAATTTCCACTGCCGCTTTGTCGCGATAGAAGATCTGATAAACACTGATGTCAAGCTGATGCTATCTGAACCATCGTGTGGGGGTATATGTATATGTTGGTATACCATTCAGGTGTAATTGTGGACTGAATGATCCAAGTAACTGCTTTATTGAAGGCAATGAGGGGCCGGCCTACAGCAAATTACAAAAGCAAATTGTGGCTGGCAATCAACAAATTCTGGTACTTGACAGGTACACAACCCGGTCATCATTGTTCAAATAGGAAATGCAAAGAAGCAGATGTGAATTGTAAAATGCTTGCAAGATGGACTCATGAATGTCAAGTGCAAGGAAATAGTTTGCAGCACAGTTTTTACTGCCATATCCAAACCTTTTGACCTTGAAAGTGAGTGCTGGCACATTGATGGTTCTTCTTACTATAAAGGTGAAAGTAGAATGTTTGTGTAAAAGTATCTTTAAAAATGAAAAGCTTGAGCCTGGAGATGAGAGAATCCTGGACTTATGTGGATTGGAGCTCACAGAGCATACCAAGTTAATTTCGGTGAGATGGTGAGAGATGTGAGGAAGTCAGACCGAAGAATGGACTGTGTCATCAACTCGTCTTTGTGCAATATTCAAGATCGTGATGTGATATAATAAGGCCTAACAGCTATATGGGCCACTGACGTTTACCAAACCCTTTTCCAGTCATAGTCTAAAAGTTATATTATCTAATAACTGTTTCATGGGGATATTTTAGAGGCTGGCGAAGAGAGATGTAACCAGTTTCAACTTCATATTTTATATGAGCCATTGTAAAGCATCCAGTACCTTAAATCAAAATTATATTTTTTGTTGTTTGATTTATGGGTCAGTTCTAGTAGTTAGAACCGAGCCAAGTGGGGGTATATGTTGTATATGTTGTAAACTGTTCACCGATTTATGTGGGACATTATATTATTATATGTATGTACACATACAGTCAATATTGACCAGACCAGAATTCAATTGACAATGGTTGATTTGTCCGAGCCAACTGAATTTTAACATAGCAAGGGGACAGCTGAAGACCCTTTGATGTGTTAATCTTATGCAAGTCTATTTGAACATTTCAAAGGGTGTTCAGGTAGTATCTGTTAATCTAATTACACTTATCTAAGGGGACTTGTTGATGTTGATATGCGGGAGTGCAAATTGGGGCGGTTTATGACTACAGCTGTTCACAGCTGGGGGTTGTTGTCTGTCTGAAAGACTAAAGCAAATCAAAGTCCTAAATGGAGACGGCCAATCAAATTGTTTAGCCATTCAATGTCTAGTAAATATAACATGGTGTTCAGTCTATAGTCAGTATCGTCTTGTCTGTGTATGGCTGTGAAGGCGCAGACCTAGGAATAATGGGATTCTGAATTATATTTCCTCTGTCGGATTTTTTTTGTCATCTGTGGACTTTGTTCTGTGTTGGAAGTCAATAAAGTGCATCTCTCTGGAAGAATTGGGTTGCTGCGGAAGAGTACTTACTAATTAATTATCATACTACTATACTACTACACATCTTATTATCACTACAGGATGGAGATATTTAGTATTTCGGATTTTGACATGTTTATTTTGAAGTTGGAAATGGTGCCGAATGTTGTAAAGGCCGAAATTAAGTTAGGGAGGGATATGAGAGGTTGTTGTACATAAAACAGAATGTTATCCGCGTAGGCCGCGTATTTATGTTCTGTGTTGCCTATGGTGATTCCATGGATGTTAGGGTTGTGTCTTATTGTAGATAGGAATGGTTCTAGGGAGAGGGCGAATAGGATGGGGGAGAGGGGACACCCCTGGCGAGTGTAATTATGAAGTGTAAAGGGATCACTTAAAGTGCCATTTATGCACAGTTGTGCCGTGGGGAGGTTGTAGAGAGCTGAAATCCGACCCAGAAGAGAAGGGATGATTCCTAGGTGTGACAGGGTTGCCATCAGAAACTCCCAGTCCACCCTGTCAAACGCTTTTTCAGCATCCGTGGACAGCAGGAGGGTGGACTGGGAAGATCTGCGTACATAGGATATCAAAGATAGGGTACGAAGGGAGTTGTCCCGGGCTTCTCTTCCCTGGATAAATCCGGTTTGGTCTCTAGAGACCCATTGGGGTATTAGGGGGAGGGGTCTGTTTGCAATAACTTTGGCATACAATTTGGCATCTATGTTCAGCAATGAAATGGGTCTATAGCTTCTACAATTACTAGGGTCTTTTCCCGGCTTAGGGAGGACGGTAATGTGGGCGTGAAGTGTTTCAGGATGGGGAGCTGCACCCGCAGAGACCGAGTTAGTATATAAAGTCAAACGTGGGATATAAACGTACGGTAGTATGTTACTGTCAGACCATCTGGGCCTGGGGCTTTGCCGTTAGCCATAGCTTTTTTTTTTTTTTTTTAACAAACAAAGGTGCTCTATTGTCAAAGAAGGCAAAATTACAGAATACCAATTGACACTATACATAACTCTGCATAGTAAATATACATGCTTTACCACAATATGTTCTATTCAGTATAAATAACAATATGGCATTGTAAAAGGAAATTTCAATATCAGTAACCAAGTATGTCTGAGTTTCCGTCCACCCGATCCACCCCCACCCACCAAATACTTTAGGAAACAGGAGAAATATATTTCTTAGGAGGCCATCCACGGGGCCCAGACTTTTTCAAATTTCCATGGACACTCACGGTTTATATAAGTCATCCTATACATGGGTATGGCTACTTCAATCTGTGCCTCCCAGGCCGCAACCGACGGAGGGGAAGAATCAATCTACTTCATAAGGATTTCCTTTTTGGCGTAAAAAAGAAGATAGGAGATTAGGAGTTTAAGATGATAGGGCCTTTGTTCATCATCAAACACCCCCAACAGAGCCAGCGCAGGCAAAACCGGAAGAGATACCTCCAACCTGGAATTAATTTCTCCAAAAATCGCAGACCAAAATGTCACTATGATGGGGCACTCCCAGAACATGTGAAAAAAGGTACCAATTTGCATCTTGCATTTAGGACATATGGGATCTCTCTCAGGGAAAATGCGATGGAGTCTCTGCGGGGTGTAGTAGACCCTATGTATAAATTTGACCTGTATTATTTTATCCCTAGATGCTATCACTAGTTTAGGGCCGTAATCTAGACAATCGTCCCAACCCTCTCTGTCCAACGATGGGATATCCACCTGCCATCTTTTCCACAATTTTACTATTTTGGGAGAGTCCTTGCCTAACAGCGCATTATAAAGAGAAGATAGAGGTTTTAATAGATCACCAGGGGACAAAAGTTCTTCAATGGGATCGGCTTGTAGGATTGGGGATTGTGGGAATTGGGCCCTAGCCGCGTGTCTAAGCTGGAGATATCGAAATCTCATCCATTGTGGTAGCCCAAATTGAGTCATCAACTCCTGAAAAGAGAGCAGTTCTCCCCTAGGCATTATATGCTCTAGTGTTATAATACCGTATCTAGCCCAGACTTGAGGATCCGGAATAGTACGGAAGTGTTGTAGTGTTGGGTTTCCCCACAATGGATGAGCCGAGGATAACTGCCCCGGCCTACGGAACCTCCGCCTAGCAGCCACCCATACCTTCCAGGTCGCCCGGGTAGGACCGGGCACCACAGGGTAAGCCCCGGCCCTCTATAAAGGAAGTTGCGGAGGTCCGCCAGGGAGCCCAAAGTGTTGGCTTCAAGACAGACAGCAGCATTAGAGCTTGAGCCCTGACACCACCAGTGCACTATTACCAACATGGCTGCCCAGAAATAGATTTGAAAATTGGGGAGAGCAAGCCCCCCCAGATCCACGGGCAGCCACAATGTGGATCGAGCTAGTCTAGGGGTTCCCCCGGCCCAAATAAACAATCTCACTAGCCGATCAATCTCCCTAAATAACGCAATAGGAACCCAAACCGGGCAATTTCTGAATATATAGTTAAACTTAGGTAATATCATCATTTTAAGGAGATTGATGCGTCCAAGAAGGTTAAGTGGTAAGTTCCCCCATGCGGAGCATTTTGTGCACAGTGTATGTATAACAGGGGTGAGATTTTTGGCAATAAATTCCGAGGGGTTTCTTGTGATTACTATCCCTAGATATTTGAATTCCTTTACCATTTGGAGGAGTGGGGTCCAGAGTTAACGCCTTCGTCTAAAGGGAATATAACAGACTTGGTCCAATTTATTTTAACTCGGACAGTCCACCAAAATTATCAAATATACGCAAAGCAGCTTGTAGAGAGGGCCCGTCGTCATTCAAATATAAAAGTGCATCGTCGGCATAGAGGGAGAGGCGCTCTTCTATCATACCCACCCGCAAGCCCCGGACATCCGAAGCACCCCTAATAGCAATAGCCAGGGGCTCCAGCGCCAGGGCAAACAGGCTGGGGGAGAGCGGACATCCCTGCCTCGTACCACGATATAAATTGAAGGGGTCCGAGACCCAATTGTTAGTACTTACACGGGCTCTGGGAGTATGGTATAGTAATTGTACACCGTGGATGAACTTAGGTCCAAATCCGAACCTGCGCAAGGTTTCCCACAAAAAGTTCCATTCAATCGAGTCAAACGCCTTTTCGGCGTCGAGAGAGGCGATAACGCTGGACCCCGGATTGTCATGTGAGATAGTTAGATTGAGGAACAGGCGTCGAATATTGATATCAGTTCCCTTACCCGGCATAAAACCCGTCTGATCAATGCCAATCAGATGTTCAATAACATGTGATAAACGGATAGCCAAGACCTTAGCAAAAATCTTGGCATCCACATTGATTAAAGATATGGGCCTAAAGGATGCACATTCAAGTGGATCCTTACCGGGTTTAGGAACCAGCACAATAATTGCCTCGTTCATGGTGTCAGGCAGAGTCTCCAATGTCTCGAATTTAGAGAGTAGTGAGGTCAACTTGGGAGCCAGGAGCTCAGAAAAATTGCAATAAAATTCAGATGGTAACCCATCTGCCCCAGGGGCCTTCCCTCCCCGGAGATGCCCCATGGCTACTTGGATCTCCTCAAGCGTAATATCCACCTCCAGGCCCTCTCTTGCCTCGTTAGACAAAACTGGAATGGATAGGGAGTCAAGGAAGGAGAATATGGAGGAGTCCTAAACAGTCGTTCTAGAGGAGTAAACCTCCCTAAAATAGTCCCGAAATCGATCATTAATTCTACTGGGAGTTGTTAAAATTTGACCCGACTCATCTTTAATGGAACCTATAGGGGTTGAGGGTATGCTTCCCTTAGCCAGCCATGCTAGTAACTTCCCATTCTTCCCCCCATGCTCGAACACCCTTTGTGCTGAATAGAGTAATGCTTTTCGTCAGGAGTAGAAACATATTCCGACTCCAATCTAGTCGCCTGCTCCTCTAGCTGTTCAAGGGAGTGAGTGGATTCCCGTTTCAATCTATTGATATTGACCCCATATTCCCCTCGCATCCAAGCTTTAAAAGAATCCCAGAGAACAGGCGGGGAGACTGAACCCGCATTGCCTGTCCAGAAATTGCAGATGGAGGCCGTGAGAGGTTCCTGTAGTCTCTCGTCATTGGCACAAAATCTAGGCAGGCACCACAGGCGAGTTCCTGGAGGCACAGTTAGTGCTAGCGTCAGACATAATGGGGCATGATCCGAGATTCCCCTGGGAAGCACAGATAGGTCCTGAACAAACTGTAGTGCAGGGCCAGAAGCATAAGCCAGGTCAATTCTCGATAGAGTTTTATGTGTAGCTGAGTGGCAGGTGAAAACCCTAGACTGCGGGTAAATGTGCCTCCAGATGTCAGTGAGGGCGAACGTGTCCGCCCACTGCCTGAGATCCAGAGTGTCACGTGCCGAGCCATGCAGTCGATCCAACTCTACCGAGGGGACCATATTGAAATCTCCCATGAGATAAACCAAAGCGGTGTCCAGTTGCACCACAATTTGCATAATCTCATGAAGGATTCTGCCAGTAGCTGGTGGTGGAACATATACACCAACTAAAACCACATTTTTGTCGTAGAGCATGTACAATAACAAATCTCCCCTCCTTGTCAGTTCTGATTTCTAGAAGTCTAAACGGCAAAGTCTTGTGGACCAGGATGCTGACCCCACGGGCATACGTGGAGAAAGTGGAGTGGTAGTTTGGGCCAACCCAAGCTTTCCTCAGGCAAGGCGTTCTGCTACTCTGCATATGTGTTTCCTGAATACAGATCTGTGGCCTGTGTTTATGCAGGAAACGAAACACTAGGGAACGTCACAGCGGTATTAAGTCCCCGCACGTTCCAAGATATTACTCTAAACTCAGCCATTGGTTACTGGGTAAATTAGAAATATAAAAATGGGCCAATCCGTGAGGGCAGCATCCAAGTCCAGCAACACATTCACTACCATGTATAGCGCCATGTCATGAGATCGCAATAGAAAAGTAAACAATTTTAAGAACCTGAAAAGAAAAAAACTGTTGAACAAAAACAACCCTTCAACCATCCCCCCCCCCCCGCATCCCCCACCCCAACACAGGAATGCTTTGTTCCCCAAACATCAAAAACCCCACGGTCAGGGAGTGTGGACCAGTGGGTGTAGATACTTAGTGGATAACACGTCCACTTAGAGCGATGAGAAGCTCCGCCGCCACTGAAAAATAGGAGATGGATCTCCAGCAAAAGAAAAAATATGGATTGGCAAACTGTTCCATTTCTTGTCAGTGTGTTCCTCCTTCTTATTATGTGGATCACTGGGTTTGGTACAGTACCTTCAGGATAAACAAGGCTCCCAAACAGATGTCCGGAAGGAAAGCAGTCATCTAGACCAGTGTTTCTCAACTCCAGTCCTCAAGGCGCACCAACAGGTCATGTTTTCAGGATTTCCACTATTTTGCACAGGTGATTTGATCAGTTTCTTTGCCTTAGTAATTACCACAGCCATTTCATCTGAGGGAAATCCTGAAAACATGACCTGTTGGTGCGCCTTGAGGACTGGAGTTGAGAAACACTGATCTAGACAGTAATAAACTGCTTCAAACCATGAAAGATGGAAAAAATTAAGCTTGTAGTACCGTACTTGAGCACTAGAGTTCGCCAGTGCCCAGTCCAGGGAGTCAGTCCATCAAGGTATAATATAGAACCAATTCACAGGATGTATGAATAAACCACTGAATAAGCCATAAAATGGCAGGCTTAGAGGCATAGTTCACCTGTTATAGCCAGGGGCATGATACTTAAGGTTCTTGCAAGCAGGTTTTGCAAAAGGCACAACAGGTGCAACATTAGTCCTCCTAGCATAGAGAGGCATATTACCACAGAGCATTGAATAGTCATGCTACAAGGCCCTCCAGTAGCATTCAGCGATTAGGAGGCAATGATTCCAGCCAAGCAGTGGCATCCCTGGGGGATGTAAAGAACTTGGTTGTTTCCCCATCCTGAACCCGGAGCCATGCAGGAAATAGTATGCTATATCTTATGCCTTTAAGACGCATGGCTGCCTTCACCTGGTCAAAAGAGCGTCTAAGCTTTTGTGTCTCAACAGAATAGTCAGGGAAGATAAGCAGTCTGCTGTTCTGGTGCTTCAATTCTCCTTTTATCCTGGCAGCCCTGAGCACTTCATCCCTGTCACGGAAATTAAGAAACTTTAAAATAAAAGTGCGTGGTGGAGCTCCAGGAGGGCCCGGTTTAGGAGGTATCCGATGGGCCCGCTCAACGGCGTAAAATGGTGAAAATTGGGCCTCAGGGAGAAGGTTCCGGGGCAGCTCTTCAATAAATTCAGTCGGCCGCTGACCCTCTAACCCCTCTGCTAGACATACAATATGGAGATTGTTCCTCCTGTTGCGGTTTTCCGCATCCTCAGATTTATATTCCAGGGCTCTGATTTTAGTATGGAGGGCGCGCAGATCAGCCTCATGATTCTCCAGTGTCTTCCACATGACCCAGACGCTGCTCAGCATCAGACAGTCTGGAGCAGATTTTGTCCATATCCAGTCTTATTAGCCCCACATCTATCTGCACTGCATCCACCTTAGTAGTTAGAGTGGTGAGAGAGGCCTGGCAGTTACCTATGGCCGCCAGCACCTCAGCCAGGCCTGGCTGTGTGGAGGAGGATTGCTCTGGCTGCAGTGTCTGAGTGGCCATGTTAATTAGAGCGCGCCGCTCAGTCCCCACGCGGTCTGTACAGGCCGCCGCTGTGTCCTCGGTCTCAGGGGGGAATTTAAGTTTCTTACCCCTTCCTCTTGGTGTGCGGGACGAGCGGCGGTACATGTATCCAGTTCTGCCGGCGTTTGGTGCCTCTTAGCCGCCGTTTAGAGGGAGACAGTCCCGGATTGCAGCGGAGCTCTCACAAACACATCCGCTCACAGCGCCATCTTGGCCACGCCCCCAGCCATAGCTTTAAGTGCTACTCGTAGTTCTGAAGTGGTGAATGCACCTTCCAGAGTTTCAAGAGAAGCAGTGGGTATTTTGGGTAGGTTAGCTTGTGTAAGGTATTCTTGGATTTAGCTCTAGTGTCTTTGTCTGTCACGGTGCGCTGTACGTGATAGAGCTGTTGATAAAAGGAGCAGAACTCTTTAGCTATATCCGATGTCTCATAAGCCAAGGTGTCAGCGGGTGTCTTAATTTTAGCTATGAATGCTGCAGATTTTTTGTTGTTGTAATGAGCGAGCCAAAAGTCTGCCAGGTTTGTTTCCCCATTTGTGCAATTTTTGGGCAACACCGCGGAATTCTTGTTTTTGTTCTAAGTGGAAGAGGGCTCTAAGTTCCTCCCTCTTCAAAGTCAGTGATTTAAAGAGCGACTGGGATTGTAATGTTTTATGCTTCCTCTCCAGGGAGCTTATTTCCCGGAGAAGGGTCGTCTGTTGGTGTGTCCTCTCCTTTTTCTTCCAAGAGCCTAGTTCAATAAGCCTCCCCCTTATGTGCACCTTGTGCGCTTCCCAGGGCACCCCTGGCGATATGTCTGGGCTTGTGTTTTCTTTAAAGTAAAGGGATAGTTCCTTTTCTATCTGACTTTTGTCAATTTCTTCAAGAATGAGATTGTCATTAAGTTTCCAGTTCACTGTTTTTAGGGGCAGGGAGGCAATTCTAAGCTTTAAACTGATCGAGGCATGGTCCGATATTGGGGAGGTCTCGATATGAGAACTTATTGGTAGGGCTAGGTGATGGTGGTCAATAAAAAAGTAGTCAATCCTGTGATGTATAGTGGGTATGATAATTAATTAGTAGTTATTATAATGATGATGTAAGTACTCTTCCGCAGCAACCCAATTCTTCCAGAGAGATGCACTTTATTGACTTCCAACACAGAACAAAGTCCAAAGTCCACGGATGACAAAAATCCAACAGAGTAAATATAACTTAAAATCCCATTTTTCCTAGATCTGCGCCTTCATAGTCACACACAGATAAAGACTAAACTATAGACTGAACGCCATGTTATATTCACTAGACACTGAATAGCTGAGCAATTTGATTGTCTGTTTCCATTTAGGCCTTTGATATGCTTCTGCCTTTCAGACAGACAATGACCCCTAGCCGTGAACAGCTGCAGTCATAAACTGCCCTCAATTTGCATTCTTGCATATTAACATCAACAAGTCCCCTTGAATATGTGTAATTAGATTAACAGATACCAATGTGGCCTGTTTCACTCACCCCTTCCTGGCCTGGTCAATCTTGTACGGTATATGTACATGTATATATATATAATAATAATAATAATAATATAAAATCCCATATAAATCTACCAACATATTACAACATATACCCCCACTTGGGTCGGTTTTAACTACTAGAACTGACCCATAAATCAAGCAACAAACATATCATTACGATTTGAGGTACTGGATGCTTTACAATGGCTCATATAAAATATAAAGTTGAAACTCTTTACATCTCTCCTGACCAGCCTCTAAAATACCCCCATGAAACAGTTATTAGATAATATAACTTTTAGACTATGACTGGAAAAGGATTTGGTAAACGTCCGTGGCCCATATAGCTGTTAGGCCTTATTATATCACATCAAGATCTTGAATATTGCGCAAAGATGAGCTGATGTCACAGTCGATTCTTTGGTCTGACTTCCTCACATCTCTCACCATCTCACTGAAAGTAAACTTGGTATGCTCTAGGAGCTCCAATCCACATAAGTCTAGGAATCTCTCATCTCCAGGCTCAAGCTTTTCTTTTTTAACCACTTGACCACTGGGCACTTAAACCCCCTTCCTAACCAGACCAATTTTCAGCTTTCGATGCTCTCACACTTTGAATGACAATTACTCAGTCATACAACACTTTACCCATATGAAATTTTTGTCCTTTTTTTCACACAAATAGAGCTTTCTTTTGGTGGTATTCAATCACCGTTGGATTTTTTATTTCTTGCGCTAGAAAAGAAAAAAGACTGAAAATTTGGTAAAAAAAATGAATTTTTCTTTGTTTCTGTTATAAAATTTAGCAAATTAGTAATTTTTCTTCGTAAATTTTGGCCAAAATTTATTCTGCTACATATCTTTGGTAAAAATAAGTACAACTTGGTGTATATTATTTGGTCTTTGTGAATGTTAGAGAGTCCAAAAGCTCTGGTGCCAATATCTAAAAATTGATCACACCTGAATTACTGACGGCCTATCTAATTTCTTGAGACCCTAACATGCCAGAAAAGTTCAAATACACCCCAAATGACCCCTATTTGGAAAGAAGACATTCCAAGGTATTTAGAAAGATGCATGGTGAGTTTTTTTTAAATTGTCATCTTTTCCCACAATTCTTTGCAAAATCAAGATTTTTTTTTTCACAAAATTGTCATATTAGAAGGTTATTTCTAAAACACAGCATATGCATACAACAAATTACACCCCAAAACACATTCTGCTATTACTCCCGAGTACGGCGATACCACATGTGTGAGACTATTACACAGCGTGGCCACATACAGAGGCCCAACATGCAGGGGAGCACCCAGGCCAATTCTTATATTTCTCTCCTACATGTAAAAATAATAATTTATTTGCTAGAAAATTACATAGAATAGATATTTTTTTTAGCAAAGACCCTAGAGAATACAATGGCGGTTGTTGCAACTTTTTATCTCGCACTGTATTTGCGCAGCAATTTTTCGAATGGGTTTTTTTGGGAAAAAAAACAGTTTTGTGCTTTAAAAAAAAAAAAACTGTAAAGTTAGCCCAATGTTTTTGCATAATGTGAAAGATGAAGTTACGCCGAGTAAATAGATACCTAACATGTCACCCTTCAAAATTGCACACTCTCGTGGAATGGTGCCAAACGTCGCTACTTAAAAATCTCTATAGGTGACGCTTTAAAATTTGTTACTGGTTACATGTTTTGAGTTACAGAGGAGGTCTAGGGCCAAAATTATTGCCCTTGCTCCAACGTTCGCAGTGATACCTCACATGTGTGGTTTGAACACCGTTTTCGTATGTGGGCGGGACTTACGTATGTGTTCGCTTCTGCATGCGAGCACACGGACATGGGCGCTTTAAAACATTTTTTTTTTTATTGTTTATTTTACTTTATTTATTTTAGTTTGACACTCCCCCCCCAAAAAAAAAATTTTTTGATCACTTTTATTTCTATTACAAGGAATGTAAACATCCTTGTAATAGGAATATGGCATGACAGGTCCTCTTTACAGTGAGATATGGGGTCAATAAGACCCCACATCTCACCTCTAGGCTGGGAAGCCTGAAATAATAAAAAAAAAAAAACGATCCTGGCTTCGATCGTAGCGGTGAGTTGGTAGAAGCACCAGAGGGTGGCGGGAAGGGGGGGCATCCCCTCTCGCCTCCCATAAGAACGATCAAGCAGTGGAACAGCCGCTATGATCATTCTTATGGTGTAGGAAATCGCCGGCTGAAAAAGCTGATATCTGAATGATGCCTGTAGCTGCACCTATCATTCAGATATCCCCGCTCAAAGTCAAGGACGTCATATGACTGTGGGCGGGAACTGGTTAAAAATTGCGGAGTATTGCAGAGTATTGCGGAGTAGTGCAGGGTATATTGCAGAGTATTGCCGGGTATATTGCAGAGTATTGCGGGGTATATTGCAGAGTATTGCGGGGTATATTGCAGAGTATTGCGGGGTATATTGCAGAGTATTGCCGGGTATATTGCAGAGTATTGCGGGGTATATTGCAGAGTATTGCAGAGTATTGCGGGGTATATTGCAGAGTATTGCGGGGTATATTGCAGAGTAGTGCCGGGTATATTGCAGGGTAGTGCCGGGTATATTGCAGAGTAGTGCCGGGTATATTGCAGAGTATTGCGGGGTATATTGCAGAGTATTGCGGGGTATATTGCAGAGTATTGCGGGGTATATTGCAGAGTATTGCGGGGTATATTGCAGAGTATTGCGGGGTATATTGCAGAGTATTGCCGGGTATATTGCAGAATATTGCCGGGTATATTGCAGAATATTGCAGGGTATTATGCAGAGTATTGCAGGGTATTATGCAGAGTATTGCAGGGTATTATGCAGAGTATTGCAGGGTATTATGCAGAGTATTGCAGGGTATTATGCAGAGTATTGCCGGGTATTATGCAGAGTATTGCAGGGTATTATGCAGAGTATTGCAGGGTATTATGCAGAGTATTGCAGGGTATTATGCAGAGTATTGCTGGGTATTATGCAGAGTATTGCAGGGTATTATGCAGAGTATTGCAGGGTATTATGCAGAGTATTGCAGGGTATTATGCAGAGTATTGCTGGGTATTATGCAGAGTATTGCAGGGCATTATGCAGAGTATTGCAGGGTATTATGCAGAGTATTGCAGGGTATTATGCAGGGATGGCTGAGCATGGAGGGATGGATGTGACTGTAATTGTCACTGAGCACCGCTGTGAGCACTACACATGCAGCCCACAGCGGTGCTGCCATCCAATCCCTCCCCCTCCCCCCTCGCACTGTACCGATCGGTACACAGAGGGGAGGGAGGAACCGGCGTCATGATATGACGCCGGTCTGTTGACATGTGATCGCTCCGTCATTTGACGGAGCGATCACATGGTAAATGGCCGCGATCAGCGGCCGTTTACCGTGATCCGTGATGCGTCGGGTCCTCTGGACCCGGCGGTCACGGAAGTTCTCGGGTGCGCGCCCCAGGGGGCGCGAGAGCAGTATTCTGGGAGGACGTCCATGGACGTCCACCCAGAACTAGCCGACCGCGCCGTGGCCGTCTTTCGGCTATGGCCCGGTCGGCAAGTGGTTAAAGATGCTTTTACACAAACATTCTATTTTCATCTTTATAGCAAGAAGAACCATCAATGTACCAGCTTCACTTTCAAGGTCAAAAGGTTTGGATACGGCAGTAAAAACTCTGTGCTGCAAATTATTTCCTTGCACTTGACATTTATGAGCTTAAAGCTGTAGTCCATCTTGCAAGCATTTTACAATTCACATCTGCTTCTTTCCATTTCCTATTTGAGCAATGATGACCTGTTGTGAACCTGTCAAGTACCAGAATTTGTTGATTGCCAAACACAATATTTTTTTTTGTAATTTGCTATAGGCTGACCCCACATTGCCTCCAATAGAGCAGTTACTTGGATCATTCAGTCCATAATTCCACCTGAATGGGACCACAAGATGGTTTAGATAGTATCAGCTTGACATCCGTGTTTATCAGATCATGTGTCCAGACAAGGCGGCAGTGTAAATTCTTGCCAGTATTTTTGCCATGAAAAGTAGAAAGTTCTTTTTCATCCATATATGTCATAGCCTTCAGCAAACAGCTGATTCAACAAGGTTCAAATCATGACTAGAGTGATCAATTTCACTCACCCCTCTTAAAAATTTAGGAAAACCACCCAACATACTATTCTACTCAGTCTAAGTATACAAATACGCAGACACCCAGTAATTTATGCTATGCCAAGCCGTTGTGCAGCATCTCACCTTAAATGTCAAATATATTGATCAATATGTATTATGTAAGATGTTATGAAAATTATTTTAGGTTTAAATGATTCTCTTTGATTTTAAGATAAAGTTAAAAAAAAAACACAATGAAAATAAAAAATGAAAAGCAAAACATATCAGGAAAAAGGAGAAAAATTAAAATTTAGGGCGTTGAAGAAAAAAGAAAAAGATCCATTGCTTGATGAATATTGAGAGAGTCCATGAATTCTTTATAATTCCTTATATAGTGATATAGGGGGTCATTTACTATAGCGCCAAAAAATTATCCTGCAGTACCAAAAAATAACTCTCAAAAAAGGCCAGAAAGACTTCAACTCTCAGAAAGTCAGCGCTAATGCAAATGGAAAGCAGCGCTATTGCGGCAATAATGTGTCAGATCACCTATGCTGGAATAGTGGAAGTCAATGGGGCTCGAACCTGCAAAATCCAAAGTTCTCACTGAAGGCTTATATGCAAGTTCTTTGCCATAAAAAGTGTTTGGAGACCCGGGTCCTGCCCCAGGGGACATGTATCAATGCAAAAAAATTTTTTAACAATGGACGTTTTTTCGGGAGCAGTGATTTTAATAATGCTTAGAATGAAACAATAAAAATGTAATATTACTTTAAATTTCGTACCTGGGGGTGTCTATAGTATGCCTGTAAAGGGGCGCATGTTTCCCGTGTTTAGAACAGTCTGACAGCAAAATGACATTTCGAAGGAAAAAAAGTAATTTAAAAGTACTCGTGGCTATTAATGAATTGCTGGTCCGACAATACACATAAAAGTTCATTGATAAAAACGGCCCCACCTTTTTTGCATTGATAAATGTCTCCTGGGGCAGGACCCGGGTCCCCAAACACTTTTTATGATAACTTGCATATTAACCTTTAAAATTAGCACTTTTGATTATTCATGTTCGAGTCCCATAGACTTTAACGGTGTTCGCACAAATTTTTTGTCTGTTTGCATGTTCTGCTGCGACTCGAACAGGGGGGATGTTCGGCCCATCCCTAGTTATCATTGAGAATCATGGGGTACAACTTGTCAAGCAACTAAGAGGTCCAAAGTCGCCCAACTGTGAAACAAGTCATATATATTTTAATAGAAAGGAGCTCTCATTTATACTTGCATTTACATCAGCAGAACAAATGCAGGAAGTAATGTGTGCACATGGGCCAGAAGCAAATGTGTGGGGATGCCAAACAAATCAATGAACCCCACCCACACCAAATCGAACTACCACATCCACCCCAGCATTGATTAAGCACATATCATACCCTTATCCGGAAAATAAGCAGCATCTCTTCTTTGCTAAAGAGGGACCTCGCCATGTCCACCTAGATGAAGATCCTGACCAGCACAGGAACTTCCGGTTGATTACAATGACTTATTTCTGGGTCAGAATGAGAAACCACACTCTTTTGATCGCTGCTGCGAATATTTGATCGCAACCACGATTAGAATTGTATTATTTTTGTTTATTTGCAGATATGCAAATTTGTATTTCTACTTATGATATTTAAAGGCGTTCGATAAGAAATGGTGTCCCTGGATTAGCAGCAGGTGAATGACAAAAACAAAAGGCCCAGTTTGAGCCCTGGTTCACACTGACAGAGGGAGGAAATCGTTCAGCTGAAATCACACACTTTCATTCCCGCATGTCAGTCTGACTGCAGGGGGAATTTCAGAGACATCTGTGCTTGTTTCTGCACTGATATCAATACAAATTGCACTCCAAAGTCACACCAATTAAAATAGTGCAGTTTTCACCGCTTTGACATGTCAAATCGCACCAATGTGAACTAAAGCTGACACATACAACACTGCCTATCCACCAGCTGTATTCATTACCTGCAATTCCCCACAGCTGTTATATATAAAGATTCCACCTTTATCATTAACTTGCAGGTGTGCAGAAGCCTAGGTTTACATTGGAGTGATTTGTCATGCGATTTCAGAGATCAAATCGCATTACTATTGGCAGCGATAGATGCAACATTTTTTTGTGGCGCTGCACCAATTTGCTAAAGTAGTTCCTGCACTACTTTTGCTTATTTCAGGTGCGACTTCAATAGACATTTGTGTATGAAGCTACACGGATGTCTATCAAGTCGCACCTGAAATCACGCTGACCTTGCTACTTTGAAATTGTGCTACTTCAAGTGAAGTAGCGCGATTTCAAAGTAGCATCAATGTGAACCAGGGCAAAGAGATTAGTTTTTTGGTGCACAAATACATATTGAAATAAAATATTAGAGATATTGCACTTTCCCAAAACCACCACCCACAAAAACTAAAGAGAAAGAAAGGTAGAAGAAAAAAAAAACCCCACCACAACAAAGCTCAATAATGTATTTTATTTTACCAGCAGAAAAAAAAATTACATTCATTTACTAGCTTCAAAAAAATTTGGACAGGATATATGGTGCTACATTTAGCAATGGGATTTTAAGGGCCCTGCTCATAGGAGCTTACAATCTAAAATTTGACAAAACCTTAGAGTGGACACAGCTTTAATTTCAGTGTATAATGGGCAACACATCACATTTTTATCTGCAAGATTATAGAAACATACTTATATAAACAACAGTCATTCTTACAAAGCATTCCAACATAATATTACAAAAGACTTTTTCAAAACACCCACCACCAGCCCACAATCCACACATACATACATTGGTGACCATGTTCTGCTGGAAGTGTACACTATTAAACAAGATCAAAAAGAGTAGGTCAGCAGATGCTTCCAAACAATGTTTCCAGTTAAGACAGGAACAATACACGCACAACATTGACAACATGGCCACATAAACCCACTTTTGATTGAAAAAAATGCACAAGAATTTCATCAACTCTCCCTAGTTGGGCATTTGTCAATATGCACGATATCATTCCTTCTCCCCCACAAATCACAGCAAAAAAACTCCAACTACAGGACAAAGATCAAAGTCCATTTGCATCCACATAAACAAAGCAACAGTTTTCTAAGCATATGTACCCGTGCAGTGTAAACCCGAAAAGTTGAAATGTCCAAGTCCCTGGGCATGATTAGTGCTAATAAACATTAACATCAGTCCCTGGCTGCAATGAGCTTCCAATCTAAAGTCCAAAATTAACTTTCTTACATTAGAACCTATTTCGACAGGAGACAAATAAAATGCCAGCATGTCTTTGGATTGTGGTGAGAAACCCACACAGGGAGAACATATAAACTTCAACACAAGGATTAGCATGTAGGGGAATTGAACCAACATCCCAGGTGCTGCTAGACAGAACTGCTACCCACTTAGTCACCAGGCATCCCCACACATGTTCTCTGCATCTCTGTGGTGTGAACCAGCCCTAAGTCCATAGCCATGCTCAGTGTCACAAGCAATATACAATATATTGGCCTAAGTATTGGGACGCCTGGCTTTAAATGCACATGAACTGTAATGGCATCCCAGTATTAGTATTGGATTCAAAACTCATTTGGCCCACCCTTTGCAGCTATAACAGCTTCAACTCCTCTTGTCCACAAGGTTTAGGAGTGTGTCTATGGGAATGTTTGACCATTCTTCCAAGTGCATTTGTGAGGTCAGGCACTGATGTTGGACGAGAAGGCCTGACCTACAGTCTCCTCTCTAATTCATCCCCAAGGTGTTCTGTTGTATTGAGGTCAGGACTCTGTCCAGGCCAGTCAAGTTCCTCCACCCCAAACTCCCTCATCTATGTCTTTATGGACCTTGCTTTGTGCACTGGTCCAAATGATTTGTTGGAGGGGGGGATTATGATGTGGGGTTGTTTTTCAGGGGTTGGGCTTGGCCTCTTAGTTCCAGTTAAGGGAACTCTTAAGGCGTCAGCATACCAAGACATTTTGGACAATTTCATGCTCCCAAATTTGTGGGAACAGTTTGGGGAAAGCTCCTTCCTGTTCCAACATGACTGCACACCAGTGCACAAAGCAAGGTCCATAAAGACATGGATAAGCAAGTTTGGGTTGGAGAAACTTGACTGGCCTGCACAGAGTCCTGGCCTCAACCCGATAGAACACCCTTTGGCTGAATTAGAGTAGAGACTGTGAGCCAGGCCTTCTCATCCAACATCAGTGCCTGGCCTCACAAATGCACTTCTGGAAGAATGATCAAATATTCCCATAGGCACACTAAAACTTGTGGACAGCCTTCCCAGAAGCTGTTCTAGCTGCAAAGGGTAGGCCAAATCAAATTTTAACCCTACGGACTAAGACTGGGCTGCCATTAAAGTTCATGTGTGTGTAAAGGCAGGCGTCCCAATACTTTTGGCTAAATAGTGTATCTGGAAAAGACTTACAATGGTGGTGGAACCCTCCTACACATAAATACTACAGCACCTGGGAGATGAGACAACTTCTCTACATGAAGCAACATGTTTGGGATTTGAACCCAGACCCTCAGGGATACTAAGCAGAAGTTCTAACCTCTAAGCCACAGAGCTGCCACGTGTGAGAACCTCCTACACATAACTACACATAACTACACATAAATACACATAAAAACACATAAATACTGCATTTCTTTGGACATACAAGTGATGGAATTACATTACTCAAGAGTTATTCTTCTTGATTTATTCTGTGATATTTGGTGTATTTTTTGTGGTTAAGAGTAGAATATTATCCTCAAATTTTTGGGAATTACATTTTGCTTTCTGATGTTGGTACACATATCACATTTTTTGGGCTCAAATTATGGATATTTGAAAATAATAAAAAGCACAAAAAATTGTGATTCATTTTAAATTTGCATCAGCAATATTGTTTGTGGATTATTAAGACACCTGTGTGAGTTTTGGTAAAGATTGTTGTGAGATTGAGAGTAACAAGTGAAAGTGACAGAGAAAAATATATTTTACCAAAACATTCCACATTCTAGTATTCTTAAAATCAAAATATTTTAAGTAGAAGCAACAATGTTACAAAGAAAAATTTATTTCACAGAAAGATACATTTCATCTCAACATTAAAAGTTTTTTTTGTGAAAGTTAGAATTGTTCCATTAGAATCAATGGCTAATACTTGATTTGGACTAAAAGAGAAGAGCAGATTTTCACTTCAAAAAAATGCTCTCTAATAACCTCTAATTTTGGTATTTACTATAGCGCCGGATAAAAAAGACACTTGAGTTAAAATGAGAGTTATTTTCAGGTCTGAGCATGCTCAGTTGTGTTGGCACCTAGTTGTCCAAAATGGGGAATTTTTCACTTTTCAGACTTTTAAAGATATTTCGGTGTAGAAATCACTTTTTCACACAGCTTAAAAGCAGATTATCTTTAAATAATATACCTCATATTTCAGTACCATTTAGACAATTATATCATGCTCTAAACATTATTTCCATGTGCACTACTCCAGGTTTTAGCAGAGTAAGGGTTTGGGCGCTATTTGGTTTCAGGGAACTATAGTAAATTCGATTTTGGGAGTATTTTCTCACCAGCGCTATAGTGAATACCATATTAGCCCTAATTCACGGAAATTAGCGCTAATTAGCGCCACAGCTCTATAGTAAATGACCCCCATATTGTCTATTCAGCGTTTCTCACTAGCCAGCAATGTCAAATACTTCTAGTGCTTCTGCTATTCACATGCAAGCGAGCATCTCCGGACAAATATCTGAAAGACAAAAAACTCTCCAACAAAAACTCAGCGAGGTCCTTAAACGTTGTTTGAAGCAAAAAAACAAAGCACTATTTACACGTTTACAGTTTGAAGCTAATTCACCCCCACTGCTAGAGAAGTGGCATTTGCATTCAAAAACAGATCTGGAGAATGTACATCCTGTACCCCCTTCAACTGCTCTAATAATGTATCACGTTCCCCTCTCGTCTTGTCATACTCAATCTTCAGGTGGTCATATTTCTATTTTAACCGAGAAAATGGTATCCAGGTCTTGGACCTTTTCTTATTATTATTTTGGTCAGCTCTGTTTTTCATATTAATATCACCTATATTTGACCCGGTGTCTCCTCTCTGGGTGTTATCATAAGATATTATCTTTTGATCTTTAGGTTCAGTATTTGTGCTAAACAATTTGGCTAAATCAATTTTGACAGCCTGCTTATTTGACTTTCTCCATAAATGGTCTGCTCTCAACAATGTCTTTTAAATCATGAGGATTTGGGGTAACTAATAAAATAATTTGTTTGATATCTTCATGCACAGCATCTAGAAACATACTCATATGTATCAACCCCCCACGCTCAAATGCAAGATTATTACCGACCAATAATTCCATAATAGTTGCTATCCTGTGTGACAATTCATAGGGAGATTCACTTTGCATTTGTTGGATCCTCCCATGAATAGTAACATCAGAACGTACACCATACAAAACACATAATAATTTCAGTAATATGTCCTTTGTCCTCAGAGGCTGAATACAGATTTGTTTAATTCTCATCCAAAGACCACTTCCTATAGAATGTTGTATGACTCTTTCTGAAACAGATGGGTTTAGACTGTACACATCTCTTTCATTCTGCAGGTCGCAAAACCATTTTAAAAATCTGTTTAAATCATGGCAAGGAATAATTGCTATTTCTTTAAGAATTGCATCTAATTCCTTTGGTTTCAAAGGCTTCATTACAAACTGAACTTCACCTGTATTATTATTATAAACTCTGGTGGTCACAGTGGGTGCAGCTGGCAATGAATTATCAGATTTAATATGAGGTTACATATAGTTACATAGTTAGTAAGGTTGAATAAAGACACCAGTCCATCCAGTTCAACCTGAGTGAGTGTGGGTGCGTGTCTACAATCATCCCTATTTTTTTTATTTTAAGGTACCCATATAGCCCCGCCAATTCATGCAGCACACCGCACATACATCGTACACCCACATCAGTCCCTACCCTCAAGGAGCCCACAATCCAAGGTCCCCAACTCACATTCATATACTAGGGCCAATTTAGAACAGAATCCAATTAACCTACCGGCATGTCTTTGGAGTGTGGGAGGAAACCGGAGTACCCGGAGGAAACCCACGCAGGCACAGGAAGAACATGCAAACTCCAGGCAGGTAGTGTCGTGGTTGGGATTCGACCCAGCGACCCTTTTTACTGCTAGACGAGAGTGCTACCCACTACACCACTGTGCTGCCAGGTTCTGTTTCAGTTGATAGAAAGTTTGTGTTTGTATTTTGCTGCAGATTGCTGAATCCAAGATTTGATGCATATCTGCATTCCTGAGATCTCTTCTCCAATTCCATAATTCTTAATTTTAATCTCTCATTTTCCTCTGATAATTCATCACAACATTTAGATTTCTCAAGCATAGCTCCCCCAATGGTAACTGCATGCAATTTAAATTTACTGTCTCAGTGTCTGGTTTTGTAACCTCTCACAAACATTGTTGCTATTATCAACCGCATTCTGTAACTGGGTAATTTCCTCAACCTTACCCTTCAAATAACTTTCCATTGTTAAATAGCAAGATAATAAGCCTTGTATAATACAACCTTTTCTTTTACTTTCTGAAATTTTGCTATCAAAAACATTTTTCTCTAAAAATTCCTTCATCATAGTCCACGTCTGCTTACATTTTTCTGGAATTTCATAAGGACCGACATGGTGCTTCATACATTTTAATACCCATCTGTTAACTTTATCAGAACTGATACTAGCTTCACACTGAGTAAGCATTTTGACTATATTACTAATAATTTAAAAAAAAAGAAATATTTTACTCACCGCATTAGTTACTCCTTCAGCTTCCAGTTCAGGTCTTCTGGTACATGACACAGTCCCTTTTTTTGTTTCCAGTCTCCAGAGAATAATTCTGGGGTTCCCAATTTGTTTAATTTTGTAGATCAGACTGACTTATGTCACAACCAGATATTAGAGTCACAGCACAGCTCCTGGTTCTTCATCAGTCTTCTGTCCACCTCACAGCATTGTTGTCACCACTGACTTCTGTTACTAAGTCCGAAAATGCTCTTCTGGTCATTTGAACGGCACCAATGTAGTGATATAGTATAGAGGGTATGATAATTAATTAGTAGTTATTATAATGATGATGTAAGTACTCTTCCGCAGCAACCCAATTCTTCCAGAGAGATGCACTTTATTGACTTCCAACAAAGAACAAAGTCCAAAGTCCACAGATGACAAAAATCCAACAGAGTAAATATAAATTAAAGTCCCATTTTTCCTAGATCTGTGCTTTCATAGTCACACACAGATAAAGACTAAACTATAGACTGAACGCCATGTTATATTCACTAGACACTGAATGGGCTGAGCAGTTTGATTGTCCTTTTCCATTTAGGCCTTTGATCAGACAATGACCCCTAGCTGTGAACAGCTGCAGTCATAAACTGCCCTAATTTGCATTTTTGTATATTAACATCAACAAGTCCCCTTTGATATGTGTAATTAGATTAACAGATACCAACATGGCCTGTTTCACTCACCCCTTCCTGGCATGGTCAATCTTGCACTGTATGTGTGTGTATATGTATATATATATATATATATATATATATATATATATATATATAATTTACTGTTGTGGTTTGAGTGAGATGGGTCTCTTGCAGGAAGACAATGTCCCCCTACAGACGGGTCAGTTTTCTAAATAGGTTATGTCTCTTACCAGGGGTGTGGAGTCCCCGAACGTTGAGGGATAACAGGTTTACTGTGGCCATTGGGTTTGACAGGTAGACTCCTTCAGCTCATTCCTCTGATGAAGCTGGATCTGAGGCAGGGGGAAAACAGGAGAAGGGGGAGTGGAAAAAGAGAGGGAGGGAGAAAGAAGGGGTAGAGAAAGTATAGCAGAAAGAACCAGTCAATAGATACCAACATGGGATCTGAAACTTTAAGCCACTCTCAAAAGTGTGCATGTCTTGCACGCAAATATCTGCAGTGCATATGCAGGGCACACGTGAGTAGTGACACCCATGGGCGCACCATCCCAAAGGGGGTAGCCACACGCGGGCATAGGGCCACCCGTCGCCCCACAAAGGGGGGGTTGGTAGCACCAGGCATTCGAATGTACACAACGAAATAGGGGTGTATACCATTGTATTGCTCCGGCAGTATGCATTTAGCAACAGTGCACTAGCAGAATAAAAAACCCTCAATACAGAGAAAACCTGTTAACGATCTGGGTCTAGGGCTCCATTATAAAGGTCAAACCTGTGTAAACCAGTCTGTAAGACGTGAGGGTTGACTGAGACCAGTCATCTGGAGTATATTTGTGAACTGTAGGTATAGAGCAAGTCGTCACATGGAGGTCATCAGGGATTCACCTCGGAATTCACCCCATCTGTGTAGAAGAACACGGGGTGGCAGATCGCTGTCTCCGGTCTACCTGTTGCCAGCGTGCCGCCGGGTTATTGTTGTGGATCGGAGGAATGGTGTCTTGCCAGCCGTGGGGTTACGGCGGGGTGATGCTGACATACATGCAGAACTTTTCCAAGTCCTTCAGGAAGCGGAGGATAGCCATCTTGCCACCCCTTTTTGCAATCAAGGCAGCAGGGAAACCCCACCGATAGTTCATGGAGGCTGCACGTAACTTTTCAGTTAGGGGTTTCAAGGCCCTGCGGCGCTCCAGGGTCTCCCTGGCCAGGTCAGGAAAGGATGATGGTTGCGCCATCGAAATCCAGGTTGGACGCTTCTCTGGCCTTCCGCATAATAAGTGGGTGAGTTGACATTTATATGTACAAGCCTAGTGTGTGATGGCGGAAGAGTACTTACATCATCATTATAATAACTACTAATTAATTATCATACCCACTATACATCATATCACTACATTGGTGCCGTGACCCGGATGTAGTGATATGATGTATAGTGGGTATGATAATTAATTAGTAGTTATTATAATAATGATGTAAGCACTCTTTTGCAGCAACCCAATTCTTCCAGAGAGATGCACTTTATTGACTTCCAACACAGAACAAAGTCCAAAGTCCACAGATGACAAAAATCCAACAGAGTAAATATAACTGAGAGTGCCATTTTTCCTAAATCTGCGCCTTCATAGTCACACACAGATAAAGAATAAACTATATGCCATGTTATATTCACTAGGCACTGAATACCTGAGCAATTTGATTGGCCGTTTCCATTTAGGCCTTTGATATGCTTCTGCCTTTCAGACAGATAATGACCCCTAGCTGTGAACAGCTGCAGTCATAAACTGCCCTAATTTGCATTCTTGCATATTAACATCAACAAGCCCCCTTTGATATGTGTAATTAGATTAACAGATACCAACGTGGCCTGTTTCACTCACCCCTTCCTGGCCTGGTCAATTTTGCACTGTATGTGTATATATATATATATATATATTAGATTTTTATACATCATAAGTGAACACACTAACTCACATAAATAGAGTGAGCCTTTCATCGGTAAACTGAGCCCTGCTCTATCTATCTCCACTCCAACAAAATACAAAAGCTTTCTATGGGAAGTTACCTTTTATAGTGTGGGGTGGGACTATGCGCACTGAGCCATGATTGGAGAAAGGCACCATCACTTGACAGTGCTAATTGGAAAACCTTGCACCTGACTGTGAAGCGCATAGTGCATTGTGGGTTGCTCGGCAGGCAAACATCCCGGTGAGCTGCCTGCAAATTCCGTTGTTCGGCTCGAACTGTTCACCCAACACTAGTCACCACCAGTACATTTACAATTCCTCTCGAATCATTGTCAGTGCAGGGAAAAGTCTACACTAAGTCCATAGGGCCCAAACTCTAAATGCCCCACTGGAAGTGGCAGGGCTTTTCTCTGAAAGCATCTGAGGCAAAGTCTACATAGACTAGTCACAGCATTTCTCATCTTGGGCCAATAGAAACTGTCTTGAACTAAGCCATACATTTTCTTCAGTCCCAGAGGGCCATGGTGATTATGCAGACTTCTAAAAACCATCTTTTGGAAATATGGAGAACCAGTTGTCATCTACCAGGGCGTCCATGATACAATACCACAATAGACCAGTCATTTGTCTTAAACGTCTTCCAATCTCTTAGGAGTTGAACATACTTGGTAGTTAATACTATAAAATAAAAGTAAACAGTCACAGTAAATAAGTATGCAAGTATCCACTTTCCCCCAGCGCTGATACAGGGCGGACTGGCATTTCCCGGTAGGCTGCCTGCCCTGGGGCCACTTTGATCTATGCTGTGGCTGCAGTGCTCCCCTCCCTCCTCCTCCCCCTCCTCCTGCTTACTTGTCACACAGCGGGAGACCACTGTGTCACTGAGCTGAGTGTGAAAAGTTCGGCCACGCTGTGATAAAAGTCCCGCCCTCCTAGACCAGCTCGTGTGATAGACACAGTGTTCTGAGGGTGGGACTTTTATCACAGCACGGCCAAACTTTTCACTCAGCTCCGTGACACAGCGGGAGATGCCCACTGTGCGTAATGCATGCACTGACTGGTGAGGCTGCAATGAGGGCACAGTAAGGCTGCAATGATGGTGAGGGAGGCTGCAATGAGGGCATGGTAAGGCTGCAATGATGGTGAGGGAGGCTGCAATGAGGGCACGGTAAGGCGGCAATGATGGGCACGGTGAGGCTACAGTGAGGCTGCAATGATGGGCATGGTGAGGCTGCAATGATGGGCATGTGAGGCTGCAATGATGGGCACGGTGAGGCAGCAATGATGGGCACGGAGAGGCGGCAATGATGGGCACAGTGAGGCGGCAATGATGGGCACAGTAAGGTGGCAATGATGGGCACGGTGAGGCGGCAATGATGGGCACGGTGAGGCTGCAATGATGGGCACAGTGAGGCTGCATTGATGGGCACAGTGAGACTGCATTGAGGGGCACTGGTGAGGCTGCATTGATCTCTTGTATCATATCCACAGTCTCTGACCATCTCTTGTACCATGTCTGCAGTCTCTGACCATCTCCTGTATCAGGTCTACATTCTCTTAACATTTTTAGTATCGTGTCCTAAGTCTCTGACCATCTCCTGTACCATGCCCACAGCCTCTGACATCTCCTGTACTATGCCCACAGCCTCTAACCATCTCCTATACTATGCCCACAGCCTCTAACCATCTCTTGTATCAGGTTCGCAACCTCTGACCATCTCTTATATCATGTCTGCAGTCTCTCAGGGAGTCTGGAGAGGAGTCAAGAATGGGAGCACCGCCGGGATGGGGATCATGGGAGAAATCAGACGTGTGTGGATTGTGGAGAGGATACCATAGTAAAATCAGAGCCACCAAGCTGGAGCCGACTGACTGATCCCTGCAAGGTGCACCTGAGAGAAGATCAGTGACAGCGCCGCCAGACCAGTCTGGGGGGGGTCACTAATGTAAGGGGGAGTAAATACAATAATGTAAGGGGCACTGATATAAAGGTTTTCCCCTATATCATTAACCCATGCCCCCCTTACCTTAGTGTATTCTTTCTGCGGGAAGGTGGTCTCTGGTCACCAGAGTCCCCCCCCCCCCGCATTCCCAGAGTCCCAGGTGTCCCCCTTGATGATTGCTCCACTTTTACTACTTTTGACTGAAATTTACTGTTATTTAAATATATACCATGGGAGCTGAACGCCTCTATGTGGGAGAACTGAAGGAGATACATCCTATGCACTGGTGGCCACTAAATAGGAGGTAATGAGGAGGGGGAGGGGTGCTCCAGCCGAAAAAACCTGGTCAAGGTCTATTGCAATATACAAAAACATATTTGGGGGGCACACCCTACAATGCGTTTAAATTCAAGATGGTGCTGCTATAAGACCTACAAACAGTACAAAATACCTCTTTAGTGTGTTGATACTGTTGAGGCTGTTTACTTCACTGGGTATATGGAGGGTTTACATCCGCTTTATAACTTAATGTATACGTTAACATTTAACACAGTATTACCCATTGACCTATGGTGGTTGTTCACAGTTTACCACATGCAGTTGACCCCTTAATCTTAATATCGACGGAATGCGGACACGTCTAATCCCGATCAGACACACACACAGAGTTAAGTTCTCTGGTGACAGCTCATAAATAGAGTGAGTCGCTGATGATACACCTTAGGGCATTGTCCACGCGGCCACTCAGTCAGTCAACGAGTGTGGAGCTCAACCCGGGTATCACCACGGCTTACATCTTGGAGAAGTGGTAAGAGTGACACACACAGTTTGAGGAGAGATTGATTGTTTACATGCTTTTACCTATTTTATAGTTTGTAAGTGCAATTGTTTGGGGGGGGGGGGGGGGGGGTTGGATTAATAAATTGTTGTAATGGAATTACGTTATGAGTTTTTTTCTAGACCTGTGCACTGACAAAAAATTGGTTCATTTTTGTTTCATTCGTTTTTTGCTTTTTTTTCGTAAATTCGGAATTTGGAATTCGGAATTTCGGATTTTCGAATTTCCCAATGTACGCATTTTTGGATTTCCAAATTTTCAAATTTCCGAATTTCCAAATTTTCAAATTTCCGAATATTCTTTTGGAATTCGGAAATTCAAAAATTTTAAAATCCGAAAATTCAAAAATCTGAAAAAAAGAAAGTAAAATTCTAAATAATAACTAATAATAACTATTAAATTATAGGTATTGAAATTACCTTTCAAATTTAGCTGTTTGTGGACGTAACGAATACAAATGTATCTGAAGTTATGAATTATCCAAAATAATGAATGCTGCATCTAAACAAATGGAATGGAACAAATAATAATAGTAAAAAGGCTTTATTATTATTATTTATTATTATTAGATCGTTATGTTCCATTCTTTTAGATACGGCATTCGTTATTTCAGATAATTTGTAACTTCGCATAAATTTGTACTCGTTACGTTCACTTACAGCCAAATTTGAAAGGAAATTCCAATATCTATAATTTAATAGTTATTATTAGTTAGTTCATATTTCAGATTTTCGGGTTTTCGAATTTTAATTCTTTTGAATTTTCAGATTTTCATTCTTATTTTCGGATTTTTACATTTCCAAATTTTAGAATTTTAAAATTTCCGAAATGCCGAATTTCCGAATTTTAGAATTTCTGAATTTCCGAATTTTTCGTAAATTCGAAATTCAGAAATTGAAAAAAAATTTGTTAAAAATCTAATTCGGCTCTCTTTAATCGGGAGGATTAATTTATTTAAAATGAAGCTTCTGCCTGCCTTTCTCTATGCTCTCAGACACGCACCTGTCTGGATCCCCAAAAAGATATTTCGCCTAATAAATACTTTTCTATTATCTTTTCTTTGGGGATCTGGTCAGCCGAGATTTAAGCTGACGGTGCTGCAAAGACCTTGGGGAGAGGGGGGCTTGGCTTGTCCTGACCTACACTCCTATTTTGTGGCAGCCATGCTATCACACGCCCACAACTGGCTGATCTCTGACGAGTCCAACGCAGCAGTGGTTCTTGAAGCAGCACGATTGGGGTCCTATGAGGCGCTAAGGAACCTACTTTACCGGGGCTCTAGAGCTCCCTTCCCTCTTACATCAGCAATGAGAGCAGTAATACGGGCATGGACAGTGGCAAATTCATTACGCCCCATCCCTTCTGGACACATCTCCCCTTACAGCCCTCTTTGGTTCAATCCGCAATTACCAGAATTCGGGTCCATTCCCGACCCTGGGGTATGGGCATGCAAGGGCATTAAATACATAAATCAAATCTGTCTTGAGGGCAAACTACAGACTTTTGATAGGTTGAAACAACAATATAATTTACCTAACTCACACCTGTTTAGATTCCTGCAGCTTAGGCACGCTTTCAACACTCAGTTTGCAAATGCTTCCGTGGCCTTTTACACTTCGAATCTAGAGTCTCTGCTCAGAGATGAAGCTCTGTCTAAACCTTTATCTTCCATATATAAGGCACTACTCCCTAGCGTACACATGGGACTAGAAAACCTTAAGGCAAAGTGGGAGGTAGACTTCCCTGCATTGGACACAGAAGATTGGGAAGAAATGTGGGAATACCCATTCTCACAGCTAGTATCAGCCAGAGATAGATTGGTCCTATTTAAAATAATACATAAGGTATATTACACGCCTGAACGCTTACATAGAATCTATCCATCTGTTCCTGCCTCTTGCTGGAGGTGTAACTCAGCCTCAGCGGATTTCATTCATATTTTTTGGAATTGTCCTCAGATTGAAATTTTTTGGGTTGAGGTAACCAAAGTTATTTTGACTGTCACCACTGTTCCTGTGCCATTGTCTGTAGAGGTATGTCTGCTGGGACTCGTTAAGCCACTGGCCCCACGCCGGGCAATCAGAACCCTGCTAGGATTATTACTTTACTATGCCCGTAAATCTATAGTACTCAGATGGAAGGCCTCATGTGCACCTTCAATAAATTTCTGGAAGAGGTTGGTGAATGCGGCCCTACCATTGTACAAAGCTACTTACCTGTCACGTGGTTGTGGAAAAAAATTCCACAAAATATGGGATATTTGGACGGAATCCCGGTCTACTAATTCAGACTCGATTGATGATTAGTACATTCTATTGAGTAACCAGGAAGGGCTCAAATGGCGTTCCTGATCGCATAAAAGTCCCTGGGCTTTTCAGTCGATAGGTATGGGAAGGGGGGGAATTGAACAGGTTGTTATTATATTGCACATCTCATTACATAAATGAATATAGTGGGTATGGCAGTGTACACATGAATTGGAAGACTACTTTAAACAGTCGCAAGGTGGTTGAGCGTACAATGGTTTAGTTAGGAATATAGATATAGACTCTATGTGTTTTTTTTTTTTTTTTTTCTATGTAGTTGTTGATCGAGCCTGGGTATGCCCAATAGGCTCTGTTTTGTTCGGTACTTACATTGAAAACCTAATAAAAATAATTTACAAAAAAAAAAAAAATCTAATTCGGAACTGAACGAATTGCACATGTCTAGTTTTGTCCACATGGGTGCTATTGCTGATGAGAGGTGGATCCTCACTTATAGCGAACTCTGTTTGAAGAAGTTGTTTTGAGCTTAAGGTGTAGCCCACCCTTGATCTGGTGACAAGGGAGGATCCTTTGGAACAATTGGCATTGCACTTGAGGCGCAGTTTAACTTAACCACTTCAGCCCCGGAAGATCTTACCCCCTTCCTGACCAGAGCACTTTTTACAATTTGGCACTGCGTCGCTTTAACTGACAATTGCGCGGTCATGCAATGCTGTAGCCAAATAAAAATCTGCGTTTTTTATTTTTTGCATTTAAACAAAAAAAGACTGACAATTTTGAAAAAAAAAACTATTTTTTACTTCTTGCTATAATAAATATCCCCAATTTTTAAAAAAAAAACAAATTTCTTCATCAGTTTAGGCCAATATATATTATTCTACATATTTTTGGTAAAAAAACCCGCAATAAGCGTATATTGATTGGTTTGCGTAAAAGTTATAGTGTCTACAAACTATGGGAAAGATTTATGGCATTTTTATTGCATTTTTCTTATTTTTTCTACTAGTAATGGCGGGCGATCTGTGATTTTTACTGCGACATTGCGACGGACAGATCGGACACTTTTGACATGTTTTTGGGACCAGTGACATTTATACAACGATCAGTGCTATAAAAATGCACTGATTACTGTGTAAATGTCACTGGTAGTGAGGGGATTAACACTATCCAGGGGTTAAATGTGTGTTCCCTCAGTGTTTTCTAACTGTATGGGGATAGGACTGAGTAGGAGAGGAGACATTTCGCTGTTCCTACATACTAGGAACAAACGACATTTCTCCTCTCCCCTGACAGAACAGGGATTTGTGTGCTTACACACACAAATCCCCGTGCTGGCGCTTGTGCACGCGATTGCGCATGGCCGGCGGTGATCGTGCCCGCAGGCCATGCGCACTGGGTCCCCCGTCATGCGGTTGGTGGGCGCGTGCCCTCTGGTGGCCAAAAAAGGGAAGGATGTACCCATATGGGATTTCGCCCAGGAGAGCCATTGTGTCGCAATATATCTGCATGAGCTGGTCGGGAACTGGTTAAAGCGGAACTTTAGTCCTTTTTTTTCAACCTTCCATCTATTAAATTTTCTGCCCTTGTTGTTTTAACTGTGGATAGTGAAACATTTTTTTCTGCCAGTAAATACCTTATACAGTTCACTTCCTGTTTCTTGTCTGGTAAAAAGCCTAGGCTTATGACATCATGCACAGCTCTCTCTCTCACTCTTGTGAGTTTGCCATGAAGGGAGGGGGGATGAGTCATAAGAGGGCCAATCAGGGCTGCAGAGCTGGAGGTGTGCCTCTGTGTGTTTGTGTAAATCCAGGAAGTGAACAGGTAGCAGCTTCAGCTGCCCACAGTTAAAATGGATGCAGCCAGACTCAGTGGAGGGAGATTTCTGCAGCATATTTGGCAAGTACAGAATCACAGTATATATAAATATATAAATATATATATAAAATAATATGCAAAATGGTTGGAGGGAAGCTGCAGAATGGCAAAGATGTTTTTATTACAAATTATGTGAGCAGACTGCAGTTTCGCTTTAAGATCTGGTGAGTTCAATATCCACAGGGAGCGGTGTTCCACGAGGTGTGGTGATGGGATTCAAGGATTAGACCTGGATCATCAGCAACCTTATTCAGTCTGCTTTTTTTTCTAATTTATGACTCACAGGGTGCATGTGTTTAAAGACTTTTTATAAGGACCTTTCATGCAGTTTGTGTAGCGCTGATAATGCTTGTATTCCTTTGGAAGTCTAAGCATATAATTATACTTAGTAGTTAGAGTCTTCCTCTTTAATATGTCTTGGTCTTTGGACCTTTGTAAAGGGTCATGAGTGTCAATTAGGGGGTCAGCCTTTTGGCTCCTGATCAGGAGGGACCTTTGGAGTGATGTAAAAGTCATTAAGAGAGCCAGTCACTGGCTGAAAACAACAATACGAGGATCATGGCTACATCTGCAACCAGGCCCGGACTGGGACAAAAAATAGGCCCGGGCATTTTGGATTGAGCAGCCCATGACATGTTAACCGGCCCCTTCCCCACTCTCCACCCTGACAGATCCCCTGAGAGAGGGGAGGGGGGTGCGACCAGGAAAGAGCATGGGGGTTGGAGAGCACAGGGAAGAACCTTGAGAACATGGGATGGGGCGAGAGCACAGGGAGGAAGAGGAGAGCACAGGGGGGCAGCGGAGAGCATGGGGGGAGGTGGAGAGCCCAGGGAGGACAACGGAGAGCATGGGGGATGTGGACAGCACAGGAGGGCTGGCGGAGAGCATGGGGTGATGGGAAGACCGGAAGAGCACAGGGGGGAGTGGCGGAGAGCATAGGGGGAGGTGGAGAGCGTGGGGGGAGGTGGAGAGCGTGGGGGGAGGTGGAGAGCGTGGGGGGGAGGTGGAGAGCGTGGGGGGGAGGTGGAGAGCGTGGGGGGGAGGTGGAGAGCATGGGGGGGAGGTGGAGAGCATGGGGGGGGGGAGGTGGAGAGCATGGGGGGGGAGGTGGAGAGCATGGGGGGGGAGGTGGAGAGCATGGGGGGGGAGGTGGAGAGCATGGGGGGGAGGTGGAGAGCATGGGGGGGGAGGTGGAGAGCATGGGGGGTGGCAGAGAGCATGGGGGGTGGCAGAGAGCATGGGGGGTGGCAGAGAGCATGGGGGGTGGCAGAGAGCATTGGGGGTGGCAGAGAGCATGGGGGGTGGCAGAGAGCATGGGGGGTGGCAGAGAGCATGGGGGGTGGCAGAGAGCATGGGGGGTGGCAGAGAGCATGGGGGGTGGCAGAGAGCATGGGGGGTGGCAGAGAGCATTGGGGGTGGCAGAGAGCATGGGGGGTGGCAGAGAGCATGGGGGGTGGCAGAGAGCATGGGGGGTGGCAGAGAGCATGGGGGGTGGCAGAGAGTATGGGGGGGTGGCAGAGAGTATGGGGGGGGTGGCAGACAGCATGGGGGGTGGCAGACAGCATGGGGGGTGGCAGACAGCATGGGGGGGTGGCAGACAGCATGGGGGGGTGGCAGACAGCATGGGGGGGGTGGCAGACAGCATGGGGGGGTGGCAGACAGCATGGGGGAGGTGGAGAGTATGGGGGGTGGCGGAGAGTATGGGGGGTGGCGGAGAGTATGGGGGGTGGCGGAGAGTATGGGGGGTGGCGAAGAGTATGGGGGGGGTGGCGGAGAGTATGGGGGGGGTAGCGGAGAGTATGGGGGGGGTGGCAGACAGCATGGGGGGTGGCAGACAGCATGGGGGGTGGCAGACAGCATGGGGGGTGGCAGACAGCATGGGGGGGGAGGTGGAGAGCATGGGGGGTGGCAGACAGCATGGGGGGTGGCAGACAGCATGGGGGGTGGCAGACAGCATGGGGGGTGGCAGACAGCATGGGGGGAGGCAGACAGCATGGGGGGAGGTGGAGAGTATGGGGGGGTGGAGAGTATGGGGGGGTGGAGAGTATGGGGGGGTGGAGAGTATGGGGGGGTGGAGAGTATGGGGGGTGGCAGAGAGCATGGGGGGCAGCGGAGAGCATGGGGGTGATGTGGAGAGCACGGGGTTGGCAGAGAGTATGGGTGCGGTGGAGAGCCCTGCGGGAGCAGCAGAGAGAGGCAGGATAGGAGGATCGGTGGGGGTGGCTGCATATAGAAGAATCATTTTCTCCATCTTCCTCCTGCAGTCTCGGAATGCCTGCTTCTCCTCTACCTCTCACAGGCATTCCGATACTGCAGGAGGAAGATGGAGAAAATAATTGTTCTATATGCAGCCACCCCCACCGATCCTCCTATCTAGTTCACAGGGGAGGCTGAACTTACGTTTTCTGTTCCGGCACCTCTCGACATAACACCGGCTCCAATGTGTCTGCTCTGGCTCCTCCCCCCGGCACTGACGGCTGACCTATACGTGCGGCCGTGCAGCCGTGGTGAGGCCGAAGGCGTCTCATTTAGCTCCTCCCCCTGGCGCCGATGGCTGAGCTTAACTGGCAGCCAGGCGGCCGCAGAGAGGCTGGATGAGCGGCACAAGCTAAAGCCTTGGGCCATGCAAGGACTTGCAGCCTGGCGGCCCCAGCGGCCGCGGCCCACCGGGCAAATGCCCGGTGTGCCCTATGGCCAATCTGGGCCTGTCTGCAACCATGACCCTGGTAGTAACTACTTGCAAATATGACATTTATATAGGTACGTCAGTAAAGAAGTGGTTAAAGTTCTATTCTATTAAGGCTTTTCGGTGTTACTTATGTGACCTGTTTTCATATATTACAGATATGTTTTTGCATGTAGTTAGATTATGAGACAACACTGTCATTTTCTTCAAACATAAGAGTGTTCCTGAGTGATCCTGGTCTTGAGGAAGCAGGTTATTCTGCAAAACACATAAATCAATAATGTGTTATAAGTTTACAAACTGTAGTTTATGATATTAATGCATTGTTCATAAATTAACTCATAATTGGTCTCAATCAGCAACAGCCTTAACACTATTCAAGTGCTATGGAATATTCTACTTTATTACTGAAAAAAACACTACACGTAAATACATACTACACTTAAATGTATAAATACATTTATATTTTTCTAAAAACACTTTTAGTGTATATTTAAAAAGTGCTGGATACAATGTTTCCTAATCTAGGTTTTATTATCTCTGCGATATCAGCACAGTATCATCATGTCAGGTCACCTGAGGCCAGGTGACAGATGCACACTGCTGGGATTAGGAGCACACCGCTAAGGTTTTGGACCCTTTGGTTGACTGCTGCATCCGCGGCTCTGGGTGGTTCAGGAAAGCAGCTCCACCTGAACATCGCCACAGACCAAACAGGGAGCTAGAGCGCAAGGTTCCCCAGGGCGCAGAATCTAGGAGCCAGCAGGTTTTCACTAGAGCTTCTCGTGGTGAGGATGGATTTTGCTGCAGCTGACTCCAGGTAGTGGCCCCGTGGTCCCTCAGCTTATGCTCACGGACTGGCTCTGGTGGACAGAGCGGAAGCAGCAGTACAGGGTTAAACACAGGATAGTCAGGTGAACAAGCCAAGGTTGGGACAACTAGCAGACAGGGATGGTAAGAAGAACATGCCAAGGTCAATACACGGAAGTCAGAGATAAACATACAGCAGGACGCCACACAGAAGCCTAAACACAACTGTTGCTCAGGCAAGGCTGGCTTGCAGTGCACAGGGTTAAATAGTGTTTTCTTTTAGAGGCTGGGGTGGAGCCACGCTGAGAGAAGATTACTCAAACACACAGGTGTGAGAGCAAGGCCCCTAAGCTGATACACAGACCAGAGAGGTAAGCTGACTGAGAAGACATGAAACATTACTGCAGATTCATGACATCATCTAAATTTATAGTTGTCCATCCATTTATATGTACTTATTTTTCTTTGAGCATTTTATAATCGTTGCCCTTTTTAAAAAAAGGAACACTTTCATCATTTGGAAATTACAAAAAATATAATATGTAAAAAGGAAGCCAAGCTAGCAAAAATTCAAATCAGACAGGTTGTGATAGAGGGCAAGCCTCAAAAGTTATTACCTGTTAATTCGCTTTCCAGGAATCTTCCAGGATAGCTACAAGAGGGAGGCTCCTCCCACCTAGCACAGAAAACGCATGATCCACCTTATTTAAGGCATGCACCACAGTATACCCTAAGGTATAACAGATGACCGTAGGCAATATCTACAAATGTAACAGTTATAGCCATAATATGTACACTTAATACATACATTTCAGGGTGGGAATTGGCACTGTCTTGGAAGATTCCTGGAAAGCGAGTTAACAGGTAATAACTCTGTTTTCCCAAGTCATCTTCCAGGACGGCTACGAGAGAGGACCAAAAAGGAACCACCTGATCCATGCTAGACTGCAGATCCAACCGGTAATGCTTAATGAAGGTTTGGTAGCTGGACCAGGTGGCTGCCTTACAGATCTGGATAGGGGAAGCCCTTGCCCGTTCTCCCTATGGGGTCGCCATCAACCTTGTGGAGTGTGCTTTTAAATTAGAAGGAGGCGATAGAGCAGATGCAAGATAAGCTTCAGAGATCGCCAGCTTCATCCATCGAGCAATTGTGTCTTTTTTTTTTTTTTTAATTCTCTTTATTGATCAATAGATTTACAAAAACAGAACCTTGGGCCATTCCCCGGCTCAAAAAGTACCATGTAAATCGGTACCTAACAACAGGTTATCTGCCTAAAACAGTGCTGTTATCGACAGAAAAACAGATAAAATACAAAAGCAATTGTGTCTTTTTAAGCATTCTTCCCTTTGTTAGCCCCGGAAAACTGCACGAAAAGACTAGAGGAGAATCGCAAATCCTTAGTATGTTCTATGTAGGCAATTAGGCACTTCCTGACATCAACTTTAATAAACTCTACTTCTTTATCATGTCTGGGCTCATTACAAAAAGACGGAATGATAATTGCTTCTGAACGAGGCCACTTTAGGCAGGAAAGCGGGATCCAAGGTTAAGAGTATTTTGTCGGGAAAGACGATACAATAAGGCTCTGCAACTGAGAGCGCCTGGAGCTCACTGATTCTTCTGGCTGAAAGGAATGCCTGGTACACGCGATGAGATTATCGAACGAATGATCGTCCATTTTTTTGCATGCTAATTGCATTTCAAAAATGAAGAGTTTACTAACGTTAAGAAAATTCTCGTACGACAGAATAAAATCAGAAGTGATGTAATGTGTTGTAGTGTAATTATATTGCATTTTCAAATGACAACTGTAGTGATTAAAAGAAAAACATACGATATGGTATCGTACGAAAAAAAAATGTGTGTATGTCCGATCGGATAATATCGGATGATTGCCTCTCGAAAGCTCTGTACTAACAATCATATTATCGTATGATCGTGTGTATGGGGCTTAAGGCTACTGGGAGCGCTGTTTTCAGAGTTATGCCGCGTACACAGGACCGGTTTTGCCGTCGGAATAAACTCCGAAGGTTTCTCCGACAGAACTCAGACGGAATTCCACTCAAGCGGTCTTGCATACAAACGGTCACACCAAAGTCCGACATCCAGAACGAGGTGACGTACAACACGTATGATGGGACTAGAAAAAGGAAGTTCAATAGCCAGTAGCCAATAGCTTCCGTCTCGTACTTGCTTCAGAGCATGCGTCGTTTTTGGTCCGTCGGAACAGCATACAGACGAGCGGTTTTCCAGATAGGAATTGGTTCCGTCGGAAATATTTAGAACATGTTCCATTTCTAGGTCCGTCAGAATTTTCGAAAAAAAAAGTCAGATGAGGCATACACACAATCGGAATAGACGATGAAAAGCTTCCGTCTGACTTTTTCTGTTGGACATTCCGCTCGTGTGTACTTCCCTACCATTGCCGGTGGGCAATATAGGCTGGTTTGACCCACATAGCATATGCTATTTTGGGTTCAAACTTTCTGGTATGCCTCCATTTATTTTGGTGATGGTATTCTCACATCTAGTTGCTTACGCACATGGTGACCACATTGGTTTCACACAACGATGGACTATGATTCACTAGTGTATATGATGGACATTTATAAATAGTAGAAACATTTTTTCATCACTTCATGTATAATTTTTAGCGCTACACTTTTTTATATTTGTCGTTTACAGCAAAACTTCTATTTGCCGTGTTAGCTGCTTGCACAATTGAGTAAGCGCAAAGTTATTTTGTTTTTTCTGTACACGCTCGTGTGTACGCGGCTTTAGTAGTCGGGTAGAAGACTCTTCCAAAGGTTCAAAAGGTTCTTTAGAGAAGCTTTTGTAGAACAATTACATAGTTACATAGTAGGTGAGGTTGAAAAAAGACACAAGTCCAACTTATGTGTGTGATTATGTGTCAGTATTACATTGTATACCCCTGTATGTTGCGGTCATTCAGGTGATTATCTAATAGTTTCTTGAAGCTATCAATGCTCCCCGCTGAGACCACCGCCTGTGGAAGGGAATTCCACATCCTTGCCACTCTTACAGTAAAGAACCCTCTACATAGTTTAAGGTTAAACCTCTTTTCTTCTAATTGTAATGAGTGGCCACGAGTCTTATTTTTTTTTTTTTTTATAAATCTTTATTTATTTTTCAAAATAGAATATATCTTACATACACACAAATAAAAAAACCCTGCGGCAGGAAGGATCTTAATATATTTCATAGCAACCGCTCTCCATATCCCCCTAGCCACTTTCCGGGGTTATCTCTCCCACTGAAACCCCCTTCCCACCCCCTCGTCACCCCCCAAACCCCACACCCCCCTCGCCCCCCTCACCCCCGCAGACTCGCATCTTATTTACCAGTCCTTTTTGACCCTACCTTGCTCCCATTGAGCTATCTTAACATTATTTCTACGAATTTCTCTGTTTTTTTAAAAGCCCCCCAAGGTTTCCACTTCCCTTTTCCTCTCTCTTGGCTTCCGTCTAGATGTTCCTTCCATTCGAAATTTTCTATTTTTATAAATTTCATCTACTTTTTTAATCCAGTCTTTAATCTTTGGGGGTTCTATTTCTTGCCAATTTTTGGGGATAACATTTTTAGCTGCATTTAATAGAATTGGCGTTAAAGAGGAATTATACCCCTTCTTCCCACCTTCCTGAGCATGAAACAGGCAGTTCCAGGGGTCCAACCGAATATTCATCCCTGTTATCCTCTCTATCAACCCTATCACCTCTTGCCAATACAGTTTGATTTTGGGACAATCCCACCATATATGCGCCATTGTACCTAGACCTCCGCACTCTCTCCAACAGTTGGGGGGTTTATCTGTCGAAAATCTACTCATTCTGGCCGGGGTCATGTACCACCGGGCTATGCACTTATAATTGCCTTCCCTTGTTTTCATATCCCTTGCTGTCCCATGCGTGGCCTCCAGAATACGTTTTTCCATTTCCCCGTCACATTGAACTCCCAGATCTTCCTCCCATTTTCTGATTAACGGGGGCGTATCCTGTCCGCCCCTATTCATCAGAATTTTATACACCTTCGAAACCGTCCCCTTTAATTCTTCTCTGAGAGCCATTTTCTCTAGTCCCCTGTAGTTCGCCTCCTCCCTTAAGAGGCCTGGAAGGCTTCTAATGAAGTGATTTAATTGATTGTGCCTCCATCCATTTATTAGTAGTGTCTCCCTCAATGCTTTTAATTCATCCAGTGATTTTAATTTCCCTCTACTTATTATATCCCTTATTTGTGTACCCTTCCCAAGAATCCAATTACCTCCTATTGCTCCCATACCTGGGGGAAAAAACGGGTTGTCTTTTAAATAAATTAACGGTGAATTATAGTCCCATTTATTTAATTGGTGAATGTGATCCCAAACTTTAAGTGTATGGTGCGCAATATAATGTGTTTCTTTGCCTAAGTTCCTATACTGTGGTGGATTCCAAATCATATGGTTCAGACATGTTTTACTTAACCCTATTTCTAAATTCACCCATCTTTTATTGTTGCTACTTTTACCCCATTCCAGTGCCCGTGCTATTACAATTGCTCTATATTAATTTCTAAAATCGGGGATGGCTAACCCCCCACGTGCTTTCTCTCTACATAACACCCTGTGCGCAATTCTCGGTTTCTTGTTACCCCATACATACCTATTAATTATCTCTGCCAGGACCCTAAAAAATTCCCGAGGGACTGGGATAGGAAGCATCTGCATTTTGTACAGCACTTTAGGTGCAAGCACCATTTTTACAATGTTTATACGCCCCGTCCAAGAGGCAGGGCCATAGGTTATTCTTTTTGTTTCAGTTCTTATTTCATTTAAGAGAGGTATATAATTTATCTTATACAGATCACCCCTGGAGCCCGTCAGCCTCACTCCTAGATACTTGATATTATCCCTCCATGGAAAATGGAATATATCCGCTAACCTATTGGCTTCCAGCTTATTTATGTTAATCTTTAAGGCTTCAGATTTTTCTATATTAATTTTGAAGTTTGATATCTCACTATACGTCCTCATTGTTGCTAACATATTAGGGATTGATATTCTAGGTTTTGAAATAAAAAAAAGAATATCGTCGGCAAATGCTGCTAACTTGTGTTCCTCCTCCCCTACTTCACATCCACTGATGTCTGGGTGCCTTCTGATTACATTTAGAAGTGGTTCCAGGGCCAGAACAAAAAGGAGTGGCGACAATGGACAGCCCTGCCTAGTGCCGTTCTGCATAATGAAGGTATTCGAGGGCGTGTTATTCACTCTTACAAAGGCCGCAGGATGGTTATATAGGACTTTTATCCTTCTTAACATTGCTGGCCCGATTCCCATTTCCTCTAGTGTGTTAAACATAAATCCCCAGTCTACCCTGTCGAACGCCTTTTCTGCGTCGATCCACAGGAGTAGACCTGGGGATCTGCCTGCCTTGAGTGCCTCCAGTACAAGGAGAGACCGCATCCCATTATCTCTTCCCTCTCTCCCGGGAACAAATCCCACCTGGTCCGGATGAACCAGGCGAGTCATTTTCTCCCTCAGGCGGAGAGCCAATACTTTCGCATATAATTTGGTGTCTTCATTTAGTAGCGCGATCGGTCGATAGCTCGAGCATAGGGTGCGGTCTCTCCCTTCCTTGGGAATCAGTGTCACTGCTGCCAACAAGGCTTCCCCACACATTTCTTGGTCTCCAAGGCCATTCCACAGCTGGCATAGTCTTGGAACCAGGAGACCCTTAAATTTTTTATAAAAATTTATCGTGAAGCCGTCCGGCCCGGGGCTCTTACCCCCTGGGGATTGCTTCAACGCTCTAAAGACCTCATCTTCCGAAATTGGTCTTTCCAACTCCAATGAATCTATTTGTGACAGAGTGGGGAGGGCTTAAGGGCCTCTCTTAAGAATTCTCTTACCATTTGTACCTTCTTCCCACCCTGTTTTTCTTTTTGTTCCACTGCATAGAAAGAAGAAAAATAGCTTCGGAATTCCTCCGCTATTTCTCTTGTTGAGTGTCTCATTTCCCCTTTTTACTCTTTACTCTCTCAATGTAGTTCTCAACTCCTTTCTTCCTAATAGTTGCGGCTAGATGTTTTCCTATTTTATTCCCCTTTATATGGAATTTCTTGCTGTTTTTTGCTTTCTTTTGAAGGCTTCTGTTTCTATCAAGTCTCTCAGTTCCTCCCTTTTTATTGTCAGTTCCCTTAATACCTTTTGACCCGCTTCCTTACTAGTTTTGTGAGTATGTTCGAGTTCATGGATTTGTTCTATCAATCCCTCTTGCCTTCTCATTCTTTCCCTCTTCTCCCCCGAGCCAATTGAGATTAATACCTCTCTAATGTAGGCCTTGAACGTCTCCCACACAATTGTCGGCGGGACCTCCTCAGATTCATTAGTGTGAAAGAACCCCTCAATCTCAGTTTGTACCCTTTCAGCAATATGCCTTTTCTTTAGGAGAAATTAGTTCAGCCGCCAGGTGTATGGGATCCTCTGAAGGCCTTTAAGCGCCAATGTCATAACTACCGGCGCGTAATCTGACAGGGTCTGAATCTCAATTTTTGAGGCTATCACAGAGTCTAATAGACTATGATCAACTAAGAAGTAGTCCAGCCTTGAATAGGTCGCATGCACCTGTGAGTAGAATGTGTAATCCCTCTCTTTGGGATGTAACACTCTCCACACATCGATCAGCTGCTGGGTTTGTAGTTTCTTCCCAATTCTTACACGTCCCCTTTTATCTTCCCATTGGGAATCGGCTGACCTATCCAGGGCTGGATCTAGGCAGAAATTTAGGTCGCCCGCTAGGATCACTTCCCCTTCTTTAAATTCCTCCAATCCACTCAGGGTTCGGGCAAAGTATCCCATCGGGTCTCTATTTGGACAATATATGTTTACCAGTGTATACGTTTTTTCATTCATTTTTATTTTTACGAACAGGAATCGCCCCTCTGGGTCCGCTCTCCTGTCCATTATATTGAATTTTAACCTTTTTGAGAATCCGATGGCCACTCCCTTTGCCCTTTTGGATGGGGAATCGCCATATATCCATACCGGGAGACCTTTTGAAGACAACTTAATACCCTCCTCATGCACTAGATGTGTTTCCTGCAGGAAAGCTATGTCTATATCCAATCTCCGTAATTCCTGACTCATTTTCCACCTTTTCCCTGGTGAATTAAGGCCTTTCACGTTATATGATAGGCATCTAATTTCCATTACCACCCCACATTTTATATGCCCTCGTGTCCCTTAGATGCTCCTTTAATTTTCTCTGGATAGGCCCTCCACCTTTGTACAAGGAAACACGGAGATTTAAGATTGAAAAAGAATAGGCAAACCAAAGAGCATGGGAAAGTGAGTACCCCCAAGCTGCGACCCATATCTGGGGGTGCAAGGGAGCAGGTAAACAAAGAATACCGGTAGATAGGTCCTCTTGAGCTAAACCTTGAATCTGCGGGTGCCCACCCTCCCCCTCCATCCCCCCACCCCTCCACCTCTCCCCCCAACCCCGCCCCCACCCCGCACCCCCCCACCCCGCACCCCCTCTGCCGACATCCGACCTCGGGACCGTGGCGTTTCCCATAATCCCTTCACGCCAAGGACCCCTCGTGTACAGGGTGTTGCTCCCACCGTGGGGCTGCAAGGACCCCTTCCCCCCACATTACGTGGAGTTGAGGGCGGAGGAATTTCATAGCACATATATCCTATTTATCAATCACATTTATAGCCCTGTAACCCCCCCCCCCACCCCTCAAAAAAATCTTCCCTCCAAGTCCTGTGGCATCCTTATGTTTAAATTTGCACAGAAGTCCTGCAGATCTTCCATCCGTTTTAATCTGAAGCTTCTCCCCTCTCTTATAACTAAAAGAGAAAATGGGTGACCCCAACTGTACTTCAAGTAACCCTCCCTTAGAGTGTCCAACAATGGTTTTAGTTATCTTCTCCTTGCGAGGGTTCTGGCTGACAAATCTGTAAAGATTTGAATGTCTTTGTTGTTATATTTCAGTGACTGGACTCCTCTCAAATTCTTCCAAATCCTTTCTTTTTCTTCATAATGGTGAAACCTCACTATCACATCTCTAGGTAAATCTTCTCTGGTATTTGCAGGTTTTCTTATTCTATGGACACGCTCTATTTTAAGCTCCTCCTACTTATTTCTTCCCAATATGGGATTGAATATTTCTCTCATTGCGGAAAACAGATCTTCCCCTCCCTGTTCTGGGATGGCTCTAATTCTTAGATTTTGCCTTCTGTTTTGATTCTCCTGCTCTTCGAGTTTAAGGAGTATTTCCCTGTGATTCGATTGTAGGTTTTTAACTTGCATTTTCAAGTCCTCAATCACTGTCGTATGTTGCTCAGTTAGATCCTCAACAATTTCCACTCTTTTCAGTAGGTGTCCCATTTCTTCTCTGATGTTAAGTATCTCTGCCTTCAACACGTTCTCTAATTTAGTAAACATGTCCTGCATCTCTACTTTTGTGGGTAAGACCTCCATGCTTACTTCTAAGTTAATTTCTGATTCAGACTCTGGTGAGGCTGCTGTTCTGGGGATATTTCCTGTCGCTCCCTTATTTTTATTGGGGTCTTTCTTTTTATCTTTCCCACTTTGTTGTTTATTTTCCATGCTTGGGCTTCTGGCTTGCGTTTCTGTCATGTATTTTTGGATAGTGCTTGTATTTAAGCTGTCTCTTGTTTTTTTTGCTTCAGCAGCCTTAGTGGTGCGCCCTTTCATATTATATTTCTCCCTCCTTCCACCTTTCTTGTATGGCTTCTCAGGTCACCCTGCTCCGCTCTGTGCCTCCTGAATCTACTCTCCTTATAGTCCTGCAACAGGTATTTGTACACTTAAAGTCCTCAAAGATTTATTTCAAAAGTCCTACCTGTTGCTGTCTTGAAGCATGGGTCACAGAGCCGAAGTTCTTCCTCCTGCAGGGCTGACAGGGCTGACCGGGCTGCTCCTCTCTGGTATTGGCATTCCAGCAACTGCTGAAGAACAAGGGTTCCTGAGTTCCTTTCCCCCTGTATCCAGGGGATGAGGAAGGGGGAAATGGGGAAAGATAGCGGGGGGAGTGGTGTCTCAGGTCCTTCCTCTGTGTTCCTCCTCGTTTGGAGGGGGGGGCGGGAGAGCGGGGGAGCGGGGGGGGCGCCCCAGCAAGCGTCTAGATCACCAGATCCGGACCGGCTGCCGCTCTGTACGAGCCAGGAGTTTCCGGGGTTTACCTTCCCCGTACTACACGTGCTGCTGCCTCTGCTTCTGCCGCTGCCGGCCCCATCACTGGCTCCGGGTTCAAGCTCCGGCACTGATCCCCTCCTCGAGGTCCACCGCCTATCAGCTGTTTCTATGCTGTTGTGGTAGTTGTCTCATGGGCTCAGCGTGGCTCTCACCTCACGCTGTCACCCTCACCGCTCTCCTCTCCTCCTCAGTCCTCTGCCTCCCCACCGTGAAGCTCCTCCCCTACCCCTCACACGTCATCTCTCCATATCTGTCGCCACGAGTCTTATTAAACTCTCTTGTGCAAAAAAGTTTTATCCCTATTGTGGGGTGAACAGTACAGTATTTGTAAATTGAAACCATATCCTCTCTCAAGCGTCTCTTCTCCAGAGAGAATAAGTTCAGTGCTCGCAACCTTTCCTCATAACTAAGATCCTCCAGACCCTTTATTAGCTTTGTTGCCCTTCTTTGTACTCGCTCCATTTCCAGTACATCCTTCCTGAGGACTGGTGCCCAGAACTGGACAGCATACTCCAGGTGCGGCCGGACCAGAGCCTTGTAGAGTGGGAGAATTATCGTTTTATCTCTGGCGTTGATCCCCCTTTTAATGCATGCCAATATTCTGTTTGCTTTGTTAGCAGCAGCTTGGCATTGCATGCCATTGCTGAGCCTATCATCTACTAGGACCCCCAGGTCCTTTTCCATCCTAGATTCCACCAGAGGTTCTCCCCCCCAGTGTATAGATTGCATTCATATTTTTGCCACCCAAATGCATTATTTTACATTTTTCTACATTGAACCTCATTTGCCATGTAGTCGCCCACCCCATTAATTTGTTCAGGTCTTTTTGCAAGGTTTCCACATCCTGCGGAGAAGTTATTGCCCTGCTTAGCTTAGTATCGTCTGCAAATACAGAGATTGAACTGTTTATCCCATCCTCCAGGTCGTTTATGAACAAATTAAATAGGATTGATCCCAGCACAGAACCCTGGGGAACCCCACTACCCACCCCTGACCATTCTGAGTACTCCCCATTTATCACCACCCTCTGAACTCGCCCTTGTAGCCTTCCTTTATCTAGATGGCAACTCACCTCCTTATAGAAGGTCAATAGATTGGTTTGGCAAGAACGATTCTTTATGAATCCATGCTGATTAATGCTACTGATACCGTTCTTATTACGAAAATCTTGTATATAGTCCCTTATCATCCCCTCCAAGAGTTTACATACTATTGATGTTAGGCTAACTGGTCTGTAATTCCCAGGGATGTATTTTGGGCCCTTTTTAAATATTGGTGCTACATTGGCTTTTCTCCAATCAGCTGGTAGCATTCCAGTCAGTAGACTATCTGTAAAAATTAGGAACAATGGTCTGGCAATCACTTGACTGAGTTCCCTAAGTACCCTCTGATGCAAGCCATCTGGTCCTGGTGATTTATTAATGTTAAGTTTCTCAAGTCTAATTTTAATTCTGTCCTCTGTTAACCATGGAGGTGCTTCCTGTGTTGTGTCATGAGGAAAAACACTGCAGTTTTGGTTACTGAAGCCCCCCGATTCACTCGTGAAGACTGAGGCGAAGAATACATTCAATACCTTCGCCATCTCCCCATCCTTTGTAACCAGATGTCCTTCCTCATTCTTTATGGGGCCAATATGGTCTGTCCTCCCTTTTTTACTGTTTACATATTTAAAGAATTTCTTGGGATTTTTTTTGCTCTCCTCCGCTATGTGTCTTTCATGTTCTATCTTAGCTGTCCTAATTGCACCCTTACATTTCTTGTTGCATTCTTTATAAAGTCTGAATGCTGAGGATGATCCCTCAACCTTGTATTTTTTGAAGGCCTTCTCCTTTGCTTCTATATGCATTTTTACATTGGAGTTAAGCCATCCAGGATTTTTGTTCGCTCTTTTAAATTTATTACCCAATGGGATACATTGACTAATGCCCTTATTTAATATGCTCTAAAAGCAAACCCATCTCTCCTCTGTATTCTTTGTTCCTAATATTTTATCCCAATTTATGCCTTTTAGCAAGGTTTGTAGTTTAGGGAAGTTGGCTCTTTTGAAATTCAGTGTCTTTGTATTCCCTTTATGTTTCCTATTTGTGTAATTTATACTGAAACTAATTGACCTGTGATCGCTGTTACCTAAATTGCCCCGTATTTCCACATCCGTGATCAGGTCTGTATTGTTGGTAATCAGTAGATCCAGTAATGTTTTATTTCTAGTTGGTGCGTCTACCATCTGACCCATAAAATTGTCCTGCAAGACATTAAGGAACTGGCGAGCCTTAAATGAATGCGCGGTTCCCTCCGCCCAGTCTATGTCTGGATAATTAAAATCCCCCATTATGATAACACTTCCCATCCTTGCTGCTAATCCAATTTGTGATAGGAGATCCATCTCCACTTCCTCCCTCAGGTTAGGGGGCCTATAGCATACTCCCAGTATTTTTTTCCCCTTAGCTTCATCCCTTTGTAGCTCTACCCATCAGGATTCCACCTCCTCTCTAGCTCCCTCAGTGATGTCATCTCTCACATTCACTTGTACATTATTCTTGATATATAGGCATACCCCTCCCCCCTTTTTACCGTTTCTATCCTTGCGGTATAGGGTATACCCTTGAATGTTTGCCAGCCAATCATGAGAGCTGTTGAACCAGGTCTCTGAAATTCCCACAAAATCCAAATCCTCCTTGTACAACAGTATCTCTAGTTCACCCATCTTGTCCGCCATGTTCCTGGCATTGGTGAACATGCCACATAGTGTAGACCGGTCACATATTGTCCTCATATTGGGTGTTTCAAGATTGCAATTAGGACTTGCTACTATACTCACCTTGTGTTTTTGTGCTTTGGTTAACCTACCACTAATGCTCCCAATACTAACCTCTGGAATATCTTCCGTGCTGGCTATCTCTGGACCCTCCCCTCATGGCCTAGTTTAAAAACCGCTCTAACTTTTTGGCCATCTTCATTCCCAGCAGATCTGCACCCTCCTCATTTAGGTGCAGTCCGTCCCTTCTATAATACCGGTTACCGACTGAGAAGTCGGCCCAGTCCTCCAGGAACCCAAACCCCTCCTTACTACACCAGCTCTTCAGCCACTTGTTTACTTCCCTAATCTCCCTCTGCCTTTCTGGTGTGGCTCGATGTACTGGTAGTATTCCTGAGAATACTACCTTGGAGGTCTTTTTCCTAAATTTAGCTCCTAAGTCCCTAAAATCGTTCTTTAGGACACTCCATCTGCCTCTGACTTTGTCATTGGTGCCAACGTGCACCATGACAGCCGGGTCTTCCCCAGCCCCTCCCAGTAATCTGTCCACAAGATCCGTGATGTGCCGAAACCCGAGCGCCCGGTAGACAACATACTGTTCGGTGCTTCAGGTCTTGGTTACAGATTGCCCTCTCTGTCCTTCTAAGAATTGAGTCCCCTATCACCAGAATCTGTCTTTCCTTTCCCTTTGCTGCCCCCCCACTCTCACTGGAGGAGTTCTTCCCCCGGCAGCTAGGAAAGTCCCTCAGCTCCAGCAGTGCTGGTCCCTGACTGGTTTCACCAATGTCACTCAATGGAGCGTACTTATTGGGATGCTCCAGTCCTGGATCGGCCTCCCTGGCACTTCCCCCTCTACACCTCCTGACTGTCATCCATCTACTCTTTGCTAGTGCCTGCACCTCTTTGTCTCCACCCGCCTCTGTGCTGGCCCCTGCCGGCACCTGCCATGTACGTTCCTGGCTCTCCTTTAGTATTGAGGGACTTCTCAGTGCTGACAGTTGCTTCCCCAGATTCAGAAGCTAGGCTTCCAGGGAAACAATGTGCTTACATTTTGCACAGCAGTATTCGCCCTCGATCGGATGATCAAGGAATGCATACATGCAGCAAGATGTACAATTGAGAGATCCAAGGAAGGAAATCGGAAATATTTTGGCTTGGCCTTGCAACCTATTGATGCGTTAACACTCCTTGATCCCCGGACTGAAGAAGAGGTAGCTGGACGAGACGTTGTCACATTGCATTTGGATCTCCAGTGACGGTTTGCCAGAGTTCCTGTCTATTCCCAAGCTTGTCTGACTCACTGCATGTGAGTCCACTTCCTCTGGTAAGAGTACCTACCCCTACCCCTGGGCAGCAGAAGCGCTATCCCTGATGATCCATCACTGTCTTCATTGAACAGACTTTTTCTCAGATTTCTACATCCAATTATTCACTTTTGCAGTTTTTCTTATAAACTTTATTTGCTGATGTTGGAGGACTTTCCATCTTTAGTAGAGTCTCATGGCTCATTGATTTTTGCCTATGTTTAATTTTAGTGTCACCAGCAATTGATTTTGCACCTGTGATATGTTGGTAATATTGGTACACATTCATCCAATCCTTGTCACATGTCTTTTTAGTGCTAGTTCAATTCACATTTAATCTTATTGCATTTTAGCGCTGCACTTTTTTCTTTCATCTTTAACACTCTTTGATGGATGAGGTCTGGGGAGCGAGGGAGCTTCCAGGGGTCCACTACACTCAGTTTGAGCAGCCTGGTGAACCATGCTCTCCTGGGCCAGTAGGGGGCAATGAGGATAACCTTTGCTGCTAAAAATGGAATCTTTTGAATTACGGAGGAAATGCATAGACCAGAGTTTTCCCCCAAGATTGATATAGGGCATCCATGCCCATCCCTCTGCAGGGAAAAAAAACTTGTCTACTTTCCCGTTTACCTGGGTTGCAAACAGGTCGATTTCTGGTGTTCCCCCTTTTTTTTTCTCAAAAAAGGATTTTTATTGATATAAAAGGTAACACACATGTTCAAAGAAAATTGTCATTCCAGTGTAACATTGGAGAATAAATGAATTAGTTTCTCTTACATACCACAATCTGACACACCGTAGGTATATGGCCAACTAGGCCTCAACATTTTTTCACCTAGTTATTCCTGTACAATTATCTGTCTTCATACAATTATACATTTCACCCCTGACCCACCATCACATATCTTAAAGAAGCAATCTGTCCATTACCAATTCTAGCGGGGATAGTCCTGGGGTATTCAACCAAGGGGCCCATAAGAGGTCAAATTTTCCTGGTCGGCCCCTGTGTTGAAATATATACGTTTCTAATCGTGATGTGGCTCCCATCTGAGCTATCCATTCCCGTAACTTAGGAGGCTCAGTTGCCTACCAATGTTGGAGGATAAGTTTACGGGCTTGGAAAAGAGCACTACTAATGGCCTTTTTTGGGTTGTCTTCAATTGGGAGCTCGTCCAGAATACCAAGGATACATACTTTAGGGTCCTGTGGGACCTTGACCATGAATACTTCATTTATGGTTTTGAGAACCCCCCTCCAGTAGAGATGTAGCTTGGGGCGCCGCCACAATAAGTAAATGAGGTCCCCGTGGTCTCTAGCGCAGCTGGTGCAATTAGCATTTTCACTGACGCCCATCTTATGCAGCCTAGCAGGTGTGAGGTGAACCCTCAACACAATATATATTTGTGACAGTAGTTGTGCCGCATTAATTGAGCACCCTTGTATTGCCTGTAGGGCCTCCGCCCATTGGTTCTCCTCAAATGCACCCCGTCCCTTTTCCATGGGGATGTCACTTTAGTGGGAAAGCCTGTTAAAAATATCGCATAGCGTATGATCTAGACATGAAATTCTTAAAGTAGGACACCTCTGTCATGTAGTGAAAGATTGGGGCGGGGGATTATATCCAAAGCTTATTTCCTGCCTGTGCCTTGACAGCATGTCTTAGCTGTACAATACATTGATTGGGGTAACCCAAATTTTCCTGCAGCTCTGCAAAAGAGAGCAGACTGCCATTAGAAAAATTGTGAACCAAGTGGGTAACACCATGCCATTTCCATTGCTCCGCACAAGTCATAAGAAACAACTCACCGTAAAACTAAAACTGATTGTTCCATATAGGGCTGTGCCCTGTAAAGCTATTAATATCTTGTAGGCGAGTTTTATTCCAAATTTTTTGGATCAATGCATATGGGGGAAAGAGCTTGTTCGACTTGGCAAATGATAGAGCTTCGAGCCCCTTGACCACACTGTGTGAGCCCGTGATATGCTGTAAAAGGGCAGTTGTAGGATCTTCACCTCCTCCCCCTGTATCAGACCCACTAGGTATGGCTCGGGCAATATGTTGTAGCTGGGCGGCCAAGTAATATAACCATAGGTTGGGAAGGGCCAACCCTCCTGCGTCTTTAGGTTTCTGGAGCTGCTCCTACCCTCTCCCTACTACTGCACCCATCATCTCCTGCATTTGCTGCACCCACATGCTGACATAAGCACCAGGGCCACTAGACACGTGCGCTCATGCACATCCCACTCCCATCTTGCCTTCCTCGCCCTCCTCCTTCTCCTAGTCTCAGGTGACATTTCTCCTAATCCTGGTCCACCATTTTCCAACTGTTAGCCACATATCCAATATCCCTCCTCCTCTGGCAACCATCGCAATCCACTCAGTTTAATTTCTATCCCCCTGCTTCCTCAAAGCAGCCCACCAATCTCATGCGCCCTTTGGAACGCTCGCTCCATCTGTAACAAGCTAACATCTGTACATGACCTTTTCATCTCTCCTGGCTTTAACATACTCGCCATAACAGAAACCTGGCTTCAAAATTTTGACTCAGCTTCTCCTGCTGCCTTCTCCCATGGTGGTCTCCATTGGACTCACTCCCCCAGACCCAACAGACAGAAAGGAGGTGGAGTTGGATTCCTTCTATCCCCACAAAGCACCTTCCAAGTCCTTCCTGTCCTTCCCTCTTTTCTTTTGAGATGCACTGTATTTGTCTGTTTTCTCCCATTTCTCTGAGGATTGCAGCAATTTATAGGCATCCTGGAACGGTATTGCGCTTTCTTGATGACTTTGCTGCCTGGCTACCCTACTTTCTCTCCTCTGAAATATCCACTATCATTCTTGGTGACTTCAACATTCCTGTCAATGTTAACAGCCCAACTACACCTAAACTTCTCGGCTTAACCTCATCTTTTGACCTAACCCAATGGACACATACTTCCACTCACTCCAATGGTAATACAGTGGGGCAAAAAGTATTTAATTAGCCACTAATTGTGCAAGTTCTCCCAGTTAAAAAGATGAGAGAGGCCTGTAATTGTCATCATAGGTATACCTCAACTATGAGAGACAAAATGTGGAAACAAATCCAGACAATCATATTGTCTGATTTTTGAAAGAATTTATTTGCAAATTATGGTGGAAAAAAAGTATTTGGTCACCTACAAACAAGATTTCTGGCTCTCACAGACCTGTATCTTCTTCTTTAAGAGGCTCCTCTGTTCTCCACTCATTACCTGTATTAATGGCACCTGTTTGAACTTGTTATCAGTATAAAAGACACCTGTCCACAACCTCAAACAGTCACACTCCAAACTCCACTATGGTGAAGGACACCAGAAACAAAATTGTAGACCTGCACCAGGCTGGGAAGACTGAATCTGCAACAGGCAAGCAGCTTGGTGTGAAGAAATCAACTGTGGGAGCAATAATTAGAAAATGGAAGACATACAAGACCACTGATAATCTCCCTCGATCTGGGGCTCCACGCAAGATCTCACCCCATGGGGTCAAAATGATCACTAGAACGGTGAGCAAAAATCCCAGAACCACACGGGGAGACCTAGTGAATGACCTGTAGAGAGCTGGGAACAACGTAACAAAGGCTACCATCAGTAACACACTACTCCGCCAGGGACTCAGATCCTGCAGTGCCAGACGTGTCCCCCTGCTTAAGCCAGTACATGTCCGGGCCTGTCTGAGGTTTGCTAGAGAGCATTTGGATGATCCAGAAGAGGATTGGGAGAATGTCATATGGTCAGATGAAACCAAAGTAGAACTGTTTGGTAGAAACACAACTCGTCGTGTTTGGAGGAGAGAGAATGCTGAGTTGCAACCAAAGAACACCATACCTACTGTGAAGCATGGGGGTGGCAACATCATGCTTTGGGGCTGTTTCTCTGCAAAGGGAACAGGACGACTGATCCGTGTACATTAAAGAATGAATGGGGCCATGTATCATGGGATTTTGAGTGCAAACGTCCTCCCATCAGCAAGGGCATTGAAGATGAAATGTAGCTGGGTCTTTCAGCATGACAATGATCCCAAACACACCGCCCGGGCAACGAAGGAATGGCTTCGTAAGAAGCATTTCAAGGTCCTGGAGTGGCCTAGCCAGTCTCCAGATCTCAACCCCATAGAAAACCTTTGGAGGGAGTTGAAAGTCCATGTTGCCCAGCGACAGCCCCAAAACATCACTGCTCTAGAGGAGATCTGCAAGGAGGAATGTGCCAACATGCCAGCAACAGTGTGTGACAACCTTGTGAAGACTTACAGAAAACGTTTGACCTCTGTCATTGCCAACAAAGGATATATAACAAAGTATTGAGATGAACTTTTGATATTGACCAAATACTTATTTTCCACTATAATTTGCAAATAAATTCTTTCAAAAATCAGACAATGTGATTGTCTGGATTTGTTTCCACATTTTGTCTCTCATAGTTGAGGTATACCTATGATGACAATTACAGGCCTCTCTCATCTTTTTAAGTGGGAGAACTTGCACAATTGGTGGCTGACTAAATATTTTTTTGCCCCACTGTACCCTTGACCTTGTATTCTCCCGTCTCACCAACACCCCCTTTCCTCTCTCTGATCACAACCTCATTAGTTTCACTCTATCCTTGCCTCCAACCACCCATCCCTCCAGGCAGCAAACAATTACTTGTAGGAACTTTCGCCACTTTAACCCTTCTCTTCTCTATTCTGCTACTGACCCACCTTTATGACATAATCTCTCCCCTGTCCTGTCCTGACCTGCCCACCTCTATCTACAACAGTTCGCTCTCATCATCACATCTGGGGAAGGCTCCCCCTATCAATGGCAGGCAGAACCAACCTAGTCAAAATGATATGGTTGCCACAGCTTCTGTACGTACTCCATAACTCCCCAGTCTGGATTGGGAAGAAATGGTTCTCAAAAATAAACACCTTGTTTAGAGAACTAATCTGGAGGAAAGGACAGGCAAGGATTAGCTTGCAGACACTACAGCGTCCTACCAGAGAGGGGGGACTGGCAGTGCCTCATCCATATAACTACTTCCTGGCAGCCCAGTTGCAGCATATAGGGGGATGTGAGACCCAGGGGTGGAAGAACACTAGCGGGGAAATTATGCTACAGAATAGCCCCCACAAGTCTCTGATAGAGGCATTGGAGGCCGGGTCACTACAGGATGGGCCTCCAACAAATAGATTAGTAAAGAAAGTTTGGCAGTTGACCAAACGGATTATGGATTACAGAGGGTTCACTGAATTTTCACCCATATGACAAAATAGATTTCTGCAGGAATTGATGGCCTTGGAAAAAAATAGGTTTTGGGAACTCAAAGGAATTAGTAGGCTAGTCCAACTATATGGCGACAATAAAACACTAAAATCTTTTATTGAGCTTAGGACTGAATATGGTATTCCCCAAAAAAACATTCTACTATTACCTACAGGTTAGGCATGCCTTGGATAGCCAATTCAGGAATTGCCCGCCTGTGTGGTGTAAGGTTCCTCTCCTTGAAAGCATTGTAAAAACAAATTGCACCAAGGGTCTGATAGCAAAGGCATACGGACAGCTGGTTGAAAAGCTACTTGCCCCACAGTCGTCTATGGGAGTTAGGGCAAGGTGGGAGATAGATGTGGGGGAGATTGCGGACCATCAATGGACGAAGATTCTGGAGTATTGCCCGTTGGTGTCTGTCTCTCCATCACAGCAGGCCTCGCACCTTTTTCTATTGCATAGAGCCTATTATACCCCAAAAAGATTACATAAATTTGGTAGCAGGCTGGATGATAAATGCCCTAGGTGCCTGGACACAGGAGACCTTATCCATATGATGTGGAGATGCCCAAAACTAGCAAGGTACTGGAGGGAGATAATAAAAATCATAGAAACTAGGTGGAAGATCAAACTAGCACTAGAGGCCAGGGTATGTATTCTTGGCCTGATAAGCGAAAATATAGGGTCTACCAGTACTAATATCGCCGTGCGGAGGTGCCTCTACCAGGCAAGGAAGTTGATAGCCCAGTCCTGGCTTTCTGCTATACCCCCAACTCCGGAAGACTGGGTTGAAGTAATGAACAAGTTAGTGTGGACAGAAAAAACAACATATGTCAGAAGGTGTAACTATGTTAACTTTGTAAAGATATGGAGCCCATGGCTCGATTGGGTTGGTATTCCCCCTTGAAACTTGGAGGAAGTTAGATGGTAAACTACATTGATGTGAACGGGGGAACATAGAGGTATCGGGGTGGGCGGAAACAGAATAGAGACAACACTAGTTGGATTTAAGATACTCCGGGTACTTTTACTATTTGGGGGTGGTGGGGGAGGGAGGCTCTTGCTGGGCCAAAGGCGGGAGGGGGGTGGGTGGACGCTAGAGCTTTGGGGAGGGCTGGGGAATAGAGGGGGGGGAGGGAGGGAAAAGAAAAAGAAAGGGGAAAAGGGGGAAAAAGAAAAAAAAAAGAGGGTGAAAAACTAATGTAATAGGGACTTATACTTAGCCACGGGGGTGCTTATTAGTTAACAATTTAAAAATTGTATGTAAAATCGTATATTTGGGTATGTGTGTTTTATATCAAAACTAACAAAGAAAAAAATATAGAACTAAAAGAGGAAAATATATACCACAATGATGTGAACTGGTGAAGGCGGCAGCTAATGAAAGTTAATCTGATTTTGCCCTCAAGTGGTTTTCGCTGATGTGGTAAAAAAAAAAAAAAAAAAAAAGAAATCTCAAGAGACATTGCCTCCATTCTGCCAAACAAGCCTACTTTGTCTCTCTTATTAATACCTTGTCATCCAGTCCCCGTCGGTTCTTCTCAATCTTTAGCCCTCTGCTTCATCCACCTTCCCCTCTACCCACTAACTCACTCACTGCCCAAGAGATTGCCAATCACCAATCTTGTCTCCAAATATCACCCAAATCGTCCTCTCTGCTCTTCTCAAGACCTCCTACTCTCAAGCCCTCTAGTCTCCTCCTCGCATGCTCGTCTCCAGGATTTCTCCAGAGCCTCTCCCATCCTCTGGAACTCGCTACCTACCTCCACCTGTCCCCTACTCTTGCTACCTTCAGGTGATCCCTGAAAACTCATCTCTTCAGGAAAGCTCATCACGTCTTTAATCTTTTACCACTTCCATCAGCTCATTCCCCACAGTTCCAACCTTTTGTACCACCTGCCCCATCCTATTAGATTGGAAGCTCTTTTGAGCAGGGCCCTCTTAATCCTCTTGTATTTTATTGTATTATAACTGTATTGTCTCCCTTTTATATTGTAAAGAGCTGCATAAATTGTTGGCGCTATATAAATCCTGAATAATAATAATAATTCTAGGGGGTTTATTAAGCCAGAGGAAAGTCCGAAACAGGGAATATATGACTCTAAATATTTTAAGTGGGACTACCATAGGGGTGTTATGCAGGACGTACAAAAGTTGCGGCATGAAAATCTTTGGTGAGGTTTACTCTGCCTGCCAGTGACATTTTTAATTTTGACCATATTTGACCATATTTTAGATTTGTCCCTGATCCGGCCTAATAATGGGGAGAGATTAGGAGATACGTACTCGTGGGGCTGTGGCGTGACCCAAACACTGAAGTATTTAAATTTTGTTGATACTGGGATATCCTACAGTGTGGGGCCCTGTGTGAATGTAGAGTTCAACATCATGATCGTGGATTTGTTCCAATCACTAGGCCCGAGAACGACCCAAATTTTTTAACAACCGATATAGCCTCCCCCAGGGACCCCGACGTATCTCCCAATAACAACATGGTGTCATCGGCGTAAAGCATACGTTTTTCATGTATCTGTCCATATTTAAAGCCAGTTAAGGATTGGAGCACACTAGGGCTGCTATAGGCTCTATGGCAATGGCAAAAAGTAAAGGGGATAGGGGACAGCCCTGTTCAGTCCCTCTATGAAGTGGGAAGGGGGGAAATACCCGGTCTGGATCTCTAATTACCGCCAAATGGGAATTGTATAGGAGTTGTACCCAGGATAGGAATACGGGTCCAAACCCAAATTTGGTCAGAGTGGCCCAGAGATATTGCCACTCAATGCTATCAAATGCCCTGTGGATGTCAAGAGACAGCAACGCCCTATCTCCAGAGTTTTCTGCATGAGATTGTATGTTGAGGAATAGCCGGCGAAGATTACAGGCTGTGGACCTTTCCAGTATAAAGCCTGATTGGTCTGGGTGGATAAATCAGGTGATTTTTAAGCAGAATGTTAGAAAAAAAAACAAAACACATCTCTGAGGGAAAGGAGAGAGGAAAAAAAAAGAAAGAAACAAACACGTACAAATCAATGGTAATACATTTGATTTGTATGTGTTTTTTTCTTTGTTTTTTTTTTTCCTCTCTCCTTTCCCTCAGAGCTGTGTTTTTTTTTCTAACATTCCGCTTAAAAATTTGTGAATCAGTACTGCTTGAACCTTGTAGAAGGGGACACATCACGAAAGCTTGTCCTGAAAAAATGTATGTCAGTGCAAATAAAAAAAAGTATCACGGACAGTACTCAATTTTCTCTGTCACAATTGCACTAATACAGCTACAATCACATCAAGTAAAAATGCACAGCCGAAAGAGATGCCAGGTTCCTTTCTGCCCAGGACAAAATGTCACCTGCTATCTCCATCAGTCTTACGGCCCTTGTGCCGCCTTGCTTGTTGATGTAACAGACTGTGATTTTGGTTGTCTGAAAGTACTTGAATATGTTTGCCTCTTGGAGGAACCTTGAATGCAACTAGAGTTTCCAAGACTGCTCTTTTTTTTTTAATCAGATTCTTTTTATTTTTATATGAAAACAACATTAAAACAATACAAACAAATTATCCAAACAGAATCACATAAACCAAAATGGACACTACATGAAAAAAAAAAAAAAAAGGGGGGAAAAGAGATACAGTCAGGTCCATAAATATTGGGACATCAACACAATTCTAATCTTTTTGGCTCTATACACCACCACAATGGATTTTAAATGAAACAAACAAGATGTGCCTTAACTGCAGACTTTCAGCTTTAATTTGAAGGTATTTACATCCAAATCAGGTGAACGGTGTAGGAATTACAACAGTTTGTAGATGTGCCTCCCACTTTTTAAGGGACCAAAAGTAATGGGACAATTGGCTGCTCAGCTGTTCCATGGCCTGGTGTGTGTTATTCCCTCATTATCCCAATTACGAGGAGCAGATAAAAGGTCCAGAGTTCATTTCAAGTGTGCTATTTGCATTTGGAATCTGTTGCTGTCAACTCTCAATATGAGATCCAAAGAGCTGTCGCTATCAGTGAAGCAAACCATCATTAAGCTGAAAAAACAAAACAAACCCATCAGAGAGATGGCAAAAACATTAGGTGTGGCCAAATCAACTGTTTGGAACATCCTTAAAAAGAAAGAACGCACCGGGGAGCTCAGCAACACCAAAAGACCCGGAAAGACCACGGTAAACAACTGTGGTGGATGACCAAAGAATTCTTTCCCTGGTGAGGAATACACCCTTCACAACAGTTGGCCAGATCAAGAACACTCTCCAGGAGGTAGGTGTATGTGTGTCAAAGTCAACAATCAAGAGAAGACTTCACCAGAGCGAATACAGAGGGTTCACCACAAGATGTAAACCATTGGTGAGCCTCAAAAACAGGAAGGTCAGATTAGAGTTTGCCAAACAACATCTAAAAAAGCCTTCACAGTTCTGGAACAACATCATATGGACAGATGAGACCAAGATCAACTTGTACCAGAGTGATGGGAAGAGAAGAGTATGGAGAAGGAAAGGAACTGCTCATGATCCAAAGTATACCACCTTCTTCTGTATTTATTGATTATGTGACTGCTGACAAAAGCAGCAGGATGAATTCTGAAGTGTTTTGGGCAATATTATCTGCTCATATTCATCAAAATGCTTCAGAAATCAGTGGACAATGACCCGAAGCACAGTGGTGTAGTGAGTAGCACTCTCGCCTAGCAGCAAGAAGGGTCGCTGGTTCAAATCCCAACCATGACACTACCTGGCTTCTGTCCAAAAAATTGGCCCTAGTATATGAATGTTAGGGACCTTGGATTGTGGGCTCCTTGAGGGTAGGGATCGATGTGAGTGTGCGATATATGTGTGGAGCGCTGTGTAAAAAAAACAAAACAGCGCTATACGGGTACCTTAACCACTTCAATACCGGGCACTTAGACACCTTCCTGCCCAGACCAATTTTTAGCTTTCAGTGCTGTCGCAGTTTGAATGACAATTGCGCGGTCATCCATCACTGTACCCAAACTAAATTTTTATCATTTTGTTCCCACAAATAGAGCTTTCTTTTGGTGGTATTTGATCACCTCTGCGGTTTTTATTTTTTGCTAAACAAATAAAAAGAGACCGAAAATTTTGAACAAAATAAAAGTTTTGCTTTTGTTTCTGTTAAAACAAATTTGTAAATAAGTAAGTTTTCTCTTTCACTGATGGGCACTGATAAGGCGGCACTGACAGGCACTGATACGGCGGCACTGATGAGGTGGCACCAATGAGTGGGCACTGACGGCCACTGATAGGCGGCACTGATGGGTGGCACTGATATGCAGCACTGATAGGCGGCACTGATGGGCACTCATGGGTGGCACTGGGTTGCACTGGTTGGCACTGATGGGCACTGATAGGTGACACTAATGGGCACTGATAGGCGGCATTGCTGGGCACTGATACGCGGCACTGATATGAGGCACTGATAGGCATCCCTGGTGACACTGGCAGTGGTAGGCATTGGAATGGGCATTGATTGGCAGCTGCCTGGGCACATAGTGGTATTTCCCTGGGGGTCTAGGGGCATACCTGGTGGTCCAGTGTGGATGGCTTCCCTGGTGGTCCTGGGCGGCTTCCCTGGTGGTCCTGGGCGGGATCTGAGGGGGGGCTGTGCTGATAAACAATCAGCACAGACCCCCGTCAGGAGAGCAGCCGATCGGCTCTCCTCTACTCGCGTCTGTCAGACGCGAGTGAGGAAAAGCCGATCACCGGCTCTTCCTATTTACATCGTGATCAGCCGTGATTGGACACGGCTGATCACGTGGTAAAGAGTCTCCGTAAGAGACTCTTTACCTAGATCGGTGTTGCGGGGTGTCAGACTGACACCCCGCAACAACGATCGCCGCGATGCGCGCAGCGGCTCGATATTCCTGATATTCCGGTCAGGAATATCAAACCACTTTTCCGCCGTCATTTTGTAATAGGGCGGGCGGCAAGTGGTTAAATAAAAAAATAGGGATAATTGTAGACACGCACCCACACTTGCTCAGGCTGAACTCGATGGACTGGTGTCTTTATTCAACCTAACTATGTACTATGTATGACTAGCGGATCTCTGTGACCATAGAGGTGCTTTGTCGAAATAGGTCTTCCAGGAAAAGTACTATCTCCCAAATTCAGAAATATACCGTTATACTCAGATAGCTCATTTCTTAGTGACTCTAAATCGCACTTGTAAACTAACCACATCCACCTCAAAGGATAATTTCTCCAGGACCCTCGACAAACACACTGGCTACATTTAAAAGATTTACAGTATTTTATCCTCGAATTCTCTTAACCAGTTTTACATGCAAAAACGGGAGCAAGTTGTAGAAATCAGCTTAGAAGTTGAAGAATGGAGCAAAATGACACAATGTGCATCCAGATCATATCTCGTTGATAGAGGCAAACTATAAAGTCTTGATGTGGTGGTACATGGTCCCAGTGAGGGTAGCAGCCTTTGTCCTGGGAGCCTCCCCACAGTGCTTCAGAGGGTGGACATGCCCAAAAGTGCGAAGGTTCTGGATACGAACATACAATTTCATATATTCATTGACCCAAGTGATCTCATTAAATCACCTCTACAGGCACTGCTGGGACGCTCAGTGGAGGGGACATCAAAATATATTAAGAGTCTCATTGCCTTCATATTCATAGTAGCAATATCTATTGCCAAATCTTGGAAGTCCCCTACGATCCCTTTACACCTGCTAAAATCGAAACTATCATGGATAATGGTGAATGAACGCCTCTCTGAAATTCTAAACGATAAGGTAGCTTTGTTTGACAAAATATGGGACCCCTGGATTAACTATCTTTCGGCTATATAATGAGATGGGATTGGCTCGGGAGTACTTTTTTTTCCAGGGTCAGAGTGCACCCCCTTCACTATTTTCTACTCTTCTTTCTATCATCTCTTTTCTCTCTCTTCTGTCTCTCAATTTGAATTTGCTTTTCTATGGGCTCTTGGACCAATTATGGCCCCTGGGACCATTTGGAAGTTAAACTAGTAGGTTGCTTCTAGTAGTGGTAACAAGGGGAGATGGGGATTCGCCCCCCCATGCTAAATGTTGGAGTACACCTGCATACTACCTGGAATGAGAAGAGGGGCTCCGAAATTATAGCTACACTAAAATGCAACTCCCCCCTCCCCCCAAGTGCTGTACGTTTCCAGTGTGATAAGTGGGGAAGACAAAGAACAGTTTACAACCTCGTCACTCAATGTTATTCCTACAATTCATAAGTTCTACAGTATATATTGATGGTCCCTCCCCTTTTCTCTTTCTTTTTTTTTTTTCTCCCTTTCTCTTTAGTTTTTTCGGTTTAGGTTTGATCATACTATATAAATCCAATAAGAGGATGATGATACATAAAACCCCACTTAAATATAAGATAACCTGTGATGCAACCGAATCATAACCAGTTTGTTAAATGTACAATTACTTCCTACTTCAATGGTAAATGTTGATCTTGTACTTGTTAAAAAATGTTCTGAATAAAAATATTGGAAAAGAAAAATTGAGGAGCTCTATAAACACTATGAAGGATAAAGATCTGGGTCAGTCTGTGTGATGGAGAGAGGGATACCCGAGGCAGAGACCGGAGAATATCTTTCCAGATCTCTTCCGGGATGGGACCAAAATCCTGTTCCCATCCGGCCCAAGAGTGAATTGGGAGAGTTCAACAGCACCCTATATGTAACAGAGGTGAGACCTTTTGTTAACCTTTCTTGTACGATATTGTCAAAAATAGAGGTAGGGGGAAAGAGTATCTCAGCAGACAAAAACTGAGCATGCAAAGCATGTCTCAATGGGAGGAATTGATAAAACCAATTTGATTGTAAAGAGAACTCTCCCCTTAACTCTTCAAAGGACTTAAGTAGACCATTCTCGTACAGCTGAACTAAAATTGTTATCCCTTTTTCCCACCACTGAAAGTCTCTAAGAACTGAAAGTTGGGGGAGTCTATCATTATCTCATATTGGAGTATATCTAGTAGGGTATGAAATACCCATCATTTTTTTGACTGTATGCTATATTTCACACATTAACTTACAGCACACAAAACACCCCCACTTTCCCCATCTAGAACATGGAGTGGTGATCGACCCTTAAATGCATAGGAAAATAATCGTAGGGCAAGAAGGGGTAGCTGTCCGAGCTCCCATCCAGCAAAATGCTGTAATTGTAATGCAAAGAAATATATCCTTGGGTTAGGAACTGCCAGTCCACCTGCATTTTTGGGATGTTGAAGAGTCTCCAATTTAATACAGTGGGTTTTACTCCGCCAACTTAAACATCTAAATATACTATTAATCTTAGTAAAAATCCATAAAGGTATCAAGATCGGAGCATTATGTAAGAGATACAGAAGCTGAGGCATCCATATCATCTTAATTAGATTAATACGGCCTATTAACGTTTATTTCAAATTTTAACTTAGGTCTTGGAATCTAGCGAGTAGTGGAACTATGTTATCTACAATATATGACTGAGGGCAATCAAAAATAGCTATACCCAAAAATTTTATAAAAGACACAACCCTGAGCTGAGAAAGTGAAGATGGTAGTGGGTCCTGGGGGAGATCTAAGGGCATCAACATGGACTTCTCCCAATTTATGCCTAACCCGGAAAACCTACCAAACTCATCAGATGGTCTATTGATAGGTTCTCTGCGTCTAGCCACCATCTTAATGATTTTTTCACTGATTGAGGAACTTCCACCAGAGCATAAAGTTTTGAAGGTGGCGCATGTGAAACCAAGCCCACAGAACTCTGGGAATAGATGCCATCATCAGGCCTAAGACCATCATCAGATATTTTATTGCGAATTCTGGCAAAGAGCTGATATTGCTGATGTTAGAGTTAGGATTTTCTCCTCCATGAGAAACATTTTGCTCACTGTAGAATTGATCACATAGCTTAGGAACGTCAGTTTTTGGGCTGGCTGGAGTTGAAATTTTTCCAGGTTTATTAACCACCCTAAAGTTCTGAAGATGTTGATCGTTAAATTAGATACTGTACTATTTCCTCCGCTGAGTCCCCGAAGATCAGGCGATCATCCAGATAAGGTATGATCTGTATGCCTTCCGTTTCTAACACCAATAAGGCCTCTGTTAAAAATATGAAGGGCTGAGGAAAGGCCAAAAAAGAGGCGCATGTTGCACTGGAAGAACAGCATCTTTCCTGAGCTTTTTACTGCAAATCTTAGGAATCTTTTTGATTCCGTTTGGATCAGGATATGGAGGTAAGCGTCCGCAAGTCAAGGGAGATCATGAACGCCTTGGGAGACAGAAGTTCCCTTACTGTATAGATAGATTTTATCTTGAACTTCTTGTACCTCACAAAAGCATTGACTTTTTTCAAGTTCAGATTGTAAAGCAGTTGACCTGATTGGGCCCCACAATTACCATAACCATGTCTCCATCCCTGTATGTACATTAAAAAGCAAAAGAGAGGGGCAGTGGGACTTTAAATGAGGCATGGGTAGGTCTTTGAAAAAGTCTAGGATGCCTTATGTTAAATTAACTATCACCACCCCTTAAGGGGCTTAAAAGCTGTATAGCCATAGAGAAATGCTAATCAAAGAAATGCATAGACATCAATTCATGAGTAATATAATAATAATAATAATATAATGCATCATAATATACAATACATAAATCATGCACATCGAGGCACAATAAAAATAGTAGTCATGTTGATAGAAACGTTGTTTATAAACGCTGTTTGAAAATAATTGATACAAGCAATCACAGTTCTAAAATGGATATACAAAAAAGGTGAACAAGGTATTCCGAATAACAATGTTAGTAAGTATAAATGGTATACGATAGAATTCATAGATGAACCAAACTTGAAATGGCAACCCTGAGTGTAGACTCTACGCGTTTCATGGCGTTTAAAGCCAATCATCAGGAGTGGGATGCATCAAGAGATGACTAGAAAAATAAATAAAACAAATCAATAAATAGATCATTGAAGTCTCAATTAGAATCATGCTTACACAAGGTAAGGCAGGTATTTTAGAATATATAAATACACATTACCTTTTGGCAACAACCCAGTACATAACCCAACAGTCCAATTGTGGAATAATGAAGGTGGCCCTGAGAGAGCTGTCTACCCCGGGGTTGAGGCCAAGGACACACAAGGCTAACCCCCAAACCGAAAGTCTCCATGGGGGCTGGAGAATCGGAGAGGGGGTAGAGAGGAACAGCAGCCAGGGAGAGAGCCAGACAGCCAAAACACACTTCCCAAGTAGGAGGCATACATGTATGGGCCACAGATGAAGTTCTGCAATAAATGAAAGAAAAAAGAATAATGAGGAGGAGATGTGTAACAAAAAGATGGGGATGAGTGTGTCAAAAAAAAATTATATAAAATAAAAATAAAAAAATAAAATATAGAACAATGTTGTGAATGAAGGAAAGTAAAATGTAAAACCAAGCTGGCACTAGAGTGTATGTCTGACACCTGCCCCAAAAATAACTGGGTGGTGAGAACCAACAAACAAAAGATATATATAAATAATGTATACTAGCATGTTGCCAATGTGTTGGTATTTAAATGAAAGGCATAAAAATAAATAAATAAATAATGCACACCTGTGTAAAGAGAACAGGGTGGGTGGTCCTTTTTGATTGATCTCTCTTCCCCCGGGGTTGCGATGCGCCCAGCTCCTTCTCCCCCCACCCATCTCTTCAGCGATGGGGGCGGGGCTGGATCTTGGCGCATCGGCGTCATGCCCAGCATGCCGCTGGTGCGGTGTCCTTCCGACGCCGACCTGCGTTCATGCTCCCTCCATCTCACCTAGGCTTGATGGGCGGGGATGAACTGCTGCTGAGATCTCTGTGCCTCAGTTGGTTGTCTGCCCCGTCTATTTCTTTGGCCAAACGTGATTGCATGACGTTGGCTGGGACACGCCCTCAGGCTGAGGATACAAAGGTCGGGATGAGCTGGCAGTTCATTCCACACTTTTTTCTCAGGAGGAGAGGATATATGGGTCTTCATCCACACCTCAGGTAATCAGGCTGTTTCTCTTCATTATCACACACCTATTCACATCATGCCTGATTTCTCTTTACACAGGTGTGCATTATTTATTTATTTATTTTTATGCCTTTCATTTAAATACCAACACATTGGCAACATGCTAGTATACATTATTTATATATATCTTTTGTTTGTTGGTTCTCACCACCCAGTTATTTTTGGGGCAGGTGTCAGACATACACTCTAGTGCCAGCTTGGTTTTACATTTTACTTTCCTTCATTCACAACATTGTTCTATATTTTATTTTTTTATTTTATATAATTTTTTTTTGACACACTCATCCCCATCTTTTTGTTACACATCTCCTCCTCATTATTCTTTTTTCTTTCATTTATTGCAGAACTTCATCTGTGGCCCATACATGTATGCCTCCTACTTGGGAAGTGTGTTTTGGCTGTCTGGCTCTCTCCCTGGCTGCTGTTCCTCTCTACCCCCTCTCCGATTCTCCAGCCCCCATGGAGACTTTCGGTTTGGGGGTTAGCCTTGTGTGTCCTTGGCCTCAACCCCGGGGTAGACAGCTCTCTCAGGGCCACCTTCATTATTCCACAATTGGACTGTTGGGTTATGTACTGGGTTGTTGCCAAAAGGTAATGTGTATTTATATATTCTAAAATACCTGCCTTACCTTGTGTAAGCATGATTCTAATTGAGACTTCAATGATCTATTTATTGATTTGTTTTATTTATTTTTCTAGTCATCTCTTGATGCATCCCACTCCTGATGATTGGCTTTAAACGCCATGAAACGCGTAGAGTCTACACTCAGGGTTGCCATTTCAAGTTTGGTTCATCTATGAATTCTATCGTATACCATTTATACTTACTAACATTGTTATTCGGAATACCTTGTTCACCTTTTTTGTATATCCATTTTAGAACTGTGATTGCTTGTATCAATTATTTTCAAACAGCGTTTATAAACAACGTTTCTATCAACATGACTACTATTTTTATTGTGCCTCGATGTGCATGATTTATGTATTGTATATTATGATGCATTATATTATTATTATTATTATATTACTCATGAATTGATGTCTATGCATTTCTTTGATTAGCATTTCTCTATGGCTATACAGCTTTTAAGCCCCTTAAGGGGTGGTGATAGTTAATTTAACATAAGGTATCCTAGACTTTTTCAAAGACCTACCCATGCCTCATTTAAAGTCCCACTGCCCCTCTCTTTTGCTTTTTTCAAGTTCAGAATTAATCTGAATTTTCCTCAAAAATATGTGTGAGAAAAAGTTGCCTTCTGCTTGAAACTGTGGAATCAAGCTTATCGCCTTTTGCTGCAGCATGTCTTGTAACAGAGATGTCATAGCTGAGGACTTTGTTTCATCTCTTGGAAGTGTCGTCAGGCAAAATCTGTTTGGGGGTCTGTCGCGGAATTCAATCCTGTACCCATCATCAATGAGGTCCGGGATGAATTTGCTGCTCGTGATTGATTGCCATGGCGCAAGGAAGGTTTCTTGCCCACCAGGTGAGGAGAGTCACTGGGGTTTATCCTTTGGCTGGGCTGGGTTGAAAATAAATCCCTTTCTCCCACTCCCATGGTTGTGTTGCCAATTTTTGTTTTGATCCGGTTTTCTAGGATCTTTAACTTGTGGCTGCTTGAAAATTCTTTTTTGTTGTTTGTTTTCTTAGAATAGGGAAACCCTTATTCCTGTCTGCAGTCATCTCAGTTCTTTACCAAACAAGAGTTCCCCTGAAAAAGGAAGCGAGCACAACCTTGACTTAGAAGTGACATCCCCACACCCTGATTTGAACCAAATCACTCTCCTAGCTTCATTTATAAGTGCTGTTGATCTAGTCGTAAATTTAACTGATTCTGTTGAAGTATCCATGATGTAAGCTACCGCTTTGTTAAGCGTAGAAAGTGCGTCCAGAATTTCATCTCTCAGGATGTCACTTTCTAGGATTTTCAGGATGTACAATCCCTCAACCAAAAAACCAAAGTCCAAACCCATTTCTATCGTAATGAGGTTTTCCAACCAACATGCGGCAATTAAGAGAGTTGTATCCAAATACTGGCATATGCTCACCATGGACCCCTCCATTGGTCCTTTTGTACCCACTACCCCGGCATTCACCTACAGGCGAGCTGGATCCCTTCAAGACCAGCTGATCTGTAGTAAATTCAATGGGGGGGGGGGGCAAACGTAACCCCTGCAAAAACAAAGGCACCTTCACGTGCGGTGGATGCAACTACTGCAGGTTTCTCAACACCTCCAAAAACGTTACTTTGCCCAACGGCGAACCCTTCAAACCCAGACATTACACCAACTGCAAAACATGTGGGAAAGTTTACCTGCTCACATGTGAATGCACCAGCTTTTATGTAGGGAAAACCATTCAGCAGTTCTGGCGCAGGGCCTACAGACACATTACAGCCATGCAAACCTGTAACCCCAACTTACCACTTGGCCGACATGTCACCAGTGTACATGAGGGCATTTGCCCCAAATTTTGCTTCATACTCCTTGATTGTGTGCACACCGGCATGCGCAAAGGAGATGTCAACAAAACACTGTTACAGCTCGAGCAGAGGTGGATCTTTAGATTAAGAGCCACCCAACCCCCAGGACTGAATGCCTGCATATCTTACAGACCCTTCCTGAAAGGTTTCTCATCAGGGGGCTCCAAGTGGGAACCCGATGAGGTTCCCCCCTAGCCCCCCCTCCAACCTCTATAGGTCTTGCTTTTCAACTACCTCTTTTGCACGGCCCCACAGTGATCATCATGGACCGCTTTTCCCCTTTTGTATCAAATACCCCCCTGTTTTTGTATATTTTGTATATAATGTACATAAGTTCTCTGTATATGTATACTAGAATATGCATATAGAATTTTTTTCTCATACTAATGCTACTTATATTTACAAACTGCCCTAGTGCATATTGTATATTCCAATATTCTTGTTCACATATTTATTCAATCATTTTTTCTATTTATTCAGTGCTCTGGTTTTCCCCTTTTTGTGTCCCCTCCTGTTGTTCTTGACACTTGACCACACTGAGCTCGCCCCCTCCCAGTTGTTGGATGGCCAATCCATCCCAGATACAGCGCCAGGCTATTCCCCACTCGGCGCAGGGGGCCGCTTGGTGCAGTGTTTGTTGTCACAGGCGGGGTCCCCACAAGCAGAAGATCCGGGTCGATCTCCCGACCTGGTTCTCTTCCGGTTCGTGTGTCGCGGGCCTTTGGCGCGGGTTTGGGTCCCACCCCCGTGCACCACACGTCACCCCGCCGGGGGTTTTGCATCACCGTGCCCGGAAGTATACACACACTCTAGCCGCGATCTCCATGGGGGCCGATATGCGCGCCCCAGGCTCGGGGGGCGTCTACCTTACACCCATTGGCCACGCTTGCGACCTATCGCGAGCCAGGCCACCCTATTTGAACACACCTACTCATCATTTACTCCTAGGCTTCTCTCATGTCTCCACGTCTGCTCCCTGACACCGCACCTCTCCTAGGACCTGCATCAGGTAAAACTCTTCCCCATGTACTGCCATCTGGTGTCTGCCAATGGGCAGCCCCAGACCTAGATCCACCTTATCCCACCTCTCTATGCCTGGACCTTACTCTTACATTGTCTTCCAGGCCAGATACCCCAAGCCCCCCCTGGTTGGACCCTGGGCTAGGCACCCATCCTTTGGTGCCTCTGGACAGCCGCCCTGCTCGTACTCTTGGTGCGAGCCACTCCTTCTTACCCTGCCCCCACCAGTGACCTCCCCCACACCAGGCTTCTCTCTGCCTGGGTGTCAGGCCCTGCCACAGTGGTCAATTGCAAGGGCTCCCTCCTCCCAGTGCCGGCTCTCCTTATAGACTGAACAGGATCCTGCCCATACGGCATCAACCACCACCTCCAGGTATCCTCTGCCCTTTTATTTCCTTTCTTTCTCATTCATTCATGCATTTTTGTCATTTAGTTGTACACAATTACACATGCACGTGGGATGAGTGCCACTCATGGCCCTAGGATCCCCTCAGGCGTGTATACAGCCTCGCCCTGACCCTCCCACACCCCCATTCCTTTGCAGATTGGAGTTCCACTCCAGGACCTTCTATCACATCCAGTGGTGTTTTTTGATGGCCTCTATTGGGGAATACCCCCCTGGTGGCTCTACTGGGATACGGTTCACATGGCCTGCCCAACCTGGACCAGGAGCAAGCACACATTCAGTGTTCAGTGGTGATATGTCCCTCCCAACGTTTTCCTTGAATGTTTTTAAATGGAGGCAGTAATATATATATATTCCCCCAAGCAATACTAGCAGTAAGTCAGTACTTACCGTTATCAATTGTTTTCACCACAATAGTCTTTTCTCATGTTGACTATGATTGTTTAATGTTTCACATTTGGCTCATAACTGTCTCTTTAATTATAGACATACCTCTGTTTGTGCTGATTCCAATCAGACACCCCTGAAGAAGAGTATCTCTCAAAACGCATCGGGTGTGTTCCATATGTACCGAAGTTGTATGATTGTGAATCTCTGTAACTGTATTGCAATTTTTTATCTGTAGTATGCATCCTGTATTTCCCTGTACATCCACCCTGTGTATTGTAGATTTGTTTAGGTCTATACACAATAAATAACACGTTTTATTGCAAACATTATACTCCTCATACTCCTTATTACTCCAGAGTAGGTTCTCCTTTTAAAGTTCCGCAAGAAGAACAAATTTCCATTTGCTCCTCTTTAAAAGAAAATTGTATCTTTGAATTTTTGGGGAAAAAAAAAACGATTTTCTTTTTCGGTTCTTTCCATTCCCTGAGAATCATGTCTTGGATTGGAAAGGTCTTTGCTTGTTTTGTTTGCAGACCTGCGTATAATTGATCCTTATTCTCTTCCACTCCTAAGCCCAATGTATCATAAATGGCCTTCAGTAATCCCTCTGTGTCTTCTGAGGGAGACAGGAATCGCTTAAATTTAGTCACTTATTCTTTTTTTAGTTCTCCTTCCTCTGATTTTGTGTCAGAGTTAGAACTTTCTCCCAACTCTTCCAAAGTACCCTTGTAAAGATTGCATTGCTACAAACATTTCTTTCTTCATTGTTTCCAGTAAACCCTTGAAGAGAGAACCAGCCTAAAGTTTTTTTTAAATCAATAAAATAGAATTTTATTGAGTAGAATACAAGGCATTACTTGGTACAACTGAAAGGCATACAGTCCATAAAAAAAAACCTGGAGATGTAATCATCATAATGGAAAATGAATTATAATAACTGCATAGCCGACTAGCTTATCAAATGAACAACTGGCATTGCAAATTACCTTGTGTTCAATACACTATCAAAGAAGGGTAAACAAATAAAGAAAAGAGAAGAAAAACAGCTAGAAGTTAACATCAATTACCGTATTTTTCGGACCATAAGATGCACTTTTTTCCCCAAAAATATGGGGGAAAATGTCTCTGCGTCCTTTGGTGCGAATATACGACAGGCACTTCCCCTGCCGCCACCGCCCCCATCACCATGCTAGACCGGAAGACAGACATCCCAGGCCCCCGCGAGCGCCGGGCGATCTCCTGGCTGGGCCTGACACCCGCTGAGAAGACCGAGCACCCGGAGCAATGGCACAGGTCAGGCTGCATTAATGGCAATGGTCAGGCTGCATTTCTATGGCGATGGTCAGGCTGCATTTGTGGCAATATTTTAGTACACCATATGGTTCAGAATATTTCTTTTCTTGTTTTCCTCCTCTAAAACCTAGGTGCGTCTTACGATCAGGTGCGTCTTATGGAGTGAAAAATACGGTACTTTGTTTAAAAGAAATCCTAATTCCAACATGTCACTGTCAAATATCTCATAAGGCCTAACATCGCTTTCAGGTTGCAAACAGTCCCATATTATCACTCAGCTGAAGCCAGTTCAGGACGTTATCTAGCCCAGCAGTAATCTGTCCAGAACCAGCTGCAGGGGTTCCACTTCTGGGGAATTTAACCAGCTCTGCCAGATTTTTTTGGTGAGATTATTTTTGGTGAGTTCCTATAATAGGTGTCCCTTTCTCATACAAGGATAAGCACTGTGCCTCCTTTGGGATTTGTGCCAAAAGCCTAAGGCAGGCAATCAGTTTCCTATCTAGGTAAAAAAGTCTTGTGAGGGCAATGTACACCGAAGGGGGATACAGTTCGTCAATGAAACTTCCCAACAGACACGTTAGCGGGTCCACAGCCAGTTGAACTTGATATATTTTGTTAATTTTTGTTATAACTTGATTCCAATATCTCACAAGCTTGGGAATCTCCGAGCATGTTGATAAAGGACAGCATGTCTGACATTAAGGACATATGGAAGTCATTTTTCTACCCCATTTATTTAGCTGTACTGGTGTACGATATACTCGGTGCAATATAAACAGGTGTGACAGTCTCTGTACCGTAGGACACCGACACCAGAGGTCCCACCCCAAAAATGTGATCCCGCTGTTCGCCATCAAGGGGACTGACATCTCTCTCCCATCCCTCCCGGCAGGGCAAAGGTCAAGGGCTTGAATATGTGATAAGAGATGTGTATAGATTCGAGAGATTATACCCTTTTTCTCGGGATCAGTATATATGGATTACAAGAACATGGAGTCCTCTAACTTCAAATTAACATGTGTACTCTGGCACCGCATAGCATGATGTAGCTGCATATATTAATAGTGATGGCCCTTCAACCTCGGAAACTCCTGTATTAGCTGAATATATGTTTTCATGAATTATTTAGCACTTGGGTGATGTATCTAATCTCCGCCCTTTCCCACATTGGGTGTTTAACAACCTTAGCCAATTTTTTAAAAAAAATGGTTCTGCAAAATAAGCATCTGACGAAGAACCCAGTTAAGACTAATCTATGCTTGACACTTCTCCAAATTTTCATCAACAGCCGAACTGTGGGACAGTGAGATGGGAACATAGGGAAACCCATTTCCATATGGGATAATGCTGTGTAACTGGTGTTGGGACTAAGTAGCAGACCCCCGAAAGAGTCTGCAGCTGTAGTTAGATCCCAGCCTGTAAAGTGTTGTAATTGGGCTGCAAAGTAGCCCAGTTACAGTAGTTGCGGGACAGCCAATCCACCCCGATCTTTAGGAAACTGCAGAGTGGCAAATTTAATGCAAGCCACTCCACCTCTCCAAATGAGCCCTGAACTGTGAGTCTATACGGTGGAACCAGTAATGTGGTATCCAGATAGGAGCTTCCGCCTGCTAAAAATGCCATCCTGGGCTTTACAGCAATGGCCGCCGTGCATGAGCACACTATCCACCGTATCATGGCCGCCGGGCTATGCAAACATGGCAGCCGGCCATAGGAAGTCAGCAGGCACTAGGGGAAAGGGCAAAATGTCCGCTGGCTGCGTGCACGAGGCTACCAAGGACCCAGGAGGGATCACTGTAGCCCAGCAAAAAAAGCCACCTGAAGAAGAGGGGCCCAGTGCCTTCCTCCCCCCGATAAGCACAGCACCCAGCGGTGCGCACCCCCTGCCCACCAATACCCTCTACACCATCGCCCCAGGACTAACCATGGCACCACACTACCCCATTTGGAGGGGGGCCATCCACCCCAGGGAGAGAGGTGGAAGGGAAGAAGAGAAGCCTGCGTTCGCCACAAACCCACCAAGGGGAGAGTGGGACATGTACTCACCGTACCAGGAACCGGGCGGGAACCTCCTCACCACCAAAGTGAGGGGCCTGTTGGCCATGAGGGATGCTGGGACTCGGGCCGAGACCCGGTCGTATGCGACCTTGCGAGACCTAACTTGCAGGGCCAGCCCCCATCCAGTGGGCCTATGTCGTGGCCGACCCAGCACTTAGCTGTGGTCTGCATGCGCTCGCAGGCCAGACTGGGGAGACCACTGGATCTAGTGTCCAGCCCGTCAGTTGTAGGTCTCACTGAAAAAAAATTCAGGAAAAGAGGCAGAAAAAAACTGAAGGCCTATAGCAGAGAGGGGGGTGTATACCACCTAGGACTGCCCATAGGCATAGCCAAGTCTTTCTTTCTGCCTAGTGTCCTTCCCCTTTTCAGGTGCTGACCTAGTCAAGGTCTTTAAGCTTACGCATAAATACTGTGTTTCTGTAGCAGTGCAAGAAAAGAGCTACAGAATATTGATGCTGTGGTACCGCTACCCAACGTTGCTCCACAAAATGTACAAAACAATCTAGCCGAACTGCTGCAAATGTGATCACTCATTGGGATCCATGCTCCACACCTGGTGGGAATGCAAGCCCAAACAGTTTTTGGGCATGCATTTTTCCCCATCTACAATGCTGATGCAGACTCCCATACACCATCAATTACCCTACTTTCCTTACTCATGGCCCTTTTTTGGTTCAGAAATGGAACCCATTGCGTTTCTTCCTAATTGCGGCCAGGAATGAGATTGCGAGGCACTGGAAATCGGTTGATACCCCCACGATCACTGAATGAATTGACAAACTCGCTCATAAATAGTGCCTGGAAGCACTGATAGCACATCATCATGACAAATTTCCGTCTACATGGCCACATATGGTCTATCTAGATATCCTTTTCAGACTCTCCAGTTTCAAACTGCTTTCTCTTGATTAAGGATTCTTCATGTATCGGGTGGTGTGTCCCTTACCCACACTCATTCCCCCCCCCCCCCCCCCCCAACTACTTTTCTCACCCTGCTTTGTCCTCTTTAGCCATCAGCATTTTATTTTTAGACAGATATTCTATATCAGATATGCAAGAGTTGATGATTACCATCCAAAACCATTACGGAGACCTCTCAAATGAAGTTGGTTACTTCTACTTTTATATGTTCTCCGTTTTGGGGTTTACTTAATGACTATACCTTCTCACCTTTTTTATTTTTCAGTATATCCACAATTCTAAGTGGTTTCTCTCCGTGTGATCTTTTGGTTTCATGGCTCCAGAATGACTATGGAATGACATTTGATCTCTGTATTTATATTCTCATTTGAAACACCTTGATGAGGCCTTTTCTTCTGCAATGTTACTTGTATATTTGAAAAAGGAATACAACTTTATTCATAAAGAAAAAAAGGTTAGGTGCTCTTTAAGGAGACATAAGGGGTCTATTAATCCCCTGATGTCACCTATAGACCCAAATGAAGCACCCATGGAAGTGACTGGGTGGCTTTACAGTCAGCTGAATAAGCATAGCTGATTGTAGAAAAAAAAAAAAAATTACCCCATTTTGGAAAGTAGACACCTCAAGCTATTTGCTGAGAGGCATGGTGAGTATTTTGCAGCTCTCATTTGTTTTTGAAAATGAAGAAAGACAAGAATTTTTTTTTTCTTTTTTCAATTTTCAAAACTTTGTGACAAAAAGTGAGGTCTGCAAAATACTCACCATACCTCTCAGCAAATAGCTTTAGGTGTCTACTTTCCAAAATGGGGTCATTTGGGGGGGGGGGGGGGGGGGGGGTTGAACTGTCCTGGCATTTTATGCAAAACATTTAGAAGCTTATGTCACACATAATCCACTCTTCTAACCACTTGAAGACAAAGCCCTTTCTGACACTGTTTACATGAAAAAAAAATTTTTATTTTTTTTTGCAAGAAAATTACTTTGAACCCCCAAACATTATATATTTTTTTAAAGCAAAGGCCCTACAGATTAAAATGGTGGGTGTTTCATTTTTTTTTTTCACACAGTATTTGTGCAGCGATTTTTTAAACAGATTTTTTTGGGAAAAAAAACACACTTTTTTTTATTTCAATGCACTAAAACACACTATATTGCCCAAATGTTTGATGAAATAAAAAAGATGATCTTAGGCCGAGTACATGGATACCAAACATGACATGCTTTAAAATTAAACACACTTTTTTTAATTTTAATGCACTAAAACACACTATATTGCCCAAATATTTGATGAAATAAAAAAGATGATCTTAGGCCGAGTACATGGATACCAAACATGACATGCTTTAAAATTGCGCACAAATGTGCAGTGGCGACAAACTACATACATTTTTAAAAGCCTTTACAGGTTACCACTTTAGATTTACAGAGGAGGTCTACTGCTAAAATTACTGCCCTTGATCTGACCTTCGCGGTGATACCTCACATGCATGGTGCAATTGCTGTTTACATTTGACCAGACCAACGCTTGCGTTCGCTTTTGCGCGAGAGCAGCGGGGGACAGGGGTGCTTTTTTTTTCTTTATTATTTTTTTTGCTTTTTTATCTTATTTTTAAACTGTTCCTTTCATATTTTTTTTCTTCTTAATCATTTTTATTGTTATGCCAGGGAATGTAAATATCCCCTATGATAGCAATAGGTAGTGACAGGTACTCTTCTTTTTAAAAAAATGGGGTCTATTAGACCCTAGATCTCTCCTCTGCCCTCAAAGCATCTGACCACACCAAGATCGGTGTGATAAATGCTTTCCCAATGGCACTGTTTACATCCGGCAAAATCTAAGTCATGAAATGCTCGTAGCTTCCGGTTTCTTAGGCCATAGAGATGATTGGAGCCATTCTGGTCTCTGATCAGCTCTATGGTCAGCTGGCCGAATCACCAGCTGCATTCTCACGTTCCCTGTTGGGACAGGACAGCCAGAGAAAAACATGGAAGACGGTGGGAGAGGGGGGGGGACATTCCCTCCCACTGCTTGTAAAAGCAGTCTAGAGGCAATTAGCCACTAGGATTGCTTTTACATGAAAGCCGACCACTGGCTGAAAAGAATGATACAAGATGATACCTAAACCTGCAGGCATCATTCTGGTATAACCACTCAAAGTCGTGAATGGCATACCTGAAAACAAAAAATGGTTAACAATAAAACACAGTAAACAGTAAAGTATAAATAATTACATACCTGAAAAGTAAACATGATAAAACATAACAACAATAAAACATTGCAGAATAGAATACAGTAAAAAAGAGCAGAACATAGAGAGAGAATAGAGCGAGAGAGAACAATAAAACGACAACTATTTTGTTTTTTTTATTTTATATATATATATATATTTTTTACACTTTTTTTGTAACTTTTATAACTGTAACCGGTTCTAGGTTCGGGTCTCTCAAAATGCGATGGCATCTTAGGAGACCCTGTGAAAGTGTGCCTAGTCTGTGCAGTGCTGTACCCTACGCTAAAAATTAGTGCATGGTAGCGTTCAAAACATTCACCAATGCAAAGACCCAGGATTGTCAGGACAGGGAGGGACAATATTAGCGGGTGTCACGCCTATATCCGCGCTTGCTGCAGACACGACATTTTTTTGGGGGGAGTTCGTTGGCTAGGGGGTACTCGGGAGGACATAAAGAAAATGCCTCTCATGCAGCCACTGCATTTGGTTGGGGATGTGAATGGGGGAAGTACGGGAGCTGCAGAAGTGGTGGGTTCCCAATTAGGATTGGCGAATGCAGCAGGAAGGGCACTATGGGCACGACAGGCCTGTGTTTGTCTTCTTCTTGGTGGCAGCGGGACACTACTTGTGCTTGCCACCCAGCTTGAACTGCACTTATGGGACTCGCCACGTCACCAAGTGTTCCTGCAGTGCTGGTTTGACTACGACCGGGGTGTACCTAGGCCGCTGGCGCTTGCCAGTTCCCCAAAACGCTACCAAAAAAACTGTTAGCGATCGCAGGGATCAGGCCTGACTCTGCGAACGCTGCAGTTATGCGTTTAGTGTTTTGTAAGTGTCAGTGATCGATCGATACTGCACTTGGGTGGGCTGGGTGGGCGGAGGGGCAAAACGCAGGTGCTAGCAGGTATCTGGGCTGATCCCGCTAACACTGCGTTTTTGGGAACCCTAAACTGCTGGGGACGCTAGTATAGATCTGATCGGATCAGATATTGATCCGTTCAGATACTATACCACTAAGGGAGGCGTATGGTGCGTGCGTGGGTGTTAGCGCTACTGGCGCTAACCTGACGCTGCCTGGGGCGACACAGACCCTATCTGACCCTAAAACCTAACTTATATCACCACCGGGCGATCAGGGGGCTAAACCTTTATTAGGTAATAAACGGCGGGTGCCCTGACAATATAAAAAATAAACTAACCAGCGTCACCCGTAACAGTTATACGGTGATCATTGGTGAAAGGGTTAACTAGGGGGCAATCAAGGGGTTAAAACATTTATTAGGCAGTATATGGGGGTCCCCTGTCGGCGAAACGCTGATGGCGAACCTAAATATTTACCTCCCTAACTAGCGTCACCAGTGACACTAATACAGCAATCAGAAAAATTATCGCTTAGTGACACTGGCGATGGGGGGTGATCAAGGGGTTAAACTTTATTAGGGGGTATCCTAGACCTAAAGGGGGCTAACACTAACTGCCCTACCACACTAACTGTCGCAAACTGACACCAATGCAGTAATCAGAAAAACAAAAACAAAAAAAAACTGCTTGGTGTCAGTGTGACGGGGGGGGGGGGGGAGGGGTGATTAGGGGGTGATCGGGGGGTGTAAATTATGCCTGGCATGTTCTACTGTGTGTGTGTGTGTTGGTGGAACTCACTCGGATGTCTTCTCTCCTCGGCAGCGGAACGGAAAATACCGAGCCGAGGAGAGATGACATCACTTCCTCTGCCTCTGTGTACTAAACAGAGGCAGGGGAAGATTCTCATTGGCTGGGAGCGATCGCGAGGGGGGGGCATGAATGGATGGCCTCCCCCTCATCTCTGTACGCTCCCAGTCAGAAGCCGACCGCCTCGGCACGGGGGGGGTCCGATCGGACCCCCCGCCCACGGCAAGCAATCACGTACCAGGTACGTGATTTTGCCTGCCCGTGCTATTCTGCCGCAGTATATCTGCGTTAGGCGGTCGGCAAGTGGTTAACCACTTCAGCCCGGGAAGGATTTACCCCCTTCCTGACCAGAGCACTTTTTACAATTTGGCACTGTGTCGCTTTAACTGCTAATTGCGCGGTCATGCAATGCTGTACCCAAACTAAATTTGCGTCCTTTTCTTCCCACAAATAGAGCTTTCTTTTGATGGTATTTGATCACCTCAGCGGTTTTTATTTTTTGCGCTATAAATGGAAAAAGACCGAAAATTTTGAAAAAAAATGATATTTTCTACTTTTTGTTATAAAAAAATCCAATAAACTCAATTTTAGTCATACATTTAGGCCAAAATGTATTCGGCCACATGTCTTTGGTAAAAAAAATGTCAATAAGTGTATATTTATTGGTTTGCGCAAAAGTTTTAGCGTCTACAAACTAGGGTACATTTTCTGGAATTTACACAGCTTTTAGTTTATGACTGCCTATGTCATTTCTTGACGTGCTTAAAATGCAGGGCAGTACAAAATCCCCCCAAATGACCCCATTTTGGAAAGTAGACACCCCAAGGAAATTGCTGAGAGGCATGTTGAGCCCATTGAATAGTAATTTTTTGTCCCAAGTAATTGAATGACAAAAAAAAAAAAAAAAAAATTTACAAAAAGTTGCCACTAAATGATATATTGCTCACACAGGCCATGGGCATATGTGTAATTGCACCCCAAAATACATTTAGCTGCTTCTCCTGAGAATGGGGATACCACATGTGTGGGACTTTTTGGGAGCCTAGCCACGTACGGGGACCCGAAAACCAATCACCGCCTTCAGGATTTCTAAGGGCGTAAATTTTTGATTTCACTCCTCACTACCTATCACAGTTTTGAAGGCCATAAAATGCCCAGATAGCACAAACCCCCCCAAATGACCCCATTTTGGAAAGTAGACACCCCAAGCTATTTGCTGAGAGGCATGGTGAGTATTTTGCAGCTCATTTGTTTTTGAAAATGAAGAAAGACAAGAAAATTTTTTTTTTCTTTTTTCAATTTTCAAAACTTTGTAAAAAAAGTGAGGTCTGCAAAATATTCACTATAACTCTCAGCAAATAGCTTGGGGTGTCTACTTTCCAAAATAGGGTCATTTGGGGGGGTTTGTGCCACCTGGGCATTCCATGGGCTCCGAAACTGTGATAGGCAGTTAAGAGTGAAATCAATAATTTACGCCCTTAGAAAGCCTGAAGGCGGTGCTTGGTTTTCGGGGTCCCGTACACGGCTAGACTCCCAAAAAGTCTCACACATGTGGTATCCCCGTACTCAGGAAAAGCAACAGAATGTATTTTGGGGTGTAATTTCACATATTCCCATGGCATGTTTGAGCAATATATCATTTAGTGACAACTTTGTGCAAAAAAAAAAAAATGTCTTTTTCCCGCAACTTGTGTCACAATATAAAATATTCCATGGCTCGACGTACCTCTCAGCAAATTGCTTGGGGTGTCTACTTTCCAAAATGGGGTCATTTGGGGGGGGGGGGGGTTGAACTGTCCTGGCATCTTATGCACAACATTTAGAAGCTTATGTCACACAACACCCACTCTTCTAACCACTTGAAGAAAAAGCCCTTTCTGACACTTTTTGTTTACATGAAAAAATTATTTTTTTTGCAAGAAAATTACTTTGAACCCCCAAACATTATATATTTTTGTAAAGCAAATGCCCTACAGATTAAAATGGTGGGTGTTTCATTTTCACACAGTATTTGCACAGCAATTTTTCAAATGCATTTTTTGGGGAAAAAACACGCTTTTTTAAATTTTAATGCACTAAAACACACTATATTGCCCAAATGTTTGATGACATAAAAAAGATGATCTTAGGCCGAGTACATGGATACCAAACATGACATGCTTTAAAATTGCGCACAAACGTGCAGTGGCGACAAACTAAATACATTTTTAAAAGCCTTTAAAGGTTACCACTTTAGATGTACAGAGGAGGTCTACTGCTAAAATTACTGCCCTTGATCTGACCCTCACGGTGATACCTCACATGCATGGTGCAATTGCTGTATACATTTGACGCCAGACCGACGCTTGTGTTCGCCTTTGCGCGAGAGCAGGGGGGGGGGGGGGACAGGGGTGCTTTTTTTTTTTCTTTATTATTTTTTTGCTTTTTTATCTTATTTTTAAACTGTTCCTTTCATTTTTTTTTTTTTTTTTTACTTTGTAAAATTCTGTTTATTGAACAAATAAAGGAGATTACATACAGTATGAAATCCTGACATACATTACATTCAATATCTAAAGCTTAATATATGAACACAAAATAAAAAAATAAAAAAACTTTCCCCCCATGTAGATATCATATCGAGTAAGACATTCAAATTGGTATCGTATACATTCTGTTATGTTATTTTGACTCCATTTATCTATCGTGACCTCAATTTGTAATACAATGTAGTGTAGGGACCCCAATCGAGAACAGGAGCACCGTAAATGTAAGGCCCGTAAACCGGGGTAACCTAGAGCCTGTCGATGCAGGTATCTGGGGAGCTGAGCCACCTCTCCCACACTTTTTCATATTTGGTAGGGCATCCTCTATGGGAGTAAATTATTTTCTTATATGGCAGAGAGTTATTTATTTCTAGCACCCATTGTGAAAATTCTGGTGGCGTGGGTCTCATCCATACTTTGGCTATTACCTTACGAGCTGAGAAGAGAGATTCATGTAAGAATATTTTAATAAATTTGTTAATTTCCGGGTCGGGAAAAATTCCCAGTAAGCATGGTTTTGGTTGTAGTGTGATGGGCGAGCCTATGGTATCATGTAGGAATTTTATAACCTGAGACCAAAACTGTTGGATCTTAGGACAATGCCATATCAGGTGAAAGAAAGTGCCTGTGGCGTGGTTACACATTGGGCAGTTAACAGATTGGTTCCTCTTGTATCTTGAAATCCTAAGTGGCGTGAGGTATGATTTGTGTGTGATGAAAATCTGTGTGAGCCGGTCTGATATTTTAGGGGATACTAATTTACATGTATCTAATGCATCACTCCACTCATCATCTTCAATAGCACCTATTTCATCTTCCCATTTAGTTTTCAGAGCATATGCTTGAACAGTTGCCTGTGGAGTAGTTAACATGGCATAGAATTGAGAGATCATTTTTTTGGGATCTGGGAATTTTATAGCGGCCATTAATGGGTTGTCTTTTAGGGTGAGTTCATCTGTGGGGTATTGTGTATGAAAAGCATGCCTCAGTTGTATGTATCTAAAAAACATGGAGTTGGGTAATGCAAATTCCGATTTTAAAGTTTCAAATGTTTTCAATCTCCCATTATTTATTATGTGTGTCAAGTATATTATTCCTCTAGCACTCCATATCTCGATGTCCTGCATGCGTCTAAACTCTGGGAGGGACTCATTGTGCCATATGGGAGTATAAATGTTCGGTGATTCAATAGAAAGTTTTTTTGATGCTATATCCCAGATTTTCTTATATTGGTATAGTAAAGATTTACGGTCCGTTCCCAAGCCCTCACCAGCTCTCCCCCCCATCATTGATAGTAATGGGTCTAGAGTCTGTTGTATCCATTTTGGGCATAAAAGAAATAGAAATCTGTTCCGGTCTATTTTGTCAATGTGGAAAATTTATGAAAGCTGGGATGCGAGGTAGTACATATTGAAGTCAGGAAGTGCCAGTCCAGCTAGGTCAGTAGGGTTCTTCAACTTTTGCCAAGGGAGTTTGTGCCTAGAATTACCCCAGATGAACGGCTTAAGTAGAGTTTCCATTACTTTAAAGTGTCTGAGTATCAGGTATACAGGTGAGTGCCAAATCATGTACAGAATTTTTGGTAGTAGGACCATTTTTATTAGGTTAATTCGACCCGTCACTCCAAGTGGAAGACGCGCCCATATCTGTGTTTTCTGTTTAATCATATCGATCAGTGGTGTTATGTTGAGGGAGATATAGTCTGATGAATCCCGAGTTGTTTGTATTCCTAGGTATTTTATTTTGTCTACTTTCTGCAAAGCAAGTGTGGTCCTGTCTCGGTTTAGTGGGAAGCTATCTAAAGGGAGTATTTGGGATTTATCCCAATTAATCCTTAGGCCAGAGAATATTCCGAAGCGTTTTATCAGGTCTAAGGCTATTGGCAAGGATTCCTGTGAGTCGTCCAGATACAGCAGGGTATCATCTGCATATGTGCTGATTTTTTCCACTACCTCACCCCTCCGGAGTCCCACTATACCCGGGTGTGCTCGTATCGCAATTGCCAATGGTTCCGCTGCCAGGGCATATAACAATGGCGACAGAGGACATCCCTGTCGCGTGCCTCTAAATAGGGAAAATTGATCAGATGGCCAGCCATTTGCCACTACTCTTGCGACTGGGTTTTGATAGAGGAGTTGGACCTATTTTATAAATCTGGGACCAAATCCAAAACGAGCTAGGCAGGTCCAGAGATAGTTCCACTCGACGGAGTCGAATGCTTTGGCTGTATCCAGAGCCACAACCACTCTGGACCCTGGATTGTCATGCGTTGCTTGTAGATTGATAAACAATCTGCGGAGGTTAAAAGATGTATTTCGCCCTGGCATAAAGCCAGCCTGGTCTTCGTGTATTAGGGACAATATAACTGTATTTAGGCGCATGGCTAGTATTTTTGCTATTATTTTTACATCCACCTGTAACAAGGAAATAGGGCGGTAAGACTCCGGAAGGTGCGGGTCCTTGCCGGGTTTGGGAATTAGTACTATAGTAGCCTCCCGCATGGACGCTGGCAAGTCAGAGTTATTAAAGATAGAGTTGTACAGTTTTAGCAGTCGGGGAGCAAGTGTTTCTAAATGAGAGGAGTAGAACTCTACTGGTAGTCCATCGGAACCAGGGGCCTTAGCTTTGGGGAATTCCGCAATGGCTTTGGTGATTTCTTTTGCTGTCAATGGGGCCTCTAAAATCTCTATTTGAGCTTCCGTTAGGTGGGGGATAATAATATCATCTAAAAAAGCTTCCATTATAGTATTATCCGTTGGGGCCTTGGAAGTATAAAGTGTAGTAAAGAAGTCTCGAAACATTGTTGTGACTTGGTTAGGTTCTGTCATAAGAGTGCCGTCAGGGGAATAAAGCGATATTACAACTGGGGGTCTGTCTTCGTGGTGTACAAGATAAGCTAGTAGTTTGCCTGCTCTTTCCCCTTGCTCAAATAACTTTTGTTTTTGGAAAAAAAGTTTTCTTTTAGATTTTTCGTACAAAAGTTGATCAATGACCCTAGAGCAAAGCTTGAGATTGTTTGCCTTATCTGGAGTGGGGTCTTCTGTAAATGCCTTTTCGGCTAAACGCAGATTCTCGGTGGCCGCAGTAATAGCTGCCCCAGAGGAACGCTTTATTTTGTTAATGTGAGTGGTAAGTGTCATACGAGTGTGCTTCTTGAAAGCTTCCCAGACTATCTGAGGGGACGCTGAGCCCTCATTGGTCTCAAAAAACTGTGACCAGTGTGAGGAGAGATCATCATCTGCTGGAAAAAGAGTTAGCCAAAAAGGGTTTAATCTCCAAGAGAATGGTGGTCTATTATGATGGATGGAGAGTTTAACCCAACATGGGCAGTGGTCAGATAATGATCTAGGAGAAAATCCTGCATCTATCAATTTGGGAAGGAGTGTTCTAGAAATCAGTATTAAGTCGATACGAGACATAGTACGGTGGGACGCGGAGAAGCACGAATACACCCGGGATGAGGGGTTCCTGCATCTCCACGCGTCCACCAAACCAAAATCCTGCAATAATCTTGCAAATCTTGTTAGATGCTGAGGGGCGTTAGGTATAGAGGGGCTAGTCATTCTATCTAGTGCAGGGTCCAAAACATTATTGAAATCACCCAACCACATCGCTGGTATATTAGGGTGTAAGGCCATAAAATTAAACCCTTCTACAAGAATGGAGGTCTGAAATGGTGGAGGTATATAGAATGCCATTAATAAGATCATTTCACCATATAGCTTAGCTTTTAGAAAAACATATCGACCTTGTGGATCCGATGCTAAGCCATGGAGCTCAAACTGGGTGTGTTTGGCAATAAGAATGGAAACTCCTCTAGAATGTGTGGTGTGTACAGAATGGTATGTCCATCCCAACCAAGGGCGTTTGAGCGCTCTTTGAACAGATCCCTCAGCATGTGTCTCTACCAAAACCATTACATCTGCTCGTTGCTGTTTGAGTAAAGCGAATACCGCAGACCTTTTAATTGGATCCCTCACCCCACGTACATTCCATGTGAGAAATGTCAGAGCAGCCATATGGTAAGATATTTGAAATATTGAGCTCCATGACTTCCATCAACCACTAAATATTGTTTGAGATTTAACATGGTCAAATACAAAATAGGGTGAAGTTCTGTATTTCCAGCGTCTGGTAGCCAGCGTAATACAAGCCTATTGAGCCAAATATAGGGGTTTCGTCTTACATTGTGGTATATATTACAATCCCCCCTCCCTGCCCAGCACATTCCCCAACTGGTGCGGGCTTTCCCCCATAACTGCCAACATGGCATGAACATTGTCCAACCTGCAAAAAGAGTGTGGTGAGCAAAAAGAGTAAAGAAAATTGCTAGTGTTGCCAGGGCAGAGAGAGTAATCCTCATCTCCGCGATGGCAGCAATTACACACTGTATGACGTCACGTGTTGCAATCCATCTTGGGTTGGATATGATAGGGCGAAACTTCGCTGCATAACAAAGCATATTGTAGAACTGAGCCCACTTACTGCAGTGAGCCCATTAGCCAATAGCCTTCCTCCGCCGGAGAGGTATAGCTTGAAAAATATAAAATAAAATAAAAAATAAAAGTTATAAAAAAGTAAAGGGATTAGGATTTCACTCCAGACATGCCTTTCGTGTATCCTGTCTCTCTATCAGCTTTTTGTCCAGGTATATCTTCACAAACAGGGGAATAACGTGTGTGCTTAACTGGCCTCTGCCGCACCAATAATCATCCAAACGGCACACATACACAGAGGGCCTTACCGACATCTAGTGTTAATGAATCGTGTGCAAAGTTTTAACCGCTTCAGGGCAAGTATAGCAGAGAGCAATGTCCACATGCAGTCTATTGCCCCATCTTACTAGCACGAATTAGGCAGGGTCATCCTACGAATGAGACTCTATGCATCTCTTCGTTCCAGCCACGCAATGGCTTCCTCAGGATCCTCAAAGAAATGGGCTCTTTTTTCTCCTTCCACTCGCAAACGGGCTGGAAAGAGCATTGCATATTTGATATTTTTAATACGTAGGCGGCGCTTCGCTTCCATGAAGGTCTTGCGCTTTCTTTGTACTTCTGCAGAAAAATCTGGGAAGACAGCTATCGTTTTATTGCCGAAGGGGATATTGCCTTTTTCACGACTGAGACGTAATATGTTATCCCTGTCCCTGTAGTTCAGGAATTTGGCGATAAAGGTGCGAGGTGGTGCGCCCACTGGTGGGGGTCTGCCTGACATGCACGTTCGACGGTAAATGTAGAGGAAAATGCTGCTCTGCCGTATGTGTCACATAATAGAGTTTCCAAGAACTCCGGGGGGTCCCTTCCTTCTACCCCTTCTGGGAGGCCTATGAATCTGAGGTTGCATCTCCTGATTCTATTTTCAAGGTCATCTTGTTTCTGTAGGAGCTGGTTCACCTGCGCCTGCATGGCCTCGCTAGAATGCTGAAGAGGGGGGAGGGAGTCCTCCATCATGCTAATCCTAGTTTCTGTTTCTGTGACCCTCTCCCTGAGCTTCTGGAAATCCTGTCTCACTAAGGAGATGTCCACTTTAACCTCCTCTATTCTGGCTGTGAGGGAGGATTGGCATGCAGCAATAGCTTCCTGACAAACAGTGATTGCTTCTAATACCTTGTTGGTGTCTGCATTTACTGCCGTCTCCTCTCTCCTCGCGGCGCCGCCATCTTGGCCTGGGGAGTTCCGCTCCTGATGGCGGTACTGATCCAGCTTGGCTGTCGTGGTGGCCGTTTTTTTTGGCGGCGACATGGTGCTTACGCTTGCCCCGTGTGGGGTGGTGTTTTTGGGGCGTCTGGATGCGGTGGTGTCGGCAGGATATGCAGGAAAGGATAGGTGTCCGGCGGAGCTCAGCGTCTCATTCCATGCCGCTTCAGGCCACGCCCCCCCTTTCATTTTTTTTAATCATTTTTATTGTTCTCAGGGAATGTAAATATCCCCTATGATAGCAATAGGTAGTGACAGGTACTCTTTTTTGAAAAAATTGGGGTCTAATAGACCCTAGATCTCTCCTCTGCCCTCAAAGCACCAAGATCGGTGTGATAAAATGCTTTCCCAATGGCGCTGTTTACATCCGGCGAAAGTCATGAAATGCTCGTAGCTTCCGGTTTCCTTGGCCATAGAGATGTTTGGAGCCACTCTGGTCTCTGATCAGCTTTATGGTCAGCTGGCTAAATCACCGGCTGCATTCTCAGGTTCCCATTTGGGACAGGGGAGCCAGAGAAAAACATGGAAGACGGTGGGGGGGCATTCCCTCCCACTGCTTGTAAAAGCAGTCTAGAGGCTAATTAGCCGCTAGGATTGCTTTTACATGAAAGCCGACCACTGGCTGAAAAGAATGATACCAAGATGATACCTAAACCTGCAGGCATCATTCTGGTATAACCACTCAAAGTCCAGCAACATACCAGTACGTTGCTGGTCCTTGTTGGGCGTATATTGTAATCTTTTTTTTTCATGCAGCCTGTGGGCTGAACGAAAAAAGGAGATTGATCAGTGGGTATGCCTACCATTAGAATACCTCCCTTCATCCACCCACTTCTAATGATGGGCATACATGCACCATTTATATATGCCGAAGCATGGGTGCATCCGCCCCAAAAGTTAGGAGCAAATCGCTCCTCTGCCCCTGCTGCCCCCATGCTTCGGCATATATCACCTCTGCTGGAGTCACGGCTTTATATATCGTGGGAGCAAACGCTGTTGCTGTCAAGATAAATAAATCCGCGCTGCAGCTGAATGGCGTACCTGAAGACAAAAAAAATGGTTAAAAATAAAACACAGTAAACAGTAAAGTATAAAAAATTGCATACCTGAAAAGCAAACATGATAAAACATAATAATAAAACATTGCAGAATAGAATACAGAAAAAAAAGAGCAGAACAATAGAGAGAGAATAGAGAGAGAGAGAAAAATAAAAAGACAACTATTTTTTTATTTTATATATTTTTTTGTGGTTTTTTTTTTACACTTTTTTTGTAACTGTAACTTTTATAACTGTAACCGGTTCCAGGTTCAGGTCTCTCAAAATGCGATGGCATCTTGGGAGACCCTGTGTGCAATGCTGTACCCTATGCTAATACTCAACTAGTGAATGGTAGCGTTCAAAACATTCACCAATGCTAACACCAGGATTGTCAGGACAGGAGGGACAATAATAGCGGGTGTCACGCCTATATCCGCGCTTTCTGCAGACACGACATCTTTTTTGGGGGGGTTTGTTGGGTAGGGGTACTCGGGGGGACATAAAGAAAATGCCTCTTATGCAGCCGACTGCATTTGGTTGGGGATGTGAATGGGGTAAGTACGGGTGCTGCAGAAGTGGTGGGTTCCCATGTAGGATTGGCGAATGCAGCAGGAAGGGCATTATGGGCACGTTTGTCTTCTTCTTGGTGGCAGCGGGACACTACTTGTGCTTGTCACCTCACCAGCTTTAACTACACTTATGGGACTCGCCACGTCACCAAGTGTTACTGCAGTGCTGGTTTGACCATGACCAGGGTGTACTGGGCCGCTGGTGCTTGCCAGTTCACCAAAACGCTACCAAAAAAACTGTTAGCGATCGCAGGGATCAGGCCTGACTATGCGAACGCTCCAGCTATGCGTTTAGTGTTTTGTAAGTGACAGTGATCGATCGATACTGCAACTTGGGTGGGCTGGGCGGAGGGGCAAAACGCAGGTGCTAGCAGGTATCTGGGCTGATCCCGCTAACACTGTGTTTTTGGAAACCCTAAACTGCTGGGGACGCTAGTATAGATCTGATCGGATCAGATATTGATCCGTTCAGATACTATACCACTAAGGGAGGTGTACGGTGCGTGCGTGGGTGCTAGCGCTACTGGCACCAACCTGACGCTGCCTGGGGCTGGTGCTTGCCAGTTCACCAAAACGCTACCAAAAAAACTGTTAGCGATCGCAGGGATCAGGCCTGACTCTGCGAACGCTGCAGTTATGTGTGTTTACTGTTTTGTAAGTGACAGTGATCGATCGAAACTGCACTTGGGTGGGCTGGGCTGGGCGGAGGGGCAAAACGCAGGTGCTAGCAGGTATCTGGGCTGATCCTGCTAACACTGCATTTTTAGGAAACCCTAAACTACTGGGGATGCTAGTACAGATCTGATCGGATCAGATATTGATCCGTTCAGATACTATACCACTAAGGGAGGTATATGCCATACCTCCCTTAGTGCATGGTTATCGGAACTGGCGCTAACCTGACGCTGTCTGGGGCGACGCAGACCCTATCTGACCCTAAAACCTTAGTTGTATCACCGCCGGGCGATCAGGGGGCTAAACCTTTGTTAGATAATAAACGGCGGGTGCACTGACACTATAAAAAATAAACTAACCAGCGTCACACGTAACACTTATACGGTGATCACTGGTGAAAGGGTTAACTAGGGGGCAATCAAGGGGTTAAAACCTTTATTAGGTAGTATATGGGGGTCCCTGACGCTATAAAACGCTGACAGCGAACCTATATATTTACCTCCCTAACTAGCGTCACCAGTGACACTAATACAGCGATCAGAAAAACGATCGCTTAGTGACACTGGCGACGGGGGGTGATCAAGGGGTTAAAACTTTTAGTGGGGGTTATCCCAGACCCAAAGGGGGCTAACACTAACTGTCACAAACTGACACCAATGCAGTAATCAGAAAAACAAAACAAAAACTGCTTGGTGTCACTGTGACAGGGGGGGGGTGGGGGTGATCGGGGGTGTAAAGTGTCACTTGGTGTCACTGTGACAGGGGGTGATCGGGGGGGGTGTAAAGTATGCCTGGTGTGTTTTACTGTATGTGTGTGTGTTGTGCACTCACATTCGATGTCTTCTCTCCTCGGCGCTGGAACGGAAAATACAGAGCCAAGGAGCGATGACATCACTTCCTCTGCCGCTGTTTACTATACAGCAGCAGAGGAAGATTGCCATTGGCTGGGAGCGATCGCGAGGGGGTGGCCACGAATTGATGGCCTCCCCCTCAGCACGGATCGCTCGGGGACAAAAGCCGACCGCCTCGGGCACCGGGGGGGTCCGATCGGACCCCCCGCCCGTGGGAGGCAAGTAACGTACCCATACGTTACTTTGCCTGCCCGTGCCATTCTGCCGCAATATATCTGCGTGAGGCGGTTGGCAAGTGGTTAATGTAAGTGCAAATCCAGATCCCACCTCAGGTTTAACCCCTGAGGCGATCTAGTTTTTAATCTAAAAATCCACCATGCTTCTCTCCTCAGTAGCCTTCTCTCCCTGTCACCTCCTCTGGGCGAGTGAGACAATCGTTCTATTCCTCTAAAGCAGAAAGAGGAGAGATCGCCCTGGTGACATTCCCTAAAGTGACGCGTTGCATTCGAAATATTTCTAGCGTTTGGGTTAATTGTGTCACAGTAGTGTTCCCCTATACGGGCTCTCAAAGGACGTGTGGTACAGCCTACATATTGGAGGCTGCATGAAATACAGGTGATCAGGTAAATTACATAGTTTGTGCCCCAGTTGATGTATTGCTGTATAGTAAAATCTTCACCTGTAGCTGTGGCAACAAATGTTTTACCCAGATCACACAAGTTACAGTACCTACAGGTTTTTATATTACAAGGGTAACTGCCAGGATAGGAGAGCCAGGTGGGTTGGCATTGTTTGGATGAAAATAGACTAGGTGATAGTGCAGTCCCCAGTGTGGGCACACATCGGCTAGAAAAAAGGCAACCTGCTTGCAGAATTGCATTTAAATCTTTCTCTGTATGTAATATTGGCAGATTCTTTTTTATTATTCTATTTGATTATATTCTTGGGAAAATGTGGTTACAAATGTAATGGGTTTACCGGTTTTTCTATTTCTAAAGTTGTAAGGTTGATGAGGTTTGTTATTATTTTTATGCTCTCTCTCAGTTTTAGGCTTATCTGACAATAATTATTCTCGGTCCATCATCAAAACCCTTTCTAGTCCTTGGTATATAACAGATTCGTTATAACCTCGGTCCAATAAGCGCTGATGGAATACCCTACATTCTAGTTCAAAGGTTGAGTTTGTTGAACAGTTAAGTTTAGCTCGAATAAGCTCCCCATAAGGGATGGCATTGATGGTGTGGGATGGATGACAACTGGTTGCAAAAAGTGTAGTGTTACCAGAGCAAGGTTTCCTATAGGTGCATGTTGAAACATCACCTGTAGTTGGATCGCCCTTTAGGGTAATGTCTAAAAAGTTGATACTGGAAACATCATGCTCAATTGAAAAATGTAGATTTAATGGATTATCGTTCAGAAATTTCAAAAATTCATGCAATCCCATAATGTCACCATCCCACACCATCATCGATCATCGAAGGTCATCGATCAAAACGACCATACCAAACAATCTACCTAACAAAACTTGTTCCTCCCACCAACCCATGTAGAGGTTCGCCATGGACGGTGAGAATCTAGCACCCATCGACGCCCCACAGCGCTGGACATAATATGCACCATCTAATAAAAAATAAATATGCTTTAATAAAAGCTCAACGCTTAACAGAATAAACTCCTGTAGCTCCTGAGAGTAGGAGCTGTAGCGTTGAAGATGATATTGGATAGCCTGCAATCCAGCGCTGTGGGGGATCGACGAATAGAGTGACCTCACGTCCAGTGTAGCCCACACATAGGTGGATATCCATTTGACAGATGTGATATGGGATAGGACTGTGCTCGTATCTCTGATGTAGCCGGGCAATCTGTATACCAAAGGCTGTAGGTGCCGGTCTACCCATTCTCCCAAACACTCACATAAAGAGCCAATTCCAGCCACAATTGGTTGTCCCTGAATGAGACGATCAAGTTTATGAATTTTAGGGAGATGATGGAATACCGGCACCACAGGTTTATCCACATAGAGATACTCAGCAGTTTTGGATGACAGAACTCTCATACTAAAGCCCAACTGTAAATGTTTTAAAAGAGTTGATTGAAAAACAGTAGTGGGGTTGTTAGACAGGGGTCCATATGTGTCACTGTGCTGTCTAATGGCTTCAGATCTATATTGTTCCCTAGTCATCACCATTACTGCTCCTCCATTATCTGCTTCCTTTATCACTAACCCTTTATTGACTTTTAATTGCTGTAGAGCCTCTTTCTCTTGCTTTGAGATATTAGTCTTTCTAGATGTTGAGCTACGTTGTTTCAGTTCTATCAATTCCCCCTCTATTACAGCCTGAAAAGTGTCTATAGTAGAGTTTCTCGCATTTCCAGGGTAAAAAAACTTATCCCCATATTGTGATGTACTGCACGAAAGCTCCATAGGAGCCCATATGCGATTCTGAATACAGCTGTTCTAAAGTTAATGATGCAGATAAATCCTGAAACATAAAGGAAACATGTGGGCAAACATCTTGTTCTACAATTGATTGGTTTTGGCCAGATTCACTCACCATCTCTGATGTCAGTGGGTCATCCACCTGTTTGTCAATGCCTCGCAAAAGGGTTGCTGGGAGAGAACAAAACTTGTTCCTCCCACCAACCCATGTAGAGGTTCGCCATGGACGGTGAGAATCTAGCACCCATCGACGCCCCGCAGCGCTGGACATAATATGCGCCAAATAAAAACGGACGATAGAGGAATTAGAAACACAGATTACACAGATCAAAAGGACTAAATACCTCCGTGATGTGGATGTTTACCAGAGCAATACAGTTTACGAGTGGGGGAGGAGGAGCAGAAGCTTCAGCTCTACACCACTATCTATTCTCAGGAGAAAACACAGATCTGTTTGTATAATTAAGAAAGTGGGCTTCAGCTCACTGGAGGCATCGGATTCCTTATCTGAAGTTTCAGATACAGCTGAGGGGGATGGCCTGTCCCTCTCTGATACTACTGCAGCTCTGAGAATATCTACTCCCCGAATCTCTTCAGACAAGGTTTTTCCAGTGGAAGTGTTAACCCCGAGGGGTCAAAAAACGCAATGTCTGCAACATACTACCAGCAGCCGAAGAAAAAACAAACAACCAGAAAACAGGACACTGCAAGAAAAGGCAAAGGCGAGGGGGGCGGGGGGGGGGGAGACAGAGATCGGCGATATCCACAGAGAAGAAATAAATAAGTAGTGAATTATCAACCATCACCTCAGTAGTTAACTTAACGGATAAGGTTTTGACTGATTCTGTCTTGTCTTGATTCTGTTTTGTCACGGGGTCTATCTTTTTCGCCCACCTATCACTTTGATATTTTTAATACCATTTGACACCAACAGGTTTGTCAGGAACCTCTTACTGCAAAAACACTTTCAACAAGGAATTGACGAACAGGTTGACCCACTGACATCAGACATGGTGAGTGAATCTGACCAAAACCAATCAATTGTAGAACAAGATGTTTGCCTACATGTTTCTTTTATGTTTTATTATTTTATGTTATCTGCATCATTAACTTTAGAACAGCTATATTCAGAATCACATATGGGCTCCTATGGAGCTTCATGCAGTACATCACAATATGGGGATACGTTTTTTTACACTGTAAATGCGAGAAACTGTACTCTAGACACTTTTCAGGCCGTAATAGAGGGGGAATTGTTACAACTGAAACAACGTAGATCTGAAGCCATTAGACAGCTCAGTGACAGTGACACATATGGACCCCTGTCTAACAAACCCACTACTGTTTTTCAATCAACTCTTTTAAAACATTTACAGTTGGGCTTTAGTATGAGAGTTGTCATCCAAAACTGCTGAGTATCTCTATGTGGATAAACCTGTGGTGCCGGTATTCCATCATCTCCCTAAAATTCATAAACTTGGTCGTCCCATTCAGGGACGACCAATCGTGGCTGGAATAGGCTCTTTATTTGAGCGTTTGGGAGAATGGGTAGACTGGCACCTACAGCCTTTGGTATACAGATTGCCCGGCTACATCAGAGATATGAGCACAGTCCTATCCCATATCACATCTGTCAAATGGATATCGACCTATGTGTGGGCTACACTGGACGTGAGGGCACTTCTCACTGTCCATGGCGAACCTCTACATGGGTTGGTGGAAGGAACAAGTTTTGTTCTCTCCCAGCAACCCTTTTGCTAGGCAGATTGTTTGGTATGGTCGTTTCATTGATGACCTCGTGATGGTGTGGGATGGTGACATTATGGGATTGCATGAATTTTTGAAATTCCTGAATGATAATCAGTTAAATCTACATTTTTTAATTGAGCATATTTCCAGTATCAACTTTTTAGACATCACCCTAAAGGGCGATCCAACTACAGGTGATGTTTCAACATGCACCTATAGGAAACCTTGCTCTGGTAACACTACACTTTTTGCAACCAGTTGTCATCCATCCCACACCATCAATGCCATCCCTTATGGAGAGTTTATTCAAGCTAAAAACGTAACTGTTCAACAAACTCAACCTTTGAACTAGAATGTAAGGTCATTCATCAGCGCTTATTGGACCGAGGTTATAACAAATCTGTTATATACCAAGGACTAGAAAGGATTTTGATGATGGACAGAGAAGAATTATTGTCAGATAAGCCTAAAACGGAGAGAGAGCATAAAAATAAAAATAATAACAAACCTCATCAACCTTACAACTTTAGAAATAGAAAAACGGGTAAACCCATTACATTTGTAACCACATTTTCCCAAGAATATAATCAAATAGTCAGAATAATAAAAAAGAATCTGCCAATATTACATACAAAGATTTAAATGGAATTCTGCAAGCAGGTTGCCTTTTTTCTAGCCGATGTGCGCCCACACTGGGGACTGCACTATCACCTAGTCTATTTTCATCCAAACAATGCCAACCCACCTGGCTCTCCTATCCTGGCAGTTACCCGTGTAATATAAAAACCTGTAGGTACTGTAACTTGTGTGATCTGGGTAAGACATTTGTTGCCACAGCTACAGGTGAAGAGTTTACTATACAGCAATACATCAACTGTGGCACAAACTATGTAATTTACCTGATCACCTGTATTTCATGCAGCCTCCAATATGTAGGCTGTACCATACGTCCTTTGAGAGCCCGTATAGGGGAACACTGCTGTGACACAATTAACCCAAATGCTAGAAATATTTCGAATGCAACGCGTCATTTAGGGAATGTCACCAGGGCGATCTCACCTCTTTCCGCTTTAGAGGAATAGAACGGTTGTCTCACTCGCCCAGAGGAGGTGACAGGGAGAGAAGGCTACTGGGGAGAGAAGCATGGTGGATTTTTAGATTAAAGTGGAGAGCCACCCTAAAAAAAAAAAATTGCATGAAAAATCCTAAAAAAAATAAAAAAAAACATTTGAAAAAAATGTTTTAAACTTACCTAAACCCTTGTTGCTAGGCAGTCTTCCTAATCTGCCTCTTCCTATTGCGGGGCGTGTCCTCAGTGAGCGGCCCCATTGTCTTCTGGGAACTGTGCCTGTTTCCCTTACTTAGGATGGCGGTGCCGGGACCTGAGAGCCGAGGGACAGGTCGGCCTTGGGCGGCCGACATCGCGGGCACCCAGGACAGGTAAGTACTTATTTAAAGTCAGCAGCTACAGTGTTAATTTATTTTTTTCAGGGACGGAATCCCGCTTTAAAAACTAGGGGTTAAACCTGAGGTGGGTTCTGGATTTGCACTTACATTAAGCATGCCTCTCCCCAGAGCCTCCTCTTTCTTTCTCTCCTCTGGTGTCTTTTTCACATACCTGGATTATTATTTTTATTTTTTACTTTTTGTATCTAATGCTTTTTGTATTTCATGGTGTCTTTTAATCATGTATATGTGCATTAGTGCATGCATAAGTGTGTGCACACACATGTACTTATTATCACTGTAAGGTGTGTGACAAATAGTGGCATATGAATCACCCAATATGCAGTATAGCCGATTCCCCTTTTTTGGATAATTGCCTGTAGTCAATTAAGACAATTAATGGGTGGAACCAGTGATCCTTGGAGCTACAATTTTTTTCCCCAAAGTTTCATGTCTGTAATGTGGTTATGACTAAGGCCTTATAGGCTGAAACGCGTCAACTGTTCTCATTTGCGTTTGGGCACTGTGGCTTGTCAATAAATATTACACTTTTTAAGAGCAATCACCGGAGTGCGGAACATCTTTTCCTCATTTCCCTACTCAGCCAGCAAAAGATAAAAGTGTAGCGCTATAAACTCGACAAATGTGTACATCAAAAACCCATAAGTGCATATGTACATATGGGTTTTTGATGTACACATTTGTCGAGTTTATAGCGCTACACTTTTCTTTTGTTGTTATTTTTACCTTGAGTCTATAGGTGTGTTAGTTGCTATCCCAGTGTTCTTTTTGATCTAGCGCAGCGCTGTACTTATCCTTTTATCTGTCCCTACTCAGCCAGCAACTGTGGATCGAGCACCCGGGATCTCTGCTTTCTATGTGATGTATGGGTAGTAGCATTGACTTTTTTGTTTATATACTTGTAGTAGTCTCCCAGCCTCAATGTGGAAGTAGTAGGAAGTAGTCTCCCAGCCTGTGACCGAACCTATGCCATTAACAATTGGCCGTGCAGGAGGTAGTTGAGAATTCTTATGAATATTAGGTAATGTATAGATTACAGGAATTCTACATGCACTGGGATTCAGGTATCTTTTTTCTTTATAATAGCTTTAGTTTTAAAGCCCAGTTGAACTAAAGAGTTCAACTGGGTTTTATATGATTTTGTTGGATCGCTCACCATTTTTATATGACGGAGAAGGATCCACATATAAAAGATTGGTGGGTGAGCCAACGGCATTATATAAAACCCAGTTGAACTCTTTAGTTAAACTGGGCTTTAGAACTAAAGCTATTAATTATAAAAGAAAAAAGATACATGAATCCCAGTTTAATTTATTAAGAGTGGACATCACCCACCTTGGATTAGGAATATACCGAAAAGGTCAAATGTTGAGGGTGAGATGTAACTGCAATAAACAGGAAGACTTTATCTTGCAGGTGAATGTTCTTAACCACTTTAAGACCAGCCTCGTTTTGGATTTTAGGTGTTTACAAGTTTAAAACAGGTTTTTTTGCTAGAAAATTACTTAGAACCCCCAAACATTATATATTGTTTTTTTTCTAACACCCTAGAGAATACAATAGCGGTCATTGCAAAACTTTTTTTTGCACCGTATTTGCGCAGCAGTCTTCTAAGCGCACTTTTTTTGGAAAAAATTCACTTTTTTGAAAAAAAAAATAAGACAACAGTAAAGTTAGCCCAATTTTTTTTTATATTGTGAAATATAATGTTACGCCAAGTAAATTGATACCCATCATGTCACGCTTCAAAATTGCGCCCGCTCGTGGAATAGCGTCAAACTTTTACCCTTAAAAATCTCCATAGGCGACATTTAAAAAAATTCTACAGATTGCATGTTTTGCGTTACAGAGGAGGTCTAGGGCTAGAATTATTGCTCTCACTCTACCGGTCGTGGCGATACCTCACATGTGTGGTTTGACCACCGTTTTCATATGCGGGCGCTACTCACGTATGCGTTCGCTTCTGCGCGCGAGCTCGTCGGGACAGGGCGCTTTAAAAAATTTTTTTTTTTTATTATTATTTATTTTACTTTATTTTATTTATTTTTTCACTGTTTTTAAAAAAAAAAAAATTTTGGATCACTTTTATTCCTATTACAAGGAATGTAAACATCCCTTGTAATAGAAAAAAGCATGACAGGTCCTCTTAAATATGAGATCTGGGGTCAAAAAGTCCTCAGATCTCATATTTAGACTAAAATGCAAAAAAAAAAAAAAAAAAAAAAAAAAAAAGTCGTTTAAAAAAATGACACAAATAATTGTGCCTTTAAGAGAAGTGGGCGGAGCCGTCTTAATGACGTCGCTCCGGCCGTCACATGGTATGGAGACGGGTGGGGGCCATCTTGGCCTCACTCATCTCCATACCGAGGAAGTGACAGGACCCGATCGCCTCCGCCGCTACCGACGGCTCCGGTAAGCGGCGGAGGGTGCGGGAGAGCGGCGGGAGGGGGGGTGGCACCTCTCCCGCCGCCGATAACGGCAAACCCGCCGCAGAGACCACCATTATCGTGTACGGAACCGCCCGCTGAAAAGATGGATATCTCGGTTGTGGCAGCAGCTGCTGCCGTTACCGAGATATCCATCTTCAAAAAAATGACGTATATATACAGTGGGCGGTCCGGAAGTGGTTAAAGAGAAATTTTTACAAAGGTTATAGGGAGGATGTTCTAGATAAAGCAATTAATGAAGTAGCCAACATACCCAGAACCCAATGCATTGTTAAAAAGGATCAACAGCCACCTTCTGACCAACATCAGTGGGGATTTATTTAGAATTTTCATTACCAACATATGGAAATTGAAGAAATATAAAAATATTGGTATATTCTTTGTATGGATAGGGATTTAGGTCCGGTCCTTCCAAATCTTCCTAGGTTATATAGAATATAGAAAGGCTCCAAATTTTGGTGACCAGGTGGTAAGAAATATTTTAGATCCACCTGGCCAACAAAAAAATACTAATGCCCCGTACACACGGTCGGACATTGATCGGACATTCCAACAACAAAATCCTAGGATTTTTTTCCGACGGATGTTGGCTCAAACTTGTCTTGCATACACACGGTCACACAAAGTTGTCGGAAAATCCGATCATTCTGAACGCGGTGACGTAAAACACGTACGTCTGGACTATAAACGGGGCAGTAGCCAATAGCTTTCATCTCTTTATTCTGAGCATGCGTGGCACTTTGTGCGTCAGATTTGTGTACACACGATCGGAAATTCCGACAACGGATTTTGTTGTCGGAAAATTTTATAGCCTGCTCTCAAACTTTGTGTGTCGGAAAATCTGATGGAAAATGTGTGATGGAGCCTACACACGGTCGGAATTTCCGACAACAAGGTCCTATCACACATTTTCCGTCGGAAAATCCGACCGTGTGTACGGGGCATAATTGATTTAAAAGGTTTTTTATCTGTGTAGAAAATGCATTTCATGTGGAAGGGTAAAAAATAGTAATAGGGCCATATCTAGCACTACTAATATTGATGATGAGTCATTCTCTAGAGATGAATTGATCACATACAATACCTCACATGTGGTTCATTTTGTTGTGGTGTCCATGTTGGTTGTATTATGTGGGGAGGACTAAAAGTCTCCTCAAAATTTGCATTGCTAAACATGTAGCCAATATAAAGAGAGGGTTTAAAAAGCATAGTGTGTCCCTTCACTTTAGGGAGAACAATCAAGATCCCACACTACTGTAATTTTGTGGGATAGATTGACTATTTCCATCGTGGAGGGGCTCCAATCGAGTTAGGGACTTATCACAGTGGATTTTTCTATTAAAAAGTTTAACCCCTAGAGGGTTAAATATTGAGCTGGCTCTCAACTGTTTCATAAGTAATTTCTTTTAATTTAAGTCATGATTTAGTTAGGAATGGGTTCCTCAGTTTTCTAATATTTATATATTCCTTTTGTTAGTGCATTGTTATAGTAAGTATAACTTTTATAATATATACAGCTAATTTACATTAATAGCTACAATCGGTTACAGAGTAGCTTTGGTTTTGTGTTGTCTTTCATGTTATTAGTATTATCATAGATCAACATATTATCTATCCCACAACATAAGTGTAAGCAGAGCAAGACTGTGCATATCATGGTTGCGGGGACATGGAGCTAGCGCATGCTCGGGACTTGGCTGTACAGCAACCATTAGTGATACATAGTTACATAGTTAGTAAGGTTGAATAAAGACACCAGTCCATCGAGTTCAACCTGAGCGAGTGTGGGTGCGTGTCTAGAATTATCCCTATTTCTTTTTTTTTTTAATTTAAGGTACCCATATGGCTCTGTGTCAATTTCTACGCAGCGCTCCACACATATATCACCCACTCACATCGGTCCCTACCCTCAAGGAGCCCACATGATGTTGGACACAATACCGGAAGTGATGATCCAAGGGTTACGATTTTTGCGTGGGTGAGACACACTGTTCACACACGCTGGTCCGCTGTGACCATGTCATGCCAGTTCCTTGCTGCTGCAGTGGATTTGTTACATGCCCTCATTTATTTGATTCCATGTGAGTGTAATGTTTGAAGCCTTATTGGAATAAACTTTCAAACGATAATGCACTATTGGAGCACTTTGTTTCTTTATATGTGAACTTTCCATGAGATCTACTTTCAAGATTGGATATCGATGGATGATTTAACACTTTGTGGGTTGTCGTGTATTTGCACAGCATGAGAGTGCAAAGCACCTTCATTTGGAGAGTGCACATCTAAAGGGGAGCGGCATCACCATTTGCACACAGTGTGGTGGATGATGTTTTAAGTCAATCCTTTTATACTAGTGTAAAATCCCACTGAGCCTTCACGCTTGTTTAATGGGCTGTTCATTCATACAATTCAAAATTACTAATTTATGTTAAATCGCTCAGTGACAAGTGATTATTATTATGTATGATTTACAGTCACTTTAACTCACAGTGCCTGTATTTACCGTTAATTCACACGGTAAATGCTTATGAGTATTTTCATATGTATGATATTTATGAAAACATGCAATGTCAGCTTTGTCATTACTACATAGGAAATGGGAAACAAATGTGCATGTATAGCCAAAACCTTTAAACTTTTTTTGGTAGGGAAGGCTTGGATCACCCGATATGTTTTTTTATGGTTGTCTGTGTACTATGTGGGTCATTTCACACTCTCATGCCTCAAATAGAGGCAATGTCTCCAGTACAGAAAGTGATTTTACAACTGTCACCAGAACAAGAGGTGAGGATAAAGCTTCCAAAGGGGTCACTGCAAAAACCATTCCCTTCACTCTAAAGAAATATCCTTTTACTCTTGCATCTCTAGGACAGGAAGCAAGGGGGATCTCTCCATCCAGACAAACAAAAATTAACACAGATAGCAAAAAAAATAAACTGAAGGGTTTATTTACTAGAAAACTGAAGAAAAAAAAGTTTTGCCTTTGCAATTATTCATGAGAATATTTCAAACAGGACAGTTTGTTGGGATATCATTTGCTGGTGGAGGAAAACAACCATTATGGTTTTCTCCACCAGAAAATTGAAGCTACTTTCACTTCAGGAGAAAATTTTGAGGTTCTTTTATTGAAATTAGAATATACATTGGGTTTAGTCCAAATATCATCTTTAAATGGGAACACAGTTAAAATTTTAGCAAGTTGCAAATTTTCAGAGGATTTGTTCAGAGGCAGAAGAGGACATATCTAATAATCTCCATGCTGCATAAGGATTAAGCTCATCTTGATCTCTGCAGAGTGCCCACACGTACACATTGCGCAAAACTTTATCCTAGAAAGACAGAAAAAAAAACCTTTAATGCATAATAATTAAAATACAAATATAAATACTGTGGCAGCTTTTAAGACAAAAGAAACCAAAAAGTCATCATTCTATTAGAATGTATTATTGTTTTTAAATACTCTATTACATAATCAAAGTATACATAATTATAAAAAAATAGGATTTTTGTACTTACCGTAAAATCCATTTCTTTGAGTTTTTTGACGGACACCAATTCAGAACCATAGCGTTATATTGCCCCCTACAGGAGTATAGGACACTAGGCAGAAAAAAGACTTGACTACGCCTATAGGCAGTCCTAGATGGTATACATCTCCCTCTCTGCTATAGGACATCAGTTTAGTAACAAGCAGTGTCAAGAGTATTAAAACTCCATAGAGGGGTGGGTGCTGTGTCCGTCAAAGAACTCAGAGAAATGTATTTTACGGTAAGTACAAAAATCCTATTCTCGCTCCTTAATTGACAGACAAAGCGCTTCATATTCAGAACCATAGGGACGTCCCCAAGCAGTGCCAAACATGAGGGGTGGGACAACAAAAAAAAATCCCAAGACTAAAACACAAAAAGCCAAACGGGTAACAGGAGCCCAACCTAAACAATACACCCCCAAAGAGGGAACAGACCCTCTAAACAGCAGTCTGCAAAACCTTGTGGCAAAAAGAAGCATCCGCAGATGTCAAATACACCCACATTTTTTTTAGTGAAAATGTGCACCGACGACCAGGTGGCCACCTTGCAAACCTGCGCCATCGATGCCGGAAAGCCAAAGAAGTACTAAGCACCCGAGTAGAGTGCGTGGTTACCAGGAAAGGAGGAACCTGACCCTTGATAGAATAGGCCTGACTCAGTCTCTCTGATCCATCTGGAAATGGTCGCAGAATAAGCGGACAGCCTTTTCCTTGTGTATATAGTGTCACCGGCGCAAAAATCAAACAAAATAAAAAAATGTGTAGGATTTGCTGCAGTTATAAATTTCCCACTATGTGGAAGAAAATTATATTGGTATATAGAATAACTGCGCCAACCCCAAATTTAATATTTGTATCTGTGACAGTGAATACTGTGTACATGTCATTCATTAACCACTTCAATACAGGGCATTTTAACCCCCTTCCTGCCCAGGAAGCTTTCAGCGCTGTAACATTTTGAATGACAATTGCACAGTCATGCAACACTGTACCCAAATTCAATTTTTATAATTTTTTTCCCCACAAATAGAGCTTCCTGCGGTTTTTATTTTTTGCTCTATAAACCAAAAAAAGAGTGACGATTTAAAAAACAAAACAAAACAATTTTTTACTTTTTGCTATAATAAATATCCCCAATTTTTTTTACAAAAAAGTTTTTTTTCTAGATTTTATGCCAATATCTATTCTACATATTTTTGGTACAAAAAAGAATTGAACAAAGCGTATATTGATTGGTTTGTGCAAAAGTTATAGCGCCTACAAAATAGGTTATTGATTTATGGCATTTGTGTCGATTTGTGTGTTTACACACAAAACCACGTTCCTGCTCTGTCACGAGAGTTTGTGGGTGCCCGGTGGACATTGCGGCCGTCAGGCACGCACATCGGCTCCTCGGTGACGAGGTGGACACACGCGCCCCCTATACCACCGGGAAGCCGAGGGTGTCATATGACACCCACCCAGGTTGGGAGATCCCATCTGCAGACGTCATATGACTACGGGTGGGGAAGGAAGTGGTTAAATTAAGCACATACAATGAACATAAAATATGCACAAAAAAGTATATCCCCACAAATTGTAACCACAGGAAAAAAATTATTATAGATCTAAAAAAAAAAAGTCCCAGTGATTTTCCTTTTCACAAATAGTTAAGCCCACGTGCTCAAGTTTCAAATCCGTGTTTATATATTCCACCAATTCGTGATGCACCACTACCTTCCAAAATTTTCACTCACCAGGAAACAATCAAAACGCCTCAATAAATGCCTGGATCAGTTGTTTCTTTTGCAGAAATATGCCATGGGTTTCCCAGCGGTTGTAGCAATATTCATTCCAAAAATCTCCACCTTTGAATGATCTTAAATCCTCATAGAAAACGGCCATCATTGCGCAACATTCCTTACTTTATTTTTCTTTAAAATGTGTATCAAATATGCACTCACATGATATGGAGCCTTTAGACCGGAACTGAGTCTATCCAGCGTTCCGAGTGAGGCCTACGTCCGCCGTTCTGTCTCCAGGATTCGGCATGCGGTGCAAGCCTCGGTTTCGTGCGGGTTAGGGACAGGATGTGACGTTGGCCTTACTCACTAGCCTCTACGCATTTTGCATCACTCATGTGTTAGCATTTTGCTTAAGGTATTTATGCCCTTATTATATTTTGTTTTACCAATCGGCTTTCTGTGAAACCGGAAGTTCGCTTTCCGACATTTTGGTTACTTCTGCTTACTAACTTATTCACCCCTTACTCAATTTACTCCAAAAAACGGAAGTACTGTTTGCATTTGGTCACTGTTTTTACCTCCCCCTTTCTTCATTCACTACCTTACAGGTGACATGCTCAGGCCAGGGGGAATGACTTACAATCTTAAACAATTTTATTTAAAACCCCCTTTCTTTATTAATCCATCTGGATACGCTACCTCTTCCTTGGCCCGTCCGTGATCACAAACCGTGAGTCTGACCTCCGAAAAAACTCTGTGGCTGCCAGATACCCCCAAATTGCCCAAACTACATCAAGGGAATGCAACACAAATTCCTTGGGATGAGTGGACCTGGGACACAAGGAAGGCAACACAATGTCTTCATTCAAAAGGCAGTCAGAGAGCACCTTAGGTAGGAACGACGGGTGTGGATGAAGAACCACCTTATCTTTGTGGACCACCATATAGGGGATACGACAAGATAACACCGCCAGTTCCAAACCCTGCAAGCAGAGGCGATGGCCACCAAACTAAGCTACCTCCGGAGACAGCGTAAGCAGGGGCATCTCCCGAATATTTTCAATGGGAGGCTTTTGGAGAACAAAGCACCAAGTTCAAATCCCCACGGCGGTAGAGGAGACCGCACTGGCGGAGTCAGGTGTCGAACGCCTTAAATAAAAGAATGCACCAAGGAATGCGTGGCTAGGGGTCGCCAAAAGAAGACCGCCAAGGCAGACAACTGGCCCTTGATGGTACTCAAGACCAACTTCTGCTCAACACCTCGTTGACGGAAGGTCAAAATCCAAGCCACCAAAAAGGAATGAGGGAGCACCAATGAACTCACACCACGAAATGTACGCTTTCCACGTACGATCGCAAATCTTTCTAGAGGTAGACTTCCGAGTCTTCAGCAGTGTCTAGATCACTGACCCAGGCAAACCTCTATCCTTCAGCACCTGGCTTTCAACCGCCAGGAACTGCAAAGCAGGATGGAAGATCGGCTCTTGGGACAGCAGGTTCTCCCTGAGAGGAAGACTCCAAGGGATGTCAGTGACCAAGTGCACCTGGTCGACGTACCAAGACTGGGGAGGCCAGTCCAGAACCACCAGAATGACCGGAATCCCTTCGGCCTTGATCCTGCGCAGAAGCCATGGAAGAAGCTTGAGAGAAGGTAAGGCATAAATCAGACGATACTGGCCCCACGGGGACCACCAGAGCGTCTGTGGCGTCAGCCAGAGGATCCCGTGACCTTCCCACAAACCTCGGTACCTTTCTGTTGGATCAAGATCATTATCCAACTAAGACACTAAATACACTGAATTATTGACAAGAATACAATCCCTTCTTGGTTATGCTCATCCAGAATACACTGCACTTACCTGCTGCTTGGTATAAAAAAAAAATAGGATTTCTGACTTCCCGTAAAATGTGTTTCTCTGAGTTCGACAGACAGTGCTTCCTTATTCAGAACCATAGGGTTATATCACCCCCTACAGGAGTAGGACACTAGGCAGAAAAAAACTTGGCTATGCCCATGGGCAGTCCTAGGTGATATACACCCCCCCTCAGTTCAGTTTTGTCCCAAGCAGTGTCAGAAGCATTAAAAACTCCATAGAGGGGTCGGTGCTGCCGTAAAATCTGAACTCAGAGAAACGGATTTTACGGCAAGTCAAAAATCCAATTTTCTCATTCGCTCATTGACAGACATAGCGCTTCCTTATTCATAATCATAGGGAAGTCCCAAAGCAGTGCCAAACGTGAAGGGTAGGACAACAAAAAATCCCAAGGCTAACACAAGAGCCAACCAGGTAACAAGGAGCTCAACACAGAAACAAACTGGAGCCCAACCTGAACAATACCCCTTCAAGAGGGAATAGACCCTCTAAACAGCAGCCTGCAACACCTTGCGGCCAAAAAAAAGCATCCTCAGATGCCAGCACAGCCACGTTGTAAATTTTGTGAAAGTGTATACCAACGACCAAGTGGCCGCCTTGCAAGCTAAGGCCCAATGGTGGAAGAGTAGATCCCACAGCGGTAGAAGCGACTGCACCGGTGGCAGATGTCGAACCCCTTGATTAAAAGTACGCACCAGGGAGTGCGAGATGAGGGGACATCGAAGAAAACTGCCAAGGCCGACACCTGGCCCTTGATATATATACCAGCTATGACTGCCCATAGGCGTAGCCAAATCTTTTTTTTTATCTGATTAGTGTCCTGTAGGGGGCGATATAACCCTATGATTCTGAATATGGAGCGCTGTGTTCGTTAATGAACGAAAGAGAAATACATTTTCCCCAACATTACTCATTTCATTCATCTACCCTACCTTACCCTGGTCCCTTCCACACTACACCATTTACTTTTTTGTACTTCTGTAAAGTTTCCCTATTTTCATATCCTATGATATGGTTGACTGCATTCTTTGATAGTAGTTGTAACTTGCATCTATCTCTTAGCAATATGCTTTTGAGCCTGAAAAAGCATTTTTTGCAAAAAGATCCTTACATATCTGGACCATTATTCAACACCACCAAAACAAACATACTTCTGGGGTACGTGGCACCAATCTTTTAATAATTTCAGGATCATTTTTTTTATTACTTGACTCATATCCTATTACCTCTCTACATTACCAAATCAAATGGCAGAAATCTGCCTCATCCTGATCCCCATTGCAACGTTGACCTTCTACCCATTTGATATAATAGTAGGGCTAAGATATATCTGGTGTATTATATACAGTTGTGTCATCTTATTATCTATTGGTGATACCACCAAATGTGAGGGACATATCTCCTCCCATTTCTTATCTGTCATTTCTGAAATCAAAACCTGCCATCTATCCCTTACTTTCAATGGTTCTCTATCTATTCTAGCTTGTAATAGGAATGAGTACAGCATTGTAATCAATCCTTTCGGCCTCTGTGACTTCAGACTTGCTATAAACGGGGTAAATTTTGTTTACCAAATTGTGCATGCAAAGCATGTCTTAGTTTTAAATATTTATAAAAGAATATTTTAACTTTTTATAAAAGAACATGTGAGATATCATGTTTATTAGGATATTCAAATGTTCGCATGTTCATATACAGTGGGGACGGAAAGTATTCAGACCCCCTTAAATTTTTCACTCTGTTATATTGCAGCCATTTGCTAAAATCATTTAAGTTCATTTTTTCACTCATTAATGTACACATAGCACCCCATATTGACAGAAAAACACAGAATTGTTGACATTTTTGAAGATTTATTAAAAAAGAAAAACTGAAATATCACTTGGTCTTAAGTGGGGATGAGCTTCGACTCGAACATCGGCTGTTCGCCAGTTCGCCGAACAATTTGGGGTGTTCGCGGCAAATTCCAAAGCCGCGGAAAACACCCTTTAAAAGTCTATGGGAGAAATCAAAAGTGCTCATTTTAATGGCTTATATGCATGATATTGTCATAAAAAGTGTTTGGGGACCTGGGTCCTGCCCCAGGGGACATCGATCAATGCAAAAAAAAAGTTTTTAAAAACGGCCGTTTTTTCGGGAGCAGTGATTTTAATAACGCTTAAAGTGAAACAATAAATGTGTAATATTCCTTTAAATTTCGTACCTGGGGGGTGTCTATAGTATGCCTGTAAAGGGGCGCATGTTTCCCGTCTTTAGAACAGTCTGACAGCAAAATGACATCTCAAAGGAAAAAAAGTAATTTCAAACTACTCACGGCTATTAATGAATTGTCGGTCCGACAATACACATAAAAGTTCATTGATAAAAACGGCATGGGGTTTCCCCACAGGGGAACCCCTAACCAAAATTAAAAAAAAAAAAATGGCGTGGGGGTCCCCCTAAATTCCATACCAGGCCCTTCAGGTCTGGTATGGATATTAAGGGGAACCCCGGCCAAAATAAATAAAAAAAAAAATGGTGTGGGGGTCCCCCTCAAAATCTATACCAGACCCTTCAGGTATGGATTTTAAGGGAAACCCCGCGCCAAAATTTTTAAAAAAATGGCATGGGGTCCCCCCAAAAATCCATACCAGACCCTTATCCAAGCACGCAACCTGGCAGGCCGCAGGATAAGAGGGTGGGACTAGAGAGCGCCCCCCCTCCTGAACCGTACCAGGCCACATGCCCTCAACATTGGGAGGGGTGCTTTGGGGTAGCCCCCCAAAGCACCTTGTCCCCATGTTGATGGGGACAAGGGCCTCATCCCCACAACCCTTGCACGGTGGTTGTGGGGGTCTGCGGGCGGGGGGCTTATCGGAATCTGGAAGCCCCCTTTAACAAGGGGACTGTCAAAAATGTTAAAAATGACAAGGGACGGTTTTTGACAATTCCTTTAAAGTCTTCTTTTTTCCATCTTCTTTCTTCTATCTTTCTTCCTCCATCATCTTCTTCTTCTGGTTCTTCCTCCGGCATCTTCCTCCGCAGCGTCTTCTTCCCTTCTTCTCGGGCCGCTCCGCATCCATGATGGGAGGCTCCCGCTGTGTGATGCTTCTCGTCTTCTGACGGTTCTTAAATAATGGAGGGCAGGGCCACCCGGTGACCCCGCCCTCTGTTATTTAAGAATCGTCAGAAGACTAGAAGCGTCACACAGCGGGAGCCTCCCATCATGGATGCGGAGCAGCCCGAGAAGAAGAAAGGAAGAAGACGCCGCGGAGGAAGTTGCCAGACGAGAACACCGGAGGAAGAACCAAAAGAAGAAGATGGACGGCTGCAGGGCTGTCGGATAACTGTGGGATCACGTCATATGACGTGATTCCAGAAAACTGCTCCCGCGCGCCCCCTGGGGCGCGCACACGGGAACACCGTGACCGCCGGGTCCAGAGGACCCAGCGCATCACGGATCACGGGCGTTTACTATGTGATCGCTCCGTCAAATGACGGAGCGATCACATGTAAACAAACCGGTTCCTCCCTCCCCTCTCTGTACCGATCGGTACAAAGGGGGAGAGATCGGATGGGAGCCGCGCTGTGGGCTGCATGTGTAGTGCCCACAGCGCTGTTCAGTGACATGTACAGTCACATCCATCCATCCCTCCATGCTCAGCCATCCCCCCCATGCTCTGCAATTCCCTGTGCAATACCCCGCAATACCCCACAATACCCTGTGCAATGCCCTGTGCAATACTCTGCAATGCCCTGTGCAATACTCTGCAATGCCCTGTGCAATACTCTGCAATGCCCTGTGCAATACTCTGCAATGCCCTGTGCAATGCTCTGCAATGCCCTGTGCAATGCTCTGCAATGCCCTGTGCAATGCTCTGCAATGCCCTGTGCAATGCTCTGCAATGCCCTGTGCAATGCTCTGCAATGCCCTGTGCAATGCTCTGCAATGCCCTGTGCAATACTCTGCAATGTCCTGTGCAATACCCCGCAATGTCCTGTGCAATACCCCGCAATGCCCTGTGCAATACCCCGCAATGCCCTGTGCAATACCCCGCAATGCCCTGTGCAATACTCCGCAATGCCCTGTGCCATACTCCGCAATGCCCTGTGCAATACTCCGCAATGCCCTGTGCAATACTCCGCAATGCCCTGTGCAATACTCTGCAATGCCCTGTGCCATACTCTGCAATGCCCTGTGCCATACTCTGCAACGCCCCGCCATACTCTGCAACGCCCCGCCATACTCTGCAACGCCCCGCCATACTCTGCAACGCCCCGCCATACTCTGCAACGCCCCGTCATACTCTGCAACGCCCCGCCATACTCTGCAACGCCCCGCCATACTCTGCAACGCCCCGCCATACTCTGCAACGCCCCGCCATACTCTGCAACGCCCCGCCATACTCTGCAACGCCCCGCCATACTCTGCAACACCCCGCCATACTCTGCAATACCCCGCCATACTCTGCAATACCCCGCCATACTCTGCAATACCCCGCCATACTCTGCAATACCCCGCCATACTCTGCAATACCCCGCCATACTCTGCAATACTCGGTGATACCCAGCCTTACTTTGCCATGCTCAGCCATACCCAGCTATACTCAGCCTCTGTATGTGGCCAGGCTGTGGAAGTCTCACACATGTGGTATCGTCGTACTCAGGAGGAGTAGGGGGAATCTATTTTGGGGTGTAATTTTTGGTATGTACATGCTATGTGTTAGAAATATTGTACAAATGGACAATTTTGTGTTAAGAAAATGTGTTTTAACCACTTCCCGCCCGCCCGCCGTCATACGACGTCCTTGACTTTGTGCGGGAAAATCTGAATGATGGGTGCAGCTACAGGCATCATTCAGATATCAGCTTTTTCAGCCGGCGATTCCCTACACCATAAGAATGACCATAGCAGCTCTTCCACTGCTTGATCGTTCTTACGGGAGGCGAGATGGGACGCCCCCCCCCCTCGCCGCCCTCAGGTGCTTCTACTGACTCACCGCTACGATCGAACCCAGGATCTTTTTTTATTTTATTTATTTTTTTTATTTCAGGCTTCCCAGCCTAGAGGTGAGATGTGGGGTCTTATTGACCCCATATCTCACTGTAAAGAGGACCTGTCATGCCATATTCCTATTACAGGGGATGTTTACATTCCTTGTAATAGAAATAAAAGTGATCAAAAAATTTATTTTTTGGAAAAAAGCCTCAAACTAAAATAAAGTAAAATAAACAATAAAAAAAAAAATGTTTTTTCCCCATGTCCCCGTGTGCTCGCATGCAGAAACGAACGCATACGTAAGTTGTGCCCACATATGAAAATGGTGTTCAAACCACACATGTGAGGTATCGCTGCGATCGGTAGAGCAAAAGCAATAATTTTGGCCCTAGACCTCCTCTGCAACTCACAACATGTAACCAGTAAAATTTTTTAAAGCGTCTCCTATGGGGATTTTTAAGTAGCGAAGTTTGGCGCCATTCCACGAGCGTGTGCAATATTGAAGGTATCCATTTACTCGGCATAACTTCATCTTTCACATTATGCAAAAATATTGGGCTAACTTTACTATTTTGTTTTTTTTTAAAGCACAAAACTTTTTTTTTTTTTAAAACGCGTTCGAAAAATTGCTGCGCAAATACCGTGCGAGATAAAAAGTTGCAACGACCGCCATTGTATCTATCTCTCTAGGGTCTTTGCTAAAAAAATATATATATATATAATGTTTTGGGGTTCTATGTAATTTTCTAGCAAATAGATTATGATTTTTACACGTAGGAGAGAAATGTCAGAATTGGCCTGGGTGCTCCTAGAATGCCTGATGGTGCTCCCTGCATGTTGGGTCTCTGTATGTGGCCACGCTGTGTAAAAATCTCACACATGTGGTATCACTGTACTCGGGAGTAATAGCAGAATGTGTTTTGGGGTGTAATTTGTGGTATGCATATGCTGTGTGTGAGAAATAACCTGCTAATATGACAATTTTGTGAAAAAAAAGAAAAAGAAAAAAAATCTTGATTTTACAAAGAATTGTGGGAAAAAATTACAACTTCAAAAAACTCATGCATCTTTCTAAATACCTTGGAATGTCTTCTTTACAAAAAGGGGTCATTTGGGGGGTATTTGTACTTTTCTGGCATGTTAGGGTCTCAAGAAATGAGATAGGCCGTCAGTAATTCAGGTGTGATCAATTTTCAGAGATTGGCACCATAGCTTGTGGACTCTAACTTTCACAAAGACCAAAAAATATACACCAATTTGGGTTATTTTTACCAAAGATATGTAGCGGTATAAATTTTGGCCAAAATATATGAAGAAAAAATTATTAATTTGCAAAATTTTATAACAGAAACGAAGAAAAATGCATTTTTTTTTACAGAATTTTCAGTCTTTTTTTCTTTTATAGCGCAAAAAATAAAGAACCCAATGGTAATTAAATACCACCAAAAGAAAGCTCTATTTGTGTGAAAAAAAGGACAAAAATGTCATTTGGGTACAGTGTTGCATGACTGAGTAATTGTCATTGGTCTGGTTATTAAGGGGGTTAAGTGCCCAGTGGTCAAGTGGTTAAATAAAGGAATTGGCAAAAACTGTCTCGTCATTTTTAACATTTTTGACAGTTTTTTTGTGAAATGGTATGGGTACTTTTGTACCCCCTTACCATTTCACACAGGGGGGGCGAGATCTGGGGGTCCCCTTGTTAAAGGGGGCTCCCAGATTCCGATAAGCCCCCCCCGCCCGCAGACCCCCACAACCACCGGGCAAGGGTTGTGGGGATGAGGTTCTTGTCCCCATCAACATGGGGACAAGGTTCTTTGGGGGGCTACCCCAAAGCACCCTCCCAATGTTGAGGGCATGTGGCCTGGTACGGTTCAGGAGGGGGGGCGCTCTCTTGTCCCCCCCTCACTTCCTGCGGCCTGCCAGGTTGCGTGCTCGGATAAGGGTCTGGTGTGGATTTTTGGGGGGACCCCACGCCATTTTTTTCATTTTGGCACAGGGCTCCCCTTAAAATCCATACCAGACCTGAAGGGTCTGGTATAGATTGAGGGGGACCCCCACGCCATTTTTAAAAAAAATTTGGCCGTGGGGTTCCCCTTAATATCCATACCAGACCTGAAGGGCCTGGTATGGAATTTAGGGGGACCCCCCCCACGCCATTTTTAAAAAAAAATTTGGTTCGGGGTTCCCCTGTGGGGAATTTCCATGCCGTTTTTATCAATGAACTTTTATGTGTATTGTCGGACCGACAATTCATTAATAGCCGCGAGTAGTTTGAAATGACTTTTTTTCCTTTGAAATGTCATTTTGCTGTCAGACTGTTCTAAACACGGGAAACATGCACCCCTTTACAGGCATACTATAGACACCCCCCAGGTACGAAATTTAAAGGATTACACTTTTATTGTTTCACTGTAAGCATTATTAAAATCACTGCTCCCGAAAAAACAGCTGTTTTTAAAACTTTATTTTGCATTGATCCATGTCCCCTGGGGCAGGACCCAGGTCCCCAAACACTTTTTATGACAATAACTTGCATATAAGCCTTTAAAATTAGCACTTTTGATTATTCATGTTCTAGTCCCATAGACTTTAACGGTGTTTGCGTGTTCGAACGAATATATGTCTATATAAGACCTTACAGCTCACAGTGCATGTCAGAGCAAATAAGAATCATGAGGTTCCATGGAACTGCCTGAAAATCTCAGAGACAGAATTGCGGCAAGGCACAGATCTGGCCAAGCTTACAAAAAAATTTCTGCTGCACTTAAGGTTCCTAAGAGCACAGTGGCCTCCATAATCCTTAAATGGAAGACGTTTGGGACGACCAGAACCCTTCCTAGAGCTGGCCGTCCGGCCAAACTGAGCTATCGGGGGAGAAGAGCCTTGGTGAGGGAGGTACCAAAGATCACTGTGGCTGAGCTCCAGAGATGCAGTCGGGAGATGGGAGAAAGTTGTAGAAAGTCAACCATCACTGCAGCCCTCCACCAGTCGGGGCTTTATGGCAGAGTAGCCCGACGGAAGCCTCTCCTCAGTGCAAGACACATGAAAGCCCGCATGGAGTCCAAGATGGTGAGAAATAAGATTCTCTGGTCTGATGAGACCAAGATAGAACTTTTTGGCCTTAATTCTAAGTGGTATGTGTGGAGAAAACCAGGCACTGCTCAACACCTGTCCAATACAGTCCCAACCACTGTTGGCATGGTGGCGGCAGCATCATGCTGTGGCAGTGTTTTTCAGCTGCAGGGACAGGACGACTGGTTGCAATCGAGGGAAAGATGAATGCGGCCAAGTACAGGGATATCCTGGGCGAAAACCTTCTCCAGAGTGCTCAGGACCTCAGGCCGGGCCGAAGGTTTATCTTCCAACAAGACAATGACCCTAAGCACACAGCTAAAATAATGAAGGAGTGGCTTAACAACAACTCCGTGACTGTTCTTGAATGGCCCAGCCAGAGCCCTGACTTAAACCCAATTGAGCATCTCTGGAGAGACCTAAAAATGGCTGTCCACCAACGTTTACCATCCAACCTGACAGAACTGGAGAGGATCTGCAAGGAGGAATGGCAGAGGATCCCCAAATCCAGGTGTGAAAAACTTGTTGCATCTTTCCCAAAAAGACTCGTGGCTGTATTAGATCAAAAGGATGCTTCTACTAAATTCTGAGCAAAGGGTCTAAATACTTAGGACCATGTGATATTTCAGTTTTTCTTTTTTAATAAATCTGCAAAAATGTCAACAATTCTGTGTTTTTCTGTCAATATGGGGTGCTGTGTGTACATTAAAAATGGTAAAAAATGAACTTAAATGATTTTAGCAAATGGCTGCAATATAACAGAGTGAAAAATTGAAGGGGGTCTGAATACTTTCCGTCCCCACTGTAACTGCTCTAATGCAACCACTCCTTTCTCTCTCCAGAAATTTCCATCTAAATTTCCATTTAGTTGTTCATAGTTGTCCAGATGGAAATCTCCTGAGGAATGTCCCTAAAATCTCTTAGCAGTGGCGTGAATGGGGGGCGGCGCCCATGTGCCTTAATGGACGGACCGCCCCTGCTTCTTTCCATACCACTCGTGTAAAAATGGGAATCCTAAAAGAGAAGTATGTTTTTTTTTTTTTTTTAACCCATCATACTTACCTAGGTGGATGCAGCATTGGATTGATGCTGCATCTGTCCCTCGGCGTCTCTGCACTGAGAATCGAACACCTGCCGATGGATCGGTTCTCTTAGCTCCCTGTCAGTAACTCTCCTCTCTGCTCCTTCATGCTCACTGGAGTGCTGAGCTGTGGAGGGCAGGGAGTGGCCGTCTCAGGCTGAGACAGGCATCAGTCCAGGCACCTGGCAGATCCAGACTTTGTCTTGATGACGCTGTGCCTGGACTGATTCCAGTGACATCAGCAGAGAGCGGACTTCAGACCGCTCTCTACTGAAAACGGGTCACAGGAGTGCAAAATGAATTGGACTCCTATGACCCATAGCAGAAACCCAACAAAAAGAGCTCAGGCTGGACTTCTCTAACTTTAGGTAGCCTCCAATCCTACCACTAAATCATCCACCTGAAGTATTTCTAATAAGTAATTTTCCACTCCTCCATCTTCTTCCTGTCTTATCCATGTCTGTAGCTGATATATATCTGGAGGTGCCATCCCTGCTTCGTTTTTTATATCCATACATATACATATATATACACACACACACATACATGTAGATATGCTCAAGCAGGAAGCAATATACATTCCCCCGGAAGTGAATCTGAACACAGGAAGTAGGTGTGTGGTTTTACCCCAAATCATTTCTAAATCTATACATACATGACCCACACAAACACCACCCCATTTAAAACAAAACAAAAAAAAAATCGCAAAGAACCTAATTTGCAAATAAGGATCATATCTTCCTCAGAGAACAGTGAGCAGGGCATGATGGTGGGAAGGAATTAGCAGCAGTACAACCAACTTCCTGGAGGGGCGTGATGTATTTCCTGTGTGCTGGCCGTCGCTTCCAGTAAATAGATATGCGCCATGGCCACCTATATATGCGCATCTCCTTATGTTATTTTTAAATTTAGATCTACCATTAGCCCATATAAATTGTGAGTTTACATTTTTAAATTTAGGTATAACTACTGAGGAATGTGAAAATGTATTTAAACCTTTGGGTAACGCTACTGTCTTAATTCAATCTTATTTTATTGAGAAAGGAAAAATGTACAGTATACAGTTATGTCATACAAAAACACAAAAAATAGAAATAGACATCATTGCGATACTGGTAACATATCATCTCATGTTTTAAACAATTTGTGAGCGTTTATTGATTTAGTTTGATATTTAAGCCTGCGTAGTTATACCGTTTAAGCTGATTAAAGTGCAGGTGAGCACCACTATCCACTCAACGAGTGGCGTCCACCTATTGCAAACAAGCTAGGGCTATTGTTGCTGTGCTAAATGTATTTTCTCTGATGGGGAAGCTCAATGTGTGTCACATTATTGGTCTGATGAGATTAGAGAGTATGATTTAGGTGATCATGTAGCGCTGTAACATATAAGGGGATAAAGGGAAAAAGAAGAGTAAGAATAGAGGGGACAAGGGAGTAAGGAATACAGATATTAAGAGAAAGACATTCCACTCTGGTCACACAGTTGCATTGGTGGAGTCCTCTGTAGCCCATGAAATAAATTCCGCAGAATAGCGGAAGATAGACCACGAGGTCCAGGTCTTGGAAAATTGTTCCTCCTTACCCGTTTCCTGCGACAACATCCGTTCCAGTCTATTAACTTGGTCCACTTCAATTGCCCAATCCCCCAGGGAAGGCATGCTTGTCGACTTCCAATGTCTGTGCAGAACCGTTCTAGCTGCCGCCAGAAAGTGACGCAGAACGTCTTTTTTGACCGATTTAAGCGGGCCAGGGAGCATAGATAGCAAGGCTACCTCAGGAGAGGATGCAACCGAGGTCGCCATGAGTCTGCAGTACAAGTCGAGGATCTTTTGCCAGAACATCCGCACAGGGGGGCACTCCCACCAAATGTGGAGTAAGGTTCCCTTTGATGACAAACAACGCCAGCAGGTATCCGGGAGCGCCGGGTTTATCCAGCGTAATGTCGAGGGGCATCTATACCAATGGGTCAGTAATTTGAAACCCTTTTCTTGCGATTTGGAGGCGAAGGATATTTTATGAGTCAGAATGAAGCACTTTTGCCAATCTACAGGTGAGATGGGGTGACCCAAATCTTCCCTCCAGGCCTGTGTGTATGGGGGGAGGTCAGGATTATAGACCATATAGTTGAGAGACCACATGCGTAGGAGGGTCAATTTGGAGCAGCATGTTCTCCAAGTCTGTTGTGTCAGTAAGTACATCTGGTAAGGATGGGAATGTTCGAATAAAAGATAGCACCTGTTGCCTCTGCAGCCAGTGCGTCGAAGTATGGGAAGGTGGGCCGGAGGGAACGTTTTGAATCAGAGAAGAATCTGAACGCAGGACTTGGGCAAGTCGTCTGTGGTCCTTCTTGCACCAAGGGCCAAAACTCTCTACTTGTAGGGCCGGTGGAAAAGCCGGAGTTCCAAACAGTGGAGTCATGGGTCCTTTCAGAGGAGATAGGGTCTTGGAGGAATTCATTCGGGTCCAAAATTGTATAGTTTGTCGGGTGAGGTCGCTCAGGGGTAATCCCCCTTTTAGGAATTCAGTAGGCATCCACGGTAGTGCACGGAGATCTATTGAATTGAGATGGCTCTCTATTTGTACCCATAATTTGGTGGAGGAATGATGGAACCAGTTAACTATACGTGTTAGTACTGCTGCTCTATAGTGTATAGAGGCATCTGGAGCTCCAGCTCCACCACGGATCTTGGGGAGCGATATCGTCTCATAGCGTATCCGAGGACGAGCCCCACCCAGATAAAGGAGGAAAACAGTTGGCGGAGTTTCTTAAAGAACCAGGAGGGTATTGAAATAGGAATTGTCTGGAACAAATAAAGAAACCGAGGGAGGACATTCATTTTTAGAGCATTCACCCTGCCTAGCCACGATAGGCGTTTTTTCGTGTAGTTTGATAGATCAGTCTTGGTTCTAAGCAGAAGGGGAGCATAGTTCAGAGAGAACAATTGGGACCTTTCTGTGGGTATTTGGATTCCGAGGTAACGGATGGAAGTGGAGCCTGTTTTAAAGGGAAACTTAATGGAGACTTGGCGGAGGGCCTCCTGGGATAAAGAAATGTTCAGGATTTCTGACTTAGTATGATTCACTTTGAAAATGCTCAGCTTCCCAAACCTCGTGAATTCCTGCATAATATGTGTTAAAGATAGATGGGGTTGGGTTACAAACATTAGTAGGTCATCTGCAAAGAGAGCCAGTTTGGAATGAATAGGGCCTATCGATACACCCGAGATGTTAGGGTTATTGCGCAAGGCAATTGCCAGGTGTTCCATGACAAGGACATAGAGAAGGGGAGATAAAGGACAGCCTTGTCGTGTCCCGTTATGGATGGAAAATGAAGGTGATAATGAGCCGTTCACACGTATTCTAGCAGAAGGAGAGGAGTAAAGGGACATAATTCGGGATAGCATTTTGGGGCCCAGACCTATCTGTTTCAAAGACATCTGGAGGAATTGCCAGTCAACCCGGTCAAATGCCTTTTCCGCATCGACCCTTAAAAGACATAGAGGGACATCATGGGTGCGTGCATAGTCGGTAAGAAGCAGAGTTTTCAGGGTGTTATCCCTTGCTTCGCGACCACTTACAAAACCCACCTGGTCCAGGTGTATGAGGCGGGGGAGAAGCGGCTTCAATCTAGTGGCTAAAATTTTGGCATATATTTTCAAGTCCACTCCAATTAACAATATGGGCCTATAATTAGCACACAAAGTAGGGTCCTTATCAGGTTTTGGGACAATGGTAATGTGGGCTTCAAGCGTTTGTGGAGGAAACGCCAAGCCTTCCGATATGGAATTGAATACCCTAGCCAAGAAGGGGGTCAATAGGGGAGCAAATGTCTTGTAAAATTTAGGGGTGAAGCCGTCGGGCCCCGGGGTTTTACCGGACGGGGTGGCCGCTATCGCCCCCAAGACCTCATCCGCTGTAATTACCTGTTCTAGTTCTTCTACAGTATCGCCATCCAGTGTAGGGAGCTCCGTCTCCTCAATATAAGACTGTCTATCGGTGTAAGGGTGGGGCTAGAAGAGACGCCGGGCGAAAGATTGTATAGTGTTTGGTAGAAATCTCGGAATGTTTGTGATATCTTGGAGGGCTCACTGAGCATTTCTCCAGAGGGGGCCCGAATCTGGGGTATAATGTGGAAGACGTGTTTGGGTGAAGGGTGCGAGCTAACGGTCTACCGCATTTATCTTGGAATCGGTACTGATGTAATGCAAGTCTGTCCGCATAAGTACGAGCCGAAGCCTCATATAAGTCCTTGAGTTGGGATCGAGCCGTTGAGACCTCTGTAAGAGTCCCCACCGTTGGAGCTCGTTTATGTTGGGTCTCAAGGTCTCGAAGCTTTTGCATTGCTGAGGTTATTGCGGCTGAGCGAACCTTTTTCAAGCGGGTCCCCATCTGAATAAAGATTCCTCGCAGGACAGCTTTAAGTGCCTCCGATTGTATGGGTAGCGAGGTAGTGTCCGATGCATGATCTATTAAAAAATTAGAAATGGTTTCTGAGATCTTTTGGGATCAGTCAGAGTTTGTGAGAATGGAATCATTCAGCCTCCACGTCCACTCCCTCACCGGTGTGGAGGGAATCAGTAGTGTCAGATATATAGGCGAGTGGTCAGACCATACCATTGAGTCTATCTCGCATTCAGGTGACCAATCCAAACAGCTGTGGTCAAGAAGAAAATAGTCTATACGACTATAAGACTGATGGGCCTGTGAGAAGTGGGTATAGTTGCGATTTTTGGGGAACAGAACCCGCCAAATGTCGATTAGACGTAAATCGTATATAGCCCGTTTAAATGCCCTTAACTTAGTAAAGGAGATGGATGAGCGAGAGGTTGATGAGTCTAAGAGTGGATCCAGGGGGGCGTTAAAATCCCCGCCTATGATTATTTTACCCTCTGCAAATTCCGACAAGATCCTCATGTACCACAGAGCAGACGATATTTGATTAGTATTTGGTAGGTAGAGGTTGGCAATAGTGAATTTCGTGCCCCATAAGGAGAATTTTTACGAACACATACCTTCCCTGGGGTCCGAGATCTGGTCTATCAGGTCAATCGGAAGCGTTTTGTGGAAGGCAACAGAAACGCCTTTGGTTTTCCGAGACGGGTTTGTACTGTGAAACCATCTGTTAAAGTACCTGTTGGAGCAGGAAGGGGTGGAGTTCGTGTGGAAATGAGTTTCCTGTAGCAGTAACACATTGACCTGTTGTTTATGCATTTGGTAGAGGATTTGCCCTCTCTTAGATGCTATATTGAGGCCATTTACATTGTAGGAGCAAAATTTCAGGCGAGGATGAGATAGTACTGTGTGGGCCATAGTGGAATGAGAAAAAGAGAGTCAGCTTAGAGACAACAGAGGGAGGAAGAGGGATGGGAGGATTATAAGGTGGCAAAAATATACCAGGACAGAACTAGGTAGGGGGGACACCTAAATAAGGAGCCTAACAAATCTAAGGGGTACGCGAAAACGGGACACCAGGTGAAAAATCACGTACAAAGGCACTATACGTGCCCGGCCTATTGAGGGTGGGAGGTCGAAGTGGAGAGTCTGAGCCGTGAGCCCAGTAGCATGACAGGCATATGTAACTTATTTGAGGCACATCAGTGTAACAAAAAATTTAAACAGCAGAACACACATCAGATCGTCTGTGAAGGAGGGTGGCGGTCCGCGTGGGCAAATGACTCCGCACAAACCCACTCTCCCTCCCTCACAGAGGAGACATCAATCCATAAAATAACATCATGGGAAGGGGGAAGTAAACATTTTCAACATATGCTATCCATAGACCCCAACAGGGGCCCCGGAAACAAATCTGTGTAATAATACTGAAGTCAGTAACAATGTGTAATAACATTTTAAGGTGAGACTAAGCGGTGTATGAGAAACCGTATACGGAGAGCTAGAGGTGTCCATGTGGACAATGGCAAGAGACCGTGGACCCATCCAGTCCATCTATCGGCCCCTCTACCTGTATCCAGGTGGAACATCTCCACTAAATACCCAAGTATAAGGCCAGTGTGGTAAAATATGTTAGAAAGTCAATAATAACATAACCAAATCAAACATCAGAAATTTGCAGTCCTTTAGCCTCTCCCGAACCCCAGCCAGGTATAATACACTAGCGAAGGGCAGGGAGAAGGCCTGTCAATGTATTGCTCCCTCTATCCTGAGACATTGGGGAATGGAGCAGGTCATCTAGTCTCCTATCGTAACATATCTTGCTGAAATCAGGTGGAACAAAGGAGGAAAAATGTAAAAAAGGAAAAACAGAAACCAAAAAAAAAAACCCCCCAAAAATTGAGATGAGCAGCGCACTGAGAGGGTGCTAGTCATGTGGGGAACGTTGAAATGGCTTCATGTAACATCTTAGAGGTACCTTAAGCTTCTGGGGAGGTAGGCCGACGTATTCTGGGGCCTATAGAATGTGATCTGGACCTCGGTTGCCTGCGTCGTTGTGGGAGAGGGTCCCGTATTTGCACCCTAATGCGGTCATCCGGCGGGTCCAGCCAGTTCGGTACCTCAATTGGGTCTTGTTCCAGAAAGCTGAAAAAGGCTGGGAGTTGATCAGGGTCGGATAGAATAAATTTGTGCTCAGCTCTGGTCACCTTAATACTGAAGGGGTGTCCCCATTCGGCGCATGTGGAGAGTGTTGCGAGAGAGGTCTGGGTATAAGTGGATAGCAGAACCATCAAAGTCCACGGGACCCAAACACCATGCCTTGCGCATAAGTTCTTCTTTAAGGGTGTAATAATGAACCCTGCAGAGGACATCGCGTGGGCGGTCACTTTGTTCTCTCCTCGGCCCCCCCACTCTGTGCACCCGGTCTAGTTCAATGGGAGATGAAACCTCTCTGCCCAGGACTATGTTGAGGATGGCAATGACGGAAGGTTTTAAGTCTGTACCCGCTGTGGCCTCCGGTATGCCCTGTAACCGTATATTATTCCTGCGGCTCCTATTTTCTCCATCTTCTATGTGCAGTTGATGTTGTCGTATACGGTGCAAGTGCTCCCTGGAGGCCTGCTCAAGGGACGTGATGCGGGCTGCATGATCAGATTGAATGTCAGTTAGGGCAGACACTGCGGTCTTATTAGTCGAGACCTGCTGTTGGAGGGCCTGGAGGTCTTTGTGGAGTGAGGTCTCCATTTTGATCGCCCAGGACTCAAACTCCGCTCTGAAGGCCGCCAGAAGGGTCGAGGCCTCGGATCTATTTGATCCTCCTGAAGCCTGAGGGGCCACATCTCTAGGACTCGTGTCCGAAAGAGGGGCAGCAGGGGTCTCAGACCTGGACGCCACATCTGATAGGTCCGAGTGCAGGGTGGGAGGGTCATCCGAATCCTCACTGCTGTCTGTCGCCGGCTGAGTGGGAGGGGGAGGCTTGCCCTTCCCCGGGTTTCGAGCGGACGCCATCTTGTCTTTGGGAGTGCGGGAATCAGACTGAGATGTGCGGAGCAGGTATCGTTGGATTGTGCCCTGTTGCAGGTCCGTGGACTCAGTAGATCGAGCGCTGTGTGTGGACATGCTTTTCAAAGATGTGCGACGACTGAAGAATAGCCTGTCAGCTACGGGCAGTTGCGGAGCTCAGCAGCTCATTGCTTAGCCATACATGGTCTGTTCTGCTTCTCTGCAAAGTTGTATGGATGGGGACCACTGGTGGGCGCCGACCCCGCTGGGCTTCTCTTATGGCTGTGCAGGGAGCGATCCAGGTTCAGAGAGGTAAGAATACCAGGAGCGTATGTAGATACCGCAGCTTGGGCGGAACAAGATGGCCGCCACTCGTGTTCAGGGCCGTGGTGACAGTTCGTGTACTTATGGGGGTAGATGCTTGCTACTGTCCCCGTCTAGGGCCACAGTCTGTCAGATCAGGGTGCCCCTAGGGGGTGGGTGAGGCTAAGATTAGGCCCAGAGGAGACAGGGGGCTGCCGGGGTGTAGCAAGATGGCCGCCACATTCAGTCTTTGGAGCTAGGGCAGTACCGTGAGTACATGCTGGGGTGAATGTTCACTAAATATCCCCGTCGGAGTCTCAATTGGCCAGGCCAAGGTATTCCTGGGGGTTCAGATTGGGCCCAAGAGAGATGGATAGGCCGCCGGGTGTAGCAAAATGGCCGCCGTCACTTACCAGGTCCCTCTGGCAGGCTTCCTAGAGCGGTACGGAGGGGATCCCAGGCCCCCAGTAGCAGGCTGAATGTCCCCAATGAATGTGCAGGAGGCAGGGCATGCGCAGCGGCTGGGGACAGGGCCAGCACGGCCTCTGTGTGAAGCAAGATGGCCGCCGTTCCCCGTGAGTGGGCCGGAGCCGCAGCCTTTCCTAGTAGTCGGCCCGGAGCTCATGGATGCCGCGATCTCGGTCCCAAAAAGCTCCCACCTTGTCTGTGTGAGTGTCTGAGGCTCAAGCAGGGTCAGCGCTGGTCCATGGGGGAGTATATCTCCAGGTATGCTCTATGCCTGGAGGAGCTCACCCCAGGCACGTCTGCTCAGCTCTCTGTTCGGCCACGCCCCCAACGCTACTGACTTAATTAAATATATTCTTTCTGCCACCGATAGTGGTAGCTTTGACCATATGCTTAACTTACATTTAATTTGTTCCAATAGAGGGTTTACATTCATCACCAGTGACTCTTCCGGATCCAAAGTAATTTGTATACCAAAATATTTAAATGAGTTCACTATTTTCAACAAGGGATATAGCTCCTCGTTCCTCTGTATATCTCGTCTAAGTGGCATTAAAACGTTTTTCTGCCAATTGATTTTTTAATCCTAAATATTTCCCAAACATATTAATTTCATTGCTTCCATTAAGGAATTCTGTGTGTCTCCCATATACAATATTATATCATCCGCATAATGACTGATGACCTCCATCTTGTTTCCCAATGCTATTCCCTTATATTCCTCTGATTTCCTAAACCTCAAGGCCAGCGTCTCTATTGCTATAGCAAAAAGATGGGAAGATAGTGGACATCCCTGTCTTGTCTTGTGACATTAATCTGTTCACCAGGAGTGTTGAACATGGTTGACTATAGATTATGGTTATCCATTTTCTAAATCTTTCACCAAAACCAAAATGATCTAACGATTTCTGTAGATAAAACCATTCAGTAGAGTCAAATGACCTGGCTGTATCTAAAGATGCCAGGGCACTCAAATATATTCCTTCATATGTGCCGTCAACTGTGTTGTTCTTGTTATTTGACGTCAACTTTCCTGGCATTATTTTATCTATCGTCCATAGTTTGATAGCTATGGACGATAGATAAAATAACGTTGTTAAAGCGTTTGTAAACCCTAAAATGAAAAATCCATATATACTTTCTATTATGCCTGCTGATTCATGTGTTGTCTAACTTTTTTTTTAATTAAGCAGGTTGCTGAAAAATACCTGCTCATTCTGACAGTCCTAAGTTCCTGTTTTAAACTGACCATGTTAGCCATGATGGCATACCCCCCATACTGTGGTCAGTTTGTGTTCCTTGCGTGCCAGCTAGGAGATCTTGAGGGGCCGAACCTTCGCCTGGCATCCTCTAGCTACTGTCTGTGTAGTGCCACGCCCCCTCCCAGCCCTGCAAAGACAGTGGAGACTCACTACAGTGCATACACCAGGAATGTTCTTCTCCTGTGTCTGAGCTGTCAGCCCATAATCACACACCAGCATACCAAGAAAATATAAAGGTCCAAAGCAGTGGTAGAACTATCAGGGTTGCAAAGGTTGTCTTGCCACCGGGCCCTGATGTTCTGCCACTGTGAGGTTCCCCAGCCTCCTCTTACTGTCCTGCTCCTGCTATTGACAGTGCTGGTCTGGCATCTCTTGGAATTCAGGCTGGTTCTCCTGTCCTAAGAATGGGAGAAATCAGTCTGTTTTTTCAGTAACAGAGTCCTGGTGGAGTCCTTCCTGCAACTCGCTCTTCTCCCTGCCAATAAGGATGCAGGGAAAGGAGCAGATCGGGCAGCCGTGGTTGTGTAAGCGCTCGCATTATGCAGTGTCAGCGAGCAGAGGGAGGGGGAAGGAATCACCCGCAGGAGCTGACTGGGGACGCTCTCCATCTTAGACATTGCATTTTTGTAAAAAAAAAATATTTTTTTTTTAATGGGGTACTGTGTAAGGTGGAATGGAGATCAGCTGCAGGACAGGAGAGAGGAGTTGGCCAGCAAGTGATTACAGAGGGGGAGGAGAGCTGCAGGCTGTGTGGAATACACATATAGGAGACTGCTATGCAGACAGACAGGGAATTTACAATCCTGTTGTGTGCGACATCAGACGCTGCCTGCCCACTTACTAGCTGGACACGTCCCCTCTAGAGGGAGAGAGAGCTGAAGGAGGACGATGCAGACATGTGATGACAGGATAAAACCTCAAAATGGTACAAAATGTTTATCTTTCACACAGCTACATTCAATTATGGTTTTCACATGTCATTTCTGACATTAAGCCTTCCCACTAAAATCTTTGCCAGTATTTTATAATCACTATTAGGCAGCAAAATTGGACTATAAGAGGCACATTCACATAGACCTTTATCTGGTTTTGGGATGAGCACCACCATGGCCTCATACATTAACCCTGACAAAGACCCCCGCATGAAGGCTTCTGTATACATTATAGTTAGAACTGGCGCTAAGATATTGATATATATCGAATATATGCCTCCAATGGAATCCTGTCAGGACAAGGTGATTACCGCTCCATGTGGTATCGCTTGTGTTCACACCGTCCTAGTGGTAGGAAGGGTTCCCGCTCAGCAAAGTCAAATGGCAGAAAATGGAAAAAGGACGGCAGCACTCCAAAATAATGCCTTTATTCAATAAATCTTAATCCATACATCAAATCAGACACAGGTCCAGATGATAGCTGATGCGTTAAAGGCGCTTAATCATAGCTGTAGGACTACCGATCGCAATCTGTCTTTTATACACAACATAATATATGGTGGTCACCTGACCATTGTATCTAATCCAGATAGTGATCAGCTATGATCCTGCAAAAACCTTTCACACATGTGGGGGAGGAGTAATAGGAATCCCGTCAGTACCTGAAAATTTCCCTGTTGCTACTAATCTCATAGTTTGTCGCACTTCTTCTGTAACCTCCTTGTCCATCATTACTAACTTGTTCTTCCATCAATTTAGGATATTCTATTGCATTCATTTATTACTCCATTTCCCTATCTGTACAAGTTAACCTGGTCTTGTACATAGAGACATAACACTCATGGAAACATTTAATTATCTCATCTATCGCATATACCAGCTCCCCATCTCTATTTCTAACTTTAGATACCGCCATTGTTGATTGTTTGATCACTTGAGCTAACAATTTACCAGCTTGATTTCCTTGTTCACAATTTTTCTGATTTCTGAAAAAAAAATTCCTTTTAGCATTGACTTCAGCTTGTATCTTAAACAGCTGTATACATTTCTCCCACCTTTATTACTTGTTGATGGATCTCCTATATATTCTATCTATGCTTGCACACATTTTACAGATAATTCTTCCTCCTCTTGCCTATTTGTTTTCTTGATATATGCTATTGTAGATCCCAAAGCTCCCCTTAGGTATGCCTTGAGTACATCCCAAAAATGACCATCCATTGGGCTTCCAGAAATATTCTCAACTGATCTGGTATTCAAATGTTAATCCCTATCTGCGATAACCAATAAGGGTGTATTAGACACCCTGGCTGTCTTCCTCTTAGACCTACGGCCAGTTCAAATAGCAACGGGGAATGATCTGACACTCCTCGGGTAAGATATGTAATCGACTGCACCAACGGTAGTGTCTTGTCATTACCCAATACTGAGTTTATTCGGGAGAGTGACCCTTTCCCCATAGATGCACATGAGTATAATCTATGATCTGGGCTTTTAGCCCGCCAATATCTATCCACCCCACCTCCTCTACTAATTTCCCAAAAATACCCACTCCTACTTTTTTTTCTTCTGTGGGGTTATTCCATGTTTATCTATTATAGGGTCTAGCCACATATTAAAATCTCCCATACATATAACCTAGGCATCTGGATTTTGTGTCAGAGACATTACTGCATCTTTTACTACATGTAAAGTAGCAGGTGGAGGATTGTAGATGCCCATTATCACAAAAGGTAGTAAGTACAACTTAGCAAACACAATTACATATCGACCTTCTGGGTCACATTTAACCAAATACTCTCCCATGCTACTGACCGATGCACCATCAACGAGACTCCCCTTGAATATGATGTGTGATAGGAGTGGCATCACTGTATCCATGTTTTTTTTAAGATCATTCATTCATTCTTTAGTCATATGCATTTCCTGTTGTCAGGGCTGGGCTCATCCCTTCCTTCTCAGAGCAGGCCGCTCAGCTGTCAGTTAATTGCCAGCTCCAATCTTTTCCACAGTGACTCACCTGATGATGATATCCTGTTAGTCAGTCCTGCTGGTTACTTAAACTGTTCAGTTCAGTCCCTCTCTGCCTTCGTCTTGGTCAACACATCCAGAGACTCTCTCCTGTGTACCAATTGAAGACTTGCTTGGTTGACGTTCCTTCTGGTTCCTGATCCTGCTTGTTGTTTCACTACGTTGATTCTCCGGTTTCCTGATTTCCTGGCCTGTCTTGAAGTACGCTGATCTTTGGCACCCTGACTTGTCTGACTATCCGTTACGGTTACCGAACTCTTGCTATGATTTGACTATGTTGCTTGGTTTACCTTTTACTATTATTATTAAGTGTAATTTTTAACTGCACTTCTGTCTTGGTCTAATTCATGGTTTCTGACACCTGTAAACATATTTTTGCATGCGCCCTACGGTGCATATCTATCTCTCTCTGGGCCCTCTTTAAACTCATCCCTATTCCCTTTACATTCCATGACAGAAAGGCACACTTCTCATCAGTATTCACCATTTCCTAGTACTGCCTATCAAAAATCAATATACTTCAGAAATTATTTCCATCTACTTATATATATCTCCCAAACATGAGTCATGATAATAGCCTGGGACCAACTTAACACGCTACTCCACTACATATTCTTCCCCTGGAATGGGGTATGGACCCACACCTCAGCCTCACAACCGTTCCATTCCATACATACAAATTACAATGGGGCATTGCCATCTTATCCCCACAACACTAATAGGATGGCAATATGTTATGATGCAGCCTTTCCAATATTAGACATTGTTTACAGGGACCTTAAGTTGGTACCTACTGATCCTTGAATAAGACCTACAGTAAAAGCTATATTTTCCACTCACTGATCGAAATGGTCAATATAATAGCCAACAAAGATAAGAAAGAAAGAAGAGGACACACTTATGTGGAGCTGAATAAACCATTACAGTTAACAAAAATGCATGACTGATGTATTAGGTAAAGTAATACATACATTGAGACTGATCACCAGGATTCATGAGAATCCTGGTGATCGGTCTCAATGGGTTCAGGGGATTGTTGGCTGGCTCTGTCAGTTGCTGGCTCAGTCCTGCTGGCCATCTTGGGATCTGGAGCCGCCACTGTGCCAGAAAGGCAGCAGGAGATAGACTGTGAGCGGGAGCAGGCAGATGTAGGGTACCGCCCCGTATAGCAGTGCGCTGCACAGCGCAGGTGGGTGCCGACCGAACATGGGCTGTCCCGGGGATTTATAAGCAGATTTTATGGCAGGCTATGCTGAAACTGCGGCACCCTGATCCCTTTAATCGCGGCGCTGGAACTGGAAGTTTCCATATGCTTTTTCATCAATAACCATGACTGCCTAACTGCCAGCTATGGTAATGTTAGGTAAAAAGGAGGAAGATAGAAGCAACATTTTCCTAGTAGTTTACTGGAGGACACAGTAGTATAATATTCTACCTGTGTTTATACTGCTGCATTTAGGAGATTTGGACACTATGAAAAACAGATATGGGGCTCCCTTCAGTGGCTATACCCCTGCACATACTAGAGAGCTTAGCCATCGCAAGCAGTGAACCAAAGAATAAGGAAACGATCCCTCTTAGAATACCATCGCAGCAGACCAAAGAGGAAAATGTCAATTTATTGTTACAAGTCTTTGGAAAATGCTGGAAAGAAAATAAAAATTATTTTTTTTACATAACGTGTCATGTTATTTCTAACAAATAGGCGTACTTAGGATTATACCCTAAAGCACATTTGGCTACTCCTCCCGAGTATGGGAGGTGATACCACGTGTGAAACTTTTTCATAGCCTGGCCACATAGAGAGGTCCACAATCCAACACCTTTAGGTGTTCAAGGGGCATAAATTGCACATCTAATTTCCTGACTACCTATGGGACAGGGCACATTACATGGGGCAGGGTACATGACAGGGGGACATTACATGGAGCAGAGCACATTGCATGGGACAGGGCACATTGCATGGGACAGGGCACATTACATGGGACGAGGCACCCATTTTTGGAGCACCAGGACAGCAGAAACACCCACAAAATGACCAGATTTTGAAAAGCAAACACCCAAAGGTATGTTCTAACAGGCATGGAGTTTTGAAGACTTAATTTTTTTGCCACAAGATTTTGGAAAAGCCAGCCATTGTACACGTACATAACGAACAGCATAGGCATAGTTTGAGTTACACCTCAGAATACATAGAGAAAGGCCCAGTCATCAAGGAGCACCTTCAGGCATTCTAGGGGCATAAATTACTTTAAGAGTTATTTCCTCTATTAGGGCTTGTTCACCTGTAGTGTTTGGGATGGCAGTAAAACCTTGCAATTGAGCTAAGGTTTTACTGCCCACCAGCTGCTACCCCCTTTAGCTGCACAGCCAGGGGTGTACACATGGCATGGCTGCAGTGCTTTGCAGCTGTGGCAGAAATTTGACCCCATGTCACTTTTGGCAGGTGTAGCACTCGCGGGTCGCAACCTATTCAAGTGAATGAAGTGCCTGTGTGGGGGTCCAAGGGGTTAAAGCAGGCCATACAACACCTTCTCACCTCTTGCCAAATGCTCTCTGAATAGCAACCCAAGCCAGGATCGCTCTCCAGGGAGAATTGTACATGTTAACGATAACTTATGGTGACTGGTGTGGTGGTGATTGGGGAGACCGTGACTGGCTGTACTGGTCTGGTGACATTACACTGCTGTGGTGGTGATCATGTACAATGGCTGGCTGTTCTGATGACACATTGGGGGAGATTTACTAAAACTGCTGCACTCAGAATCTGGTGCAGCTGTACATGGTAGCCAATTGGCTTCTAATTTTAGCTTGTTTAGGCTATGACAATAAAACCTGGAAGCTGAAGAGACAGCTGGCCACGCTGACCTACAGGGACATTATGGGGTACTATCATAGGTGTGCGCAGCCTAATGCATTAGGGTGTGAACCCTTAAGCTCAAACACACATGCATGTGTATGTATCTACATATATATGACTCCGGCACATTGATCTCCCTGCTGGCACGGTGAAAGAGAAAAGGATAAACACTTCTCTTATGGCAGAGCCGGTAAGAGGGAGATCTTTCCCATGTTCCTGTTGCTACACAGAACAATAACATTAATGCGCATGGGGGGATTAGGGTGTGCCTGGGCACACCTGGCACACCCTGTGCGCATGCCTATGGGTACTATGCAGAGCTGCATCAGATATGGCACGCTCAAGTTTTAGTAAATCCTCCCCGTAGGTCAGCGTAGCCAGCTGTTGTCTCTAATTACCACCAAAGCAGTACAATGTCACCATAGTGACACTTTACTTGCTCTAATGACAGTATGGAAAAAGTAAGAAATATATACACTATTTTTTTGTCACCATAGTGACGGCACTGCTCTGGTGACAGTATGTAAAAAAAAGTGTGACAAGAATAAAAACATTTAACAAATAAAAATGTAAAAGCATCCCCATCCCCCTGTGCTTGCACGCAAATGCAAACGTAAAAAGTAGATCCAGCATGCATGTCGCGAATGTTAGAGTCCATTTACACTTGTGTGACTTAAAAATCATGCAATTCCATTGCAACTTTACCCTGCGATTTGATGCGACTTCGGATGAGTATGATTTTGTTACGACTTTGGCTTTGCCCAATTTGATCGTTTTTGTTTGTGTTCTACCAAGTCGTTAGACATATGCAGAATGGAAAAAAAAATGTTTTTAGTTTCTTTATTTTCCAACAAATTCCAAATTATCAGAATGATTGGAGTTCGAATTGGTCAAAAATCGATCGACTGATTCGAATTCTGTGTGAAGAATAGCTGGTTGTTAAGGAGCGGGTCGGGAAGCCGTCCGCCGCGTCCTTAACAACTGATGACTCATCAGCTGCAGTTTCCCCACTGACAGCATACTTTAAAGTTCAGAAAACATTACTGCCAACCCCTTCTCATATATCGCTCCTCCTCTGTCACTCTCAATGTAAATCTAAGCGTTTAAATCACTCAAATCACTCAACTCAATCACTCAATTAACGCCACATCGTTCTGGCCTTACTCCTCCTCCTGCTCCTCCCGGAGAGCAGTCTCAAGACCGGGTCCATGAAAGAGCAGCGTTAATGGAGGTATTTTGAAGCTTTGATTTACAATGAGAGTGACACAGGAGGAGCGGCGTATGAGAAGAGACTGGCAGTGATGTTTTCTCAACTGTAGAGTATGCTGGCAGCGCTGTCCCAGGAGACTGGGGGTTTCCTGGGAGTGCAGGGGGGGGGGGGGGTTTATAATGAAAGGGGTCTGTTGCTGTGTATTATGCAGGGGGGTCTGTGTGTTGTGCAGGGGGGTCTGTGGAAAGTTTTTTGCCTGAAACTTAAAGTTAAGGTGCGTGTCATACGCTGATAAATACGGTAATTAAGACATTAAAAAAGAATCCTCCTATTCTCTACACTGACAAAATGTTTATATACAAAAATTTAAGCAGGTTGCCGTTTTTCCAGCATACTAGCGCCAACATTAGGATTTTTTTTTTTTTATCACCTAGTCTTTTCTCCTCTACCAGCAAATGCCAACCCACCTTGCTGTCATATCCTGGGAATTATCCTTGCAACATCAAAACTTGTAGGTACTGCCATTTAAGTTTGTCGGGTAAGACTTTTGTTTCCACAGCAACAGGAGGGAAATTCACTATGAAACAATATATTAACTGTGGTACAAGTTTTGTAGTTTACCTTATTACTTGCACTTTGTGCAGCTTACAGTATGTGGGTTGAACCACACGCACCCCAAGAACCCAAATAGGGGAATGTTATTGTGACACCATAATCCTAATGTCAGGCACATTTCCAATGCAACACATCACCTTAGGGATTGCCATCAAGGCGGCCTTTCCTCATTCGGGTTTAAGGGAACAGAAAGGTTGTCTTGTTCATCCAGGGGAGGTGACAGAGAGAGAAGGCTCTTGGGGAGAGAGGCATGGTGGATCTTTAAATTGAATACAAGATCAACTCATGGGTTAAACCTGAGGTGGGATTTGGATTTACATTTACATTAATTGCCCTCTCTCCCTAGTCTTCTCTTTGTGGATGTTATGACATTTTTATACATCTGCTTCACCTTCCCCAACAGAGACTAATTGATTTCTTTTTTATTGTACATGTTAGTACATTATTGTATCATATTGTCTGCAAAGTTTAGTAACATACACCGGGAACCACCCTGCAGTTGTTAAGGCTTCCCTCTTTCTGGTTGATCATTTGCAATCAATTTATTTACACTATTTCATATTACCTACCTGGTTGCAATGTACTGCCTTATGATGATTGTACCAATATGAATTTAGATAATTGATTTATGAACATTTTTATACTATGTGTTACCAAGTTGATATATATTTATACATTTACGTTTTTTCTGTACATGTGGAGTTATATGTCATACATATTTGCCATATACTTCTGTATTTTATGAATTTTACATCTCTACATGTCATTAAATACACTTTCTACTAATCTCCTCCACAATGTCCTTAGTCTCATTCAAAGTCCCAAACTCCCTTTTTCTTTGTTTCATGAATCCGGGATGGAGGCACATAGCATGTGTGCTTAATTTAAAGTCCCACAATTCCCCCCTTGTTTATTGCATATTAGGGATGGAGGCTATTGGACTGGTCTGACAGTGTTCCCCTGCCGGCTGTGTGTGAGGTTCTATAGGCTTGGATGGGGCCATGCACCACATCTGTAGCTTTATACCTTGGGACATTATCAATATGTCCAAATCTATTAGGCAGCACCTGTTGCATGTCATCACTATTTATCTGTGAGTGTAGGTTGCCCCACCATCTGGGCCGCTGTGTTGTCTTTTGCCCGGGAGCTGAGATGCGCTTTGTGTGTCCTCCCATCCCCCTCTACCTGCCGCCCTGTCTGGGGCCATTGGCTGTTCAGGGGGTGGGCGGGCGCCCACGTCGCATCGGCGCTACGTTGCCGTGCCTCACATGGGACGCCATGCAGGCATCTCTGCATGAGGCGCGAGTCTTTTCCAGCTAGCCGAGGTTGTTCGTGGGCGGTGTTTACCGCCAGAGGCGGGGCCCCTTCCCATATACCACGTGCTGACGTAGTGCTGGCAATAGCCGGCGTGCATGCGGGGCGTACATATGACGCCTCCCTGCACACAGCCTCCCTCGCCACACACCTCAGAAGCTCTATGGCACAGACGCACTTGCATTCGGTTTACTCCACTAGGTAAACATGCTGTTACCCATTTCATTGGGCTACTCAATTACTCTTTTCTTTTTCCCTTCCCTTCCTCACTTGTCTTGGTGATATGGGACTGTCTCTCAGGCATTCACAGATTTTTTTTTCTTTATTTCCTTACTATTGTCAACTGGTATCCTTTACCTATCACTATGTGCACTATTTTCCAATTCGCTTGTTCACTTGGTTTTGTTTCACTTTCCATTATCCTTTGCAGTATAGTGACACCTCATTTTCAGACTCTTTGACAGTCATCACTCACTACCTTGGATCTCTTGATGAGATTGGCTACCTGTGTAGACCTCTGTCTGTGTGCCCTGCTGCCTTATATTACCTCAGCTCCCGGGACTGACTACCCTCTGGCCCTGGCCCTCACTCACCATGCTCTACCATACAAATTTTTATTGAATCACCTGTAAGTATTCAGGATCAGCACAACTGCCCATTGCTGTTATGTTTAGTGTCACGAGCTTAATTCATCTATCTTTTATAGATATCTTTGAACCTCTTCCCCTGATGAGTGTCTACACACGAAACGCATCAGGCACTGCAGTTACATGCCTGCACCAGTATTTATCCTAAGTTCATTGTGCACAGCAATGATGTTTACACTATTTCATATTACCTACCTGCTTCCAATGTACTGCCTTACGATGATTGTACCAATATGAATTTACATAATCGATTTATGAAGATTTTTATACTATGTGTTACCAAGTTGATATATATTTATAAATTTACGTTTTTTTTCTCTACATGTGGAGTTATATGTCATACATATTTGCCATATACTTTTTTTATTATTTTATGAATTTTATATCTTTACATGTCATTAAATACGCTTTCTACTAATCTCCTCCACAATGTCCTTAGTCTCATTCAAAGTCCCCAAACTCCCTTTTTCTTCATTTGCAATCAATTAAGGCTATTGATGGGTTGAGTCTATGGCATTTAGTGATACTATTTATTTCAAAACCTTCTGTGCTTTAATGTAGTTATGAATAAGACCTTGCAGGCTGAAACGCTGATGCGTTTTATCTGCGTTTGTAGACTGTGGTTTTTCAATAAACATTAAGAATTTTAAGAGCGGCAACTGGTTGTGTGGATCATCTTAATGAATTATAAGTCGCACACAAGCCGCATGCATATCATGCAGTTGCGACTTTCATGCGACTTGAGGGCCATAGACTTCAATGTAAACCCTTTAAAGTTGCATTAAAGTCAGACCAAAGTAGTGCAAGAACTACTTTAAAGTCGCTGCAACTTTAAGTCGCACAGATATGAACAGTACTCATTGGGAAACATGGGTTGCGACTTGTCATGCAACTTTGGGGTTGCATGACAAGTCGCATAAGTGTTAAGGGGGCCTAAGAGCAATAGTTCTAGCACCATAGTTCACATTTAACTGATAACTTGTAATATCATTAAAGCATTACCTATGGATAATTTTAGTTTATCATAATTTCACAGGCATGCACAATTTTAAATCTTGACATGTTTGGTATCTACAGTGGTGTGAAAAAGTATTTGCCCCGTTACTGTTTTTTTTGCATATTTTTCACACTTGAGGTCTGAACTGATACTGTACATTCTCCTTCAGGGTTTTCTGAATTCATGGTTCCATTAATTTTAACAAGTCGCTCAGGTCCTGCAGCTGTTAAGCAGCCCCAGACCATCAAACTACCACCATGTTTGAATATTGGTATGATGTTCTGTTTATGAAATGTTGTGTTAGTTTTACAGATGTATCGTGAAAAACACCTTCCAAAAAGTTCAACTTTTGTCTCATCATTTCACAGATCATTTGCCCAATGGGGATAATCAAGACTATTTTTTGGTAAATGAGATGAGCCTTTGGGTTCTTTTTGATCAGCAGTGTCTTTCATCTTGGAATTCTCTCATGGATGCTATTTTTGCCCAGTCTTTTTCTTGTTGTTGAATCAGGCATACAAGACTGACCTTAACTGAGACAGTTCTTTAGATGTTTTTCTAGGTTTTTTATGACCTCCTGGATGAGTCGTTGTTGTGCTCTTGGAGTCATTTAGGTAGAAGGTCCACCACTGTTCCAAGTTTTCTCCATTTGTGGATGTTGGCTCTCACTGTATTTCGCTGGAATCCCAAAGCCTTAAGCCGCATACACCCGGTTGTTTTATTCCGACGGCAAATGTCCGATGACAGGCTGTTGGCGGTAAATCCGACCGTGTGTATGCTCCATCGGACAATTGTTGTCAGACTTTCCGCGGACAAATGTTGGCTAGCAGGTTTTCAAATTTTCTGCTGACAAATGTGTGTTGTTGGATTTTCCAAGCGTGTGTACACAAGTCCGTCGGACAAAAGTCCAAAGTACAAATACGCATGCTCAAAAGCAAGGACAAGCCAGAAGCGGTCGGTCTTATAAACTAGCTTTGTAATGGAGAATTAACATTTTGACGTGGCAAATTATGAAATCTCCAAATGCAGCGCACAATGCTCTTCTCAATGGGATAATAATGAAGCTGCTTTGCTGGTAAAACTGATGGAGTTATTGCAAACAAATTTACAAAGGCTTTGTCTAGTGATATTAAGAATAATAATTATTATACTCTTTTTTTTTTTATTTGGGCAAGTTACCACAGCACCATTATCCTGTAGTTTTTTTTTTTTTACAGAAAAGATTTTATTTTTTCCTTAACACAAAGAAACAAGACAGTATATCATGATAAGAATCATACAAAGAATTGGACACAAGGTACTTAGTTAGATGACAATAGTAATACAGATGTAGGAGTTAGGTTATTCTTGCTGGGTGGTGTACAGTTTATTAGAGGTATCAGGTGTAACCAAATAATTTATTTGCAAGATCAATGCTAGAACAGGGGCGGCCCCCCCGAGGTCACCCCAAGACGGGAGCAGACCCATCCCTCTGGTTCTCCGTAAGGCTCCCATCTCCCCCCACCCCCCGGGGAAAGGGGGCGGGGGGGGGATCAGGGGGACAATCCCCACCCCCAGTCAAATCATAAGGCATGAGGCCCTGAGAGCAAGGAAGGAGGGGGAGCCCCAGGTCCTCCAGACTAGAGGAGCGAGCCCCCCAGCAGACAGGTGCACCAGCAGACGTACCGCCGATATCGGGCTAGCCACAAGCATCAATCCAGCTTGACCATACTTTATCATATTTCTGTGGACGGTTTCTGCTCTCCTAAGTGATACGGTATAGTGGTAACACATTGTTTATCGCCTTTTTCCATGTTTCTTTAGTTGGGGCCTCATTTTGTTTCCATTTAAGGAGTACTTCCCTTCTCGCATAAAAGAGCGAGTATGTTAGGGATAGTTTAGTATAACGGTCTCCTTATCTACCTATATCTTCCAAGTGGCTCAATAGGAAGGTTAAAGGGTCAAGTGGGATCTCAACTCCACAGACTCTCTCCAGGGTGTCTGCGACTGATCTCCAGAAGGGGTGAAGCTTGGGACAGGACCAGATCATATGATAAAAGGTGCCCGTGTCTTGTTCGCATCTAGTACAGTTGGGGCTAAGAGCAGGATAAATCTTTGCCAGTCTTTCCGGTGTATAATAGGCCCTATGCATAAATTTTAATTGGATAAGTCTATCCTTCGCAGCGATCATAGATGGTATGAATGCCGTTAGACACTCCTCCCATTCCTCCTCACCTAAGGAAGGAATGTCACCCTGCCATTTGGTCAGTGATCTATTATTCTTAACCTCATGTGACACTGTTAGGTAGAGGTATAAGGAGGAAAGGGGTTTATCCAATATCCCCAAGGTCAGAAGGCGTTCAATGGAATCAGGCTCCAGTGACACCCGGGAGGGGAATTGGGCTTTTAGTGCGTGTTGTAACTGCCAGTATCTAAAAAGGAAAGACCTCTGTAAATTGTAAGCTGCTTGTAGTTCACGAAATGAAAGTACAACCCCCCGAGGCATGACGTGCTTTATAGTGGTGATACCCCTCTTGGCCCAAATTGCCGGATCTGGGACAGTGAAGAGATGAGGGAGCATGGGGTTGGCCCATAGCGGGGTATGTGGGGAGACGTGTGTCTGTTTTATGAGGGATGCTCTAGATGATTTCCACACCTGAATTGTGGTTTTCATAGGACTTGTCACTGCAGGGTCAGCCCTCGGTCCCCTGTACGGCAGATTAGATAATGCTGCATAAGATCCTAGAAGGGCCACCTCCAAAGAGTCTGCAGGATTTTTCCTAGGCTGCGAGAACCACCACCTCACTGTCACCAGGACTGTGGCCCAATAATACATCAGGAAGTTAGGCAGTGCCAAACCTCCACCGGACAATGGGAGGTAAAGTGTGTTTTTTGCTACTCTTGGGGGCTTGCCTGCCCAAATGAAGGAGATGACCACACTCTCCAGCCTGTAGAAGAAGGACTTGGGGATGGGAGTCGGGGTGTTTCTAAAATAATAAAGACATTTTGGTAGATAGACCATTTTCAAGAGGTTCCCTCTGCCCACCAGGGAAGGGACTTCCAGGTGGAGCATCTCTGCTGAAGCTGGTTCAAGAGAGGGAGTACGTTTTTCCCCAGGAAGCCTGACAATGCATTCCCTATTTTAACCCCCAGGTAGGTAAACTCGTCTACCCATTTCAACAGGGTTCCAGTCTCTCTCCGTGACACCATCTGGCAGAGGGGAAAAAGAATCGATTTATTCCAATTTATTCGGATACCCGAGAAGCGGCCAAATTTCTCAAACATTTCAAGGGCTATTTTAAGGGATGTAGAGGAATCTGCTAGATATAGGATAGTATCATCTGCGTACAGAGAAACCTTTTCTGTCAACGAGCCCACCCGAATACCCTTAATTTGTTCTTCTGCTCTAAGGATTATGGCCAATGGCTCAAGCGCTAGGGAAAAGAGGGCCGGAGAGAGGGGGCATCCCTGTCTGGTGCCCCTCTCCTACCGAAACACCTCTGAAAGGACCCCATTAGTACGGATTCGTGCTCTTGGCTGGGCATAGAGCATCTGGATCCAGGTCCGGAACCATGGTCCAAACCCGAACCTGGAAAGAACCGACCATAAGTAGCCCCACTTGACCGAATCAAAAGCTTTCTCCGCGTGGAGTGAGGCCACTACTCCCGGCCTATCCGGGGAGGCAATAGCTATATGTGTGTGTAGTCTGCGGATGTTTAATTCCGTCCCCCTGCCTGGCATAAATCCCATCTGGTCTGGATGTATCAGGGCCGTAATGACAGTTTTGAGCCTGTTGGCAAGGATTTTAGCGATTATTTTTGCGTCCACATTTAGGAAAGAAATGGGACGGTAAGAGGAACAGAAATTCGGGTCCTTTCCTTGCTTATGGATGACTACTATCACCGCCTCATGCATGGAGTCAGGCAGATGGCCGTCCTGGAAGGACTGAGCGAACAGGGATAGAAGCCTGGGGGCTAACTGTTCAGCATACGTTTTGTAAAATTCCACCGGGAAGCCGTCCGGTCCCGGTGTTTTCCCTGTCTGCATCATCTTAAGCGCTTTTTGGATTTCTTCTATGTTAATAGGGGCATCTAGTTTGTCAGCGTAAGTCTGGGTAAGGGTTGGTATATCAATATTTTCAAGATAGGCTAGTAATTCCTCTGGAGCATAAGTAGTCTGGGATTTATACAGTGCTTGATAGTAAGAGGCAAATTCACGGTTAATGCCTTCAGGTGTGGAGGTGAGAGTGCCATCTCCAGCCTGAATTTGGCCTATGGTCATGCCCACTGATTGCTCCTTGGAGAGTAAGGCCAACAGATGTCCTGTTCTCTCTCCCTGCTCAAATATTCTGTTTTTGGTGGAGGAGCCTCTTCTGCGTCAGAGCTGTCTGCAGGAGAAGAACCTCCCCCAGAAGAGACTGCAGTCTGGCATAAGTTTGTGAGTTTGGGGATCTAATATATATAAAGCTTCTTGTCTCTGTGTCTCTGCCGCAAGGTCCGTGAGCTCCTTTCTGCATGACACCCGGATTGCGTGACACTGCCTCAATGGTCTGGTACTGTCCCCTGGAGTACACTTTGAAAGCGTCCCAAACCCCGGAGCCCGGATTTAACTGCCAGTATGACTCCAGCTCGTCCTTATATTTCGGTTCTATATCTACATCCGAAACCCAGTATCTAGAGAGACGCCAGAGTTTGCCTGACGGGGCCACGGAGACATCTAATTCTAGAAGGATCGGAGCGTGGTCCGAGATTCCTCGGGGAAGGATCGTAATATCGCGAACCCTAGAGAGAACTGGTCCCCCCCGCATAAACCAGGTCAATGCGGGAGAATGTCCTATGGGAAGCAGAGTGGCAAGTATATGCCTTGGTCTGGGGTATTTCCATCGCCATATATCATAGAGCCCATAGGTATCAGTCTGAAAGTCCCTGTCTAGTGGTACCAGCGGTAAAGAGTCTGTCCAGACTCGCATCCAGAACCAGATTAAAGTCTCCTAATAGGAGCAGCAGGAGGGCTTCCTTTCCCAAACAAAATGTGGCTTTCCAGCCTAACATGAGGGCAGTGTGAAAGAGGCGCTCTGCCTCACACTACAGACTTATCAAAAGATACAAAAAAATGAAATGAAATAAAAATAGAAAGAAAAAGGAAAAAAAGGTTTCTGTAGTCCAGCAAGGATATCGGGTGTTGATCTCCCAGATCCCCAGGGGCACAATCTTCTGTTCTCTGGGGCACTATGCCAGTCTTCCATCTCAGATCCTGATGGTCCAAGGCTCTGAAAAGTAAGAAGTCTTGTCCTTTCCGTAAGTGGTTCCTCCGGTAAGTGTGTCCGATATAGTTTCTGTAACTGCCATCACCGTCTCCCACCTTGTCATGTATCGAAGGAAGGGGGGAAGGAGTGAGCTAGGAGAGGGAAAGTGACGTCTGTAGGCTATCCTGAGCGATCGGGTGACTTCAGAAAGGGGAATATCAAGCAAACCTCCACAAGGATTTTAGAAGTCCTTCGCTCGGTGTATACCACGTTCGACAAACCTCCAGCCATTCCAAGAAACGGCAATCCTGCCCTGGTGGATGCAAAAGTATCCTGGAGGGGAAATTCCCAATCAGTTCTAATGCCCTGGAACTGATTCCCAATCTGTTCCAGGGCATTAGAATATGGGGAGTACACACTCCCTCACTCCTTCCTCAAAAGGTGCAGAGAGGGTAGGGGATACAGCTAGGTCAGTCCTTGCAATAGGGGGCAAGCCACAACAATCGCCAGTCCAGAATGAATAGCAGCAAATTGTGCGGTGTTATAGCTGACACACTGAGACCGGATGGGCAAGTAGGTTTCTACCACGGAAAAGAGCAAACAAATGTACAAAGGGAGAGTTCCGAGCCCTGGCCTGAGGTTCAGCATACCTGCGGGGGGGCTAGTTGGGGAGTGATTCAGCCCATTTTGCAGCCTCCCTAGGCGAGGTGAAGAATTCAACCTTCTCCCCATCCTGGACTCTCAGCCTAGCTGGAAAAAGCATGCTATATTTTACACCCTTTTGGCGCAGCATCCCTCTGACATGGTCAAAAGCCTTTCGTTGGCGTTGCGTTTCCACTGTATAGTCAGGGAAGAAGAGGAGTTTTGTATTCTCAAATTTAAGTTCCCCTTGCAGTCTAGCCGCCCTCAGCACGGTGTCCCGGTAATGTAACAATTTAAATATGAAAGTGCGCGGGGGGGGCTCCCTGGGGTCCCCTTGACGCCGGAATACGATGAGCCCGCTCTATGGAAAAGTGAGGAGAAATCTTACCTTTGGGTAACAAGGACGGCAATAGCTCCTCCATGAAAGCCACCGAGTCAACCCCCTCCGCTCCTTCCGGAAGACCAAGGACCCGCAGGTTATTGCGCCTGTTACGGTTCTCGGCGTCTTCAGCCCTGATTTCCAGATTTTTAACTTGCAGTTTTAGGGTCTGGAGGTCTGTGTGGTGTTCCCTCTGGCAATCTTCCGTCTGAGACTCGTCTCTCCACCTCAGTCACGCGATCGCGGAACTTATCCATGTCTCTACGGATGAGGGCCGCCTCCGTTTGTACATGGTCTATTTTAGTAGTAAGTGCAGCCTGGCACATTGTGATCGCCAGCATTAGGGCATCGAAGGCCGCGGAGCCTGCCTGGATGCCTCCGTCAGGTGGTGGATCTGTCTGGGCCTCCATATGTCGGGCCGCGTGTGTCGTAGGCCGCAGCGTAGGCCGGGTACTAGCAGAGGTCGTAGAGTCACTCTGTTTACCATACTTATTGCCCGCTGGCATCGCCCGATCTCCCCGCAGAGGTTCCGCTGAAGGATGACTGCTTTTTTGATCCTTAACACCAGGATTTTAGTAGGATTCGGTGCCGGAGACGGGAGCTCAGTTAAAACTCGTCTGCTCCCAGCGCCATCTTGGACACGCCCCCATCCTGTAGTTTTTAAGATCAAAGATACAACTATGTTGGTGTCTCTTATCAATTTTAAGTGGTATTTTTTAAAATGTAACTGCCTACTCCCATACGGTCATTTGAAGTAAAACACATAGCCAAGTATTATTCGCCACAATTTTTTTATTGTGCATACAAAAAATTAAAAAAATAAAGACATGCTATCTGCCAATAGAACTTAACCAAAAAGTGCATTCTATGCATCCAAAACTATAGAAAATATACCAAATCAAATCATTATTCAACCAAAAAAAATAATGTTAAACAATAATTCCAAGGCCAATAATAAACAACAAGTTATCTCCTCCGATTCCGCAATATGGCTGGTTGACGAACGGCCGTTCAGAAACTAACTGAAAAGCGCAAAATGAAAGGTGCGAATCAACACTCACCAAATGTCTACTAACACGAAATTAGCAGAAGGAGCCCAAAGGGTGGAGCTAAAGAGCTGAAAAAAACACGTAGTACGTCACTACGTTCGTAATTGTTGGCCAACAATTGTGTGGCCGTGTGTATGCAAGACAAGTTTGGGCCAACGCCCTTTGGACAAAATTCCACGGTTTTGTTGGCCAACAATCCGATCGTGTGTATGAGGCTTTAGAAATGGCATTGTAACCCTTTCCAGACGGATACTGGAATAATAAATGTCAATTACTTTGTCTCGCATCTGTTTTTGAATGTCTTCTATTTAACTGATTTCTTGATTCAGCAGGTCTGGCAGTAATCAGGCCTGGGTGTAGCAAGTGAAATTTAACGTCAGCTTTCCAAAAAATTTGATCACAGTTAATTCATGATTTAGCAAGAGGAGGGGGCGGATGGCAATTACTTTTTATTTACATAGGGCCAGGCAGGTTTTGACAGTTTTTTCCCCTTAATATAGAAAATTATTCAAAAACTGCATTTTATATTTGCTCAGGTTATCTTTGTGTAATATTAAAATGTGTTTGATCGAAATCATTTAGGTGTGACAAATATGCAAAAAAAGAAAAACAGGAAGGGGCAAATACTTTTTCACAGCACTGTAGTAAACGAAGGTGCAGCAGCTATGGAGTGCATGCAGCTTTTCTAGCTGAAAATACCCCTCCTGTAGATTCTTCACTGTCTGGGGAAGGGAGGCATTTTGCTGGCATAATGCCTTCATTGACGGAACCCCCGTTTTGGTCTCTCACATCCGGCTGAGTGATAGGGTCACATGCCTGGTGGAGATCGAGCTGAAGAGGGGGTTTCTCTTGCAGTTCTTGTCCAAAAGCCCTGGTTGTCATGACAAGTGAGGTGAGGGCACAGGGTGTCACGTGGGTCAATGTTGCAGGCAGCGCGGTTGACAAGTCAGGAGTGTACCCAGGATAGAAGCTAAAGCCTGGGCAGCGAGGTACAGAATCAGAAGGCAGGGGCAGCATCAAGTATCACTACCGGTTCACCTGCCACTGGCACTGTTGTCTCTGGGCTGAAAGCTGTAGTTCCAGTGACCACCAGCAGGTCTCCCAGCAGCCAACAGGTTCTTACAATCAGTTCCACCTGGCCCATGCTGCTGGGAGGGCACTTAAGTCCCACCTCTGCTATTGCAAATCGCGTCAGTGTTTGGAATATCTTGCTTGCTGCCAGATCCATCTTGCTCTTGCACTATCCTTCATTCTGTTCCCTTACTGCTTGCTTTGTTCCTGTAACCAGTCCTGATTCCCCCTTTTTTCTTGCATTGCCCCGGTTAATCTTGCTTCCTATATTGTACTATTAGTTTGCTAGGTTTCTGTTACCTACAGTGCTCAGCATAAATGAGTACACCCCTTTTGAAAAGTAAGTGAAAGTAAAAAGTAAGATTTTAATCAATATCTCAATGAACACAAGAACTATTTCCAAATTTTGGCAAAACTGAGTTTTATAGAACATTTGTTTTTAGATTATTACATGAAAGTAAGCTTAATAATATAACTTGGATTACAAAATCTTCAGTTTTACTCAAATTAGTTTATGCAAAAATGAATACACCCCACAACAAAAACTACTACATGCAGACATTTTGTATGACCTATAATGATAGGTCACTATTACTCCCACTGACACCAATAAAAGACCCTTTATTCGTCTTTCCACTGACACCAATAATGGGTAAAATTCCTCCCTCTGACACCAATGGGGACTATTCCTTTCACTGACACCAGTGATTTGTAATTTTTCCTCCCATTGACGGGGTCACTGTTCTTTCCACTGACACCAAAAATGTGGACTGTTCCTTCCACTGACACCAACAATGGGGTACTATTCCTCCCACTGACATCAATGAAGGGTTACGATTCTTTCCACTGACAATAATGGGGACCATGATTTGTAAGGACGGCACCAAGTCTTCTAGGCATGGAATGAACAAGTGGCGATATATTGCAACATTTATCTTTTTACATTCTTCAAGAATGATCTGTTTTAGAGCCTGGATGCTGGATGGAGAATGTTGATCAACTTGTCTCTTCAGATTTCCCCATAGGTGTCCACCGATTGGGTTCAGATCAGGAGACATACTTGGTCACTGAATCCGTTTCAACTGGTTCTTCTTCAGAAATGCAACAGTGGCCTTGGATATGCGTTTTGGATCATTGTCATGTTGGAAAAATGCATGTTGACCAAGGGCACAGAGTGATGGTAGCATCTCCTCTTTCAATATAGAGCAATACATCTTGTCAGGCCTGCCAGGAGATTCCAACCGTCACTCCGGTTTCCTGACCGGTAGTCTTCTTATCCCAGTATCAGGTGCAGGCACGGTTGGGATCCTGCAGCCAGAAATAGGGACTACAATGGGAAGTGGAAACAGACTAGATCAAGGAACAACCAGCAAGTAAATCACGGTTACTAGTGGCCGAAGTTAGGAACCAGGCAGAAGAAAGGGCAATCCAAAATGATCCACGTCAGCGAACCAAGGCAGAAGATCACAGGGGTGAACCAGAAAGCGGTGCCAGGAAGCAGAAGGGTCGACATCAACGATCAGCGTAATCCAAGAAGCGAAGTTGGGAACAAGCAGAAGTCAGCAACCAGAAATACAATATATCAAACACCAACAGGCAGGAAATTGAACCTATACTAGGGTCAGGAAGTGACTATAGGTCACAAGATTAGGTGATTGCCTACAGGTGGCCACTGGGTGGAGCCAGAATCTGTAAACAAGCAGCATTGGGTAACAAGGGCTCTACTCTGAAAGAAGTTCCCCAGTGGCTCAGGCAGTAGGGAACTGTCCCAAGAACACCAGGTCCCAGGATCGATTCCACCTCAAGGCATCATGCCTTGACCAGGAATCAACACAAAGATGCCTCTGTCCTATTTAGGCTTGGATGGATGCCTATTGTGGAACAACTTGACCAGCCGTGGGGCATGAACAACACGAGCAGGCACCCAAGTCCTTCCTGCAATAGAGTAGTCTTTCCAGACCACCAAATACTGTAGTTGTCTATCCTTACATTGGGAATCCAGAATTTTACCAACTGCATATTCCTGATAGTCATCCACCGAGACAGGAGAAGGACGTCTAGACGGTAGAGAGAACCTATTCTTGTAAAAGTAAGGATATGTGAAACGTAGTGGGAATTCTAAGGTGAGGGAGCAAGTGCCGTTTTTAAGCCACTGGGTTGACTAGACAGAATACGAAAAGATCCAATAAATCTAAGTATTTAGTAAGAAGCATGGTGACTTTTTTGAAGTTGTAATTTTTTCCCCACAATTCTTTGGAAAGTGAAGAAATTATTTTTTTTTCACAAAAATGTCATATTAACAAGTTATTTCTCACACACAGCATAGGCATACTTGCAACTACACCCCAAAACACATTCTTCTACTCTTGAGTATGGCGATACCACATGTGTGAGACATTCTCACAGTCTAATCACATAGAAGTAACATCCAAGGAGTAGCTTCAGGCATTATCCACTTTAAGACCAGGCATTTTTCCAACACTTTTTGTTTACAAGTAAAAATCTGTATTTCTGCTAGAAAATTAGTTAGAATCTCCAAACATTATATATTTTTGTAGCAGAGGCCCTAGAGAACAAAATGGTGGGTTTTGACAATTTTTCTGTCGCAGGGTTTTTGTGCAGCAGTTTTCCAAACACAATTTTACACACTAAAGCATAAATACATTTTAATGAATTTCAATGCACAAAGACAATACCTATATTTTTGCTAAGATATAAAATATGGTGTTGCGCCAGGTAAACACATACCAAACATGTCACGCTTTTAAATTGTGCACAATTATGAAATGGCACCAAACTTCCGTATTTAAACATCTCTATAGGCGACGCTTTATAAGCCTTTCCTGGTTACCAGTTTAGAGTTACACAGGAGGTCTGGGGATAGAATTATTGCTCTTGCTTTGACATTCGCAGCGATACCTCACATGTATGGTGCAACTTCTGTTTACGTATGCGTACGGGACCAATGCGTGTGCTCGTCTTTGCACGCAAACACAGGGGCGCTTACATTTTTTTTATTACTGGTACACTGACAGATGTTTCTGTGCACTTGTACACTTTGACAGATGTTGATCGTCCGACATACACTGACAGATATTGATGTTGCAATGGAACACTATTGCAGATATTTTTGTGCCCTGGTTCAGATGTTGTTAGGACATTGACAGATGTTTTGCGCAGATGTTCATGGGGACACTTGGACAGATGTTTATGGAACAGGGACAATGGTGCTTGGTGTACTGTGTGGGGAGGGCTGCAGTCTGCGTGATCTGTGATGGCTCTCTGTGTAAAATCATCCCTTACACAAAGAGCTGTCAACACAGGCTGCAGCAGCCCCCGCTCCCCCACCCCTCCCTCCACACTGAGCTCAGTTAGGAGAACTGACAGAGATATGTGTCTCTGTTTACTCTGTGAAGGCTGTGATTGGACACATCTATCATAGGATCGGGAGGGCCAATCACAGCACCCATATCCGGATCTATAATGGGCTGTATCTGAGGATCACAGCTATCACAGGATCGCGTGGGCACCCGTTTTGAGCAAGATATGGGTACTAACCTAAATGAGTAAAGTGTATTTAAAATATCATGTTAGACATCTAGACATTACATTTTTAAATGCCTGTGAAGGCTGGAATGGTCTTAACTAATGTATCTACCAGAACTTCCTACTACATTTTGACTTTTAAATCTATGCTAAAAGTTAAGTTACACTTGCCTGGTCTCCTTCCACAACCACTCCTAACTGATTTTTGAGAACCATGATGGTTTGAGCCTGGAATGTTATAATGAGAACTGGACCTTGTTCCATCATCTTTCCCATTGCCAGCTGAAAAACATGCATCAATGCAACATTTAGTGCTTTGTACAATTTCAAATGAAAAATGGATATATGTCTATAAAACCCAAATACTAACACTTACATCAATGTTGTCAATATCCAGGATCCTGGAGTGAACTTGTAGGCCCATGGATTTGGCTTGCTGAATAGGGTGTGCCAACTGACAAAATGTCTAAATAAAAAAACAGCTTGTAAATATCATATGCTCTCATTCTTAATGTTAATAATAAAACCGCCTAGGCAGTAATATAAAGTATTTTGCATAAGTTTAGGCACTTGTGAATAAATGCTGTAAAGCAAAAGCATTTAAAAATACAGACACATAGTTTCCGGGCTTTCTTGAAAAGTGCAGTGAATGGAAAAAAAAATAAATCTAAATTTAGAGTGACCACCTTTTGATTTTAGCACAGCAACAATTCTCTTGGGTACTTGCATAAAGTTTTTGAACGTGCTCACATGGTATGTTGTTCCAAGCCTTGTGAAAAACTTTCTATAGTTTCACTACAGGCTTTGGCTGACTTCTTGAAGTCCTTTTTTTTAGTGTATTGATTTCATTTCCAATTCCATTATTATTTCATACCAAGACAATTAAACTCTTTATAATAAATAATATAATTAATTATCTCACCTAACATAGCAGTTCCATCTAAAAAAGTATCTAAAAAACGCCTTAACGAAATATCCTAATATGACAAACCCCTTCCTGCCGAAGGGTAAAAGCACAATAAGCACAATTTAGCAACTTTGACATGTGTTAGTAAAACTGTACATCATATCACAACTACTTTGTGTATCCAGGTGGAGTATACCTTGTTTTTTCAAGACAAATTGGGCTTTCTTTTGGTGGTAAATGGTAACGGATATCTCCTGATTTATTTATTTTTTATTTTATTTATCATCAAAGGAAATCTGTCCCAAAATAATTATTTTTTTTAAATGTGGCTGTATATTTCTTGCTATTACCATAATTTACCAGCAATACCACATGTGTGTATGTTAGTAGTTTGCACCCATAGTAGGGCCCAGAAACAATGGTGCTGATATTGCTTTTTTTTATTTTTTTATCCCGTCTAAAACACACTGACACTAATTAAATTTTTTAATTTCTACCCAAAATATGCTGACCATGACCTTTGACCCCAATACAAATTGTGGCAAACCTTGACCTTGTTATTTTTTCTTTATTTTTATTCATTTTTTAAAAAAAATTTTAAACACACTTTTTATTTTTTTTATTTACAGCTTCATCTCCTGCAAGGAGAGGAAGATACAACGTGTGTGTGTATGGAGGCATTGGATGTACTGAGGCACTGTAAGAAGCAGGAGGAAAGAACACTGGGGCTCAAGTGATCAGTGAGCAGCAGCAGGACGATAGAACGCAGAGAAAAGTGGGATGAGAAAGCAGGAGGAAAGGACACTGGGGCTCATGTGATCAGTGAGCAGCAGCAGGAGAGGAATATGGGATGAGAAAGCAGTAGGAGAGGACACTGGTGCTGTGTGATCAGTGAGCAGGAGGAGAGAACACTGGGGATTGTGTGATCAGTGATCGGGAGCAGGAGGAGAGGACACTGGGGGCAGGGGCTGTGAGATCTGTGAGTGGGAGCAGGAAAAGAGGATGCTGGGGTATCATGGGATCAGCAAGCATGAGCATTAGGAGCGTATGCTGGAGGCCATGTAATCAGAAAGTGGAAGCAAGGAGACCAGACGCTGGGGGCTGGGTCATCAGTGAACAGGAAGCAGGAGAGGACGACGCCATGGGGCCTGTAATCAATAAGCGGGAGGAGAGGATGCCAGGGGCATGTAATCAGGATCACGTGATCAGTGAGCAGGAGGAAAGGACACTGGGGGCCGTGTGAACAGTGAACAAGAGATCCCAAACAGGGAAACAAGTAATGCTCAGATTAAAATAGGTTAGGAAGGAAGATTAATACTGTATTGTATAAAATATAATTCCTAATTTTTTAAAATGTCGAGCGGGAATGGTAATACAACCGTTTTAGGGCAAATTCAATTGTGCAAAATGTGAGCAAGTTGTTTTCTTGGAATCCCAGATACTGACTCTCAGGAAGCAACTGGCAACATTGCGATGCAGCAAGCCGACACATCCCAATAAATATGCCTGGTTGTATCATGCTCACCACCTCGGGGAATTACTACAGGTGTTTTCTATTATATTTTTCTGTAACCTTGCCCCCATCCTCACTGTTTAAATATATAAAACAATTATATTTGTTTTATATATTTGTCGCCATTTTTTATCTATACAGCGCTGGTTTTATATATTTACATGTGAGTGTAATTCTTTTATAATAAATTTGTTATATTTTTTCATAGGGGATTACACTATGTGGCTTTTCTTTGTTTTTCCCCTTTCATTATAACCATCTTTACTGCGGATATCACCCCTGAGGCTCATACGGTTCCATATATCATCTTTGGATGTTTTTCCATCTTCCACCAAAGTTCAGCAGCCGTTGACGACCAAAGCTTGTTTGACCCAATCAAACGTAGGTTTCATTGGGTCCAAAGGTTCCGGTAAGCCTTATTGTTGGTGGGGGTGTACCTTTGAATTATCCTTTTCTTTGCCTATGGATGTGTGCAATATGAAGTCACATACCGTATTTATCGGCATATAACACGCACATTTTTCCCCTTAAAACCAGGGGAAAATCGCAGGTGCGTGTTATACGCCGATCCCCTGCGATCCCGACCTGTCACATTTTCAAAATCGCCGACCGCGATTTGAAAATGGCACCGCCGGCGCCGAAATACACAGAGCCGGTCCTCGGCTCTTTCCGGCGGCTCTCGTTCACTTTCGGCTCCACTCGTAGTCCCGAGCGGAGCTATCCGAACCTACTCGGCTAGGTTCGGATAGCTCCGCTCGGGACTACGAGTGGAGCCGAAAGTGAACGAGAGCCGCCGGAAAAAGAGCTGAGGACCGGCTCTGTGTATTTCGGCGCCGGCGGCGCAATTTTCAAATCGCGGTCGGCGATTTTGAAGTCCAGAATGGCAGGGATCGCTGGGGCAAGGCTGCACTGGGGAAGTCTGCACTGACAAGGCTGCACTGGGGTAGTCTGCACTGACAAGGCTGCACTGGGGAAGTCTGCACTGACAAGGCTGCACTGGGGAAGTCTGCACTGACAAGGCTGCACTGACATGGCTGCACTGACAAGGCTGCAATGATGGGCATTTAAATGTAAGTTTTTTTCCCTTCAACTTCCCTCCTAAAAGTTTTTTTTTTCCTTAAAATTCCCTCCTAAATTGGGGTGCGTGTTATACGCCGATAAATACGGTATATATTGAGGACTACCATCATATTCCTTGAGGACTATTAGGACTTTTGTGAAATGTGCATTTGAAGAATCCATTGTTCTTCATATTATACAATACATGGTTGTTTTTTATATTAAGCGCTACACTATTTTTTTTTTTTTGGTTTCTGCTTGTATCCTCACTGTTGTTTCCCTGACAGCAGGGGGAGTCACTCTGCTCCAGCAATGCCACTCGAACTGATCTGCATATGTATGTATATAAATATACTGTTCTTCTGAGGATTTTATGGCAATAGTCGAAACGCATAAGCGTATATTTTTTTGTACCACACCTGGATTAATAAATGTATTCATTGCGGAAGATTGAGCTGCTGGCTTTCCTTTATCTACATGTTTGCTCGAGTGCTAGGAGAACACTACAAGCCCATGCACTGACCGCTCACCACCTCAGGGAATTACAAGGTGTTTTCTACTATATTTAACCTTGGGTTCCTTCTTTCACACACCAGGACTACACCGATGGCTATAGGCTTCTGACAGCCACATTGGGTTCATGGAGGTGAACGTCTGCTTGTTTTAATATACAGTATCTCACAAAAGTGAGTACACCCCTCACATTTTTGTAAATAGTTTATTATATCTTTTCATATGACAACATTGAAGAAATAACACTTTGCTACAATGTAAAGTAGTGAGTGTACAGCTTGTATAACAGTGTAAATTTGCTGTCCCCTCAAAGTAACAACACACAGCCATTAATGTCTAAACCGCTTGCAACAAAAGTTCTCACCCCTAAGTGAGAATTCCCAAAGTGTCAATATTTTGTGGCCACCATTTTTTTCCAGGACTGCCTTAACCCACTTGGGCGTGGAGTTCACCAGAGCTTCACAGGTTGCCACAGGAGTCCTCTTCCACTCCTCCATGACGACATCACAGAGCTGGTGGATTTTAGAGACCTTGCGTTCCTTCACCTTCCGTTTGAGGATGCCCCAAAGATGGTCAACAGGGTTTAGGTCTGGAGACATGCTTGGCCAGTCCCATCACCTTTACTCTCAGCTTCTTTAGCAAGGCAGTGGTCATCTTGGAGGCGCGTTTGGGGTTGTTATGTTGGAATAATGCCCTGAGGCCCAGTCTCCCACAGTACATGTTAGCATTCATGGTTCTCTCAATGAACTGTAGCTCCCCAGTGCCAGCAGCACTCATGCAGCCCCAGACCATGACACTCCCACCACCTTGCTCGACTATAGGCAAGACAAGCTCGTCTTTGTACTCCTCATCTGGTTGCCACCACACACGCTTGACACCATCTGAACCAAATAAGTTTATCTTGGTCTCATCAGACCACAGGACATGGTTCCATTAATCCATGTCCGTAGTCTGCTTGTCTTCAGCAAACGGTTTGCGGGCTTTCTTGTGCATCAACTTTAGAAAAGGCTTTCTTTCTGGGACGACAGCCATGCAGACCAATTTGATGCAGTGTGCGGCGCATGGTCTGAGCACTGACAGGCTGACCCCCCCCACCCCTTCAACCCCTGCAGCAGTGCTGCCAGCTCTCATACGTCTATTTCCCAAAGACAATCTCTGGATATGATGCTGAGCACGTGCACTCAACTACTTTGGTCGACCATGGAACCTGTCCTGTTAAACCACTGTATGGTCTTAGCCACCATGCTGCAGCTCAGTTTCAGGTTCTTGGCAATCCTCTTATAGCCTAGGCCATCTTTATATAGACCAACAATTCATTTTTTCAGATTCTCAGAGTTCTTTGCCATGAGGTGCCATGTTGAACTTCCAGTGACCAGTAAGAGTGAGAGCGATAACACCAAATTTAACACACCTGCTTTCCATTCACACCTGGGACCTTGTAACACTAACAAGTTACATTATTATTATTATTCAGGATTTATATAGCGCCAACAGTTTACGCAGCGCTTTACAATATAAAAGGGAGACAATACAGTTATAATACAATAAAATACAAGGGGATTAAGAGGGCCCGACTCAGAAGAGCTTACAATCTAATAGGGTGGGGCAGGTGGTACAAAAGGTTGTAACTGTGGGGAATGAGCTGGTGGAAGTGGTAGGAGATTGGTTGGAGACGTGATAGGCTTTCCTGAAGAGATGAGTTTTCAGGGATCGCCTGAAGGTAGCAAGAGTAGGGGATAGCCAGATAGATGGAGGTAGCGAGTTCCAGAGGATGGGAGAGGCTCTGGAGAAATCCTGGAGACGAGCATGGGAGGAGGAGATGAGAGAGCTTGAAAGCAGGTGGTCTTGAGAAGAGCGGAGAGGTCGATTTGGGTGATATTTGGAGACAAGATTAGTGATGTAGCTTAGGGCAGAGTTGTGCATGGCTTTGTATGTTGTGGTTAGAATTTTGAATTTAATTCGCTGGGTGATTGGGAGCCAGTGTAGGGATTGGAGTAGAGGGTTGGAAGACACTGAGCGGTTGGTAAGGTGGATAAGTCTGGCAGCAGCATTCATGAAAGACTAAAGAGGGGATAGCCTATGGAGAGGTAAGCCAATGAGAAGGGAGTTGCAATAGTCAAGGCGAGAGATAACATGGGAGTGAATGAGGAGCTTGGTTTCATTTGTTAAAAAGGGGCGAATTTTAGAGATGTTACGGAGGTGAATTCTACAAACTTTTGACAACGATTGGATTTGAGGCTGAAATGACAAGTCAGAGTCTAGGATTACACCTAGTACCCTGGCGTGAGGGGAGGGACTGATGATTGCATTGTTGATTTTAAAGAAAAAGTCATGGAGGGGGGCACGGGCGGGGGGGGGGGGAATTAATAGCTCAGTTTTAGAGACATTTAGTTTAAGGAAGTGGTGCCTCATCCATGCTGATATGTCAGTTAGGCCCCTTTCACACTTATAGGACTTTAAAGTCACACGATTTTACCGCGATTTTGTGGCCGCTATTTTGCCGCGATTTGGGAGCAGTGCTACTTTGTACGACTTTGCCACAACTTTGGCATTAACCATTCTCAGCTTGTGCTTACAAAGTAGTACTGAAATCGTGTCTATATTATTCAGGTACGATTTGCATGCTACTCGAGGGTTTAACATTGAGGTCTATGGAGTACAAATGTATGGAAGTTGGACAAAGTAGTGCTGAAATCTTGTCTATTTTATTCAGGTACGATTTGCATGCTACTTGAGGGTTTAACATTGAGGTCTATGGAGTACAAAACGTATGGAAGTTGGACCAAAGTAGTGCAGGGACTACTTTGAAGTCGGCACGACTTAAAGTCGTGCCAATATGAATGGTAGTCATTGAAAATCATGGAGAATGACTTGTCATACGATTTTGCAGTACAAAATCGTGGGACAAGTCTTATAAGTGTGAAAGGGGCCTTAGTAAGTTAGTAATGCGAGAGGAGGCTGAAGGAGTGAGGTGAGGAGTAGACAGATAGATTTGGGTGTCATCAGCGTATAAGTGGTATTGGAAGCCGTGGGCAGTTATTAAGTGACCAAGGGAGGAGGTGTATATAGAGAAGAGAAGGGGTCCAAGAACCGAGCCTTGGGGGACCCCCACAGAAAAGGGGCAATGGAGAGGAGGAGACAGAGTTGTAGGTGACACTGAAGGAGCGCTGTGATAAATAGACAGAGAACCAGGATAGAGCAGAATCTCGGAGGCCAAGGGAATGTAGTTTATTGAGAAAGAACGGGTGGTCAACAGTATCAAAGGCCGCAGAGAGGTCAAGTAGAAGGAGTATGGAGTATTGGCTGTTGGTTTTAGCAGTTAGTAAATTGTTAGTGAGTTTTAGTAAGGCAGTTTCCGTGGAGTGCTGCCAGCAAAAGCCAGACTGTAAGGGGTCAAGAAGGTTATTTTCATTGAGGTAGGAGCTAAGACGGTTGTAGACTAAGCGTTCTAGAAGTTTAGAGGTGAATGGGAGCAATGAGATGGGTCTTAAGTTGTTCAGGTCGGTAGGGTCCAGTGAGGGCTTTTTAAGAATCGGAGTGATCTGCGCATGTTTTAGAGGGGAGGGGAAGATGCCACTAGAGAGGGAGAGATTGAAGATGTGGGTGAGGGAGCATAGGATAGAAGAAGAGGGTGACCGTAGTAGTTGTGAGGGAACAGGATCCAAGGGACAATTGGTTAGGTGGGCATCCGAGAAAATTTTTGTAACCACTTCCGTAGTAGCCAATTCAAAAGAGGAGAGTGTTGAATGTGCTAGCAGGTATGTTGGGTGGGACATGACACCGTGGAGGGAAAATGGCTATATGGGCCCAATTTGGACATTTTCACTTAGCTGTGTATTCATTTTTGTTGCCAGCGGTTTAGAAATTAATGGCTGTGAGTTTATTTTGAGGGGACAGCAAATTTACACTGTTATACAAGCTGTACACTCACTACTCTACATTGTAAAAAAGTGTCATTTCTTCAGTGTTGTCACATGAAAAGATATAATAAAATATTTACAAAAATGGGTGTACTCACTTTTGTGAGATACTATGTATTCAAATAACAGATGGCCACAAGTGTGAGTACAAAGTCCTCAGAACAAATGGTTTCCAGCCAGGATCGCATAGTGAGTGGAGCCATGGATCGGCAATCTAAAATCTCACAGGTATAGTCAGGTCCATAAATATTGGGACATCGACACAATTCAAATCTTTTTGGCTCTATACACCACCACAATGGATTTGAAATTAAACAAACAAGATGTGCTTTAACTGCAGACTTTCAGCTTTAATTTGAGGGTATTTACATCCAAATCAAGTGAACAGTGTAGGAATTACAACAGTTTGTATATGTGCCTCCCACTTTTTAAGGGACCAAAAGTAATGGGACAATTGGCTGCTCAGCTGTTCCATGGCCAGGTGTGTGTTATTCCCTCATTATCCCATTTACAAGGAGCAGATAAAAGGTCCAGAGTTCATTTCAAGTGTGCTATTTGCATTTGGAATCTGTTGCTGTCAACTCTCAATATGAGGTCCAAAGAGCTGTCGCTATCAGTGAAGAAAGCCATCATTAGGCTGAAAAAACAAAACAAACCCATCAGAGAGATAGCAAAAACATTAGGTGTGGCCAAATCAACTGTTTGGAACATCCTTAAAAAGAAAGAACGCACCGGTGAGCTCAGCAACACCAAAAGACCCGGAAGACCACGGAAAACAACTGTGGTGGATGACCGAAGAATTCTTTCCCTGGTGAAGAAAACACCCTTCACAACAGTTGGCCAGATCAAGAACTATCTCCAGGAGGTAGGTGTATGTGTGTCAAAGTCAACAATCAAGAGAAGACTTTACCAGAGTGAATACAGAGGGTTCATCACAAGATGTAAACCATTGGTGAGCCTCAAAAACAGGAAGGCCAGATTAGAGTTTGCCAAAAATCTAAAAAAGCCTTCACAGTTCTGGAACAACATCCTATGGACAGATGAGACCAAGATCAACTTGTATCAGAGTTATGAGAAGAGCATGGAGAAGGAAAGGAACTGCTCATGATCCAAAGCATACCACCTCATCAGTGAAGCATGGTGGTGGTAGTGTCATGGTGTGGGCATGTATGGCTGCCAATGGAACTGGTTCTCTTGTATTTATTGATGTTGTGACTGCTGACAAAAGCAGCAGGATGAATTCTGAAGTGTTTCGGGCATTATCTGCTCATATTCAGCAAAATGCTTCAAAACTCATTGGACGGCGCTTCACAGTGCAGATGGACAATGACCCAAAGCATACTGCGAAAGCAACCAAAGAGTTTTTTAAGGGAAAGAAGTGAAATGTTATGCAATGGCCAAGTCAATCACCCGACCTGTATCCGAGCATGCATTTCACTTGCTGAAGACAAAACTGAAGGGAAAATGCCCCAAGAACAAGCAGGAACTGAAGACAGTTGCAGTAGAGGTCTGGCAGAGCATCACCACGGATGAAACCCAGTGTCTGTATTAAAAAGTGGAAGTTTGATGGATGATTGTTAATCTATCCCATTACTTTTGGTCCCTTAAAAAGTGGGAGGCACATGTACACCGTTAACCTGATTTGGATGTAAATGCCCTCAAATTAAAGCTGAAAGTCTGCAGTTAAAGCACATCTTGTTCATTTCATATCAAATCCATTGTGGTGGTGTATAGAGCCAAAAAGATTAGAATTGTGTCGATGTGCCAATATGTATGGACCTGACTGTATACCAGAGATCCTGAAGCCCCTGTCTGTAGAGACTGTATGCATGAAATCTTTTGACAAATTAAAAGTCTCTATGCAGAGAGAGAAATAAGATTGTGGTGGGATTGCATGGGACTAAAGACATATATTAATAAATCTACGATTCCAAGAGGTTTACACATCAAAAAAAATTCCCTCCACAATCTATTCAGAGGACTTTCTGACACAGTGAAATGGTATATTGTCCAACTGTTTGTTTGAATTAACGCAACTAATTGTTACACAAGAAGAAATTTTGCTACAGAGTTTGAACAAGGATATAGATGGACTGAAAGATTCATTAAAACCCTACCATACAATAAGTGTCTATGATTCTCTAAATAGAGAATTAACGGATTCTATGAAAACTATGATCCAGGCATCATGGACACTAAATGGCAAAAATTATTTTGGGATCTGCAGGATTATTAGGAGGGAACAGTGTATGCCCGCAAAAAAACTGGGCGCTTACATTCAATACTAAAAAACAGGAGGAAGGGGAAATCATCTTAGAAAAGACATTTGAAATATAGTTCCCCAGATGGATCAGACACACAGTCAGAGTTGTTTGACACCACAGATACCAGATCACCGGCTATGTCTAGAAGATCAGTTGCTTCAGTTTTTAATAAAGACAGTCCTGTGGTATCAAGATTAAAAAACGTGCCAGCGTCTTTTCCCACAGGGACCTTAAAAAGAAAAGATGAAAACCAGGAGGGGTTGACACAAGGACAAGGGAAACCAGGACAAAATATCCACGTCAAGCCAAAAACAAGGAGGACTGACACATGAACTTTCAGAGCTGCATACCTGATAAGGAAGAGTTATCTTCCTCTGAAATGTTTTTTATTGTTCAGGGGTTTGTCTTTCTCACCCACCTCACATTTTGATGCGTTTTCCACTATAGACACAATTAAATTATACGCAATCCACTTTTGAGAAAAAACTTTCTAGATAGTTCATTATCAACAGGAGTGGTAGACACAGAATTATCTCCCGAGTGCACTTTTTCCTCTTTTGATTAACAACCAAATCTGTCCTTGACAAATTAGACACTGAACCAGTGAGTGGCACTTATGGTGCCTCCACTGATAAGACATATAGGGGTAATGAAATATTTCTATTGAGTACACTAGAATTTGTGCAATTGACTGTTTTCAGGATGTGATTGAGAGGGATTAGCGCTTCAGGAGAGTTTGTCCACTACATCTGCCCCCGCAAGAATAATCTTAGTCAAGCAGAACACCGGGCTTTGTTTATCCATCTCATGGATAACAATAAAACTTTTTTTTTTTTACATTTCTTCATTTTCCAAAAAATGACAACTTCAAAAAACTCGCCAAGCCTCTTAGTAAACACCTTGGACCATCTACATTCCAAAAAGGGGTAATTTGGGGGATATCTGTACTGTCCTGACATTTTTGGTCCTGAAGAAATGATATAGTCCATCAGTACATTAGGATTGATCAATTTTTAGATATACAGTGGGGACAGAAAGTATTCAGACCCCCTTACATTTTTCACTCTTTGTTATGTTGCAGCCATTTGCTAAAATCATTTAAGTTCTTTTTTTTCCCTAATGTACACACAGCACCCCATATTGACAGAAAAACACAGAATTGTTGACATTTTTGCAGATTTATTAAAAAAGAAAAACTGAAATATCACATGGTCCTAAGTATTCAGACCCTTTGCTCAGTATTTAGTAGAAGCACCCTTTTGAGCTAATACAGCCATGATTCTTTTTGGGAAAGATGCAACAAGTTTTTCACACCTGGATTTGGGGATCCTCTGCCATTCTTCCTTTGCAGATCCTCTCCAGTTCTGTCAGGTTGGATGGTAAACGTTGGTGGACAGCCATTTTTAGGTCTCTCTAGAGATGCTCAGTTGGGTTTAAGTCAGGGCTCTGGCTCGGCCATTCAAGAACAGTCACGGAGTTGTTGTGAAGCCACTCCTTTGTTATTTTAGCTGTGTGCTTAGGGTCATTGTCTTGTTGGAAGGTAAACCTTCAGCCCAGTCTGGGGTCCTGAGCACTCTGGAGAAGGTTTTCATCCAGGATATACTTGTACTTGGCTGCATTCATCCTTCCCTCTATTGCAACCAGTCGTCCTGTCCCTGCAGCTGAAAAACACCCCCACAGCATGATGCTGCCACCACCATGCTTCACTGTTGGGACTGTATTGGACAGGTGATGACCAGTGCCTGGTTTTCTCCACACATACCGCTCAGAATTAAGGCCAAAAAGTTTTATTTTGGTCTCCTCAGACCAAAGAATCTTATTTCTCACCATCTTGGAGTCCTTCAGGTGTTTTTTTTAGAAAACTCCATGCGGGCTTTCATGTGTCTTGCACTGAGGAGAAGCTTCCGTCGGGCCACTCTGCCATAAAGCCCCGACTGGTGGAGGGCTGCAGTGTGAGTTGACTGTCTACAAGTTTCTCCCATCTCCTGACTGGATCTTTGGAGCTCAGCCACAGTGATCTTTGGGTTCTTCTTTACCTCTCTCACCAAGGCTCTTCTCCCCCGATAGCTCAGTTTGGCCAGACAGCCAGCTCTAGGAAGGGTTGTCCCAAAGTCCTCCATTTAAGGATTATGGAGGCCACTGTGCTCTTAGGAACCTTAAGTGCAGCAGAATTTTTTTTTGTAACCTTGGCTGGATCTGTGCCTTGCCACAATTCTGTCTCTGAGCTCTTCAGGCAGTTAGTTTGACCTCATGATTCTAATTTACTCTGACATGCACTGTGAGCTGTAAGGTCTTATATAGACAGGTGTGTGGCTTTCCTAATCAAGTCCAATCAGTATAATCAAACACAGCTGGACTCAAATGAAGGTGTAGAACCATCTCAAGGATGATCAGAAGAAACGGAGAGCACCTGAGTTAAATATATGAGTGTCACAGCAAAGGGTCTGAATACTTAGGACCATGTGAAATTTCAGTTTTTCTTTTTTAATAAATCTGCAAAAATGTCAACAATTCTGTGTTTTTCTGTCAATATGGGGTGCTGTGTGTACATTAATGAGGAAAAAACACGAACTTAAATGATTTTAGCAAATGGCTGCAATATAACAAAGAGTGAAAAATTTAAGGGGGTCTGAATACTTTCCTTCCCCACTGTATACCATAGTTTGTGGACTGTATAACTTTCCTACAGACTAAATAATATACACGGATTTGGGTTATTTTCAAAGAAATGTAGCAAAATACATTTTGAATAAATGTAAATATGTTATATTGTATAGGACACTCCTTAGATCACATGGGCATACATCATTCCTCTTATTTTGTCCAACACTTGAGATGCCCTCTTTAGAACACTTTCGGCTACAACAAATTTTACATTACTTGCAATCCCTCCAGACACAAATCTCTGATATCATGTCAAGAATGTGGTTTCTTTATTGTTAGTACTCAGTTGTACCCAGATGGTCACATTTTTTCCTCATCAGTTACACATAGTGTGACATAGTGCTTATTTAAGTATTGTCCTCTTAGTAGGGCCTTTTACTCATATCTCCATGTTATCCTGAGTTTCTTGCTTCGGGTCCTTTCTCTCCTTCTTTCTGAGTAGAGTAGTAGTAGTATTCAGCAATAGAGCTTCTTGCCCATGAGATTTTGATATAAGCCATTCCTTGTTTCATTGACCCTGGACGGGATTAGAACCGTTAACAACCACCAACGTTAGATTTGCATCTCCGGAGCATTTTGCTAGATTTAGCTGTGGATTGACATACCATTTGCTCTTAAGCACATTTTTGTATGTTTTATATATGCAGTATTGTTACTTTGTAGACCTGTTCACTTTGCATGTGGCTCCAGATACAAGCTTTCAACCTCAGCCCTTGCAGTGGCAGAAGGATGTAGCAAAGGTGAGAGAAGAGAGTTGAAGCACTAGGTTGCCAAGCTGTCCCTGCTCTAAGGCATGAGCAGCAAAAGTTGCCAGAGGTAAAGCACAGTGACCTGTGATTTAGGGACTAACAACAGTCAAAATAGAGAAGAGCTACACGCTGAGCCCAACACTGCACCAGGATCAATCACCGCCCTACTACAGAAAATGAAAGGTTCCTAAGTGCTGCAAAAAGTAAAAGTGAACCTGAGAACAGTAGGCTTCAAGCCAAAATGAATAATAAAAACACATAGGAAAAATTGCTTCAGCACTCTAGCCCCAAAAAAAACATAGCAGAAGCCTCAGTAGACAGCCTACTCACCACTCTGGGTGGTCTCTTAGGGACTATCTGCAACCTAGGAGTCTGGTATGGCATTGAGCCAGATGAGAACACTCTGGTAATAATCCAGATCTGGAGGTTCAGAATTACATGTTTAGCAATGCATTTTTTGTCTGGTATGAGCACAGATCTCAACAGCCACTGCAGTGAGTATTTGGATCAGGGAGTGCTGTAAGGCACAGAAAAACCAAATGTCTGCCACAGTAAACATCCAGATCCAGGGGTCCAGTATAGCACTGTCCAAAAAAGATGGCTGCTGGGGTAAATATTCAGGATATGGGGGGTCCAGTACACCATATGCCAGGAGCTTTAGAATAATTGTCAGCTTAATCCAACAGAACTGGGGAGAGCCATCAAACCTCTTCAGGACATTAGCAAAACTGAGCTTGCTTAGTACAAGCTATCCAGTAGATAGTGGCTATCCACTAGATGTAGCTATTACCTTTGATTTGCAAAATGTCCAACCTCCTAGATGTGGCAGCTATATGCATTAGAAGACCGATTGTGTTGCCGGTTAAAAGCTAAGAAAAAAAATGACTATTTTAGTTTACTTTATAAGGCGCTTAAGGATGCAGAAAGGTGTAGTGTTGGGGGGTGCTTTGCACCAAAAGATGCCAGCACCAGTTTGCCACTGGCAGGAACAAATGTATTAAGGCCAATCACAGAGCTATCTTATATCACTGATTCCCAAGATATTTCACCAAAAATGTATTTCTTAGTTCTTTTGTAAACAGTGGAGTCTGATCACATGGGAAGTAATAGCTCAGATGTCACTTTGGGTTGGGTACAGTTTGGAGCATTTAAAAATTTCAGCCCCGGAGGATTTGGCTGCTCAATGACTGGAGCACTTTTTACAATTTGGCACCGTGCTTCTTTAACTAGTAATTGCGCGGTCATGCAATGCTGTACCCAAACAAAATTTGCGTCCTTTTCTTTCCCACAAATAGAGCTTTCTTTTGATGGTATCTGATTGCCTCTGCGATTTTTATTTTTTGCGATATAAACGGAAAAAAAATGAAAAGTTTGAAAAAAATATATATTTTCTAACTTTTGTTATAAAAAAAATCCAATAAACTCAATTTTAGTCATACATTTAGGCCAAAATATATTCAGCCACATCTGGTAAAAAAAATGTCAATAAGCGTATATTTATTGGTTTGCGCAAAAGTTATAGTGTCTACAAACTAGGGTACATTTTCTGGAATTTACGCAGCTTTTAGTTTATGACTGCCTATCTCATTTCTTGAGGTGCTAAAATGGCAGGACAGTACAACCCCCCCCCCCCCCAAATGACCCCATTTTGGAAAGTAGACACCCCAAGGAAATTGCTGAGAGGCATGTTGAGCCCATTGAATATTTTTTTTTTTTCACAAGTGATTGAAAAATGACAAAACAAAAATAAAACAACATTACACAAAGTTGTCACCAAATGATATATTGCTCACACGTGCCATGGTTATATGTGGAATTACACCCCAAAATACATTCTGCAGCTTCTCTCATGTGTGAGACTTTTTGGGAGCCTAGCTGCGTACAGGACCTCGAAAACCAAGCACCGCCTTCAGGATTTCTAAGGGCATACATTTTTGATTTCACTCCTCACCACCAATCACAGTTTTGAAGGTCATAAAATGCCAAGATAGCACAACCCCCCCACCAAATGACCCTATTTTGGAAAGTAGACATTCCAAGCTATTTAATGATAGGCATGTTGAGACAATGGAATATTTCATATTTTGCCACAAGTTGCGGGAAAATTACAAATTTTCATATTTTGCCACAAGTTGCGGGAAAATTACAATTTTTTTTTTGCACAAAGTTGTCACTAAATGACATATTGCTCAAACATGCCATGGGCATATGTGAAATTACACCCCAAAATACTTCAGGCTTTCTAAGGGCGTAAATTTTTGATTTCACTCCTCATTGCCTATCAGTTTCAGAGGCCATGAAATGCCCAGATAGCACAAACCCCCCCAAATGACCCATTTTGGAAAGTAGACACCCCAAGCTATTTGCTGAGAGGCATGTTGAGTATTTTGCAGATCTCGCTTTTTGTCACAAAGTTTTGAAAATGTAAAAAAGAAAAAAAAACAAATTTTTCTTTCTTCATTTTCAAAAATAAATGAGAGCGACAAAATACTCAACATATCTCTTAGCAAATACCTTGGGGTGTCTACTTTCCAAAACGGGGTCATTTGTGCTATCTGGACATATCAGTGCCCCTGGAACCGTGATAGGTAGTGAGGAGTAAAATCAAAATTTTTCGCCTTTAGAAAGCCTGAGATTGTTTTATGAGGTCCTGTACGCAGCTAGGCTCCCAAAAAGTCTCACACACGTGGTATCCCCATACTAATGTTAGGAGCAAATTGCTCCTCCACCCCTGCCCCCATGCTTCGCCATTTATGCTCTTTTTGGTGGTGAAATCACTTCCTAAAGCGCTGGAGTCACGGCTTTATGTATCGTGGGAGCAAACGCTGTTGCTGTCAGAATAAATATACCCATGCTGCAGCTGAATGGCACACCTGCTAAGCAAATGATGGTTAACAATAACCGAATAACAGTAAGACTTACCATACCTGAAAAGCAAATAGAATAAAACATCGTAAAAATAAAACATTACAGTTCTAAAATACAGCAACAAAAGAGAAATAACAAAAGAGCAGACAATAGAGAGAACAATAGAGAAGGAAAATAAAACCACAACTATTTTTGGCTTTTTAATTTTTTTTGTGTGTTTTTTATTCTTTTATTTTTTCACTTTTATATAAACTGTAAACGTTCCAGATTAGGGTCTCTCAAAATGCGATGCCATCACATCTTTCAAGACCCTGTGGTAGTATGCCTAGGACTGTGCAATGCTGTACCCTACGCTAATACTCCACTAGTGTGTGGTAGCATTCAAAACAGTCACCAATGCAAAGACCAGGATGGTCAGGACAGGAGGGACAATACAAGTGGGTGTCACGCCTATATCCGCGCTTTCTACAGACACAACATCTTCTTTGGGGGTTTCTTTGGGTAGGGGTACCAGAGAGGACATGCGGGAAATTACTCTCATGCAGCCGGCTTACTGCATTTGGATTGAGAAGTTGGGCCACAGCACTGTCTGGAAACAGAAGGGCTGTGATGATCTTTTCCTGGAATCTAAGGAAGGATCCAGTTCGTCCTGAAGCTTTGTATAGCACATAAGCATTCAGCAGAGCCAATTGAAATGAGTATACAGACACTTTTTTGTACCAGCGTCTGGCCTTACGGGCAATTAGGTACGGCGCCAACAACTAGTCGTTGAGGTCCACCCCTCCCATATTAAGGTTATATTCGTGGACACAGAGGGGTTTCTCCACAACACCAGTCGCCGTAGGAATTTGGACCGTCGTGTCTGCGTGAAGGGAGGACAGAATGCAAACATTCTTATTATCCCTCTACAGCGAGCAAATGACTACATCTCAAGCAGGCTCTCTCCCCCAGCCTAAGACGGAAAACTACAAGCTGCTGGGGTAAGCCCTGGCGATTAGATCGCACGGTGCCACATGCGCCAATTTGGTGATCAAACAAGTGACGAAAAAGTGGCACGCTTGTGTAATAATTGTCCACATACAAGTGGTACCCCTTTCCGAATAAGGGTGACACCAAGTCCCACACAATCTTACCAGCACTCCATATGTAGTCTGGGCAGTTCTCTGGCTCTACGTAACTATCTCTTCCCTCGTAAACCATACAACTATATGTATAGCCTGTTTCCCTGTCACAGAGCTTATACATCTTGACCCCATATCTGGCACGCTTGCTGGGAAGATACTGTTTGAATGACAAGCGACCAGAAAACTTAATCATGGACTCATCAACGCAGACAACTTGATGGGGAGTAAACAAGGCTGCAAACTGGTTGGTTGAAGTGGTTTACGAGGGGCCGAATTTTGTAGAGCTGATCAAACTCAGTGTCACCCCGAGGACGACAGAGTTCATTATCGTTGAAGTGCATGAACCGCAAGATCTGCTCGTATCATGTCCTGGTCATGGAGGCAGAGAACATGGGCAAATGGTGAATTGGGTCAGTGGACCAATATGACCGCAACTCACTCTTTTTTTTTTTATTGGAAAAACCAACTTTATTAAGAAAATATATGCTTGGTACATAAAATAATATAAGCCACCATGGCAAGAACAGTAATACATACATGAGCACATTAAGTTATCCACATGATATAGGGTGAAATATCCACCGGACATGAAGCCAGTACACCATAAAGAAGAAGGGGGGAGAAAAAAAAGAAAGGGGGGAGAGGAGAGAAGAAAATAAGAGATGAACATAACAACGTTTCAAGTACATGTTTCACCATCTTCTAACCATCTGTTCCAGACCTGCTCGTATTTATGTGGGCATCCTCTATGTATATAAATCAGCTTCTTATATGGGAGAGTGTCATTAATTTATTTTTTCCAGCACTGTATTGTAGGGGGTAGGGCCTGCATCCAGTTACGGGCTATCGCTTTTCTCGCGAAGAATAGTGTTTCATGTAAAAAGGTACGTAGGGGTTTGTCAGTGTCTAATTCAGGTAGCAAACCGAGTAGACACATCTTGGGGTCTAGAGTAGCCAGAGAGCCCATCTGATCGTGTAGGAAGCGTATCACTTGTATCCAGTATGCTTGGATAGTTGGGCAGGACCATATGAGGTGATAGAAAGAGCGTGGGGTGTGGTCGCATAAACAGCAACCTGGATTATACATGGGTTTGAAACGCGCTAACCTCTGAGGAGTCAGATATGTCCTATGTATAATATATAACTGTGTTAGGCGGTCCGACAGTTTAGGGGAGACTTTTTTCATGTCTTCCAAGATCTCATCCCAGTCCTCATCCTCAATCATTCCAACGTCCACCTCCCATCTAGTCTTAGCACCATAGGCCAAGGCTGTGGAGTTGGGAAGACGGATGGCGGAATTAAGGGTGGAGATTAGTTTGGCAGGCTCAGCACCTGTAAACGTGTCATTTATGGAGGGGACTGTAAGGGATGGGTTAGAACCAGCAAACTGAGTTTGTATAGCATGGCGGAGTTGTAAATACCTGAAAAGGAGGTGATTGGGAAGTGAGAATTCGTTTTTTAACATTTGGAATGTTTTAAGTCCCGTAGTGGTCATGATCTGGTGTATATACAAGATCCCGTTACGTATACAAACCGCGGGGTCTGAGATAGACAACAGCTCAGGCAGGCATGCGTTGAACCAAAGGGGGGTGTGGGAGTGAACCTGTGGAGTACCGAGTTTCTGAAGTGCCAACCGCCACACCCTCCGATGATGTGTCAACACGCCTGCTTTGTGTTGGGGGGTATGTCCTGTCGATGGGGCCCTAAGGACTGACTGAAGTGGGGTGTGAGCTGGGTTATCAGGGTGTTCACAGAGTAGTAGCTGGTATCTTGGCAGCTCGTTCTTGTCAAAATGATAGAAGTGGGACAGTTGGGAGGCAAGATAATAGTCCTGTAAATCTGGAAGAGCAACTCCTCCCAATGTCACTGGGTTCTTAAGTATTATCCAAGATAATTTGTGTCTGCTGTGTCCCCATATAAACAAATTAAGAATAGACTTAATTGTTTTGAAAATTTTTTGTGGTATATACAGGGGAGCGTGCCACACCAGATAGGGTATTTTTGGGAGAAGTATCATTTTGACTAGACTGATGCATCCCATGACACCCAGGGGTAGTCGAGCCCAATTTTGTGTCTTAGTCTTGATCAGAGTGTACAGGGGTTCAATATTCAAGAGTGTGTAGTCTGTAAGTGATCTAGTAACTTGCACTCTGAGGTACTTAATTACAGAGACCCTGGGGAGCGTTAGAGGGGGGGATGTGAGTGAGGGGGGAATGGTCAATCGGAAGGATCTGGGATTTGGACCAATTGATGCTTAGGCCCAAGTGACTACCAATATGCTCTATGGAGTGGAGGGCTGCAACGAGGGAGGGACCAGAGTCGGCCAAGTAGAGGAGCATATCGTCTGCGTACATCCCAATCTTTTCTTCCAGATTCTCTATCTTGAGGCCTCGGATATTGGTGTCCGCACGAACCATGATGGCCAACGGCTCCACAGCCAATGCATACAGCATGGGGGAAAGGGGGCAGCCTTGTCGGGTCCCTCTCTCCAGTGGGAATTGATCAGAGAGCCAGCCATTTACGAGCACCTTGGCCTTCGGGGACTGATACAGGAGTTGAACCCAGCGAATAAAGTTGGGGCCAAGTACAAATCTCGAGAGGCACTCCCATAGGTGGTTCCACTCCACTGAGTCGAAAGCCTTTGTGGCGTCTAGAGCCACCACGACCCTCGAGCCAACTTCATCATGGGAGCCCTGGATATTCATAAATAGCCGGCGAATATTCATAGCAGTGTTCTTCCCTGGCCTAAAGCCTGTCTGATCAGGGTGAATCAGGGAAAGAATGACCTGATTAAGGCGAGAGGCTAGAATCTTGGCAAATATTTTAATGTTGACCTGTAGTAAGGAGATGGGTCTATATGATTCCGGGTATTTGGGGTCCTTACCAGGCTTAGGGATTACTACAATTTGGGCTTCTCTCATAGAGGGGGGGGGGGTAGGATTCCCGTATCAAATATGGATCTATATAGATCATGAAGTTTAGGGGTTAAAATTTCAGAGTAGGTGGCGTAAAATTCAAGTGGTAAGCCGTCTGACCCTGGAGCCTTAGATGTAGCCAGACAGGAGATAGCCTCAGAGATATCTTCCCTAGTAATGGGAGCTTCTAGGAGTTCACGTTGGACATCAGTCAACCTAGGGAATTTAATTCTCGCTAAGTAATCTTTGGTATCTTGGGGAGTGTGAGTGACCCGGGAGGTGTAAAGTGCGTGATAAAACCTTGCAAATTCCTCCGCTACTTGTTGCGGATCAGTGATGTCGTTCCCCTGGGGGTCAGTCAACGACACCACCACCGGGGGACGCAAATCTAAGTGAGCAAGATATGCAAGCAGTTTGCCCGATCTCTCCTCCATATTCAAATATCCTTTGCCTACAGAAAAAGATGCGTTGCTTGGCCTTCTCAATATGCAATTGGGAGACCTGTCGCGTCTGAATCTTGAGATTGTTGGCAGTGCTAGGCGAGGGGTCCCGGTGGAACGCCTCCTCCAGCACCTGTAAGTGTTCTGTAGCCTGTTGGACAATGAGTTGCGATGATCGCTTAAGTCTGTTAATACGTGTGGTGAGCAGGGAATGAGCGTGGAGCTTAAACGTCTCCCACACTATGTCATGTGTGGCCGACTCCCTATTGGCTGTAAAATAGTATTGCAATTCCGTGGGAATGTCATCCTGATCATGCAGGGCAGTCAGCCAAAATGGGTTTAACCGCTAAATAGGAGCAGGGGAGGCCTTCAGGAGCTGGATCGTCATCCAGTAATGTGTGTGATCCGATAGTATTCTCGGAGCAAAGCCCGCGTCTCCCAGTTTAGGCGTCAGGGTCTGTGAAATTATAATAAAATCGATTTGTGACATTGTGTTATGGCTGGCTGAGAAACATGAGAAGACTTTAGAGTGTGGGTGCTTGTGGCGCCAAGTGTCTACAAGAGCGAAGTCAGTCAGTATTCGGTGCAGTCTGGTATGGGCCGGCGGGTCTAGGGGGAGGTCCGGTGCGCCCATTCGGTCTAGAGTGGGAATGAGGGTCATATTAAAGTCCCCCATCCACACCGCCGGTACAGAGGTGTATTGTGCCATAAAGGCAAGGCCCTCCTTAATCACAAGTGAGTTGTATAGGGGGGGGATATAGCAGGCTAGTATCAGGATAGGGGATCCATTAATAGCGGCGTGTATAAATACATATCTGCCCTGCCGGTCGGTCTGAAGCAGTATTAGGTCAAACGGGACCCTTTTGGCGATCAGGACTGATACACCTCTAGAGTAAGAGGTGTGGGTGGCGTGATATGCCCACCTAATCCAAGGTTTTTTGAGAGAGGATTGTAGGTGGCCCGTAACGTGGGTCTCAACTAGCGTAATGATGTCGGCATGTTGGGACTTAAGGAATGTCAGGGCGGCTGTGCGTTTAATCTTATTACGCAAGCCTCTAACATTCCATGTTAGGAACTTCAGAGAACTCATGGCGGGAATAGGGTGTATATGGTGGACCACAGCTGGACCAGGACCGGCAGAGCAGACATAGCCACATCAGACAGCATAAAACACAGCGATAACCAATAATGACAGTGCATGTATGATAATAACATAGTACCTTTAGCATAAGTAAGCAGTTGCAAACATGGTGGTGTGAGAAAATAACAACCACAACATTTTCCCTCCCTCCCAGTCCAATGCCTCCCAAACTTGGCACGGACATAGTATCCCATAACCAGGTATCAACAGGGGACATCCAACGTTTAGGACCCGTTGGAGGCAAGGGACTTAATTTCAGAGGAGCATAGATACCCATGAGGAAAAGAAAAAAAAAACAAAAGGGAAAAAAAAACAGTCAAACAAATGTGGAATGAAAAAATTCACAGAAACACTAGGGGGGCCACTTCTTCTCTGAGAAGTGCATGGGGTGTAGGGGCCGCAAAGGTGCAGCGTCATTACAGCTGTGCAGGGGGGAGGCTCCGCTTGCCATCAGGGTGGTGAATAAAGTAAGTTAACAGAGTCATTAGTAATGTTCAATCTACTGATCTCTACAGGCATCTCACATGTAAAGGGGAAGCGGGGATCACGAGTCAATGAGTTTACCCGGAGACAGTAGGTACACTGCGAGATCCAGTATAGGGCTGAAAAGGATTTGTAAGTCCATCCCCCAGTTCCAGCAAAGGATATATACGTGTGATATGTCCACTGAGGGGCTCAGTAGTACATAATATTGTGGGTATAGGGGGGAGCAGGGGAGAAAAAAAAGGGGGCAAAGTAGTCACAGCTTATAAGTAAGGTGGTATATTCAGTCTCGACGATCCCTCTGGTCAATCCAAGCGGATGCTAATTCAGGGTCTTCAAAAAAGTGGGTTCGGCCCTCACACTCGACACGAAGCTTTGCAGGGTACAGCATAGCGTATTTGAAGTGCAGTACTCGGAGGCGTCGTTTAACATCCTGAAACTTGGATCTTTGTCGTTGTACCTCATTGGAGAAGTCCGGAAACACGGCCACATGTGTGTTGGTATGGGGGATATTCCCCTTCTCTCTAGTCAGGCGGAGGATCTTGTCGCGGTCCCTGAAGTTGAGGAACTTCGCTATCAGGGTACGCGGTGGAGCCCCTGAAGGAGGAGGACAGGCAGGGATTCGATAAAACCCTTTACACCGCAAACATTACTGAGAATGCATCTCTGCCAAAGGTGGATGTTAGGAGGTTTTCAAGGAAACTTGCCGCATCGTTGCCCTCGGCATTCTCAGGGAGGCCGATAAATCGGAGATTACATCTCCGGAGTGGATTCTCCATGTCGTCCTGTTTTGCACTAATCTGCTGAAGCTGACGGCGGACCTCGTCAGTAGTATGTTGGAGGGGGTGCAGTATATCTTCCGCTCTACTAATACGGGTCTCTGTCACGCGGTCCCGCAGGGTAGAGAGGTCTTGTCGGATAAGAGACACATCGATTTTGACTTCTTCGATTTTGGTGGTGAGCGTGGTCTGACATAGGGCAATAGCTTCAAGTACTTTGTTTGTGTCCGCCGTAGATTGTTCCGTGTCTGGAGAGGGACCGGCAGAGTCCTTAGCCTGTTGGTCTTCCTCAAGGCGACGGTACTTGGCAAGTTTGTCAGTAGTCTCGGAAGCCTTTTTCGTTGGAGACATGGTCCAGAGGTGGTCAGAGGAGTCCCGGGATGTACTAATATGGCCGCTGCTTACGGGGCCGAGTTCTCGATGATCCCCTCCCGCCGCAGTTTACGAGTGGCCCAATAAAGACTATAAGTTGCGACCAGATGAGTGTGGGAGCAGGTGGTTGTAGCAAGAAGAAATCGGGCTCAGGGGGATCAGGTAGTCTTGCAGTACTTCCACAGGCCTACTACGGGTGAAGTAAGATGGTCGCCTGTCCGGGGACCAGGCCCGAAGCTGCTCACGTCTCACTGGTTGCCACTGAAGGAGAGGGTACTACATTATCTGTTGAAGAAGCTCCGGTGGTCAGGGCAGGCAAATATCAGTCCCTGGGGAGCTGGGCAGGCCAGGGAAACCTGTAAGGCAGTCTCTGGGTGTAGCAAGATGGCCGCCGCTCCAGGGACCAGCCCAGAGCCTCAGACCGTCCCACCAACTGCTGCAGGCTGTAAAAACGTTGTGGCAGTGTCCACAGGCAATCCGGTGGCCAAGGCAGGGAGAGAGCAGTCTCGGGGGAGCAAGGTGTAGCAGGGAGATGTGAAGGAGCCGCCGCTGGGTGTAGTAAAATGGCAGCCGCTCCAAGATGTAGGCCGAAGCCACGGTCTTTCCTACAGGCAGCCCCAGAGCGGTGAGATCCGGCGATCGCGGCCGCGGATGGCGCCCAAAACGGCTAAATAGCTCCAAGGGCCAGGCAGAGGAGATGGCAGGCCTGTTGAGATGTAGATTCCAGGCAGGATCATAAGGATTGGAGCAGGATGGTGTTGCAGGAGTATGGACAAGCGGAGCACTCACTGCAAGCGTCCTACTCCATTGCTTTCCAGGCCACGCCCCCGAACAATTCACTCTTTTTAGTTATGCCCATGAGGAGAGATAGGCCCAGGAAGGTCTTAAATTCGGAAACCGTAATTGGTTTCCATTCTCTAGCAAGGGTCAGCTGGGGATTAGTGGCGATGAATTGACCAGCATATAAATTGCTTTGGTCCACAATAGATCTATAGAGATCTTTGGTGAAAAACAGTGAATAAAAATCAAGTGACGTAGAATCAACTGTCTCCACCTGAATTTCGGGTTGGCCAGTGAATGGGGGAAGTACGGGTGCTGTAGAAGTGGTGGGCTCCCAAATAGGATTGGCAAATGCAGCAGGAAGGGCACTATGGGCTCGACGGGGGCCTGTCTTTGTCTTCTTGGTCACAGCGGGACACTATTTGTGCTAGCCACCTCGCCAACTTGAAGTGCACTTATGGGACTCGCTACGTCACCACGTGATACTGCAGTGCTGAATGTATGACCAGGATGTACTAGGCCGCTGGTGCTTGCCAGCTCACCAGGATGAGCGGCACTAGTACTGGCTTTCTGTTTCATACGAGAGCCCTGCGGTTCTTGCACCTCAAAGACAGCAGAAGAACGGGGTCTGGTACGCCTGACCTTGGCAGGGACCACAACTACGTCGTCAGAGCTATCTGTCAGGGTGCCGCTGCTGTCCACAGGTTCTTATTCTGAGCCTGAATCTGACAGAGGAGTGACTTCCTCTTCACTATCTGTCATGCTCAGAAACGTGTAGGCCTCTTCACTACTGTACCTTTGATTTGACATTTTGGTCTCTAAATTTACTGGTACAGTAGTGAGACTCACAAGTAAAAAAAAGAATCTGACTGTCAGTGACTGATTCAAACGCTACCAAAAAAACTGTTAGCATTCGCAGGGATCAGCCTTTACTCTACGAACGCTGCAGTTATGCGTGTTGTGTTTTATAAGTGACAGTGATCAATTGATACTGCACTTGGGTGGGCTAGGCTGGGCGGAGGTGCTAAACGTAGGTGCTAGCAGGTATCTGGGCTGATCCCACTAACACTGCCTTTTTGGGAACCCTAAACTGCTGGGGACGCTAATATAGTTCTGATCAGATATTGATCTGTTCAGACACTATACTACTAAGGGAGGTATATGGTGTGTGCACTAATCTGACGCTGCCTGGGGCGACGCAGACCGTGACTGACTCTAAAACCTAACTGATGTCACCCGCCGGGTGATCAGGGGGTTAAACCTTTATTGGGTAATATACGGCGGGTGCCCTGACACTATAAAAAAATATAGCTAACCAGCATCACCCATTACACCTATACAGTGATCACTGGTGACAGGGGGTGATCAAGGGGTTAAACCTTTATTAGGGGGGGGGGCCCTAGACCTATCTGGGCCTACCAATAATTACCCTAACACTGATTAGTGTCACTAATGACACCAGTACAGTGATCAAAAAAAGAATCTGAACACTGCACTGGGGTTAACTGGGCGGTTTACACTTACACATGCAGGGGAAGGATCTCATTCACCAGGAGCGATCACCAGGTCCAGGGCAGATTTCATTGGCCTGGGCCTGGGGATTGATTGGTTCTGGATCAAATCCAATCGCCGCGGCCGCCGTAACATTACGGCGATTTGCCTGCCCGTGCCAATCTGCCGCAGTAGAACAGTTTCAGTAAAAAAAAAAAAACAAAAAAAAAACAAACCACAAGTTAATTATAGTGCACACAAACACAGGATATCACCTTATTTTTTGGTAAATGTAGAATTCTTTAATTTGGCTTATAACTACCGTATTTATCGGCGTATAACACGCACCAGCGTATAACACGCACCCCAAGTTTTTAAGGAAAAAAAAACTTTTAGGAGGGAAGTTGAAGGGAAAAAAAACTTACATTTAAATTCCCATCATTGCAGCCTTCTCAGTGCAGCCTTGCCCCAGTGCAGCCATGTCAGTGCAGCCTTGTCAGTGCAGCCTTCCCCAGTGTCCATTGCAGCCTTATCCCAGTGCAGCCTTGCAGCTCGCAGTTTTATCCCCTGCGATCCTGAGCTTCAAAATCGCCGACCGCGATTTGAAAATGGTCCTCGGCTCTTCTCGGCGGCTCTCGTTCACTTTCTGCTCCACTCGTAGTCCCGCCCGGGATGGGCGTGACTGTGAGCGGAGCTATCAGAACCTAGCCGAGTACACTCGGCTAGGTAGGGCGGCGCTCGAGTGAAGCCGAAAGTGGCCGAGAAGAGCCGAGGACCGGCTCTGTGTATTTCGGCGCCATTTTCAAATCGCGGTCGGCGATTTTGAAGATCTGTCAGCTCAGGATCGCAGGGGATCGGCGTATAACACGCACCCGCGATTTCAAGGGGAAAAAAGTGCGTGTTATACGCCGATAAATACGGTAAGTATATTATGGACAAGCTCTTGTATTTGTAGTTCTCAGCAAAGCCAGGTTCAAAAAAAGCCAAATATGAATGGGTTGTGAGACAATGGTTTGATATATGGACATCACACTTAAAACTTTCCTCCTTCAGTTCTGTTACCACTGGTTAACCCCCATACTTAAAGACTCACTGGACCCCACCTATTTGAATAACTTAAGACCCATCTCCCTTCTCCCGTTTGCCAAGCTTCTTGAATGCCTTGTCCAGAACTGTATGAGTTGCTACCTCACTGACAACAACCTTCTCTTCAAAGCTCTTTTTGTTCTTCCAACATACCGTACTGTTGTTACAGTATGTTGGAAGAACAAACAGAGCATTAAAAACTAGAGTGAAGGAACATATTCAAAACAGTGTGAATGGTTTCTCCAAACATAGTGTATCGAGACATTTCACACAAGTACACAACAAAGATCCTACACATCTACAGCTTTGGGGCATTGAAAAATATAGATCATGGAGAGGGAGCCATAAGGTGAGAACCATAAGTCAGAAGGAATCCAGATGGATACACACTTTGAGGAATCTCATTTCTGAAGGCTTGAACGTTGAGTTTGATCCTGTTTTTTAATCAATTTTTAATTCTGATTAGGTATTACTAAGTGACTGTATCTCACTATTCACTATTGGTATTATGCCATGCCTCACACCTCTCCGGCGTGCGGCACCGTTAATGCTATGCATTTATATTTTAGTATTTTATATATATATATTTTTATATTTTTTTAATTTGTAAATGGCCGGTGGAATATATGTAGACCACAAGAAAATGGCCACACTGTTGTCTCTCAGTGTCTTCTATTTTACTCACTTTAATTACCGTATTTATCGGCGTATAACACGCACTTTTTTCCCCTTAAAATCAGGGGAAAATCGCGGGTGCGTGTTATACGCCGATCCCCTGCGATCCTGAGCTGCCAGATCTTCAAAATCGCTGACCGCGATTTGAAAATGGCACCGAAATACACAGAGCCGGTCCTCGGCTCTTTTCGGACACTTTCGGCTTCAATCGAGCGCCACCCGAACCTAGCCGAGTGTACTCGGTTAGGTTCGGATAGCTCCGCTCACAGTCACGCCGTCGGGCGGGACTACGAGTGGAGCCGAAAGTGAACGAGAGCCGCCGAGAAGAGCTGAGGACCGGCTCTGTGTATTTCAGCGTCGGCGGCGCCACTTTCAAATCGCGGTCGGCGATTTTGAAGCCCAGGATGGCAGGGGATCACAGGATCGAAGGCTGCACTGGGGCAAGGCTGCACTGGGGAAGGCTGCACTGACAAGGCTGCACTGGGGAAGGCTGCACTGACAAGGCTGCACTGGGGAAGGCTGCACTGACAAGGCTGCACTGGGGAAGGCTGCACTGACAAGGCTGCACTGGGGAAGGCTGCACTGGGGAAGGCTGCACTGGGGAAGGCTGCACTGGGGAAGGCTGCACTGGGGAAGGCTGCACTGGGGAAGGCTGCACTGGGGAAGGCTGCACTGACAAGGCTGCCACGACAAGGCTGCCACGACAAGGCTGCCACGACAAGGCTGCACTGACATGGCTGCACTGACATGGCTGCACTGGGGCAAGGCTGCACTGAGAAGGCTGTAATGATGGGCATTTAAATGTAAGTTTTTTTCCCTTCAACTTCCCTCCTAAAAGTTTTTTTTTCCTTAAAATTCCCTCCTAAAGTTGGGGTGTGTGTTATACGCCGGTGCGTGTTATACGCCGATAAATACGGTACTTGAGTATACAAGAAAATGGCCACGATGGTAGTTTAGACATTGACTTCAAGAAAATGGCTTCTTAACTTCCTGTCCCCAGTATATAAATGTGTTCATGAAGTCACGTGACGTAGCCGGAGTGAGTCGCGGACCGGAAGTGATGTGAGGCGTTGGAACGCCGTTGTTTTTAATTCATCGCGTTTAATAGCTTTTGATGTAAGCATTCACTTGTCTTTCAATAAACCATCGATTGTTAAAACTTATTACACTATGGGAAGCATTTATCTATTCCATCTCTGTATGTGAACCGGAGCCCATAGCGATGCATTGGAGCCTGTAGCCTGGAAGTCAGATACCGTTAGCATCTATATGTGTCCTTGAGGCTGATTATTCACGTCATAGAGGTGAGAGTTCTGTGAGCATTGAGCAGTTGGTGTAAAACTTCTGCCACTATATCAGGCCTGATCGAGCAACAGACAGGAAAGGAGGAGAAGCCAAAGATGGTGGATTTGGTAGAACGCATGGTAAATTGCAGGCTCTGCATAAAACATGCACTTTCTACACCATCACTGCCTACTCCAGCACGCTCTGCATGAAACATTTGTACACCATCACAGTCTACTCCAGCATAAATCGCTGCTTGCAAGCTCTGCATGAAATATTTGTACACCATCACTGCCTACTCCAGCAAGCTCTGCATAAAACATCCACCTTTTAAACGCCATAATTTCCATACTGCATGCACGCTCTCTACTTGCAATCTCTGCATAAAACATCCACCTTGTACACCACCGCTAGCAAACTCTGCATGCACCATTGCAGCAATACGGCTTCCAGCATGCACATCACTGCTATGCACCATTGCAGCAAAACTGCATCCACTATGCACGCCACCTCTAGCAAACTCTGCATGTACTTCCATAATGTTGGCGTATGTATGCGTGCACAAGAATGTGCACTGCTGCACCCTCCATGTACTGCATACTCTGCTATTATTAATGATCTATAAATGTAACCCACTTTTTTTTTTTTTTTTTACAGATGCAGCAGTCTACAACTATTGATTTGGAGATGCTAGGCAGTACAGTCAAGGTACAGAATTTAACGGTAAGTATTGTGACCAAATACACATTTTTTGGGATAATAACCAATTTTATTTCCGTCTTCAAGGTCTTGCACACGACCGAGACAAGAATCTTGTTCTTCCAATGGTGAAAGTAAACTTTGCACAATCCCCATTCTCTCCCCTCTCCCTCTCTCTCCCCCAGGTCAATTTTCTTTTGTAGAATCAAAAGGTATTTGAATGTAATGGAAAAGTAAACTGTATACTTATCGTATTTTAACCACTTTCTGACTGCCCAATAGCAGATTTACTGCTACAGTGTGGCGTGCTGTGCAGAACCACATATATACATGTTTGTGCGATTCCAGTTTGTGGGCCACGTTCCTGCTGTGATTTTTCACAGCGGGAGCTAATCAGCGGGTCCTGCAGGCTCGATGTCTGCCGGCACCCGCTGATTGTTTCAGTACACTGACAGAATGCCAGTCTGCCTATATAAACAAGACAGATTGCCGTTCTGTGAGTACAGAAGGCATGGATCCTGGGTTTCTCTAAAGCAGAAACACCGATCCAGGTCTTCCACTAAAGCACCTTCCCCACTACACTGAAAATCTTCAGGAGGTGAAGTGGTTAACACAGGTTCCCAGGACATCTGAAACTGGTGTAGAGAAACCAGCTCAGTTGGGCAAACAGAAAAAAACAAATGCAAGTATAACAAATGTGTCATCCTGGACGTATGTGAAGCAAGATTCATCCTCCAGGACAGAGGAGGGGAGTGCGGTCCCAACAGGATCGTCTGTAAAAAAGAATAGATTGTTAAGTGAACATTACTATATTCGTGCCACCCAAAAGTATTGGAATGCAAAGCATTAACCATTTCATCTTTCTTAGGGTTATGGCAGCAGCACAGAAATTGACAATGAACTTAAGAAAAAACATACAAATCACTGGAGGAAGAGGGCAGTGACAGCAGTCAAGATAAGGGCGCAGGAAGGTACATGAAGAAAATTACGAAAAAGGAGATGGGAGTGTAACAGCAGTGTCAGTCTAGAGGAAAGGAGCTTGCTCTTGCAGAAAATGGCACAGAAGAAAAAGGAGGGACGTGTCTGAAATTTCAAGTTTACACATGGAGAAAATCTAGCAATTATCGAGCATCTTGTGCCTGTGTTTGACAAATTAACGGGCCCCAAAATGTTGAAGACAGAGTCTGCATCGAAAAGAAAGCAGTGGCAGAAGACTACCAAATGTTTGAAAACTTTATCAAGCTATAAAGGGGATAATAAAGAAGAAAATATCTCCATTAATAATAAAGAAAGGTATGTAAATACCGGAAATGCATTTTAACTTTGTACAAAAGGGCTAGAAAAGTGTAATCCTTTCCCTTTTTTTTTGTATGTGATTTTAATGACAGTTTTTTAACATTCTTTGCAGAAAGAAAACTGGTTCAGAGATAGCCAAATTTGTTGAATTTACAGACTATGAGGAGCTTCTGATGCCATTCATTGACCAAGACACAGTTTCAGGAATTGGGAAAGGAATTGATACCTCCAGTCAAAGTAAAGGTAAGTAATGCTGGGTATTTTTTTTATTTTTTTATTAATCTCAAAGTTGTGACTTGCACCAGTAGCATACAAATTTTTATTACGCAAGTACACTATTTAGAAGACAACGTGGGACAGCTGCAGGTACAGTACACCCAGAATTGTTTGTATGGTAAAAAAACAATTGTGCATAACTGGATTTAACACTGGAGTAGGTAATTCTAAAGTTTGTCTACATATCAGAAAAAAAAATTCCTGGGACAGTAGACAACAACTTTATTCGTTTTTTGAGGCAGAAATCTAACAATAACCAATCCTGATTTTTCCTTATTTTTTTTGGGGGGGGGGAGGGGGGGGGAGATAAGTTGGAGAATGGTTGGAAATATAAAAGTGTCTTGAGTAAAAATAATGAGTACCATTGTCAAATGCCTAACATGCCATTTTCGTTTATAGGTTCCAATGGTGATTCAGGCCCATTGTTGCTTTTTTCCAACAGGGAAGACTTGCAACAAGACATGTCTGACAATGAAGTAGTTGCACCGTTTTCTTCTACAACACTGATCGAGGATGAAAACGCAGTGCAAGATGATGTTTTGATGACACAAAGCACAAGTACAGAGGCCATCACAGTTCATTCAATACCAAGAAGACCAGAAAGAGAGCAGACAGCAGAGAGGAGAAGCCGTACCATCTGCAGAACTAGAACTCTAGACAGGGAACAGTTACTATTTGATCAGGAACAAAGCCAATGTTTTCACCAAGCTCAGAAGAGACATGGGGAAATGCTTGAAAATAATTTTGTATAATAGATCAGCTCAAGAATATAAATGTTTTTCTAAAAGATTTTCAAACCACCACTTCTGAGTATTGTAAGGAAAAAATTGCTTTGTTAAGGCAGTCTAGAACGGGTTGTGCCTACTGCCAGAAGCATTATTCCAGGCAGTAATAAGAATGATTCAGGTTTTAAAAATCTCTCCTTGCGGTAAAGCCTTTATTTTTGGGTGCTTTTTTTTTTGTTGTTATCCTGAGAATGTTTATTTCTATTGTCACAAAGAATATTTTTATGTGGCTGGTTTTAAATATATGTCTTCTCTCATCACTCATTTGACCACAATAGTTTCTCATGCACGCTCTTTTCTCACTTTGTTTGGTTTGCTTTGTAGTTTTTTTGTTTCCCTTTTTCTGCATTTTTTCACCTGCCCACACACACAACTTCACACATTCACCAATCACCCTTACACATTTTATGTTTCCTCACTCAAACACCCCACACTTTTCTGTTCACTCCTTGAACACCCGCACTTACTCATTCCATTTACATACAATAATATTAAAATTACCACTTGATAAATAATATTTTTTTTCATTTCTCTTATTGCATTCTCCTTTGGGTTAGGAAATTGCAATAGGATAATTTAGATATAGCATTAGTAATCCAGCACAATTAAAATTTCTGCATTCTTTTTTTACATATATCAGGTTAAGAAAACAAATATTTGTGTATATATAGGTGGGGGATAAAGCTCACTAGGTGCTAGGACATTACCTTTAAATACTTAAATACTTAATTAACTACTACAAATACATTTTAGGTGTCGTCCACTGCCCCCCCCCCCCACTGTGTCCCAACGAGGTGTGACTTCTTGTAAGCCATTTTTGATGCCGGTGCCCACCTGGAGGGGTGGGGACTGACGCATGGGGACCCCTGGATCAGTGCTTCCCCTTTTGGGAAGCCTCTGGATATGTGACCTTTGGTTGAAACTCACCCTTCTAGTGGTAAATATAACATCATTATATATACACATATAACTTTTGGATACAAGGTTTGGCTATATTGAAGTTTTTGATAAATTTTTGATATATTTCACCAGAATACAACCCCCTGAAGAGACCGCAACAGCACAGGTCGAAACGCATCGGGGTATTCATGTGGATGTCTATTAATGTATTGACTTTGTGCTTTAAATGAATTGTACCAAACTCAGATAATATATTCTGAGACATGTCCGTCACCAGAGTTTTGTATCTGTATAACCATTTTGATAAATGACTTGCAAGCTGTGTTTTGCACAATAAATGATTTTATTATACTTTTACCATATTTTCTGTATGAATATATTACAATTGCCGCTAAAAAGCCCCCTGGGGGATTCCTCAATTTTTGTTTGTCTACAATACTGTTTGGGGTGTGCGGCTGACTATTTCATGTGTTTTTCCTATTGTTAAATATATGTCTTCTTAACATGATGCTTGGAAATCCAAGCTGTGTCTTTTTCAGGTGGAACTTTTTTGACTGAAAATTGCAGGTAAGCTGGGGTCCGCTCTTTCCAAAATGTTTTTTCACTTCATCCTCCCATACGTTCATAAAAATGTGTTTTTCCTATGGCCTACTAGAGCAGTTTGATCTGCACTGTACTGGATTCTTCTCTGGTTTTGGCCCAGTTCTGTGCTGCTGCTGATGTTAATATTGTGAAAACTGAGGAGCACTTGGCAGTTTTTTTTTTAATTTCTTTCCAATTTTTAATTATTTTTAGATTTCCTAGCCAAGTGTGACTTGTTATTAAAATGCAGCAACAGGGCACCATTTCTCACACTGATACCATTAATGGGTCCCTATTCCTCCCTATGATAACCACGATGGGGCACTATTCCTCCTCCTAATATTAAATGTGGCCCAAACCTCCTAGAGTCTGAAGAACAATAAACTGGCCCTTTGTTTAGAAAGTTTGGAAACCTAACCTAAACCTAACCTAATAACCTAAAGTATTACAGTGGCCACTTCAAGGGGTAAAATCAATCTGGAGTAATTGTCATGTTTGACATACTCCATTGTTGCTCTATTCTAAACAATGTTTACTTAAAATGATTTTATTTTTATAAAAACGTTGTTCGTGTTCAATTTCAGCCAATGTTTGAAATATATTTGCACTGCATGTCATGCCTTTTGGTTTAATTTTAATCACTTCAATACAGGGCACTTTTACCCCCTTTCTGTCCAGACCAATTTTCAGCACTGTCGCACTTTGAATGACAAATGCACGCTCATGCAACGCTGTACCCATATTACATCTTTATCATTCTCTCCCACAAATAGAGCTTTCTTTTGGTGGTATTTAAGCATTTTTTTTTTGTGAAAAGTTTTTCTGTTAGAAAATTGTGTTTTCTCCTTTACTGACAATCACTGATGAGGCAGCACTTGTGGGCACTGATGAGGTGGTACTGATAAGGTGGCACTGATGAGGAGGCACTAACATGCGGCAGTAGTATGCACCACTGATGGGCACTGACAGGCAGCATTGATGAGGAGGCACTGACAGGCATTACTGATGGGCACTGATTGGCATCTGTGATGGGCACTGACCAGCATTACTGATGGGCACTGATTGGCACCAATCGGCATCTGATGGGCACCGATTGGCAGCTGTGGTGGGCACCCCTGATAGAGGCTGCGCTGATCATCAATATGCTGATTATCAGCGCAGACCCACCGTCAGGATAACTGAGCCACCTTGCAGACGTCATTCCGTAATAGGTTATTAGGGAAGTGGTTAAGGAACAATACTTGTGTACTCTGGATGTATAATGCCACATTTCTGTGTGTCTTCTGTGAGCGGAATAGTGGCCCTTTCTGTGGAGAGTATTGTACCCATTTCTGTGGGTGGAATAGTGCCCCTTTTTGTGGATCTTCTGTGGGTAGAATAGTGCCCCTTTGGGTAGTATTGTACCCCTTTCAGTGGGTCTTCTGTGGGTACAATGGTGACCCTTTCTGTGGATAGAATAGTGCCCCTTCCTATGGGTCTTCTGTGGGTAGAATTAGGCCCCTTTCAGTGGGTCTTCTGTTGGTGGAATAGTGCCCCATTCTGTGGGTGGAATAGTGCCCCTTTTTATGGGTTTTCTGTGGGTAGAATTGTGCACCTTTCTGTAGGTGGAATAGTGCCCCTTCCTGTTGCTCTTCTGTGGGTAGAATTAACCCCCTTTCAGTGGGTCTTCGGTTGGTGGAATAGTGCCCCTTACTGTGTGTACTATTGTACCCCTTTCTGTGGGTCTTCCGTGGGTGGAATAGTGCCCCTTTTTGTAGAACTTCCGTGGGTGGAATAGTGCCCCCTTTTGTGGGTCTTCTGAGAGTAAAACAGTGCACCTTTTTGGGGGTAGAATGGTACCCATTTCTGTGAGTAGAATGGTGTCATTTCCTGTCTTTTGTGGGTGGAATTAAGCCCCTTTCAGTGGATCTTTTGTGGGTATATATAGGCCCCTTTTAGTGGGTCTTTTGTGGGTAGATTTAGGCCACTTTCAGTGGGTTTTGTGGGTAGGATTAGGCCCCTTTCAGTGGGTCTAGTGAGTAGGATTAGGCCCCTTTCAGTGGGTCTTGTGAGTAGGATTAGGCCCCTTTCAGTGGGTCTTGTGAGTAGGATTAGGCCCCTTTCAGTGGGTCTTGTGAGTAGGATTAGGCACCTTTCAGTGGGTCTTGTGAGTAGGATTAGGCCCCTTTCAGTGGGTCTTGTGAGTAGGATTAGGCCCCTTTCAGTGGGTCTTGTGAGTAGGATTAGGCCCCTTTCAGTGGGTCTTGTGAGTAGGATTAGGCCCCTTTCAGTGGGTCTTCTGTGGGTAGAATTAGGCTCCTTTCAGTGGGTCTTCTGTTCCCCTTTCTTTGGGTAGTTGTCACATACCTGGTAGGATACTGAAATGATAAGGTTGGCCTCTCTTTTATCTCCAGCCCACACCCTACTGATAGTGGAACAATTGTGCCAAGGGACATGAGGAACGCGAGTGCCTGTAGGTGTTGGTTGCAGAGCTTGTGGCAGGATTTGTAGATTCTGGTATTCAGGCAGAACATCAGGTCAGGAACTGTCATGATGCCGGGTAGATCAGCCGAGGTTAAAGGGGCACTCGATCAGGCTTGCAGGTTCAGGATACGTGGCTTGCCGAAGCTATCTGCAATCTTGAGACAGCAGTACACTGTGTCCACTGGAGCTGGAATGAGGGGCAGTTAGTATAGGCACTCAGAGGTAACATGAAGTCAATCAGGAGACAGAAGCGTAGTCAGAAGAATAGCCAGAGTCAGCAGTGAGCGGGCAGAGAGGTACCAAGGCATCAGACAGGAGCACGCCATTTTCACTCCCTGGTGTTATGCAACTTGTTAATGTTACAAGGTCTCAGGTGTGAATGGGGAGCAGGTGTGTTAAATTTGATGTTATCCCTCTCATACTGGTCACTGGAAGTTCAACATGGCACCTCAAGGCAAAGAACTCTCTGAGGATCTGAAAAAAAAGAATTGTTGCTCTACATAAAGATGACCTAGGCTATAAGAAGATTGCCAAGACCCTGAAACTGAGCTGCAGCACAGTGGCCAAGACCATACAGAGGTTTAACAGGACAGGTTCCACTCAGAACAGGCCTCACCATGGTCGACCAAAGAAGTTGAATGCACGTGCTCAGCGTCATATCCAGAGGTTGTCTTTGGGAAATAGACATATGAGTGCTGCCAGCATTGCTGCAGAGGTTGAAGTGGTAAGGGGCCAGCCTGTCAGTGCTCAGACCAAATTGGTCTGCATGGCTGTCGTCCCAGAAGGATGCCTCTTCTAAAGAAAGAACCATGTCCTGTGGTCTGATGAGACCAAGATAAACGTATTTGGTTTAGATGGTGTCAAGCGTGTGTGGAGGCAACCAGGTGAGGAGTACAAAGACAAGTGTGTCTTGCCTACAGTCAAGCATGGCGGTGGGAGTGTCATGGTCTGGGGCTGCATAAGTGCTGCCAGCACTGGGGAGCTACAGTTCATTGAGTGAACCAGGAATGCCAACATGTACTGTGACATACTGAAACAGAGCATGATCCCCTCCCTTTGGGCAGTATTCCAACATGATAATGACCCCAAACACCTCCAAGACGACCACTGCCTTGCTAAAGAAGCTGAGGGTAAAAGGTGATGGACTGGCCAAGCATATCTCCAGACCTAAACCCTATTGAGCATCTGTGGGGTATCCTCAAATGGAAGGTGGATGAGCGCAAGGTCTCTAACATCCACCAGCTCTGTGATGTCATCATGGAGGAGTGGAAGAGGACTCCAGTGGCACCCTGTGAAGCTCTGGTGAACTTCATGCCCAAGAGGGTTAAGGCAGTGCTGGAAAATAATGGTGACCACACAAAATATTGACACTTTGGCCCAATTTGGACATTTTCACTTAAGGGTGTACTCACTTTTCTTGCCAGTGGTTTAGACATTAATGGCTGTGTTGAGTTATTTTGAGGGGACAGCAAATTTAAGCAGATATAATAAAATATATCTATATATAAAAAAAAATATATATATATAGATATATCTATATATCTCTATCTATCTATCTATCTATCTATCTATCTATCTATCTATCTATCTATCTATCTATCTATATATATATATAGATATAGCTATATATATCATTTTGATCATTTTATTGTCTCCTATTCATTTTCTTTTCCAATTAGGAAAATAGTATTTCGATTTTTTTTTTTAAATTAAAATATTTACAGTGCCGTCATCCACATACAGAAATGGAAAGAACAATGTAAATTATTGAATGCCACACAAAATCACACCGCTCTGAACAGAAAACAAAATGAACCACAAATGTACATAGAAGAGCCGGCACCACTGTAAATTCAGTCTTCAATTTTATTGTTATCTTATGGCCATAATAAAAAACACGCAGCCGCATTTTGGCACACAGGCCTTGTTCACACGCTGTGAACAAGGCCTGCATGCCGAAACGCCCTGCGTGTTCTTTTTATCATGGTCATAAGGCAACAATAAAATTGAAGACTGAATTTCCAGTGGTGGCGGCTCTTCTACGTACAAATGTAAATTAAATTATTCTATTCATTTTTTATTATTAAGTGTAAAATGTGTTCTGTGCAATAACGGATGTTGGCATCAGACATAAAAGTTAAGGCAGTGTGCTACTAATTACCATTTTCTTAACCAAACCCCCCCCCCCCCCAAAACCAAAGAAAATACCTAAACCACTTGCATGCTATGAAAAGGTGCACAGGGTACATAGGGGTAAGTTTGAAGCTTTGAAAATGTACACTTTACCAGACATGTACAATGTCATATCTAAAAAATGCAACTCACCAGGTGAAGCACTGCTTAATCAACTGCTGCCAATACGCGTTTCCTCGAGGATTTTGAGACACCTCGGGTGTGAAGATGTGTTCTTCATCCTTCATCCCCCCCCCCTTTTTTCCTCATTTATCTGAATAACATCTAATTAACCACTACTATCCTACCAAGGATAATCCAGACATATCTGGATTACATTAACCCTTGAAAAAATATATACCCCTAACTGTTAACAACTCCTAATTGGATAAATTATATATTTATCTAATGATATCCTCATATCTTTCCTTTCCCCCTCTGTACCAATCTTTTTCAGCCACTCAGGATATACAACTTACACCAGTCACTTTCATCATTTTTTCCTGAATCCCTTACAAACAGCCGGATCAGGTATGTTGTATCCTTACTACCATAAGACCCTCTTTTCCTACAAACAAGCAACATCCTAAATCACTGATCGCTGACTACATACTTCTACATTTTACAGGACCTGCATCTGGCCTCAGTGGAACCTCAGATCAAAAACTTCTCTATGTCCCACATATGTGGGTTTTTTCCTCTGGTATATGAGGAATCATACCTATCCATACACACCTATACCTATTCATCTGTACTTGCTACGCATGAAATACTAAGATTTTGGGTATGACAATCAACCCGCATTGATCACAATTGGGAAACACGCTGGATGGGCAGACAGTGTCAGCGCCTCTGCTTTTAACTCTTTGCTTGGAATGCGAAGCTAGTCTACATATTACCAATGTGAGTGTAATGGAATGTAAATATGATATGTATTTTTGTTTGTAAAGCTCAATATGTATACTCATGATTTCTTTGTTAAACATATTATTTCCAATTTAGAAACCCTTGTTATAACTTACATTCACCCCTGAAGAAGGAGGCTAAACATCTCCGAAACGCGTCGGGTGCAAATACATTGGTATCAATATCCAACATATGTATAAATGCATAAATCGCATTCCTTTCATTGCTCGCTATATCTACATTGTTATTGATGTTTTTAAGATGTTTCTAAAATGAATAAATGTATATATTATATATTTTCTCCAATATTTACCCATACGTGCCTTTAAAGTCCACAATTAGGGGAATCCTCTTCTGTTTGTTCATCCTCCATTAGCTCCACGTCAATGTCCTGCAGCAGTCCAGCATGCCAGGTGATGTTGAGATATGCTCTGGAGAATGTGGGGGACATGTTCCTGGCCTGCTGCATCCCACTTTCTCCAGAGCATATCTCAGGAACCCTCCAGAAAACGGGATGCAGAACCTGCTCTTCAGCACACTGAAGGTCCGTTCAATGACAATTTGGGTTCTGGAGTGGGCTGCATTGTACCTCGATGGGAATAAGAGGTGCAATATAGGATGGGTGTGAAAAGCCAGGACAAGTAAGGGTATACAGAAACACCCAAGTGAAAAAAAGTCTGATGTTGCATTACATTGTAAAAACACGTTTGCCAAAACACAGAGCATAGAAAAAAAGATAAAACTAGAAAATGCATTTCCTGGAGAAAATGTGTGGGAATGCTGAATAGCTGAAATCCGTAAGAAAAAGTTGAAGAAGTGAGAATAGTTGGAAAAGCAGGAATGGTTTTAAAAAAAACATGAATTTCATTAAAAAAGTTTAACACCACCACTAATGTATGAAAGATGTGGAATATTTATTGGTTTTTTGAAAAGATTTTTGATCATTAATCAATGAGTGAGAGACAGGGAGAGAACCCTTCAAACAAGCCTTAATAAATCCACAACAGTACATGCTATGGAAACAGCGACTTCACCGTTAGAGACACACGGCCTTTGTGAACGTATCGGTATGAAATTTATGTTGATAAATTTAAAAATGTGGGCATGTCAGCGATTTAAAAAAGAAGTTGGCTGTGCATTTTGCTGGGAAATGTGAAGAATTTTATACCAAAACTTCCCAATCATATTGCCCCATCAAAACGGCTCCATCAAATCGGCCTCCATCATATTGCCCAATCAAAACGGTCCCATCAAAATTGCCCCTATCAAACTGCTCCCATCAAAATTGCCCCAGTCATAACTGCCCCCATCAAAACGGCCCCCATCAAAATTGCCACCGTCAAAACTGCCCCATCATATTGCCACCATCAAAACTGCCCCCATCAAACTGCCCCATCATATTGCCACCATCAAAACTGCCCCCATCAAAATGGCCCCCCATCAAAAATGCCCCATCATATTGACACCATCAAAACTGCCCCATCATATTGCCACCATTAAAACTGCCCCATCATATTGCCACCATCAAAATGGCCCCCATCAAAACTGCCCCCAGCAAAAATGCCCCATCAAAACTGCCCCATCATATTGCCACCATCAAAACTGCCCCATCATATTGCCACCATCAAGATTGCCCGATCATATTGCCGCCATCAAAACTGCCCATCATATTGCCATCATCAAAACGGCCCCATTAAAACTGCCCCCATCATATTGCCGTCAAAACTGCCCCATCATATTGGCCCCATCAAAACTGCCCCATTAGATTGGCCCCATCAGATTGCCACCATCAAAAGTGCCCCATCATATTGCCACCATCAAAACTGCCCCATCATATTGCCACAATCAAAATGGCCCCCATCAAAACTGCCCCCATCATATTTCCCCCATCAAAACTGCCCCCATCATATTGACACCATCAAAACTGCCCCATCCTATTGACACCATCAAACTGCCCCATCCTATTGACACCATCAAAACTGCCCCATCCTATTGACACCATCAAAACTGCCCCATCATATTGCCACCATCAAAACTGCCCCATCATATTGCCACCATCAAAACTGCCCCATCATATTGCCACCATCAAAACTGCCCCATCATATTGCCACCATCAAAACTGCCCCATCATATTGCCACCATCAAAACAGCCCCATCAAATTGCCACCAGCAAAACTGCCTCATTATGAAAACGGCCTCCATCAAGATTGACCGATCATATTGCCGCCATCAAAACTGCCCATCACATTGCCATCATCAAAATGGCCCCATCATATTGCCCCATCAAAACTGCCCCCATCATATTGGTCCCACCATATTGCCACCATCAAAACTGCCCCATCATATTGCCAGTCATAACTGCCCCATCAAAACTGCCCCCATCAAAAATTGCCACCGTCAAAACTGCCCCATCATATTGCCCCCATCAAAAATGCCCCATCATATTGACACCATCAAAACTACCCCATCATATTGACACCATCAAAACTACCCCATCATATTGCCACCATCAAAACTGCCTATCATATTGCCACCATCAAAACGGCCCCCAGCATATTGCCCCATCAAAACTGCACCATCATATTGCCCCCATCAGAACGGCCCCATCAAATTGCCACCAGCAAAACTGCCTCATTATATTGCCCCCATCAAAAATGCCCGATCATATTGGCCCCATCATATTGCCACCATTAAAACTGCCCCATCATATTGCCCCATCAAAACTGCCACTATTAAAATGGCCCCCATCAAAACTGCCACCATCATATTGGTACCATCAAAATTGCCCCATCAAAACTGGCTTCATCATATTGCCACCATCGAAGCTGCCCCATCAAATTTGCCCCATCATGTCGACACCATCAAAACTGCCCCATCAAATTTGCCCCATCATGTCGACACCATCAAAACTGCCCCATCATATTGCCACAGTCATAACTGCCCCATCATATTGCCAAAGTCATAACTGCCCCATCAAAACGGCCCCCATCAAAAAGTGCCACAGTCAAAACTGCCCCCATCAAAATTGCCCCACCATGTTGACACCATCATGTTGACACCATCAAAACTGCCCCATCAAAACTGGCCCATCATATTGTCACAGTCATAACTGCCCCATCAAAAATTGCCACCGTCAAAACTGCCCCATCATATTGCCCCCAAACTGCCCTATCATATTGCCGTCAAAACTGCCCCCACCAACTGCCCCATCATATTGCCCCCACCAAAACTGCCCATCATATTGCCACCATCAAAATGGCCCCCATCAAAACTGCCCATATCATACTGCCACCATCAAAACTGCCCCCATTAAATTTGCCCCATCATAACTGCCCCAACATATTGCCACCATCAAAACTGCCCCATCATATTGCCACCATCAAAACTGCCCCATCATATTGCCACCATCAAAACTGCCCCATCATATTGCCACCATCAAAACTGCCCCATCATATTGCCACCATCAAAACTGCCCCATCATATTGCCACCATCAAAACTGCCCCATCATATTGCCACCATCAAAACGGCCCCCATCATATTGCCCCATCAAAACGGCCCCCATATTTCCCCATCAAAATGGCCCCATCATATTGCCACCATCAAAACTGCCCCATCATATTGCCACCATCAAAACTGCCCCATCAAAACTGCCCCATCAAAATTGCCCAATCGTAATTCTCTATTATAAATCAGTTCATGGTGTGTCTGTCCCCTCCAGAGCGGAGATGCTCCAGCCGCCTCCCCCACCGCCCATCACTGTGTATGAGAAGCTTTGGTAACCATGGCAACAAAAGCCTTTAAAATGAAATTTCCTGAAATGATCACTAAACAAACAGCTTTTTCACAAAAACTGTAAAAGATATCAAACTGAAAAGATACAGATAGCTGAATATTTTGTGAACATTTTAAAGTTTGGCGTCTGTAGTTGAAAGTATGAAGGAGCTGAAACTTTTGGGAGCGGAAGAATTTAAGGATTTGAAGCATGCTCTCATTCACTTCAATGTTAAAAAAAGTGTTAAAAAGCTTAATGTTTTAAAAAGTATAAAATAGTAAATAGTAGAAAAAAAGTTAAAGTCCCATCATCAGCTGAAAGAGCTGAACTTTTTAAAAGTTGAATGGCTTTAATAGCTGAAAGTATGCAGAAGTTACGCAGAGCCAAAAAACGTACGGAATAATAAAATTAAAAATAAACACAAACAACAATAGTGGGACTGCTGAAGCATTCCCACTAATAAATAAAAAAACGAATACGAATAGTGGGACTGCTGAAGCATTCCCACTAAAAATAGAGAGTTTGGCAGATTTGGAAAGACATGCACATTACTGAAGAGTCACAGGTAAGGATCGTTGCAGAGGTGAGACATAAAATAATCTTACAGGTATGTAAATAATAAACATGCATGCATAAAAACATATGAGGATTTTACACTACTTACTGTGTAGCCAGCCATGATTGAATGTTCCCTTTTCAAAATTCTCAGAGCTGAGACTGGAGGAGGATATGGACATCATGGACTGAGCCGGGGAATCCAGTTGCCACATCCCGGATCAACATCTAGCCATCACACACCACCTAGATGTTCATCAAATGGTAGCCCTTGTGGTTCATGTAAATATGCTCCTTGTGGCTGGGTGGAAAGAGAGGGACACGGGTGCTACCCATGGCACATTGGCGATGGACGCCATACTGTAGAATCCACCTTTAATCTGATGCCATGTAGATATAGATGGACGAAATTGCACAGAATCACTGAAGCACTCGTCCGAGGATTCGGTAAAAGAATGCCTGCGACATGCCAACAACATCCCTGGCCACCATCTGGTAGGAAGCCTTGCTAAGGAAATGGAGCATGGCGAGCAACTTGCTAATGCCCGGTATAGCATGACTCCTCTAGGTGGTGGATTCCAGTACTAGCCATAGCCTCACATACAGCATAAGGAACAGCTCCTTGGTCAGCCAGAACGTCCGAAGAGCTTCACCCTCTGTAAAATCATCCAGGGTCCTTTCCGCAAAATCTTGTGGAGCCATCACCACAACCCTTCTTCTCCTCCTCAGATGCCTTCTGAGCAGGTTAAATTGCAATAAATTGCATTAAAAAAACCTCCATCGCTGGTAATACTGCTAACCCAACACTCTCTTCTCAAGCAGGAAATACCACATTGGTTACAGCTAGCAAAACCTTGGTGTTAAATATGGCGTTTTTTTAAACTTTCTGTTCCGTTAATGAATTGGACTTAACAGCTTACCGCACGATTTTTGACGATATTTACCGTTTTTTTTTCCCGGACGTTGTTTAGCGCAAAATCTTTATTTTTTTGGATGAATTATACTTTATATACTGCATGCGATACCTTACACAAATGAGTCACGTGAACGCATTATTGCATGTGGTAAATGTTAGTGAATTAACCCCCAATGTTGCTCTCCACCTCTCGAGTGACAAAGAGGTCCTGAAACCCTAAAAACGCTGCACTGAAAAGCGTCTGTGATGTAATTTCTCCAAACCTTTGATACAGATCCATGATGTGTATCTGTTAGCCTTCATTATCTGTTAGCACTCATTACCAGGACATTGTTCAGTTTCCTGTGCTGTGATATTTTGACTAACTCCTCCCATTAAACCTGATTCCCTTGGTTTCAGTTAAAATAAATCACCCCCTCCAAGGTGAAATAATTTTTTGCCACAACTGTCTGGAAATTAAGAAATATTCTGGTATTAAGTGGTTAACCACTTAAGGACTGGAATAATTTACCCCCTTAAAGAGGAAGTAAACCCTGATGGGTTTTACTTCCTCTTTTGCTTCCTGCAAAGCCTGCAATTTAAAAGCATAATGGGCTGGTATGCATCGCATACCAACCCATTATGTGACACTTACCTGCAAACAAATCCATCGCTGTCCCCTGTGCAAGATTCGCCCCTCTTCCTTCCGGGGTCCGTGGACTCGGGCTCTGTGACTGGCCGGAGCCGAGTGACGTCACTCCCGCGCATGCACTCGGGAGCCGTCAGTAATGGCACATGCTGGGGCTAGAAACGGCACGGAGGTTCGTTTCTTCACAGCGCATGCCCTGATTACATCATCGGCCCACTACAAGTGAAATATCTCCTAAACAGTGCACGTTTAGGCGATATTTCCACTACCTATAGGTAAGCCTTATTCTAGGCTTACATATAGTTAAAAGTCAGGAGGGAGGGTTTACAATCACTTTAAAGGGTAAAGTTCACCCTTACAGAAAAATCTGTAAGGTGAACCTACACAGGACCCCCCCGGTCACCCGCTAACCTGTAACGCGGCAATCTCCTGTTCTGAGCCCCAGTATATTCACGTCTGGAGTCCGGGGCCTTAAAATCTCCTCAGCTGAAAGTTCAAAACGTACCTCGTCAGGAGTGATGTTTCAGAGCATTCTAATTGGTCAGCACCGACCAATCAGCAGCCGCATAGCTGGTCCTGTCAGCTATGAAGAAGACGCGTGGATGACGAGGGGATTTCTAAGCCCAAGACTCCTGACGCGGACATACCGGGGCTCATAATAGGAGACTGCCGCAGTCAAGGACAGGTGAACCAGGGGAGGGGGGAGGAGGGGGTCCTGTGTAAGTTCACCTTACAGATTTTTCGGTAAAGGTGAACTTACATTTTAATGACTAGGCCATTTTTTGCGATACGGCAACTGCGTTTCTTTGACAATTGCGCTGGCGTGTGACGCTGTCCCCAAATAAAATTGATGTCCTTTTATCCCACAAATAGAGCTTTCTTTTGATGGTATTTGATCACCTCTGCGTTATATTTTGAGTTATAAACAAAAAAAGAATTTAAAAAAAAAAACAAAAAAAACAAAAACACATTTTTACTTTGCTCTAATACATATCCAAAAAAATAAAAATAAAAATGTATTCATGAGTTTAGGCCAATATGTATTCTATATATTTTAAAGAAAAAAAATGCAAAAAGCGTATATTGATTGGTTTGCGCAAAAGTTATAGCGTCTACAAAATAGGGGATAGATTTATGCAATTTTTATTATTACTTTTTTTTTTTTACTAGTAATGCCAGTGATCAGTGATTTTTAGCAGGACTTCAACATTGCGGCGGACAGATCAGACACTTTTTTGGGGACCAGTGACATTATTACAGTAATCAGAGCTAAAAATATGCACTGATCACGCTACAAATGACACTGGCAGAGAAGGGGTTAACACTAGGAGCGATCAAAGGGGTTAAGTGCGTCCTAGGGAGGTGTTTCTAACTGTGGGGGGAGTGGACTGACTGGGAGTACAGAGAGATCGCTGTTTCTGATCACTATGAACAGACGATCTCTCTGTACTCCCGTCAGAATGGGGATCTGCTTTGTTTACAAAGGCAGATCCCTGTTCTGCCTCTCTGAGGAGCGATCGCGGGTGGCCGGCAGACGTGGCTGCCGGACCTGCGCATCGGCACCCCCACGTGCAGCGGGCACACCTCCAGAAGTGTTCACGCGCCTGTAGTAACTCCTGCATGAAAAGACGTACCGTTAAGTCGTTTCGCGCAATAGGGCTGCCCTGCCGCAGTATATATGCAGTGGGCAGTCCTTAAGTGGATAAAGCAAAGATCTTGTTAAAGGATCTTATGTTACACCCATATTCAAGTGCTGTTATTGCAATCCTTTACTGGCTCCAAGTAAAACAAATAAATGCACATTTCTTTACCTGCAAAAAGATGTGTATTTTTTTAAGAGGTGAACCTATCCTTTAATGGTGTAGTATAAGCAAAGTATATAGGCCATATCCAGATGGAGGAGGAGGAGGTGGTGAAAGAATGAATGTACAGATCATATGCAGTGGGAGGACGAAGATGATGGGGTTACTGTGAAGGATTAACATATGAAGATCAGACATATAAGAGGTGGGGAGGTGAAAGGATTTAAAAATATGTTATCTGCATCTGCTGTTGTGACCCATATAGTAAATTGGAATTCATGAAAACTTTAATGCATTAATTCCTCTTTCCTCTGTTGACAGTGAAAGGGAAGGGCTCACAGATGTGAACTACTACCCTACGATTGCTGTGATTTGTCTTTGACTGGTCTTCCAACTTTTTTTCTGCAAGACTGTTTTCAGGTAGAGAGAAAAGGATAGGAATTGGAACTTTAGATGAGGCATGTCAGAGGGTACACATATCTAATTGTTTAGTGTACAATTAGATTGAATTTAACTTATTGCTTACTTATTGGTCCATGATATTAACCGGTTCAATACAGGGCAATTTCACCCCCTTCCTTCCCAGGCCAATTTTTAGTTTTCAGCGCTGTCGCACTTTAAACGTCAATTGCGCGGTCGTGCAACGTTGTACCCAAAAAAAATTTACGTCCTTTTTTCCCCACAAATAGAGCTTTCTTTTGGTGGTATTTGATCGCCTCTGCGGTTTTTATTTTTTGCGCTATAAACAAAAGAAGAGTGACAATTTTGAAAAAAACACAATATTTTTTACTTTTTGCTATAATAAATATCCCAATTTTTTTTTTTAAAAACTAATTTTTTCCTCAGTTTCGGCCGATATGTATTCTTCTACATATTTTTGGTAAAAAAAACCGCAATAAGCGTATATTGATTGGTTTGCGCAAAAGTTATAGCGTCTACAAAATACGGGATAGATTTATGGCGTTTTAAAAAAATATATATTTATTTATTTTTTTAGCGCCGATCACGATTTTTTTTCGTGACTGCGACATTATGGCGGACACATCGGACACTTTTGACACATTTTTGGGACCATTCACATTTATACAGCGATCAATGCTATAAAATTGCATTGATTACTGTGTAAATGTGACAGGCAGTGAAGGGGTTAACCACTAGGGGGCGGGGAGGGGTTAATATGTTTCCTAGGGAGTGATTACTAACTGTAGGGGGAGGGGACGCACTAGGGGAGGAGACCGATCAGTGTTCCTCCGTTCTGGGAACACAGATCGGTCTCCTCAGAGCTGACAGGCTGTGGATCTGTGTGTTTACACACACAGATCCACATGCCGGTCCGGTTAACCGGCAATCGCGGGTGCCCGGCGGACATCGCGGCCGCCAGGCACACGCACCGGGTCCCGAGGAACGCGGCGGGCGCGCGCGCGCTCCTGGCGGCGCGCGCGCCCCCTAGGCGGCCGGGAATCCCAGGACGTCATATGACGCCCACCCAGGATGGGAGATCCCATCTGTGGACGTCATATGACTATGGGCGGGTAATGAAGTGGTTAAATATACATCAATAATTAATAATATATACTGAATAGTGTAATCATAAAAGATTTACATAATAATATTCATATAAAAGTATTTAATATCGTTACTCAATGGACATGGTTTGTACAGTCAATGCAAAATAATCAAACAATGAAAATAATTGATACAGTTAATACAAGAGTCAATAAATGAGGATGCAGATAATATAATGATAATTCACATGACGGTAGGTTGGAAACCATAGTTCGCCATAAATGGAGACAATCGGGAAGCAGAATTCAAGGCACTGTTGTGAGCAAACTCTGCCCACGGTAATAGGTCTGACTAGTTGTTGTGATGGTCAGAAATATAGCAACGTAGGAATTGCTCCAATGACTGATTGGCTTGTTCTGAGGCCCCATTAGACTGCGGGTGATACGCAGAGGAGAAAGCACGCTGAATTCCCAGCTGTGCACAAAAGGCTCGCCAGAACCGGGACACAAACTGACTACCCCTGTCCGAGACAATCATGTTGGGTAGCCCATGTAAGCGAAAGATCTCCCAAGCAAAAATGGAAGCCAGTTCCTTAGAAGTGGCCACATACTTAAGTGGAATACAATGAGACATCTTTGAGAACCGGTCAACCACAAGGATAACTGTGTTGCCTTGGGTGTTGGGCAACTCCTCAATGAAATCCATAGACAGGTGGGTCCAGGGCCTCTCTCCATTGGGTATGGGTTGTAGGAGGCCCACTGGAAGGTGTCATGGAGTCCTACTCTGAGCACACACGGAACAGGCAGCTACATCAGCACGTAGACTGGGCCACCAGAATTGTTGGGAAATGGCCCAAACGAGTTGATTCTTACCAGGATGGCCAGCTGCCTTGGGAGAATGATAAGTCTGGAGCACGGCAGTACGGAGACACTCTGGGACAAAGCAGCGGTCACAAGGTTTTTCAGGAGGAGCATCGACCTGAGCAGCAAGAATTTTGTCACCCAAAGGAGAAGACTGGTGCGAACCATAGCCAGAATACAATCAGGAGGAATCATAGGAACCGGAACGGACTCCAACTTGGAAGTGGAGGAAAATTGTCGTGACAAGGAGTCAGCCCTTACATTCTTAATACCGGAAAGCAATGAGACAATGTAATTGAAACTTGACAAGAAAAGAGCCCATCGCGCCCTTCTGGGAGAGAGGCGTTTAGCCTCAGACAAGAATGTGAGATTCTTATGGTCAGTAAGAATGAGAACCAGCACAGTGGTACCTTCGAGATGTCTCCATTCTTTCAGGGCTAAAATGATTGTCAACAGCTCTCTGTCACCAATCTCGTAATTGCACTCTGCAGGTGACAATTTCTTGGAAAAGTAGCCACAAGGATGCATAGCACTCTCAGAGGTAGGACATTGAGACAGAAGGGCGCCAACACCAGTCTCAGAAGCATCAACCTCAAGGATAAAAGGTAACTTAGGATCAGGATGTGCCAACACAGGAGCAGAAACAAAGGCGGCCTTGAGACTTTGAAAGGCCTTAATGGACTCCGGAGACCAACTCTGTGGGTTACCGTTCTTTCTGGAATTTAACCTGTTCCCGATGGAACTCACACTTCTCCAGTTTACAATAGAGATTGTTCTCTCTTAATTTCTGAAGCACACGACAGACATCTGTGTGGTGGCTCTCCAAGGACTTGGAAACTATGAGGATATCATCAAGATAAACCACCACACATAACTGCAATAAATCTCGGAAGACATCGTTAAAAAATTCCTGGAAAACTGCCGGGGCATTACAAAGGCCAAAAGGCATTATGAGATACTCATAATGGCCTGTTCTGGTATTAAACGCAGTTTTCCACTCGTCGCCCTTCTTAATCCTCACAAGATTGTAAGCCCCTCTGAGATCAAGCTTAGCGAAAACCGTTGCTCCCTTGAGGCGGTCAATTAACTCTGTAATCAATAGGAGCGGGTAGGCATTCTTAATCGTGAAACGATTGAGACCCCTATAATCAATACAAGGTCTCAGTTCACTGCTCTTCTTCACAAAGAAGAAACCAGCACCAGTAGGAGACAAGGATTTGCAGATGAAACCCCGAGAAAGTGTGCCTGCAAAATACTCCTCCATGGCTTTATCCTCCAAGACCGACAAAGGGTAAACCCAGCATACGGCCGGTGTGGAGGCAAACTACCGGCTTGACCTTTGTCAAAGACATCGCTAAAATCATGGTACTCCTCTGGCAGGGAGGAGAGTGAAGAGGTACACAGAACCTTGGCTACATTCGGGAAGCATGTTTCACTGCATTGTGGTGACCAGGAGAGAACCTCAGCACTGAGCCAATCAAAAGAGGGGTTGTGCCTCTGTAACCAAGGATAACCAATAACCAGCGGAAACTTAGGAGAGGAAATCACTTTGAATTGGATTATCTCATGGTGAAGAGCCCCTACGGCCATGGACAATGGAACCGTCTCATGAGTCGCATAGGCAGGCTGTAGAGGTCTCCCGTCAAGAGCCTCAATGGCAAGTGGAGTGTCACACAGCTGCAGGGGAATCGAGTGCTTTGATACAAAGGCAGCATCAATGAACAGGCCTGCAGCCCCAGAGTCGATTACAGCCTGTATCTCGCTAGACGACATAGCCCAAGAAAGGGTGACCGAAACCAGGGGCTTATCCTTCTGGATAACTGGGGACGACACACCACCACCTAAGGTCTGTCCATGACAGGACCTCAAGGTTCGGGTGTTTCCAGGACGGGTGAGACAAGACTTCAAAAAGTGACCTGTCTGGCCACAATAAAAGCACAATCTCTCCCTCATCCTAAAGGCTCTCTCATCCGCAGAGAGATGCGTGAAGCCCAAGTTCATGGGTTCTTCTTCACTGACCGACTCGGTACCAGGAGGCATGGGAGGTGAGGGAGGCACGGGTGGGACTGCAAAGCTCAGAGGCAAACGTACAGAAGGCTTCCGCAAAAGCTCCTTAAAAGAAAGTCTTTTTCTGAGTCTGGAGTCAATGAGGATGGCAAACGAGATCAAGCTCTCCAGCTCAGTGGGTATATCTCGGGCTGCTATCTCATCCTTTTTTTTTTTTTTAAATTCTGTTTATTGGTTTTCTTTTTTACAAACACACAAAAATATACAACATACAGCACTCAGACGTGTCATATGGACACCGTCCGAATATGGCCAACATGGCCTGGTCCAACTTGCCTAACTAACATAGTTCAACTGTCTAACAAAAAACCCCCTTCCCTTCCCTCCCTCCCCTTAGCACTACTTCCCAACCTTGAGTTACAGCTCCTAAAGAAGGATTCTTCAATTTGTTAATATCTAATGGACAATGTCAATTAAGCTATAGAAAATTGCATATTATATTTAGGCACACATCGCAATTTTATGAAACATAGTGATCCTATTGACTTGCCGGGGTGGAACAATTAATACAGTAAATCAATAAAAAAGGAAATATAGATATCTTATTTTAGGAAGAGGACAAGAGATGAAAAAACAGCCTCTCCTTCCTATGGGTGTTAGGTTTCCTATTGGAATTCATTAACACAATTTACATTCTCTTCTCTATCCTACCGTATTACTAGATTTATACCAAGTGTGCCACACCTTATCAAATTTTTTCTTACAGCCCCTGGCTTCGTACGTAGACTTATAGTAGGGTAGCATGGCGCTTACTAGTGCCTTCCAGAAGGCCACTTTTGGTGCCCCCAGCTTCTTCCAATGTAATAAAATAGCTTTCCTCCCATAGAATAATAGAATGTTGAGCATGGTCCGCAAAGCACGGGATGGCACCACTTCATCTACGAGACCCAACAGACAAACCTTTACAGTCAACAGTATTGGTACCGTCAATAATTCTGAGATACATGAGGTGACATCCGACCAAAACCGTTGAGTCTGTTGACAGTGCCAAAAAATGTGGTCAGCGTCTGCCGGAGAGTGAGAACACCTCCAACATTCTGCAGAGGTATTGGGAATGATCTTAACCTGCCTAGCTGGAGTATAATGGCTACTGTGCAAAAATTTAAACTGAATCAACCTATCCCTGGCTGACACCAGATGTTTAAATGGTTGCGTCCACAACTCATCCCTGCCCTCCCCCTGTACATCAGGGATCTCTGCCTCCCATTTTTCTCTACACCTGACGACCGCCTGTGGGGTGTTTTTGAAAAATTCTTTATATGATACCGAGAGAGGTTTTGCTAATTCCTCACATGACAATAACGATTCCAGAGATGAGGGCAAGGATTCTACCTTCATCTCTCGAAACTGCATCTGAAAGGCATGTCTAACCTGTAGCAATCTAAATAAATATGAATTCGGAAGGTCATGTCTTGATTTTAGTTGGGGAAAGGTCAGCAATTCTCCAAAACATGTAATATCCTTCAGTGTTTTCACTCCCCTAACTGTCCATACCATAGGGTCCGGAAAGTTATAGAAATGGGGTAGAGCTGGGTTCATCCACAGAGGAGCTGATGGTGATACCCCCCCATAACTAGGACATGCCAGTTTTACCGCTGTCTCCCATGCCCTGATTGTAGCCTTCATTGTCGCCGTCAAAGGGAAGTCAGACCTATGTCCCCTAAACAGGGCAAATCTGAGACTTTAGTAGGACCCCAGATGAGCCGCCTCCAATACCGTGGCCGCATCTCCGTCCTCCGCTGTCAGCCATCTACGAGCAAAAACCATTTGCCCCGCTAAATAATATTTCTGCCAGTCTGGTAACGCCAGTCCCCCCTGATCTCCCAGTTCTTGCAATATTTTAATACCTATTCTAGCGGGTTTAGGAGCCCAAAGAAAAGAAGAAATAATACTATCGATCTTTTTAAAATATGATTTTGGGACCCATATTGGTGCATGTCTCAGAAAGTAAAGGATTACTGGGAGAAATTTCATTTTGAGCAAACTTATCCTACCTATCAGGGATAACGGCAATTTGGTCCAAGACTGAACTTTTTGTTTCAATAGTGCTAGCAGTGGTAATAGATTTAGGGGCATGTAATCCGGTATATTAGCTGTAATCTTGATTCCTAGATATTTTAGGGACGTAACCCACTAAAGTGGTAAGTTCGGGTCGTCCTTGTCTTTGGCTTCAGTGTCTAGGGGTAAAATAGAAGATTTGTTCCAATTTACTTTCAATCCTGAAAATTTGGCGAAGTGGTCTATAATCCCAAGAGTTGTTTTAAGGGAGTCTCCCGGGTCACTAAGAAAAAGTAGCATATCATCAGCATATAATGATAGAGATTCTGCTATTGTGCCTACCTTGATGGACTGTATCATCGCCGACGACCTGAGTGCCACTGCCAAGGGTTCCAGGGCGAGGGCAAACAAGAATGGGGACAGCGGGCAACCCTGCCTGTTCCCCCTCCCCACCTCAAAATAGTTGGAGACCGATGAGCCCAACCTGACTGCTACTCTCGGGGATTAATATAGCATGGAAATCCATCTCCTGAACTGTGGCCCAAAACCCATAACCTCCAATACATTGAGCATGTACCCCCAATCCACGGAATCAAATGCTTTCTCAAAGTCTATGGAGACTACTATTCTGGTTTTAGTGTTTTCTGACTGAATTTGCAAGTGGGTGAACTGTCTCCTCAGATTTGTGTCGGTTGACTTACCCGGCATAAAGCCCAACTGATCAATGCTAACTATAGAGGGTATAACAGAAGCCAATCTAATTGCCAGTATTTTGGTTAAAATTTTTAAATCCATGTTCAACAGGGCTATAGGTCGATATGATGCACATTCCAAGGGATCCTTTACTGGTTTTAATAAAAGAACCATATAGGCCTTTAACATAGAATCCGGTAAGGTGTCATGCTCTTGGCAATATTCTAATAGAAAATTAATCCTGGGGGCAAGAATCTCCGCATTTACCTTGTAAAAGTCTGCAGGGATACCATCTGGCCCGGGGGCCTTGTGCAGAGGAAAGGCAAAAATCGCCTGATGTATTTCTTTAACTGTAATTTTAGCATCCAAAAAACTGATATCATTCTCTGACAGCTTCGGAATTGGCAGATCTAGTCTAACTCTGATTTGTCATATGGTGGAATGGGGGCATAGAGGGAAGAGAAGAAATTAACAAATTCTTCCATGATAAGTTTGGGATCACTAATCAGGTCTCCCCCCGGATTCCTAATTACCAGAATATTAGTGATTGGATGAAAATACGCAACTAGCATCGCCAAAAGTTTCCCATTCTTATCCCCCTCTGCAAACACTGTGTGAGCCCTTTTTGTAATTTCAGAGCGGGCCTGGTCCGTAATATGTAAGGACAGGGAGCGGCGCGCCTCTAATAGAGATCAATATAAGACCCCTGTAGGGGATCTTGCATATGCTTCTGCACATTCCCTCTCCCACCGCTGCAAATTCTCATTATCTTGTACTCGCGCAGTCTTAATGGCTGAGATACATTCTCCTCTAGTTACTGCCTTGAAGGCATCCCACACTATTGGGGGATCCGCTGTATCAGTATTGGATGCCCAATATGTTTTAATAGCGTTCTCCAGTTGGGCAGCAACCTGATCATGCTGTAGCAAACTAGGGGGAAGTCTCCACCCCCCCTTGTCGCCCCCAACACCAAAGACAGAGTGAGAGAAAGAGGGTTATGGTCAGTTAGTCCCCCAGCCAAGTAATTGATGTCCGTCACAAATGGTAGGACAAGGTAATTTCCCAAGTCCAAGTCAATCCTAGCCGAGGATCCATGAGCCTGAGACACATGAGAATAACATCTGTCCGCCGGGTGTTTCCATCGCCACAATTCCCTAAATCCTGTTACTGACACCCAACTCGACAGACCAGCAGATCCCCCTCTGTTCGGATTAGAGGAGTCCAGCGCCACATCTAGGACGGCGTTGAAATCCCCCATCACTACCACAGAAAGATGGGAATATGGTGCAATCCTAGTTAGTAGATCATACAGAATCGGTCCCTGGAAGGGGGGGTGGGCACATATACATTCACCCCCACAATTTTCTTGAAGCAAATATCCATTACAACCGCCACATATCTAGCTCCCGGATCCGAGAGCACCTGATGAATCGAGCAAGGAATGGACTTATTAATTAGGATAGAGACCCTCGCAAACGTGGAGTAAGTCGAGTGTAAAGCTCTTTGAATCCACGGCTTGCGCAAGGAGAGGATCCTGCTCCCATCTAGGTGTTTCTCCTGCACGAAGACGATATGTGGTTTGCATTGTTTAAGGTATTGGAACACTGAGGCCCTTTTAAGCCTGTGATTAAGGACTCGAACGTTCCAAGACACTATTTTAACGTCATCCATCATCTTTGTCTTTCCTACCAATCATATCCCACAAGGATGGTTGTATAATTAGGGTATCCCCAGCAATAGCACCATAAAGCCCAAGTGATATATCAACTATGATTAACCTTAATACAGTACATTGAGCTGTGACTCTAGAAAAAAATAATAAACCCTCCCCTGCCAGTATGGCAGAAAAAAAACTTTTCAGTCCGGCATATAGCTTAGTCCCTAAACACAAAAACAAAAAACATGTGATGAAATCCCGCCGCCGTAATCGAAAGTCCGGCATTTCCGTAGATGAGTCCATATCCTCTATTCTTGCTCCAAACAACAAAAACTGGAGCCATATTGTATAAAGAGAACATTGAGTGCAAAAGGAAGGTGCACTAAAAATAAAATAAAATAATCTTAACAGTGAGTGAGGAAGGTTCACAAATTTGTATAATAGAGGAACCGGCATCCCTCATGAACCAGTGAGATCTGACTCGAGCTTGCCAGCAGCACTTTACTCTTGTCACAAGACATTATGATCCTACCTGCTGGCAGACCCTTGTTCCTCCTTGACATCCCCCTCATAGCAAAGGAGAAAAATAGATAGCAGATAAGTCCAATAACATCCAGAACGTATAAAAAAGTACTCTTCAACACAGGCGTGCCTAGTAAGTGTCCTGAGCAAGACTCCATTTTAGGCCATTATGACAGGAGAAGAATGTAGATAAAAATGGTCAAATAAAGAAAAAAAAATAGTAACACAACAAAATAGAACATCGATTACCTTCCCAGGTATGAACCCTGAAGCTGAAGGGCTGTTAAAATTCCTTGTCCATCCATTCGCAAGCTTCCTCCGGGTTTTCAAAGAATTTCACCGACCCCTTGTATTGGATCCTGAGCTTGCTGGGTTAAAGCATGTTATATTTGGTCTCCTTCTCCCTCATGCGTCTGCGGACCTCATTAAAAGGATCGTCGTTTATATTGCGTTGCAACCGAGAAGTCTGGAAATAGCATTATTTGTGCGTTTTCATGGCGCAGTTCTTGAATCTTCCTGGCTTGCATCAGGATCATGTCTCGGTCCCAGTAATTTAAGAAACGAACTAGGAAAGGTTGCGGAAAGACGCCCGGGGGTCTGCTGCCAGTGGGTACCCCGTGCGCTCTCTCCACCACATAAGTAGGGGGCAGATCTTGTAGAGACAGCAGTTGTTGAAACAGGAGCTCTGCAAACTGCATGGGTTTGTCACCCTCAGCCCCCTCCGGCAGCCCCACCACCCGGACATTGTTCCTCCTTTGTCGGTCTTCTGCATCATCTGCTCTGCGCTGTAAGGCCTGAACCTGTTCCCGGAGTTCAGATATACGGGCATCATGGGTATGAGAAATATCCTCCTGAAACCTTTGTCTCCACCGTGGTCAGGCGGCCCCGGATCTTGTCTAGGTCATGCCATATTAATGTGCATTCAGAGGACAGGTGGTCAATGCGCCACATCAACTCTGCTTTGCTGGCACTAATGGCTTCTAGTATAGGCCCTGTAATTGCAGCAGCATCCACAGCCAGGACCGGGTCCCCCTCCAGATCCATTCCGGCTGCCCCCTGCGCCATCTTTACCGTCGCTACTTTGGCGCTCTGCTCCTTCGACGAGGAAGACAAGATGGCGGGGCCTCTCACAGCGTCCTTAGTGGAGCGGGTATACCGAGGGTCCGTGTGTGCCTTAGGAGCCTTCTTGGAGGCTGAAGAGGGCATTGCTATGATCAGGGCGCCTTCACTTACTCTGTGCTAGAGTCGAGGACAAAGGAAGGGCTGAGCCAGCCCTGACACAGCAGGAGTCAGATGCACATATATACTAAAAAATTGGATTTTTGTAGTCACCGTAAAATTAATTTCTCTGAGTTAATCGACAGACACAGCGCCTCTTGACCATTGGATTATATCACCTTTGTAGGAGTAGGACTAGGCAGAACCAAAAAAACACCTGGCTATTGGGGCATCCAAAAGCAGTGCCAAAGAAAAACGAGGGGTGGGCAAAATAACCCAAGCCTAACCACAAGAGCCCTAACCAGGACACAGGAGCCCTAACCGGTCACAAGAGCCCCATCTGAAATATTTTTTTTTCTTTTAAAGAAAAAACACCCCCAAGAGGGAACCACCCTCTTAAACAGCAGCCTGCAAAACCTTGCGGCCAAAAGAAGCATCCTCAGATGGCAAAATATCTACTTTATAGAATTTGGTGAAGGTATGCACTGACGACCAAGCGGCCACCTTGCAAACCTGTGATATTGATGCTTGATGACGGAAGGCCCAAGAAGTACTAAGTGCCCGAGTAGAATGCACCGTGACAGGGAAAGGAGGAACCCCACCTGTAATAGAATAGGCCTGAGTCACAGTCAGTCTGATCCATCTGGAGATGGTAGCCGAAGAAGCGGCCAGCCCTTTCCTTGGTCCCTGTGTAACCAAAAAAGTGAGTCTGACTTCTGGAAGGACTCAGTGGCTGCCAGATACAACCGAATTGCACGAACCACATCCAAGGTATGCAAAGCAAATTACTTGGGATGAGCAGGCTTGGGACACAAGGACGGCAACACAATGTCATCATTCAAGTGGAAGTCAGAAACAAAAATAGCCCAGCGCTCTAGATATCACAAAGTCAAACTGCAACGGCCAGAAGTAAAAACTGATTAATTTAATAAAGGCAGTTTATAAAGGCAGTCCCATGGATACAGTACTTGAAAACAATCATTAAGAACTTAAGTACGCGACACACTGTCTATCGAGCAACAAGAATATAAAACGGGAGATCCATCCAACTACATGGTCCCAAACGGTGATGAGTTGGGGCGGAAGAGGGGAGGGGGGACCCAGGTATGAAGGCACTCAGGAGACCCGCAGGATCCCCGCTGGATGTAGGGTGCGAGCCCTGAAAGGATGACTCACCGGCTCCGGAATGCCGTTCTGCGCGTGCGGCGTGGAGGGAGACAACCGATACGCCGTGAGAAAGAAGAGCGAGCCGAGGCTCCGTCTGGTACTGGCCGATGACATCAGCCCAGCTGGGAGGCCGTTCGAGGAGGGAAGCGCTCGGCTTCACAAAGGAGAGCCGCTGGAGTGTCAGCTGGTAAGACACTGCGCCGCTGATGTGCCGGTCTGTGTCCCCTCAGAGATGAAACGCTTCTGTGTTGAATGGTGTCACTCAGGGGATGCAGCAGTACAAAGTGAGGTAAAGGAAGGGAATAAAGAAGCCAGCACAAAAGGTGATGAATGCCGCTAATGCTTGGCAATGTAGAGGGGTCCCAAGGGTGGATAGATGGATGGATGGTCACCATGGCATGTTGCTGGATCAGACCACTGTGGAAGAGTTGCCTTGACGACGCGTTTCTCGCATCAGCGCTTTGTCATAGTCAAGGATGGAGGCAACACTGTTGTGCCAGAGCTCCAAAGCTGAGATGAACTTTCACTGCGTGTATACGTTCTTGCAATTGTCCTTGGTGACAGCTGTACAGACCGGAGGTTTGCCGTGACCATAATCCATGGTCGTTTGGCCGTCAGTTTACCGGGAAAGATATGGAAAGCACTTTCGGTTCAACACCAGTAAGGCAAGGCTACGGTGGCCTATGAGTGGATACCAGGTGGAATATTCAAAGACCAGCCCTCGGCGTAGATGGTAAAAATACACCTTGTTAACCCGAGTGGGAGATCATCGAGGAGTACGGGGGTATGCTAGCATTGGCATATGCCGACTCGTTTCATACACTAAGACGTGTACTTCGTCTGGACATGTCCAAACCGTGGGGTGAGGGGGAAGCCCAGTTTAACCAAGGGACTTTAGGATGGGAGGAGGGATCCTGCAGGCAGGTCCGACCATCCCTGAAGGGTACCCGCGTCCATCTCAATCCGCACAAAGGGGGACTCTACTTACCGATCCATGGTGCGGGTGACCCTCAGAAAGAACTCGCCACCAAAGTGGGGGGCTGTCGGCCAATGGACCGCTGTGACTCGGACCAGAGCCCGTTCATATGCGACTCTGCGAGACGTTTAACTCACGGGCCAGCCTCTGTTCATTGAGGCTTTGCTAGGACCAAAAGATCCCAGCAAGGAGCTAGGTCCTTACTCCTGACTAGACAAAAATAAACTGAATACTTAGAGCAGGGAGCGGTATATACTGACTGAGGACAGCCCATGGGCGTAGCCAGGTTTTTTTTGTTCTGCCTAGTCCTACTCCTGCAGAGGCGATATAACCCAATGGTCAAGATTAAGGAGGCGCTGTGTCTGTCGATAAACGAAAGAGAAAATTGGAGTAATGAAACCTCTGTTAGTATATGAAACCCTCTAAATAGGGGGACAAACAGCCGGTTTCAATGATACTTACAAATCAACCCACAAGCTAATCACAGCTCCTAAATAGGATTTTAACGGTAGCCTAGATTGAGTAGTCTCACCCAGGGTTGAGGCAGAAAACCCCCCACAGGCCAAAATAAGGACCAGGGAAGCGCAACAGCCAGGAAACAAGCCAGGACTACCCCAACACATTACCACATTGTGATGGATATGTACGCTTGGACATGCACCCAGTTCTGAAAGAAAATAAATGATTGGGTAGAAATGTGAAAAAGGGATGTGTAAAATATGTGATGAGTGATACAAGTGTAAATGATAAGTAATGCATTTATATATATTAATTCCACCAAAAAGGTGAGAGTGTAGTAGAGCTGCACGATTCTGGTCAAAATGAGAATCACAATTTTTTTGCTTGGAATAAAAAGATCACGATTCTCTCACAATTCTTGCGACGTAAAATCTTTCACATTATACGAAAAAACTGGGCTAACTTTAATGAATTAAAAAAAATTTTAACCAGTAGAGTAATTTTTTCCAAAAAAATTGTATTTGAAAGACCGCTGCGCAAATACAGTGTGACATAAAATATTGCAACAACCACTATTTTATTCTCTAGGGTCTCTACAAAAAATATATATAATGTTTGGGGGTTCTAAGTAATTTTCTAGCAAAAAAAAAAAAAAAGATTTTAACTTAAAACCAAATGTCAGAAAAACTTTACATGAAGTCTATTCCATTGACAAATTGTTACAATGTTTATAGTTATGTTTCACTGCTAAAGAATGTTGATTCTTGGCACACTGCCCGGTTTTTTTCTTCCTTTCTTTTGATGGCTGTGGCTTCAGAAGAGCAGAGAGAATTCTTTGCATAGCAAGAATCGTGAAACGCTTTTTTCAAGATCGCAACAGGGAAAAAAAAAAAATCGCGGTAGCGATTCTTGACCATTAATCGTGCAGCTCTAGTGTGTAGTGATGTAAAACATCCTAGTGAGACCAACTGCATATGCACTAGCCTAAAGGTCTATGTGTGCTAACAAAATATTTATATTTAGAGGGTTTCATATACTAACAGATGTTTCATTACTCCAATTTTTTAGTATATACATGCATCTGACTCCAGACGATTGGTTACAAGCCATGAAACGTGTTGAGTTTCCAACTAGAGGGTGCCTAAATAATGATCAGTATCATTTATCGTCTAATTAATTGATCATGTGAATTATTATATTATCTGTGAATATATAAAAAAAGTGATCCAATAAAGAATGTAATCCTTTAAACTAATTATATATATGTGTCCAGTAAACCACACTAAATATAAATTAATTACTTCCAAAATGCTTGAAGATTCCTGGAGATACCGAGGAGCCAGTAACCCCAGTGCTGTGTGAGCAGGAACAGCTTAGTGAGGAGATTGTCTCTGAATATATGCAACTGACTTTCTTAAATGCGATCTTATTGAGGGGCATGTGTGAGTGCAACTGTGTTTTATTACCCACATGTAATTTTTAGTTTATTTGCGCAATGAGGTATGTCCTTTCTTTTGTTTGAGCAATATCGATCTATGAAGGATTGAAAGCAACGAAGGTTTGAAAGCAATCCACCACATGTGAACAACAGACTAGACACCTGATCATTTGGGTATCGTTGTGTTTTACCTTACAAATGAGTGGTATTTGACGTCTTTCCCAGTATCTCCAGAAATCTACAAGCATTTTGGAAGAACAGTAATTTAACTAGTGTGGTTTACTGGACACATATATATGATTAGTTTATTTTTTTTATAGGATCACATTCTTTATTGGATCACATTATTTATTGAATCACTGTGCTATATTAAAGTGGTGTTCCGGCCGAAATTACTTTTAAAATTACTTTTTAAATAAAAATACCCCTATAATACACAAGCTTAATGTATTCTAGTAAAGTTAGTCTGTAAACTAAGGTCTATTTTGTTAGTTTATAGCAGTAGTTTGTTATTTTATAAACTTACAGCAGGCCGTGGCCATCTTAAGTGTGGGCATCTGAAGCCAGACTGTATTTCTTCCTGGATCTCATCCTTGCAGATCTCGCACATGCTCAGTGCAGCACAAGCAGTGTAATAAGTTTCAGGTCAGGTTTCCATAGCAACGGCAGTTTCAGAGGAAGTTGTCGCCCCTTCCCGGAAGGCATTGCAAACAGGAAATGATGCGATGGGCCGCGGCCAGGGAGGAGGAAGTGAAAAATGAATACAGCAGATATACAGTGGGTGCTGAGAAAAAAAATATCCAATTTGTTTACAGTGCACAGTTTAGTGAGGGATGCTGAAGAGTTGTAAAAGTGGGTGGAACTCCACTTTAAGGTTAATGGTAGCGCTTTATTAACTTTTTTTTATATATTCACTTTTTTGTGATATCAGCACATAACACAATAATAGCAGTCACTATCATTTGTTCATCTTAATATAATGTTTGGGTCACAATTTGATACCATCATTCACATCAGCGCTTTAGTAATTTTTATACAATTATACTATCTGTATTCTCATTTATTGACCCTTGTATTAACTGTATCAATTTTGTTTGTTTGAATATTTTGCATCGACTGTACCAACCATGTCCATTGATTAACTATATTAAATGCTTTTATATGAATATTATGTAAATCTTTTATGATTAAACTATTCAGTATATATTATTAATTATTGATGTATATTTCATATCATGGACCACTCCTAGGAGATTGTGACATTGCATTAAGATAAATTTAATCTAATTGTACACTAAACAATTAGATATGTACCCTCTGACATGCTTCATCTAAAGTCACAATTCCTCTCCTTTTTTCTCAACCAATTAGGGATGGAGGCATGCCATTGTTATACAAAGACTGGGACAGATCACACTCGTCCTTAACCGTTGTCAGGTAGGTAAGTGGTTAAAGTATAAATATGGCACGAACATCAGCAATTAAGTGATAATATTTGCAGCACAAATATCTAAAAACTTTAGTGCTTCAGGAACAAAGTAAACAACTTAAAGAGGAACCCAAGGAAAAATCTGCTGACTTTAGACATGTTATGTTTGACAAGGTGTATGCCACCTCATTCTCCATTATTTAAAATGTCCTTTTTTTCGGAGTGCTAGGAGTATAGCCATCAATATACTTCTGGTGCTTGAAAACTAGACTTTTGGCTTTGGATACATATGGTGCAGAGTAATCCACAAGGTGGCATGCAACTCATTGCAACCTCCCCCGATAAGCCAGCAGATCTTTAACTGCTTGCTGACTGCCCACCGCCAAATGACTGGGATGACGTCATATGACGGCGGGCGTCACAGAACGGCCGCTCTCACGCCGTGTTGCAAGGACACAGCACGACCCCGATCTCGGTTAAAGAGCAGCGGACGCAGCTATGTGATCGGCTGTGTCCAATCACAGCTGGTCACATGTAAACAAGGAGATGCCGGTAATCGGCCCTCCTCGCCTCACACTGTCAGAGTGTGTGGCGAGGAGAGCCGATCAGCGGCATCTCTATGCAGGGGGATATCTGCCCTGATTACAATAAAGCAATACAGTGTCACCAATCAGTGCCCACCATTGCCAGCAATCAGTGCCCACCAGTGGCAGCAATCAGTGCCCACCACTGCTCACAAGTGCCACCAGTGCCCATTAGCGAAGCCAGTCAGTGCTGCCCATCAGTACCGCCTATCCGTGCCCACCAGTACCACCTATTAGTGCTCATAAGTGCGGCATATTAGTGCCTCCTCATCAGTGCCCACCAGTTCAGCCTATCGGTGCCCATCAGTGCCGCCTCATCAGTGCACATCAGTGAAGGCGAAAAATTACTTAGTCACAAAATTTACTGACAGAAAAAAAGTTAGAAACTTTTTTTTTTTTTTCAAAATCGTTGGTCTTTTTTTTTTCTTGTAAAAAATAAAAAACCCAACAGTGATTAAATACCACCAAAAGAAAGCTCTATTTGTGTGAAGAAAATGATATAAAATGTGTTTGGGTACAGTGTAGCACGACCGCGCAATTGTCATTCAAAGTGCGACAGCGCTGAAAGCTGAAAAATGGCTTGAGCAGGAAGGGGGTGTAAGTGCCCAGTAGGCAAGTGGTTAAAAATGCTGCAGTACCTATACTCACGCCTGTCGCCTGCGAGGAGTGCAGCAGCTGCAAAAAAAGAGCATACACACTGTGTGTATTATGTGTATGTGGCCCATAAAAATAGGCCTGTGCTCCTTCCCTTGGCACTAGGGGGTGCTGATGCCAACAGCTGTTCTGTCCCTACAATAACTTGGAACAAGGTCATCACTGGCTACAGAAGATTTTAGGAAATATTTTCTAAATGCAGTTGTGGACCTCATTGTATAAGCAGAAAGGGGCCATGGATGGTAGGTAGGGTTAGCACACTATGCTGCTTTACCTATATGGGACAGCATGGTGTGCTTTTTTGGAAAGCCAAAATTTCCACTTTACCGCTTCAGCCCCGGAAGATTTTACCCCCTTCCTGACCAGAGCACTTTTTACAATTTGGCACGGTGTCGCTTTAACTGACAATTGCGCGGTCATGCAATGCTGTACCCAAACTAATTTTGCGTCCTTTTTTTCCCACAAATAGAGCTTTCTTGTGGTTTTTATTTTTTGCGCTATAAACAAAAAAGGAGCAACAATTTTGAAAAGAAAAACAATATTTTTTACTTTTTGCTATAATAAATATCCCCCAAATAAAAAAAAAAAAACTAATTTCTTTATCAGTTTAGGCTAATATGTATTCTTCTACATATTTTTGGTAAAAAAAAAAAATAATAAAAAAAAAAAAATCACAATAAGCGTATACCGATTGGTTTGCATAATTATAATTATTGCATCTACAAACTATGGGAAAGATTTATGACATTTTTATTTTTTTTACTAGTAATGGCAGTGATCTGCGATTTTTAGCGGTATTGAGACAGACAGATCGGACACTTGACACATTTTTGGGACCATTGACATTTATACAGCGATCAATGCTATAAATATGTACAGATTACTGTGTAAATGTCACTGGCAGGGAAGGGGTTAACACTAGGGGGCGATCAAGTGGTCAAATGTGTGTTCCCTCAGCGTGTTCTAACTGTATGGGGATAGGACTGACTAGGGGAGGAGACATATCGTTTTTTCTACTTAGTAGGAACCCCCAATCTGTCTCCGCTCCCCTGACAGCACAGGGATTTGTGTGTTTACACACACAAATCCCTGTGCTGGCTCTCGTGGCCGGTGGCGATTGTGCCCGCTGGCCACACACATTGGGTCCCCTGCTGTGCAGCGGGCGCCTCCAGCAGCGGTTGCCCTCTGGCGGCTCTCTTGGGAAAAGTCGTACCCGTGCGGGATTTCGCCCAGGAGAGCCATTTTGCAGCAGTTAAAGTATGTGAGCTGGTCGGAACTGATTAAACTAGTAACTCAGTAGCATAGTCAACTATAAAAGACAATTTGATTAAAAGCATCCAATGTCTTTGTCTCCCTTTCCTCCAGAACAGGGGTCTCAAAACTTTCTAAACAAAAGGGTCAGTTTACTATCCTTTAGACTTTTGGCGGGCCGGACTGTGGCCATTGGGAGTAGAAAATGTTGCTAAATCAGTGGGAAAAAAGTGCCCCATCTTTGATGTCAGTGGGAGGAATTGTGCCCTATAGTTGGTGCTACTGGGAGAAATTGTGTCCCATCATTGGGCCTAATTGTTGGTGTCACTGGGAGAAAGTAGGAATTGTGCTTCTTCATTGGGGTCAGGGGGGGAATATGCCCCATTGTTGGTACTAGTGAATGAAATAATGCCCTGAGGGCCTGATAAAAGTAAGCAAAGGGCCACGATTTAGGGACCACTGCTCTAGAGCGCCAGAGAGCACGGAAATGTAGCAGTTACTTATACCTTCCCGTAGTATACTGAAAAAGGTAAGTTTAGGTTGGACTGATCTTTCAAAGCATAACTCCACTTTTGTTGAGAACAAAACACCCCCCCCCCCGGGTGATATATGTACATTGCAAGGATAACACACTTTGTTGCAGAGTCCTACCTTTTGTTATTCTGAAGAAATACAAGTGTGTTTGTCTGTGCCTCTGTGCTGAGTCTAATGGGAGTGGTTACATAATTTTCAGTTAGCTGTGGCACCTGCAGGGCACTAATGAGGAAAGCTGCTGGGCCTGCATCCCTTTATTTTTTATTTATTTTTTACCACGTCAGTGCCTTCTCTTTAGAGACTTTTTCAGCTTATCTTTCAAAACTTGTCTCTTCACAGATTCACATCATCGTGGTTTCTCTTTTTTTTTTTTTTGTCATGTAGAAATACCTGAGAGTTAAAAGCCCTGCGGGTTCCTTCTTTAATACTTAACATATATAAAACCCAAAAAAGAAAAAAACAAAAAAAAATTCCCTTATATCCCTTCTACCTCACCCATCTAATACCCACCCTAACTCTACCCCCCCTCCCTCCCTGCCTTACTCTAATGCTGGCCATACACTATACAGAAAATCGGCCGAACCCCTTTTTGAAAAACGAACGTTCGACCGTGACCGCAAACGATCGTGCCATCATATAATGACCGATAATCTGTTCAGTGGACATGAATAAATAATTTTGTGTTAGTTTTTTTACATATACCTAGTGCAGGCAGTTCGGACGGGAAACACATTAACCTTGCAATTTATCATACGTTCGGCAGAAATTTTCCAAACTTGCCGTTCGTTTTTTTTCCACAAAAACGTCACAAACGATTATCGATTTGTGCCCACTAACTTGCCGAAAAACGAACGAAGTGTCCATACGAACGATTTTTCGGCCGATTTTTCCTATAGTGTATGGCCAGCATAAGTGTTTCTCCTTTAGTCTCTGGTGTTCCCCTTTTTTATTAATTAGTGTCTTCTAATTTCTTCTGCCAGTACTTTTCCGAGGTCTTGAATTTTTCCCATCTGGCCCAAATAGATTTACATTTTTCCAATTGTTCATTGTCTTTGCAACAAAGAAGTTCCAATTTATGTTGATATTACACTTGTTTTATCCAATCCATTAGAACTGGGCCTTCGCTCTTCAGCCATTTTTTTGGGATAGCACCCTTTGCTGCATTTATTAATCTTGACATTATTTTATCCATGTATTGCTTATTAGAGGAGTTCGTGTCGTGGAACAGGCAGATCATTTTGTTGTCTTCTATCGTCTCGTCCGTTATTTCCTTAATGCTTATATTAATTTCTTGCCAATAGGATCTGATTTTCGGGCAGTCCCACCATATGTGTAGCATTGTGGCTTTCTGTCCGCAATTTCTCCAACATAGTGATGTTTCGGCCTGATTCATTTTATATAATCTCTCAGGGGTCATATACCACCTAACTAGAAATTTATAATTCATCTCTATAGTTTTTATATCCCAAGCTTGATTGTATCCTCCTGCGATCATATTCTTAGTTTGTTGATCCTCTAATTTTGTGCCCAATTCTTTTTCCCACTTTTCAATGTAGGATGGCCTGTCTTTTCCCTCTAGATCTGTCAGGAACTCATATACCTTCGAAATGCCTCCTTTCAGTGGCGTAGATGCTATACAGAGCTTTTCCAGTCTATTTAATTTTTCACCATCTCTGAACGGATATGGTGATGTATTTATTAAATGATTTAATTGTAGGTACTCCCAGTTTCTTAGTTTCCCCCCAAATTTAGTTTCCAGTTCTCGTGCCGATTCCAACTTCCCTCTCCTTGTGATGTCTTTAATTAGTGGATTTTTTATTTTGAGTCTACGAAAAATATCTTCACCCGGTGAAAAAAATTTAGTTCCCGTAAGGGGTGTCAATGGTGAATTATGTGCCCATCTGTGTTTACGGTGTAGTGCGTCCCATATTCTAAATACATTTTTGGTCACCTCGTGTGTGTTGGGGCCTAGTACTCTATATTTATTTAATATCCAAATATTTTTGTGAAGCGTAGTTTTACTTAAAGTGGGGTTCCACCCAAAAAACAAAACTACCTGTAAAAATTCTAAAAAAAAAAAACAAAAAAACATTTGGATATTTTTTTTTTTTTCACTTACCTCTAAATGCCTGTTGCTAGGTGGGCCCTCGTAGTCTGCCTGTCCCTTAGCCTGGGCTGGTGACATCACTTCCTCCTCGGCACAGGAAGGGCTCCGCTCTGCTCCCTCCCTCCTGTCAATCATCTAGGACCCATTACAGGTCCCAGGTGATTGAGCGGCCAATCACGGCGCACGGCGCCGCTCGCGCATGCGCAGTGGGTGCCAGGCTGTGAAGCCACAGCCTGGCGCCCACAGTTGTAATGCCGGCGCCGACGAGCGGAGGGGGGAGACGAGCGGGGCTTCGATCCCCCGCATCGCTGGACCCAGGGACAGGTGAGTGTCCAATTAAAAGTCAGCAGCTGCAGTATTTGTAGCTGCTGACTTTTAATTTTTTTTTTTTTGGACGGCCCCCCTGGGTGGAACTCCTCTTTAAAGTGTTTTCCATTTCGATCCATTTTTTTTCCTCGTTTTCTTTTGCCCATTCAACCATCCGTGCTATGATGACAGCTTTGTAGTACCTTGAAATATCTGGTGCTGTTAATCCCCCGTGTTGTCTCTTCCTAGAGATTAGTGCCATTTTTAGTCTTGGTTTTTTGTTTTGCCAAATAATTTTTGTTATTATTTTTTGTATAGTTTTGAAAAAATTCTGTGGGACCGTTACTGGTAACATTTGGAGTTTGTATAAAATCTTTGGTAGTATTGCCATTTTGATCATGTTGACTCTACCGATCCACGAAAGTGCTTGTATGTTGATCTTCTTTGCTTCTATCTTTATTTCGTTTAAGAGTGGGATATAGTTTGTAGAATAGATTTTCTTATATGATGCTGTTAATTTAATTCCTAGGTAGGAGAGCTCCCCCTTTACCCAAGTAAATGGGAATTCTTTTTGAAGGGCCAGAATCTCTTTTTTTCCTATTTTCAAGTTCAGTATTTCTGTTTTTACCGGATTAATTTTGAAATTTGATAGTTCTCCATATTTATCAATTTCTTCCAGGAGATTTGAGAGAGTCTCTTTGGGCTTATTAACATATACGAGGATGTCATCTGCGTATGCCGCGATTTTATGTTCTTTTTCACCTAGTCTAATCCCTTCTATCCCTCGGTTGTTTCGCAAGGTGCAAAGAAAAGGTTCCAGAAATAACACATATAGAAGGGGCGATAGTGGGCATCCCTGCCGTGTTCCGTTAAACATTTCAAACACCGGTGACATTTTGCCGTTTACTTTTACGCTCGCCGTGGGTCCTTTATAAAGATTCATAATCCACTTCATTATTTTAGGTCCCAGACCAAGATGTTGTAATGTAGTCATCATGAATCCCCAGTCTACCCTGTCGAATGCTTTTTCTGCATCTATAGACAGGAGTAGATCTGGGGAGATATTGGAGTTATTCCTTCTTAACATCAGGATTGTTTTTATGCTATTGTCCATTCCTTCTCTTCCAGGGACAAATCCTGTCTGGTCGGGGTTTATCCATAGTGGCATCAATCTTTTTAATCTGGTGGCGAGTATTTTAGCATATAACTTCGTGTCAGTGTTCAATAGAGCTATGGGTCTATAACTTGAGCAGTTAACCTGATCTTTACCTTCTTTCAATATTATAGTAATATGTACCAGCAATGACTCTTTTCTTATATCCTCGTCTTCACCTATTTTATTTAAATATTCACATAGTCTAGGGATCAATTGGTCTTGGAACTGTTTATAATATCTGATCGTAAAGCCATCTGGCCCCGGGCTCCTGCCAGTAGGGGTTTCTTTTAGTGCCATCTTAATCTCTTCTTGCGTTATCTCTCTTTCTAGGTCTATCAGGACTTCAGGTTCAACTTTTGGCAAGCTTGCTTTTTCTAAATACATTAGGATCTGTTTCCTTCTGCTTTCCATTTGTTGAGTTGTTTCTTGTCTTATTGCATACAGGGCACTGTAATATTGTGCGAAGACTTGTGCTATTTCTGTAGTTTTGTTCTTTATCTCACCTTTTTCGTTTTTTTATCTTCTCTATATAATTTAAAGTCTTTTTTTTCCTTAGAACGTTCGCCAGGTATTTTCCTGCCTTGTTACCTAGCCTAAACTTCTCGCTTATTACCCTGTTGGTTTCCTTTCTATCTTCTTCTTCCAGCAGTTCCTTTAGTTGTTCTTTCTTTAGTATCAGAGACTGATGTATTTCTTTTTTAATTTCCTTTTTATGTCTTAGTTCCAGATTTTGAATTTCATTTTGGAGTTTCAAGATGTTCTTTTCTTTTTCTTTCTTTTTTCTTGCTCCTAAAGCTATTAGCTTACCCCTTATTACCGATTTATGTGCTTCCCATAAGGTTGCTCTTGGCAAATCAGGGGTATCATTTTCTCTGAAATATTCTTCAATCTCTTCCTTTATGATTTTTTCGGTATCTTTATCTTCCAGAAGCTTTTCATTGAGACGCCATGTGCTTCTTCCCGTAGACTCTCCGTGTAGGTTCAATTGCATACTGACTGGGGAATGATCTGATATTGCTGTTATTTCTATTTCTGTCCCTGATACTTCTTCTAGAAATCTGTGTTCCATCAAGATGTAATCCAATCTGGTATATGTTTTATGCACCATCGAGAAATAAGTATAATCTTTTATGCCCGGATGCCATATTCTCCATACGTCTATTAGTTGTAAGTCGTGGAGTTTTTTTTTTATTTTCTTCGTTTGAATTCTGTCTCTATCTGGTGCTGTGGATGTAGAGTCTTGACTGTGGTCCATAACGAAATTCAGGTCGCCCGCTACAATCAGCTTGCCTTGTTTAAATTCCGATAGATCTGTTAATGTCCCCACTAAGAATTTTTTTAGGATTTCTGTTGGGGCAGTAAATATTTGCTAATGTGTATTTTATGCCCTGTATAGTCCCTGTGAGAAAGAGGAAGCGGCCTTCCGGGTCGGCTTTTATTTTTTCAGCAATGAATCCAATTTTTTTACCAAAACCTATTGCGACTCCTTTTGATCTCTTAGTTGGTGAATCTCCATAGTACCATATGGGGATGTTTCTTGAAAATATTTTCACGTTTGAGTCCTGTGTTATATGTGTTTCCTGTAAGAAAATTATGTCGGCTTCTAATCTTTCCAATTCCCTTAAGATTATCCGTCTTTTTTGCGGTGAATTCAAGCCTCGGACATTATATGTTAGAAATTTGACTTTATTTGATCCTGCCATTGACGTTTTTAGTTTTCTGGCTCCTTTTATCGAGAGATCGGTAGAATACCAATATTTTTGCTAGTAAGGCAGTTTTCAACCTGTCCCTAACCCCCTTCCCAATTAATTTACCCACCCTCACGGTCAATAGCTCGCCCCCTGGGCCTGCATCCCTTTAGACGTGTTCCTATTGGAAATATCTCACCAAAAATAAAATGTTTGTTGCAGGGGATGCCTGAAATCTGACTTGTATCTTAGGCAGACTTCTGTGTAAATTGGTGAGCCAATCACACAAGCAGGTAATTATGTTTCTGGGGAGTAGTCAGTACACATTCTGTGTACAGAACAGTTAACTTCATGTAGCCATATTGCATTGCATTTATAGAAAATCACAGCAGCTGCAGATTAAAAGAGAAAGGTAATTTTTAATAACATTCAATTATAATATGACTATCGCAATTGTACACGATATATGTTTTCTTTATTTGCCATTTTTCCCCACAAAAGTGGAGTTGCCCATTAAATATTTGTAAAATTCCACACTTACTGCTTCATAACACCAGTCTTTAAGAACATCAAGATCACCTCTGATCATAGCCTAGAAAAAAAAAGAAAGAAGGATCAATCAAATATATTACAAAAATACATATAGCCACATATATCTTTAAAAAAATGCACCAAAGCAAATTTATTAGGAATACAAATGCTGCTTTAACCCTTTCATGATGGATCACTGTTGCAAGACCAAATTTACCAGTGTCTAGTAACTAGATAATAACTCCATGACAAATATCTCTACCTATTTTTTTTTTAAATCAAGAACATTTTTATTGTACCTTTAACCTGTTTAGATCCTCTCTATAGCAGAATGACGGCTACTTTGCCGGGAGGCCATCTATTGAGGTCCTCCCCTTTCAAAGCTGACCACGCCCCCCTGAAGGGGGCGCGCGCTGTGATCACCCAAGTCAATGAGACTCGAGTGATCACAGATCTGAGTGAGGGGCCGGTGCAGGCCCCTTACCACGTGATCAGCTGTCAGCCAAACAGAGGCTCGGTAATCTTATTTTTTTTTCTCACGCTGACAGCGCGAGAAGAAAAAAAGCCAATCGCCGGCTTCTGTTTGCAGGGACATCGGTTCCGAGGAGGAAGAGTCTCTGTGCCCACCAGTACTGCCTGCCAATGCCAGCAATCGGTGCCACGAATCAGTTCCCACCAATCAGTGCCCACAGTACATCAGTGCCACCTATCAGTGCCCACAAAGCGCCACCTATCAATGTCCACCAGTGGTGCCAATCAGTGCCACCTAGCAGTGCTGCCTATCAGTGTCACCTACCAGTGCCGATCAGTGCCCATCACTGCCACCCATCAGTGCCAGCTATTAGTGCCCTTCAGTGCCACCTATCAATGTCCTTCTTCAGTGCAGCCTATCAGTGCCCATCAGTGTAGCCTCATCAGCGTCCCCTGATCAGCGTACATCAATAAAGGAGAATAATTGCCGGTTTGCAAAATTTATTAACAAAATATAAAACGGTTTTGTATTTTTTTTTTTAAATCGGTCTTTTTAAATTTTTAACAAAAAATGAAAAACCCAGAGGGGCCAGAAGAAAGTCTTTACTTTCAGCAAAAAACAAAATGGCACGTTTTGAGTTTGCGAAAAGGCATGTGGGAGACTCCCAAAATGTATGACTAAAATGTAACTTTTTGGCCAAAGAAAACGCTATGTTTGGCGCAAACCCAACACATCACATCACCCAAAGAACACAATCCCCACAGTGAAACATGGTGGTGGCAGCATCATGCTGTGGGGATGTTTTTCAGCAGTCAGGACTGGGAAACTGGTCAGAGTTGAGGGAAAGATGGATGGTGCTAAATACAGCGATATTCTTGAGCAAAACCTGTACCACTCTGTGTGTGATTTGAGGCTAGGACGAAGGTTCACCTTCCAGCAGGACAATGACCCCAAACACACTGCTAAAGCAACACTTGAGTGGTTTAAGGGGAAACATGTAAATGTGTTGGAATGGCCTAGTCAAAGTCCAGACCTCAATCCAATAGAAAATCTGTGGTCAGACTTACCAACCAGCCAAATTCTGACATTTCTCTCCTACATATAAAAATCATTTTATTGCTAGAAAATTACATAGAACCCCCAAACATTATATATGTTTTTTTTATAGCAAAGACCCTAGAGCAGGGGTCTCAAACTGGTGGCCCTCCGCAAAACTACAAGTCCCATCATGCCTCTGCCTGTGGGAGTAATGCTTGTAACTGTCAGCATTACAATGCCTCATGGGACTTGTAGTTTTGCAACAGCTGGAGGGCCGCTAGTTTGAGACCCCTGCCCTAGAGAATACAATGGCAGCCATTGCAACTTTTTATCTCGCATGGTATTTGCGCAGCAATTTTTCAAACGCTTTTTTTGGAAAAAAAAAAGTTTCTATCTTAAGAAAAAAAACCAGTAAAGTTAGCTCAATTTTTTTGCATAATGTGAACGATGAAGTTATGCCAAGTAAATAGATACCCAACATGTCATGCTTCAAAATTGCACACGCTCGTGGAATGGCGCCAAACTTCGGTACTTAAAAATCCCCATATGCCAAGCTTTAAAATTTTTTAATGGTTACATATTTTGAGTTACAGAGGAGGTCTAGGGCTAGAATTATTGCTCTCGCTCTAATGTTCACGACGACACCTCACATGTGTGGTTTGAACACCGTTACCTATGTGGGCGGGACTTACGTATGCGTTCGCTTCTGCGTGCGAGCACACGGGGACAGGGGCGCTTGAAAAAAAATAAAAATAATTGTTAATTTTACTTTACATTTTTTAGTTTAACACTTTAAAAAAACTTATCACTTTTATTCCTATTACAAGGAATGTAAACATCCCTTGTAATAGGAATATGGCACGATCGGTCTTCTTTACAGTGACATATGGGGTCAATAAGACCCCACATCTCACTTCTAGGCTGGGAAGCCTGAAATAAAAAAAATAAAACGATCTCGGCTTCCCAGCCGAAGCTGCACCATTCGTTTGACTGAAGAGGCAGGGCGTGACGTCATAACATCGCGCACGGCCTCTGACGATCATAGAGACTCCGGCGACCATCTGGTCCTCTGGAAATCTCTATGGTGAACACCCAGGGACCGGCGGATCTGTTCTCCGACTCACCGATCGCAGCAGTGAGTTTGTAGAAGCACCGGAGGGTGGAGGATCATTCTTATGGTGTAGGGAATCACCGGCTGAAAAAGCCAATATCTGAATGATGCCTGTAGCTGTAGGCATCATTCAGATAACCCCCACAAAGCCCAGGACGTCATATGACGGCCAGCCATCAGCAAGTGGTTAAAGATTGCTGTTCACAAGCGCAAACCATCCAATTTGAAGGAGCTGGAGCAGTTTTGCAAGGAGGAATGGGCAAACATCCCAGTGGTAAGATGTGGCAAGCTCATAGGAGACTTATCCAAAGCGACTTTAAGCTGTGATAGCCACAAAAGGTGGCTCTACAAAGTATTGACTTTAGGGGGGTGAATAGTTATGCACAATTACTTTTTCTGTTATTTTTTCCTATTTGTTGTTTGCTTCACAATAGAAAAAAAAAAAATATCTTCAAAGTTGTGGGCATGTTATGTAAATTAAATGTGCAATTCCTCAAACAATCCATGTTAATTCCAGGTTGTAAGGCAACAAAATATGAAAAATGCTAAGGGGGTGAATACTTTTGCAAGGCTCTGTGCACTCCCTTATGAAGGTTTCAGTTAACTACTTATGCTGCCACACAGAGAAAGATGTAATCTGGGCAGTCTATGCTATAAGAGATAAAAGCAGGTCTATCACGAAAAAGTATAGGGGAGGGCCCTCTAACAGCAAAGAAAGTTCCAGGTTGCAGATCTGATGTTCTTCACAAGCTAGTTGGAGCTTGTTAACTAATACGTTTGGGTTTTGACGAAGCAGTAAGTTCCTAGGTAGGAAGATCTAAAGGTGTCTGAGCACAGTGTTCATGCAATGTAATGAAGTGTTCTTGGGGTAAAGATGTCTGTGCACAGTGTCTCTGTAATAATGGCAATGGATAGATAAAAGGTTGAGCTATTTGCCCTCCCACCAACGACCAGTTCGTTCCCATGTCTTCAGGACTGGAACTCCTGTAGCGACACTTGTGCAGTGGATCTGCTGTTTCGGTCTTCCGAAATGAAGCTTGGCACACGCATCCACACCGACAGGAGGGTGATCTGAGTAGTGTTGATGACAGGATGTCCTCGCGTTCGAAATAGGACTCTGCGTGGTAGGCCGTGACCTCTCTCCCTGTTACACGGAGATGTCCATCTTGTGTCAGGCCCAGGAGGAAGAGAGCTCCACGCGCACATTCGGCTCCCTTTATAGCAACTCCAGGCAATCTTCATGTTGCAGCAAGGATCCCTGGGGTGTGTAGTCTTAGGGTACATTGTTGCAAAGCGATTATTTGAGGAAGAACTATTCACCCCACAATCCACTCTGTTGGGCACACAGATACAAGGTCACTGATTACTAAGAGGACAAGCGATGTCTAGAGACACCCAAAGGTATGGTGTTTTATGCTGATAGTCCGTATTGCTACACAAGTATGTGTATCGGGACAACTAGGTAGCCCACAAGTGTGCAACTTTAGTTTTGGTAAAGGGGATAATTTTGTGGGAACCACCACCTGTAAGGAAGATATAAAAGTTAATCTTACCAATAAACCCCCCTGGCCTTTGTAATAAAACTTCTAGACCAGATTACATCTGTTGGTAGGAAGGGTGTGACGTTCAGACCGAGGGAGAAATCCCCCAGTCTATTCTGATACTACTCAGAGCCCGTAAGCGTCGGAGAAATTCCTCTTGTGCAGCTCTAAGAGGCCCCTACTACTTCTTATGCGGTTCTACAGCTTAAGGTAATTCCCCCTAATGCAAGAGGTTCATGCGTCCTGGTGAAACTCGTCCCAGCATCTTATGTCATGGGCGATCTGATGGCGCGAGAGAAGGTAAGAAAAGCAGGAAGAGCTAGAAGGGAATTGTTCACCAACTCGGACCAAGTCTGGGCATGGTTTCCTGCTTTTACAAGGGGGGGATTGAACTATTGAAAGGATTGAACAATTTCTCAGTTGTGCAAACTATCCAGGCGCTGTTGCCCCTTCTACCAAAAAGAAGGCACAGAAGTTCATTAGAGTTGGGATTCTTGAGATCGTTCATCCCACATCTTAGACTGATCCTGAGGCCTATATACAATGTCACCAGGAAAAAGACTGAGTTCTCATGAGGTTCAGAGCAGCGGACCTCATTTCTGGCTGCTAAAGCAGCCATTTTGCAGCATCAGGGATTGGGACCCGTGAGACAAGAGTACCATTTCAGTTGGAAGCAGGATGGTACCATATCTTGGAGTCTGTGGCAGCCAAATGAAAAAGAAAAGGACAGAGAGCAATACCCATTGGATTTTGGTCCAAACAACTGACAGGGGCACAGAAGAGATGCATGCCCCTAGAGAAGTACCTGTTTAAGGCCTACACAGCACTTAAACATGTAGAGACCATTACAGGAAAGGAAACAGTCACAATCACACAAGGTGAGTATAGTAGCAAGTCCTAGTTGCAATCTCGAAACACCCAATACAAGGACAATATGCGACCGGTCTAAACTATGTGGCATGTTCACCAATGCCAGGAGCATGGCGGACAAGATGGGTGCACTAGAGATACTGTTGTACAAGGAGGATTTGGATTTTGTGGGAATTTCAGAGATCTGGTTCAACAGCTCTCCTGATTGGCTGGCAAACATTCAAGGGTATACCCTATACCGCAAGGATAGAGAGGTAAAAAAGGGGGAGGGGTATGCTTATATATCAAGAATAATGTACAAGCGAATGTGAGAGATGACATCACTGAGGGAGCTAGAGAGGAGGTGGAATCCTTATGGGTAGAGCTCCAAAGGGATGAAGCTAAGGGGAAAATAATACTGGGAGTATGCTATAGGCCCCCTAACCTGAGGGAGGAAGTGGAGATGGATCTCCTATCACAAATTGGATTAGCAGCAAGGATGGGAAGTGTTATCATAATGGGGGATTTTAATTATCCAGACATAGACTGGGCGGAGGGAACCGCGCATTCATTTAAGGCTCGCCAGTTCCTTAATGTCTTGCAGGACAATTTTATGGGTCAGATGGTAGACGCACCAACTAGAAATAAAACATTACTGGATCTACTGATTACCAACAATACAGACCTGATCACGGAGGTGGAAATACGGGGCAATTTAGGTAACAGCGATCACAGGTCAATTTGTTTCAGTATAAATCACACAAATAGGAAACATGAAGGGAACACAAAGACACTGAATTTCAAAAGAGCCAACTTCCCTAAACTACAAACCTTGTTAAAAGGCATAAATTGGGATAAAATATTAGGAATAAAGAATACGGAAGAGAGATGGGTCTGCTTTAAGAGCATATTAAATAAGGGCATTAGCCAAGGTATCCCATTGGGTAATAAATTTAAAAGAGCGAACAAAAATCCTGGATGGCTTAACTCCAATGTAAAAATGCATATAAAAGCAAAGGAGAAGGCCTTCAAAAAATACAAGGTTGAGGGATCATCCTCAGCATTCAGACTTTATAAAGAATGCAACAAGAAATGTAAGGGTGCAATTAGGACGGCTAAGATAGAACATGAAAGACACATAGCGGAGGAGAGCAAAAAAAATCCCAAGAAATTCTTTAAGTATGTAAACAGTAAAAAAGGTTACAAAGGATGGGGAGATGGCGAAGGTATTGAATGTATTCTTTGCCTTCACGATTGAATCGGGGGGCTTCAGTAACCAAAACTGCAGTGTTTATCCTCATGACACAACACAGGAAGCACCTCCATGGTTAACAGAGGACAGAATTAAAATTATACTTGAGAAACTTAACATTAATAAATCACCGGGACCCGATGGCTTGCATCCGAGGGTACTTAGGGAACTCAGTCAAGTGATTGCCAGACCGTTGTTCCTAATTTTTACAGACAGTCTATTGACTGGAATGGTACCAGCTAATTGGAGAAAAGCCAATGTAGCACCAATATTTAAAAAGGGCCCAAAATACATCCCTGGGAATTACAGACCAGTTAGCCTAACATCAATAGTATGTAAACTCTTGGAGGGGATGATAAGGGACTATATACAAGATTTTAGTAATAAGAACGATATCATTAGCAGTAATCAGCATGGATTCATGAAGAATCGTTCTTGCCAAACCAATCTATTAACCTTCTATGAGGAGGTGAGTTGCCATCTAGATAAAGGAAGGCCCGTAGACGTGGAGTATCTGGATTTTGCAAAAGCATTTGACACAGTTCCCCATAAACGTTTACTGTACAAAATAAGGTCCGTTGGCATGGACCATAGGGTGAGTACATGGATTGAAAACTGGCTACAAGGGCGAGTTCAGAGGGTGGTGATAAATGGGGAGTACTCAGAATGGTCAGGGGTGGGTAGTGGGGTTCCCCAGGTTCTGTGCTGGGACCAATCCTATTTAATTTGTTTATAAACGACCTGGAGGATGGGATAAACAGTTCAATCTCTGTATTTGCAGACGATACTAAGCTAAGCAGGGCAATAACTTCTCCGCAGGATGTGGAAACCTTGCAAAAAGACCTGAACAAATTAATGGGGTGGGCGACTACATGGCAAATGAGGTTCAATGTAGAAAAATGTAAAATAATGCATTTGGGTGGCAAAAATATGAATGCAATCTATACACTGGGGGAGAACCTCTGGGGGAATCTAGGATGGAAAAGGACCTGGGGGTCCTAGTAGATGATAGGCTCAGCAATGGCATGCAATGCCAAGCTGCTAATAAAGCAAACAGAATATTGGCATGCATTAACCACTTGACGACCGCCTCACGCCGATGTACGTCGGCAAAGTGGCACGGACAGGCAAAATCACGTACAGGGTACGTGATTTGCCTTCCGCGGGTGGGGGGTCCGATCGGACCCCCCCCCGGTGCCCGAGGCGGTCGTCTTTTGTCCAGCGGCGATCGGTGATGAGGGGGAGACCATCCGTTCGTGGCCCCCCCCTCGCGATCGCCGCCGGCCAATGAGAACACTCCTTTGCTGCTGTATGCTAAACAGCAGCAAAGGAAGTGATGTCATCTCCCCTCGGGTCGGTATTTTCCGTTCCGGCCCGAGGAGAGACGACATGTGAGTGAGTGCACAACACTACACACACACAGTAGAACATGCCAGGCACACAAAACACCCCGATCCCCCCCCCCGATCCCCCCCCAATCACCCCCCCCCCCCCTGTCACAAACTGACACCAGCAGTTTTTTTTTTTTTTTTTTTTTTCTGATTACTGCATAGTGTCAGTTTGTGACAGTTACTGTGTTGGGACAGATACTGTTACCCCCCTTTAGGTCTAGGGTACCCCCCTAACCCCCCCTAATAAAGTTTTAACCCCTTGATCACCCCCTGTCACCAGTGTCGCTAAGCGATCATTTTTCTGATCGCTGTATTAGTGTCGCTGGTGACGCTAGTTAGTGAGGTAAATATTTAGGTTCGCCGTCAGCGTTTTATAGCGTCAGGGACCCCCATATACTACCTAATAAATGTTTTAACCCCTTGATTGCCCCCTAGTTAACCCTTTCACCACTGATCACTGTATAACCGTTACGGTTGACGCTGGTTAGTTCGTTTATTTTTTATAGTGTCAGGGCACCCGCCGTTTATTACCGAATAAAGGTTTAGCCCCCCGATCGCCCGGCGGTGATATGCGTCGCCCCAGGCAGCGTCAGATTAGCGCCAGTACCGCTAACACCCACGCACGCAGCATGCGCCTCCCTTAGTGGTATAGTATCTGATCGGATCAATATCTGATCCGATCAGATCTATACTAGCGTCCCCAGCAGTTTAGGGTTCCCAAAAACGCAGTGTTAGCGGGATCAGCCCAGATACCTGCTAGCACCTGCGTTTTGTGCCTCCGCCCAGCCCACCCAAGTGCAGTATCGATCGATCACTGTCACTTACAAGGCACTAAACGCATAACTGCAGCGTTCGCAGAGTCAGGCCTGATCCCTGCGATCGCTAACAGTTTTTTTGGTAGCATTTTGGTGAACTGGCAAGCGCCAGCCCCAGGCAGCGTCAGGTTAGCGCCAGTACCGCTAACACCCACGCACGCACCATACACCTCCCTTAGTGGTATAGTATCTGAACGGATCAATATCTGATCCGATCAGATCTATACTAGCGTCCCCAGCAGTTTAGGGTTCCCAAAAACGCAGTGTTAGCGGAATCAGCCCAGATACCTGCTAGCACCTGCGTTTTGCCCCTCCGCCCGGCCCAGCCCAGTCCACCCAAGTGCAGTATCGATCGATCACTGTCACTTACAAAACACTAAACGCATAACTGCAGCGTTCGCAGAGTCAGGCCTGATCCCTGCGATCGCTAACAGTTTTTTTTGTAGCGTTTTGGTGAACTGGCAAGCACCAGCCCCAGGCAGCGTCAGATTAGCGCCAGTACCGCTAACACCCACGCACGCACTGTACACCTCCCTTAGTGGTATAGTATCTGATCGCATCAATATCTGATCCGATCAGATCTATACTAGTGTCCCCAGCAGTTTAGGGTTCCCAAAAACGCAGTGTTAGCGGGATCAGCCCAGATACCTGCTAGCACCTGCGTTTTGCCCCTCCGCCCGGCCCGGCCCAGCCCACCCAAGTGCAGTATCGATCGATCACTGTCACTTACAAAACACTAAACGCATAATTGCAGCGTTCGCAGAGTCAGGCCTGATCCCTGCGATCGCTAACAGTTTTTTGGTAGCGTTTTGGTGAACTGGCAAGCGCCAGCGGCCTAGTACACCCCGGTCGTAGTCAAACCAGCACTGCAGTAACACGTGGTGACGTGGCGAGTCCCATAAGTGCAGTTCAAGCTGGTGAGGTGGCAAGCACAAGTAGTGTCCCACTGCCACCAAGAAGACAAACACAGGCCCGTCGTGCCCATAGTGCCCTTCCTGCTGCATTCGCCAATCCTAATTGGGAACCCACCGCTTCTGCAGCGCCTGTACTTCCCCCATTCACATCCCCAACCAAATGCAGTCGGCTGCATGAGAGGCATTTTCTTTATGTCCTCCCAAGTACCCCTACCCAACGAACCCCCCCAAAAAAGATGTCGTGTCTGCAGCAAGCGCGGATATAGGCGTGACACCCGCTATTATTGTCCCTCCTGTCCTGACAATCCTGGTCTTTGCATTGGTGAATGTTTTGAACGCTACCATTCACTAGTTGAGTATTAGCGTAGGGTACAGCATTGCACAGACTAGGCACACTTTCACAGGGTCTCCCAAGATGCCATCGCATTTTGAGAGACCCGAACCTGGAACCGGTTACAGTTATAAAAGTTAGTTACAAAAAAAGTGTAAAAAAAAAAAAAAAATAAGAAATAAAAAAAAATAGTTGTTGTTTTATTGTTCTCTCTCTCTCTATTCTCTCTCTCTATTGTTCTGCTCTTTTTTACTGTATTCTATTCTGCAATGTTTTATTGTTATTGTTATTGTTATTGTTATTATGTTTTATCATGTTTGTTGTTCAGGTGTGTAATTATTTACACTTTACTGTGCTTTATTGTTAACCATTGTTAACCATTTTTTTGTCTTCAGGTACGCCATTCACGACTTTGAGTGGTTATACCAGAATGATGCCTGCAGGTTTAGGTATCATCTTGGTATCATTCTTTTCAGCCAGCGGTCGGCTTTCATGTAAAAGCAATCCTAGCGGCTAATTAGCCTCTAGACTGCTTTTACAAGCCGTGGGAGGGAATGCCCCCCCCCCCACCGTCTTCCGTGTTTTTCTCTGGCTCTCCTGTCTCAACAGGGAACCTGAGAACGCAGCCGGTGATTCAGCCAGCTGACCATAGAGCTGATCAGAGACCAGAGTGGCTCCAAACATCTCTATGGCCTAAGAAACCGGAAGCTACGAGTATTTCATGACTTAGATTTCGCCGGATGTAAATAGCGCCATTGGGAAATTGGGGAAGCATTTTATCACACCGATCTTGGTGTGGTCAGATGCTTTGAGGGCAGAGGAGAGATCTAGGGTCTAATAGACCACAATTTTTTCAAAAAAGAGTACCTGTCACTACCTATTGCTATCATAGGGGATATTTACATTCCCCGAGATAACAATAAAAATGATTAAAAAAAAAAAATATGAAAGGAACAGTTTAAAAGTAAGATTAAAAAAGCAAAAAAATAATAAAGAAAAAAAACAAAAAAAAAAAAAACACCCCTGTCGCCCCCTGCTCTCGCGCTAAGGCGAACGCAAGCGGCGGTCTGTCGTCAAACGTAAACAGCAATTGCACCATGCATGTGAGGTATCACCGCGAAGGCCAGATCGAGTGCAGTAATTTTTCCAGTAGACCTCCTCTGTAAATCTAAAGTGGTAACCTGTAAAGGCTTTTGAAGGCTTTTAAACATGTATTTATTTTGTTGCCACTGCACGTTTGTGCGCAATTTTAAAGCATGTCATGTTTGGTATCCATGTACTCGGCCTAAGATCATCTTTTTTATTTCATCAAACATTTGGGCAATATAGCATGTTTTAGTGCATTAAAATTAAAAAAAGTGTGTTTTTTCCCCAAAAAATGCGTTTGAAAAATCGCTGCGCAATTACTGTGTGAAAAAAAAAAATGAAACACCCACCATTTTAATCTGTAGGGCATTTGCTTTAAAAAAATATATAATGTTTGGGGGTTCAAAGTAATTTTTTTGCAAAAAAAAAAAACTTTTTCATGTAAACAATAAGTGTCAGAAAGGGCTTTGTCTTCAAGTGGTTAGAAGAGTGGGTGATGTGTGACATAAGCTTCTAAATGTTGTGCATAAAATGCCAGGACAGTTCAAAACCCCCCCAAATTACCCCATTTTGGAAAGTAGACACCCCAAGCTATTTGCTGAGAGGCATGTCGAGTCCATGGAATATTTTATATTGCGACACAAGTTGCGGGAAAGAGACAAATTTTTTTTTTTTTTTGCACAAAGTTGTCACTAAATGATATATTGCTCAAACATGCCATGGAAATATGTGAAATTACACCCCAAAATACATTCTGCTGCTTCTCCTGAGTACGGGGATACCACATGTGTGAGACTTTTTGGGAGCCTAGCCGCGTACGGGACCCCGAAAACCAAGCACCGCCTTCAGGCTTTCTAAGGGCGTGAATTTTTGATTTCACTCTTCACTGCCTATCACAGTTTCGGAGGCCATGGAATGCCCAGGTGGCACAAAACCCCCCCAAATGACCCCATTTTGGAAAGTAGACACCCCAAGCTATTTGCTGAGAGGTATAGTGAGTATTTTGCAGACCTCACTTTTTGTCACAAAGTTTTGAAAATTGAAAAAAGGAAAAAAAAAATGTTTTTTCTTGTCTTTCTTCATTTTCAAAAACAAATGAGAGCTGCAAAATACTCACCATGCCTTTCAGCAAATAGCTTGGGGTGTCTACTTTCCAAAATGGGGTCATTTGGGGGGGTTTTGTGCCACCTGGGCATTCCATGGCCTCCGAAACTGTGATAGGCAGTAAAGAGTGAAATCAAAAATTTTCACCCTTAGAAATCCTGAAGGCAGTGATTGGTTTTCGGGGTCCAGTACGCGGCTAGGCTCCCAAAAAGTCCCACACATGTGGTATCCCCATACTCAGGAGAAGCAGCTAAATGTATTTTGGGGTGCAATTCCACATATGCCCATGGCCTGTGTGAGCAATATATCATTTAGTGACAACTTTATGAAAAAAAAAAAAAAAAAAAAAAAAAAAAAAGTGTCACTTTCCCGCAACTTGTGTCAAAATATAAAATATTCCATGGACTCAATATGCCTCTCAGCAAATAGCTTGGGGTGTCTAATTTCCAAAATGGGGTCATTTTGGGGGGTTTTGTGCCACCTGGGCATTCCATGGCCTCCGAAACTGTGATAGGCAGTGAAGAGTGAAAGCAAAAATTTACACCCTTAGAAATCCTGAAGGCGGTGATTGGTTTTCGGGGCCCCGTACGCGGCTAGGCTCCCAAAAAGTCCCACACATGTGGTATCCCCATACTCAGGAGAAGCAGCTAAATGTATTTTGGGGTGCAATTCCACATAGGCCCATGGCCTGTGTGAGCAATATATCATTTAGTGACGACTTTTTGTAAATATTTTTTTTTTTTTTTTGTCATTTTTCAATCACTTGGGACAAAAAAAATAAATATTCAATGGGTTCAACATGCCTCTCAGCAATTTCCTTGGGGTGTCTACTTTCCAAAATGGGGTCATTTGGGGGGGTTTTGTACTGCCCTGCCATTTTAGCACCTCAAGAAATGACATAGGCAGTCATAAACTAAAAGCTGTGTAAATTCCAGAAAATGTACCCTAGTTTGTAGACGCTATAACTTTTGCGCAAACCAATAAATATACGCTTATTGACATTTTTTTTACCAAAGACATGTGGCCGAATACATTTTGGCCTAAATGTATGACTAAAATTTAGTTTATTGGATTTTTTTTATAACAAAAAGTAGAAAATATCATTTTTTTTCAAAATTTTCGGTCTTTTTCCGTTTATAGCGCAAAAAATAAAAACCGCAGAGGTGATCAAATACCATCAAAAGAAAGCTCTATTTGTGGGAAGAAAAGGACGCAAATTTCGTTTGGGTACAGCATTGCATGACCGCGCAATTAGCAGTTAAAGCGACGCAGTGCCAAATTGGAAAAAGACCTCTGGTCCTTAGGCAGCATAATGGTCCGGGGCTCAAGTGGTTAAAAGGGGGATCAACGCAAGAGATAAAACAATAATTCTCCCACTCTACAAAGCTCTGGTCCGGCCGCACCTGGAGTATGCTGTCCAGTTCTGGACACCAGTCCTCAGGAAGGATGTACTGGAAATGGAGCGAGTACAAAGGGCAACAAAGCTAATAAAGAGTCTGGAGAATCTTAGTTATGAGGAAAGGTTGCAAGCACTGAACTTGGTCTCTCTGGAGAAGAGACGCTTGATAGGAGATATGATTTTAATTTACAAATACTGTACTGGTGACCCCACAATAGGGATAAAACTTTTTCGCAGAAGAGAGTTTAATAAGACTCATGGCCACTCATTACAATTAGAAGAAAAGAGGTTTAACCTTAAACTACGTAGAGGGTTCTTTACTGTAAGAGCGGCAAGGATGTGGAATTCCCTTCCACAGGCGGTGGTCTCAGCGGGGAGCATTGATAGCTTCAAGAAACTATTAGATAATCACCTGAATGACTGCAACATACTGGGATATACAATGTAATACTGACACATAATCACACACATAGGTTGGACTTGATGGACTTGTGTCTTTTTTTAACCTCACCTACTATGTAACTATGTAACAATCCATACTGCATTGTCAATAGCAGGATGGGTGAGAGATGGACTGACCACTAAGGGCAGCTGCAGCTCAGAACCAGACACTGATGAAATGGAAGTGGTACCTTTAAGAAAAAGGGGGTATTGCAGCTGGGGATGGCAGAGACATTTTAAAACAGTTGGCAGGGCTTGTTACTTTTACTAGCACCCAGCCAGAAGACGAAATTCCTGTGCTGCAGTCATCTCCCATTCAAGAGCCTCCACCCTTTGAGTCTTTGTCAGAAGACATGAAAGAGTCAGTATTGTTCACCGATGGTTCAGCTATGGTTACCTCATCTGAGCGCCAATGGACAGCAGCATCCTACAATCCAAGTACAGACACAGTCCTGCAGGAGACCGAAATTGGAGGGTCCAGTCAGTATGTAGAGTTGAAAGCCGTAGAGATTACCCTTAAGAAGGATCCTTCTTCCCATGTCACTATCTACACTGACAGCTGGGCAGTCTTTAACCACTTGCCGACCGGCTCACGCTGATATACGTCTGCAAAGTGGTACGGGTGCGCAAACCAATGTACCTGTACGTCGCTGCGCCATCAGCCGGGCGGGCGTGCCCGCGGGTCTCGTGGATTTGATGTCCGCCGGACCATAGCTGTATAAATGCCAATGTTCCCAAAACAGTGTCAAAAGTGTCTGATCTGTCTGCATTGCAGTCACAATAAAAATTGCAGATCACCGCCATTACTAATAAAAAAAAAAAAATCATAACAAAAATGCCATAAATCTGTCCCCTATTTTGTAGACGCCATAACTTTTGCGCAAACCAATCAATATACGCTTATTGCGATTTTTTTTTACCAAAAATATGTAGAATACATATTGGCCTAAACTGAAGAATTTTTTTTTATATATATTTTTTGGCATATTTATTATAGCAAAAAGTAAAAAATATTGTTTTTTTTTTTTAAATGTTCGCTTTTTTTTGTTTATAGCGCAATAAATAAAAACGGCAGAGGTGATCAAATACCACCAAAAGAAAGCTCTATTTGGGGAAAAAAAGGAAGTCAATTTTGTTAGGGTACAACGTCGAACAGCCTCGCAATTGTCAGTTAAAGCGACGCAGTGCCGTATCGCAAAAAGGGCTTGGTCAGGAAGGGGGTAAATTCTTCCAGGGCTGAAGTGGTTAACCACTTCAGTCCCGGAAGGATTTACCCCATCAATAACCAGGCCATTTTTTGCGATACGGCACTGCGTCACTTTAACTGACAATTGTGCGGTCGTGCGACGTTGTACCCAAACAAAATTGATGTCCTTTTTTTCCCACAAATAGAGCTTTCTTTTGGTGGTATTTGATCACCTCTGCAGTTTTTATTTTTTGCGCTATAAACAAAAAAAGAGCGACAATTTAGAAAAAAAAGCAATATAAACAGTAATTTTTTACTATTTTTACTAATCTGCAATTTTTAGCGAGATTGCGGAGACAAATCTGACCCTAAGTGACACTTTTTGGTGACCAGTGACACAAATACAGTGATCAGTGCTATAAAAATGCACTGGTCACTGTATAAATGGCACTGGCAGGGAAGGGGTTAACACTAGTGGTGATCAAAGGGTTAAGTGTTTTCTAGGGAGGTGCTTTCTAACTGTCAGGGGGATGGGCTCACTGGGAGTACACTATTTACTTACATCTTGCTTGATATATCTGTCAGTCTTCATTTGTATTCCTAATATTGTAATGGTTTTGTATGTACAGCATTTTTGTTCAGTAAAAGCACATTTATACACTGCAGAGGTCTCCGTTTCCTTGCTTATACTGCAAAGTAACCTTGCTACATAAACACAAGCATAACACTGCAACAGAGTCTGAGCAGTACGGAAAAATACTAGCTGTATGCATTTTTCTGCAAAGGGACCAGAGCTCACCTGAAGGCTTTGTGTACTGCCCATTGCTAGGCACTGCAGCTGAATTGCAGTACATTGTGTGACATACAGGCCCTGTCAGTTGTGGATGGAGTGTAGCTTTTGCATAGGATTTTGCAGTTCATAAAATAAATGGGTGGCAGTAAAAGGTCTACAGCAGGATGTAGGGGGTTAAAACATTTCTAAATGCATTTTTTTTTCTGTTACAATATGTTTATTATTTTCTAAGTGAAAAAAAAAAAAAAAAACTAAATACACCGACCAGTTTGCAATACTGCTATGTAAAACAGGGATACAGAATACTGCCATAAAATGAAAAGTAAAATAAAATAGTAATAAAAAATAATAAAGAAATCAAGAAAAAACGGCATAGAAGAGCATATCCAAAGAATTCTCTGAGGACCCATTAACAAGTTACCACCCTAAAAGAAGGCAGATGGATTAAGTATTATTAATTCTAAATCTCAATGGATTTGGCGCAGAGTAAAACTAATCTAAACAATTATTATTATAGCAACAACGCTGAGCATCCAGATATAAATAAACTGTCTTATTATAGTTGGGTGCTCACTATTCACATATGGTAGTCTACACTTCTGAACAGAAGTAAAAAAGCAAGGTTCAAGATCAATCAGGGAAAATAATGAGCCGTGCAGTAAAACAATGTGGAAAAAAGAGAAGGAAAAGAAGATTAAGATGGGAGAGTCACCCCTCTTCTGCCCGTCTCAAACTGCTCGTGCTGAACCTACGCAATAATTCAGCCAGGGAGTCCAAGTGTTTTTTTCAGACTTGGGCTGTGTGTCGTTAAGAATGCTGGCTATTTTCTCATGCAACGTTTCTTGGTTTCTTGCCAAACCAATCTATCTTCTTGCCAAACCAATCTATTTTCTTGCCAAACCAATCTATTAACCTTCTATGAGGAGGTGAGTTGCCATCTAGATAAAGGAAGGCCCGTAGACGTGGTGTATCTGGATTTTGCAAAAGCATTTGACACAGTTCCCCATAAACGTTTACTGTACAAAATAAGGTGCGTTGGCATGGACCATAGGGTGAGTACATGGATTGAAAACTGGCTACAAGGGCGTGTTCAGAGGGTGGTGATAAATGGGGAGTACTCAGAATGGTCAGGGGTGGGTAGTGGGGTCCCCCAGGGTTCTGTGCTGGGACCAATCCTATTTAATTTGTTCATAAACGACCTGGAGGATGGGATAAACAGTTCCATCTCTGTATTTGCAGACGATACTAAGCTAAGCAGGGCAATAACTTCTCCGCAGGATGTGGAAATCTTGCAAAAAGACCTGAACAAATTAATGGGGTGGGCGACTACATGGCAAATGAGGTTCAATGTAGAAAAATGTAAAATAATGCATTTGGGTGTCAAAAATATGAATGCAATCTATACACTGGGGGGAGAACCTCTGGGGGAATCTAGGATGGAAAAGGACTTGGGGGTCCTAGTGGATGATAGGCTCAGCAATGGCATGCAATGCCAAGCTGCTGCTAATAAAGCAAACAGAATATTGGCATGCATTAAAAGGGGGATCAACTGCAGAGATAAAACGATAATTCTCCCGCTCTACAAGACTCTGGTCCGCCCGCACCTGGAGTATGCTGTCCAGTTCTGGGCACCAGTCCTCAGGAGGGACGTACTGGAAATGGAGCGAGTACAAAGAAGGGCAACAAAGCTAATAAAGGGTCTGGAGGATCTTAGTTATGAGGAAAGGTTGCGAGCACTGAACTTATTCTCTCTGGAGAAGAGACGCTTGAGAGGGGATATGATTTCAATTTACAAATACTGTACTGGTGACCCCACAATAGGGATAAAACTTTTTCGCAGAAGAGAGTTTAATAAGACTTGTGGCCACTCATTACAATTAGAAGAAAAGAGGTTTAACCTTAAACTACGTAGAGGGTTCTTTACTGTAAGAGCGGCAAGGATGTGGAATTCCCTTCCACAGGCGGTGGTCTCAGCGGGGAGCATTGATAGCTTCAAGAAACTATTAGATAATCACCTGAATGACCGCAATATACAGGGATATGTAATGTAATACTGACACATAATCACACACATAGGTTGGACTTGATGGACTTGTGTCTTTTTTCAACCTCACCTACTATGTAACTATGTAACTATGTAACGTGATTCATCACAGTTTGTTTTTCACCGCTAAGGAACATATAGAATACGAGAGATTGCATTCCCCCAGGTACTCCCTTCATAGGTTCGTTCAGAAGTGCCATTATTGCAGATTTGGAGATGTTCACATGTGTAACCGTATGAGTAAATATCAAAACTCTGGTCCAGAACCGTCAAACTTTGCGGCAAGTCCACTATACATGGAACACAGTGCCCTCCTGGCAACAGCCTCTGAAGCACTTACGAGAAACATCAGGGTAAATCCTGGCTATCCTGGAAGGCACAAAGTACCATGGAGAAATTACTTTATAGTTCGCCAAGATGAGATAAAATACTTTGTCATTGGAAACAAGGTACAATGAAATTACTTTGTAAAAGAAACTCCTCACAATTTATAACAATAACCACTTGAGCTCCAGAAGGTTTTACCCCCTTCCTGACCAGACCATTTTTTCACTTTTTGCGATATGGCACTGCGTTACTTTAGCTGACAATTGCATGGCCATGCGTCACTGTACCCAGGGTTTTATTTTTTACGCTATAAACAAAAAACAAAACAAAATATATATATCATTTTTTTGCTGTCTGCTATAAAACATATCCCATAAAATTTCTACATCAATTTAAACCAATATGTATTCTGCTACATATTTTTGGTAGAAAATCCCAATAACCAAATATTGATTGATTTGTGCAAAAGTTAAAGTATGGGATATTTTTATTTATTTAATATATTTTTTTTTACTAGTAATAGCGATCAGCGACTTATAGCGGGACTGCAATATTGCAGCAGATAAATCAGACACCTGACACATTGACACTTTTTGGGGACCAGTAACACTAATACAGTGATCAGTGCTAAAAATATGCACTGTCACTGTACTACTGGCAGGGAAGGGGTTAACATCAGAGCTGATCAAACTGTTAACTGAGTGCCTAGGTTGTGCTTACTCACTGTGGGGAGGTGCTTTGACTAGGGGAACGCAAAGAACACAGAATCTGTGCCTTCCCTTCTGACAGAACGACAATCTTCCTTGTTTACATAGGCAGATTGTTGTTCTGCTGTGCCCTGTGTAATCGGCAGGTGTCGGCGGACATCGAGTCCACGGTACCCGACTGGGCTCCCACTGTGTAGAATCACAGCAGGAATGGGTCGTCGGTGGCATGCCCCAAACCCAGATGTGTAAAATCACGTACTAGGTATGGGATCTGGCACAGAGTGGCCGCCCTGCCGTAGTAAATGTACGGTGGGCGGTGCGCAAGTGGTTAAAAAAACAACATTACACTCACATATTACCATACACCCCTATAAATAAGAAAGAGAAGAAAAAGAACCGCTAAAGCAACAGGTACCAAGTTCATGCGCCTAATTGACTAATACTTCAGTCATCCCAGAATAAGCAGATGACACTGTAGCCATCTTTCGGCTTTGGCTTTGGTCGGCATGTGGTTAATGCATAGAACGCATTAAGGTGAAAAATCTCAAGGGTTTACAGCCCCTTTAAGCTTCCACATCCACGGCTTACGGTCTGGAGACAGCAAGTCCACATATACCAATTCCGGGGCGTGATGCGATAAAGTGATCGATCCGATGAGGGCAGAGTGGACATTGGACAGGAGTGATTGAGGGAGCATGAGAAGGTCAGCTCGAGAGTATGAATAGTGGGGGTGAGAATAGAAGGTATAGTCCCGGTGGTTTGGGTGAAGCGCACGCCACACATCAACCAAGTGTAAGGCGTGGAATAATTTCTTCAGGCGTTTCCGCGCTATATAGGAGATGTGGAAGGCTTTTCTACAAGTGGGTCCATTGTGAAGTTCATATCCCCACCAAAGATCACCACTCCCTCCGCAAAGTCACTTAATTTAGCAAGGACTGGATCCAGAAAAGAAATCTGGTTTGAGTTGGGAAAATACAAGTTCACTAGAGTGACCATCCTTTGACGAAGAGAGCTCTGCCCTCTGCGTCACACAATCTATCCATGAAGGACCAGAGAACTGCGTTATATAGCAATATAGAAACCCCCTTGGATTTGGAATCAGGAAAACCACGAAAAGTCATCTGGAAAATGCGATCATGGAGTTTAGGAAAGTGGGTCTCCTGAAGAAAGCAAATGCGAACCATTGAACGTTTCTCCAGGGTGTTCAGCCCCTTAACATTAAACGAGACCAGACAAACGGGTTCCGTTTCACCAATGGCCATCGTGGAGGGTGGCGGAGGAGTGGGGTAGAAAAAAAAAAAAAAAGAGAAAGGGGAAAAAGGGGGGGGGGGGAGGAAAGATAGTACAAAGGTAAAAGAAAAGGGAGTGGTAAGCAGAAGAGGTGGGAGAGGAAATATATAGGCAAGCAACCAAAGGCTGCTATTGCAGTACACAAGACCTAACACTGAGAAAATCTCAAAGCACCCCAGTAGCACTGAACAGTTAAAGAAAACAAAAAGGAAAACAATAGAAAGGCAAAAAAAGGTGGTTGCCAGTAGGGTGCGGTGTGGGGGAGAGGTTGAGCACAGCAGGGAGCAGAGACTCCCTATGCCTTCCTAACCCAAATGTACAAAAAAACAAAAAAAAGCAAAAAGACAAAAGCCTATAAGCCAACAGCCAGGTGATGTACACTCTACCATCTCATCCATTCAGACAGCAGGTAGAGAGTCATGACCCAGAAACAAATATAAGATAACACTAACAGAGACCCCTCTAACTTCTATGGGGAGATCTACTTTACTTTTCAGCTGCAATTTATGCAATATACTACAGGAATGGGCAAACTTGTAGGCATGTGTCAAATAATAAGTACACTCTCTGAAAAGATAGTAATATTACTCTCAGTCATGTTTTAGAGCATAGCTTTTCCAGATAGCGCCTGACAGTAAGCAAGGCGATAGAAGACTGCTCAAACTACACCTGATCGAACATTCTTCATACGTTGCATAGGATTACTCGTTGTAAATGTTCTCCATCAGCTCCTGTGCCCCTAAGTGGGGTTAGCAAGAACAAATGCGGAGACAGGTATCCACCAAGTCACAGCTTCCAAGCTTCTTTTGTAGTTGTCAGCTTAGTGAGCAGTATCACGAGGTGAACATAGAATCAGAGTAGCCGGTTATCCGAAAAAGACTGCCTGGCGGAAGACCAGTGGTAGGAGGGTATAAGAGGTAGGAGGGGGAAAAGGGGAGAGGGAAGCAGGCCACTAGTCTCCACCCAGCAGCTTCTCCAGAAACCTGCCCGCGTGACCCATAGTAAACTATAGAGCAACATAATCTTATGATAAAACATATAATTCAGTGCTGTCCCACATCCCAAATCCTTTGAGTCCCATGGTAGTTCTACTGCGGCAAAGCCCACCTGTTGAGAACGAAAGCGGGCTGTTAAGCACAAGTCCCTACCATTTTCTCCGATGTCCTCCTATCTCACTACTGGAAGACAGGCTGAAGTGAAAGCGGGCAGTCTGTCATCCCGAGAAACATTGAGGCTTGGGAAACTCCCCACCAAAACACAAAAGACAGTTTTGTTCACCCCTTGTCAAGAGGTTGTAATGAGGGTGCAAATAGCGGCCCCAGGAACAGTGACTTTGGCAAAGGCCACCAAATCGTTCAGCCTCCCGGTGGGAAAGCAGGGCATGGATCAAATGAATAAACAGAGGGGACCCTTGGTGTGGGGGGCATATCAAGCCCAGTGGCAATTCAGGCAGCCTCTCTCCTCCATCTTGGAATGCGGCGGGGCAGGCCAGAGCGGGGTCCCCGTGCAGCAGCACGCAGATCCCGACTGGGAACGGACCCCCTGGGTCCGTAAGGTGCCCCTGGAGACATCAGGCAGACTAGCGATTCTGGCCCCATCGAAGTCAATGGGATCCTTTGACCAGGCGTTCCCGAGGACTTGTTCCTTTTGCGTGCAATGATGGAGCCGGCAGATCACATCTCTCGGGCGGTCAGGATCAGTCGGCTTGGGACCCAGCGCCCTATGCACCCTGTCAAATTCCAAGTTGGTCAGGGGACCAGCTTCCAAGACTTTGTTTAGAATTGCTGTAATCGTGACTATCAGGTTTTCAGTACCTGTTGCCTCCGGCAGACCCCGGTGCCGCAGGTTGTTTCGACGGCTCCGGTTTTCCAGATCCTCCGTGTGGAGCTCTAACGCTGCCATTTAATCCTGATGGGAAGTGTGTCCCTGTTCCGGAATAGCTACATGGAGCTCCAGAGCGGACACAGTGGTCTCTTCCTCGGATAAACAAGTGTCCAAGATGTTGGACGTCCCGGCGCTGCTGTTCTTCTAATCGGTGCCCCAGCGCCTCAATGTCAGCCTTTGTGGGGAGTGCACGGAGCAGGGAACTAATGTCGGCATCATCCTACGGGGTTTGTGAGAAAGGGCCCTGGCTGAAAGAGGGCTGTTGCGAGGATCCCACTAGGGAACTGGGCACCAGCAGGTGTAACACGGCCATAGATGTAGGCAGTTGATGTTCAGTAGGCCACAGGGTGCCACAAGGCTCAGCAGCCAGAGATAAGGTTGGAGATCTTGGATTCCCCGGGAAGAACCAGCTGATCACAGCAGAGGAGGCAGCCTTGGTGGGTCCCCCGGCTTTCCTATGTATAGGGTAGCTCATGGCAAGCAATAGCTGGCATTTTAATGGTATAGGGCCAGTTGAGAGTCGGGAGCTTCAGCAGGAAACTTCTTCATGCCGCTATGTCCATGCCACGCCCCCAAGCCGGCTTTAATACATTTTAACACCAGTCTCTCAAAGCACTTTATCACCGAAGTTGTACAGCGACTGGACTGACCTCATATGTCAGTTTGTACAAAGGCAAGTTCTGGTAAACATGCTTTTTCCACATGCCAATATGTAAAGGTTTAAGCCTCATACACACGACTGGATTTTCCGCAGACAAAGCCACGGACTTTTGTCCGAAGGGCGGTGGCCCAAAACTTATCTTGCATACAAATGGCACACAATTTTCGGCCAACAAACACGAACGTAGTGACGTACTAGACGTACTAAGAGCCAAAAAAGAGGAAGTTAAATTGTCAGGCACCACCCTTCGTGCTCCTCCTGCTAATTTTGTGTTAGTAGACATTTGGTGAGTGTTGATTCACGCTTTTCAGTTTGCAGTTTTCTGTTAGTTTCTGAACGTCCATTTGTCAACCAGCCATGTTGCGGAATCGGAGGAGATAACGTCTTATTATTATTGGCCTTGGAGTTATTGCTTTGACCCAAGTCCAGTCACAGGAGGAGGAGGAGGATTTCTTGGACCAAAAATTGGTGGCTTTATTAATCGTGACCAATTATGTCATATGCCTTTGCTGCTGGAGCTCCAGGAGAATAATCCAGATGATTTTCGGAATTATCTCCGGATGACTGACCCCTGCTTTCACCAACTCTTGGCATAGTTGACCCCCATATTAAGAAGCAGGACACATGCAATAGGCTTTTTTTTTATTTTTTGGTTGAATAATAATGATTTGATTTGTTATAGTTTCTATATTTTTGGATGCATAGAATGCACTTTTTAGTTAAGTTCTATTGGCAGATAGCATGTCTAACTTTATTTGTTTTCTTTTTTTAATGCACAATAAACAAAATTATGGAGAATAATACTTGGCTATGTGTTTGACTTCAAATGACAGTTTGGGGGTAGGCAGTTACATTTTAAAAAATATAATGCAAAATTAACAAGAAACACCAACATACTTGTATCTTTGATCTTAAAAACTACGGGATAATGGTGCTGTGGTAACTTTCACCAAAAAAACAAAAAAAACAAACAACAAGCATAATAATATTCTTGATATCACTAGAAAAAAAAAGCCTTTGAAAATTTGTTTGCTATAACTCCATCAGTATCACCAGCAAAGCAGCTTCATTATTATCCCATTAAAGAAGAAGAGAATGTGCGCTGTATTTCGAGATTTCATAACTTGCCACAAATGTAAATTCTCCATTACGAACGCTAGTTTACAAGACCGACCGTTTCTGGCTCGTCCTTGCTTGGAAAATCCGACAACAGACCGTTGTCTGCAGAAAATTTTAAAGCCTGCCATCCAACATTTGTCTGCGGAAAATCCGACAACAATTGTCCGATGGAGCGTACAAATGGTCGGATTTTCCGCCAACAGCCTATCACACAATTCCCGTCAGAAAATCCGATCGTGTGTACGAGGCTTTAGAGTGAATACACTGCTAGGCTATAGTTTTCCTAGCATAGTATAGTAAGGATCTAAGTAATTGTTTAGCCTTAGCAAAAATGTCTAATGCCGCGTACACACAAGCGGACTTTTTGACCGGACTGGTCCGACGGACCGAATCCAGCGGACAATCCGACCGTGTGTGGGCTCCATCGGACCTGCAGCGGACTTTTTTGGTGGAAAATTTGACGGACTTTAGATTTGGAACATGTTTCAAATTTGTCCAACGGACTCGAGTCCGGTCGAAAAATCCGCTCGTCTGTATGCTAGTCCGACGGACAAAAACCGACGCTAGGGCAGCTATTGGCTACTGGCTATCAACTTCCTTGATTTAGTCTGGTCTTACGTCATTACGTACGAATCCGTCGGACTTTGGTGTGATCGTGTGTAGGCAAGTCTATTGGTTAGAAAGTCCGTCGGAAAGACTGTCGAACCTTTGTTGCCGAAAAGTCCGCCCGTGTGTACAGGGTATTAGTCTTCAAAAAAGCCCAGCAGACACCATTTACGGCTACACGTTAGGGAAACCAAAACAATCAGCAAGAAACGTGGTAACTGCTGACCAAAATGGTCTAACCTTATCACAGGCCCAGACCATGCACAGGAAGTCCACAGTCTCTTTGTTACATTTATGGCATACAGGGATGTCACGATTATGCATGTGAAATAATCGCAGTGGCGTGTAGTATGTTCTATGCAAGTACCACAATTGGATAAGTTTGTCCTTAGCAGAGATAACCGTGCCATGGTATGAGTTAAACAGCTCCTGCCAGTTCTCAAAAGAGAGGTCAGGAAATATCTGTATACCACCTGGACTGCACTTTGAGGAGCCGCAGTGATGGCCTATCTATGAGAAGCATGTAGAACGTGAAAATAAGCCATGTATGGTTTGGTTGAAGGAGTGCCTGTTCTAGTTTGGCGTTGCAGAGACGTACATTCTGAAGCCCTAGCTGTGCCTCTGCCACATGTCTAAGCTGTGGGTACCTGAAATGCCACCTAGCAGAAATTCTCAACTCCCATTGCAACTGTGAGAAGGACTTAAAGGTACCCTTCTGATATAGTTGGTGTAAATACACCAGACCCCGTCTTGTCCACAGCATACCCCCAGACAGATCAAGAAAATGAAGTAAACTGGGGTTTACACCAAAGAGGCTGGTTGGGAGAGGAGATATGATTTACATCAGCCAGGTCAGACATTGATTATACACCCGCAGAGATGTTTTTAGGATTGTGGTGCTACTGGTAGTATTGAGGGATCTTCTATGTATGAGATTGGCTAGAGTTTCATATGAAGGGACTATAGCAGCTTCAACTGCAGTAGCTGTACTGTTAAGTTGTGGAAACAACCACCAATGTACCTAGACCAAATGAGCTGCATAATGATAAAATCAGAGGTTGGGGAGTGCTAAAACTCCTTTGGAGAGAAGGAGCTGTGAAGTCTCCAAAGAGATTCTGGGCATCTTAGGATACCAAAGAAAAAAATGGAAAGGATTGCATTCTTAAAATATTTGCTTTGATATATAGAGTGAAGCATTAGCAAGCATAGATAAAAATGTGGGTAAAAAAAATGTTTAAATAAATTTACACGGCCCATGAGGCTAAGAGGAAGTGTTACCCAATGTGATGTCTTAGTGCGACAAAGAAGATACATGGTAACAAATTATTATGATAAACCTGAGATAATGGTAGCCGTACCTCTATACCCAGATACCTAAACTTAGAAGAGGTCTGTAACAAGCAAGCAGGTAGTAAATGGAGGGGAATCTATGCGGAATATACAGGACTTTGTCCAATTGACCTTGAACCCGGAATACTGTCCAAAATGCTGGACCAAGTCCAATACCATTGCAACGCTATGCTGTGGGTTACAAAGATACAGCAACATATCGTCCCTGTATAAGGACATTTTTTTCCTCGAACGAGCACACCTGGATACCCCTTATCAAAGAGAAAGTCCAAAGAATCTCTGCTAATGGTGCAATGGTGAGGGCGAACAGCAGGGGTTAAAGCGGGCACCCTTGCCGAGTGCCCCTCTGTATAGAGAAGGGAGGAGAAATACAATCATTAACGCTTACACGTGCCTAGGGTAAGATGAGATCTTCACCCACATAATAAAAGTGTCCCCAAACCTGAAATAAATATGGCCATTCTAAGGGGTCAAACGCCTTGTGGGCATCTAAGGCCATCAAGGCTCTAGGGAGACCAGCAAAATGGCGAACAGCCTCTGCAGATTAATATGGGTGGACCTAACAGGAATAAAACCAGTCTGATCAGATTTTACCAGGGAGGATATAACAGAATTTATTCGAGTGGCAAGGATTTTAGGGAGGATCTTGAGATCAGTGTTTATCAAAGATATTGGGCGGATCGCTTCACAGTACTGAAGGTCCTTACTAGGTTGTGGAATAAGCACAATTAGTGCCTCCAACATAGAAGCCGGTAGGGCTTTTGCTTCCAGAATGGATTCTTAAAGGATACATTGGCGGGGCATTACATACTCCTTATGAGCTATGTATCACTCAATTGGTAATCCATCTAGGACCAGTATTTTATGTTTGGCAAAACGTCCTAGGGTCTTTTCAATTTCCTCCGTAGTCATAGGACTTTCCAGATACTCTGTTTTTTAAAGACAGAGTGGGGAGATCGTATCTGGGTTAGATACCCTAGTACATTCTCTTGTGTATGATGAACTCAGGAGGTATACAATATAGTATAAAATTGAAAAAAGGCTCATGAACGGGTTTAGGCAGATAAGCCAATAATTTACAGTTCTTGACCCCTTTTTCAAAAATATGTTGTGCTTGATAAAGCAAGCGACTTGACAGTGAGTTTTAAGGCACACTTTCTTTGCGCAGCTTGCCACTGTTGGTAATGTGATGGGGTGGGATCAGAAGTATATTGGGATTACAAATCAAAAACTGTTTGAGACAGAGTAGACAACTTAGAATAGTTTGCCTTTTTGAGGTCACGTACACCAGAACCTCTCATTTGTCCTTAAAGGCATCCCATTTGACACTGAGACTTCCTGATTATTCTGCTAATAAAGGTTCATATCATCACAGCATTTATATAGGACCTAAAAGCCAGAAAGGGCTCATACGTCAAGTGCGCAGGCCAACAGGCGGTGTCACCCGAGGTTGCAGCACCAACGGGGCATGGTCAGAGATGGTTTTAGGTAAATATTGGATATCCAGAACTCTGCTCAGGGTGTCAGACTTGGTAAAGAACATGTTGAGCCTGGACAGAGGCCCATGAGAGCGTCAGGAATATTCTGTGCGATCAGGGTGTCTCAGACGCCATATTTCGATCAGCTCATAGCGCTCCACCCACTCCTTCAAAGCAGTAGACGGGGCATAAGCTCCCCCTAACCTTTCTAGAGCAATGTGTAGAATATTATTAAAGTCCCCAGCTATAGTCCCTTAGTAATCTGAAGTATTCTGCGAGTACATTGCAGCAATCTATTAAGATCAAATAGAGGGGATAAATATATAGTCACCTGCGTATAGGAAGTATCCAAATAACGGGTGGGCGTGTCTGCATGTGAGCGGTGGTGGACGTGTTAGAGAAGAGCTCCGGGAATCCTACAGTTAATCCTTTGCCATCCGTGCAGCTAATTGCCCGAAAAAGACCTACTAATCTGACTACCTTTTCCTTTCTGTCCCCTGCTGAGTCCTGGGCCAGTATTATGCAGAGGTTCTGCCCGTGGTTGTCCAGAGTGCCATAGACAGCACACACCAGTGGCCGCCACCATCTTGCCAGCCTGTACCCTCCTGGAACTAGCGGATCCCAGCTTGGCAGTGAGGTAAGGGACTCCCATCCAGCCTACTGCCTGCCCCTCCACCTGCCTGGCACGATCTGGTGGTCTTCTGAGCCGCTGGGACTGCTCGTGGCGGTCGTGGCCTAGTGGAGCCTGCCGATCCCCGCTGGGAGTGCCCTGCGGCTGGGCTGCCCTGGACTTGGGAGCACTGATTCTGCAACTCCCATCTGCCTCATCATCCATTCACCTCCTGTCCAGCAGCTGTCGTGTCCTGGGGCCTGGTGTCTCTGCCATTCTTCTGCCTCTGCCTCCCTGCCTTGGAAGGTTCCCTACCTTGTACTCCCAGCCCATCATCCTTATTGAACGGTCTCTGCCAGTGTGTTTTTGCCAGGTGGGGGGCTGCTGGTGACCACTGACTGCCTGTCCAGACTGTGCTCTTCCAGGGCTCTTCCTGGTCGCTGTTCTGGAACGAGCACCTTTCCTCTATAGGGGTCCCCCTTGGAGACTCATCAGGTGTCCCCCTCCTCAAAGGGGAAGAAGAATTCCAAGGCTGCCCCCTTCACCGCAGTCGGATCCTATACTGGTCGGACAACTCCAGGCCTTGTTGACTGAATTGGAGATGGGTCCTGGGGAGATTCCGGTGATGGAGGAGTCAGCCCCGCCATCTCAGGACAGTACAGTCACGATCCTTGCTGCGATCGAGTAGAGTAGGACCTCGCTGCTAGTGCGCATCGACCATCTTGCTGAGGAGTGTAATCTTATAAGGAATGACCTCAACAAAATAAAGGGGAGAATGACCGAAACCAAGTCCAGAGTATCAGCCACCGAAGATCTTACACCCACCCATGCCACCCCCATTGCTGAGCTGCAGTGCACTAGCGTACCTCAAGAGGTACCTCAACACGTGATCCCCATTTGACCTCCATGGTTTGTTTGTTTTCTAAGAAGTTGAAGACCTGGTGCTCTCCATCTACCTGGAGCAATTATTGCCCGGTCTCTTTTACTGTGATTGAAGACATGCCCCCCAATCTCGCCTGCTGTAATAGGTTGAACATGAGCTGGGAATCCCCCTGGAACTCTGAGCCTTAAAGCGGAGTTCCACCCAAAAATGGAACTTCCGCTTTAAGGGAAGGTGACCCCCTGACATGCCACATTTGACATGTCATTTTTTTTGGGGGGGGAGCAGAAACCCTCTTTTTAGAGGGTTCCAGCTCCCACTTCCTCCCGGGGCTCTGTGTTCCAGGCACACACTGCGCATGAGCGAGCCGTGCAGTGCGCTGTGACTGGCTGGGCAATCATCTGGGACACGTCACAGGCGCCGGCGCCGCAGAGAGGAGGGGGAGACGAGCGGGTCTTCGTTGGCTCGCATTGCTGGACCCTGGGACAGGTAAGTGTCCTATTATTAAAAGTCAGCAGCTGCAGTATTTGTAGCTGCTGACTTTTATTTTATTTTTTTAAGTAGAACTCCGCTTTAAGTAGACGGTATCTACTATCAAGTTTTGGGATTCAAACTACTTTGATGACAGTTGGGGTTTTGTCAGGCAAGTAGGGAGTTACATATACCTTTAATAGGTTACCAAGTTTACCCAGGTTTCTTACACTGCTTTTCTGTGTGTTTTTTCCTTTTTTTTGTTTTTCTTCTTCTTCCCCCCAGAATATCAGGACAGCAACATACCTGGACTACCTCTGCCCACGGCAGGACACAGTTGGGTATGGGCCTTCTATGCTCCTAATGTCACTAAAATTTTCTTTCTTAAATGGGTACGGATCTGAAGTTGATCTCTTGGAATATCAGAGTATCATAACAACAAAGTGAAAAGATCTTGCAGTCTCATAAATCTCACATTCTGTTTCTGCAAGAAACTCACCTCATCAGCAGTAAGATCTTAGCTCTTAAAAGGTTAAACAGGGGTTTCGTGCCACATACTCCTATGCAAGGGGGGCGACCACTCTACTGAGCAAGTCACTACCTTGCTCGGTGGAACAGGTTTTCCTTGATCCTGGGGGACGTTATGTTATTTTAATTCTTGAAATGTATTATAGTCGGGGGGGGGGGGGGGGATGGGACGATTTTAATGCCATGCTAGACCATACTAAAGACACTACTAACCCTCTTAGATCTGCCCACCCTGAACTGGTACTATGGGCAGACACATTCGGTCTTCAATGTGGAAGCATCCGAATGACAGGACTTATTCGCATCTCAACCACACATAAACCCAGGTCATGCATAGGATTTGTTGTTTGGGTCTCCTTCAACTCTATCACATGTTGGGGCGGCGTCATACCTTCTGGCAGGTCTCTCGGATCACTCTCCATTACAGTTATGTTTGACCCTTGGAGCCTCCCGTTATCCGGGATGCTGGAGGTTGGCATCACATTGGATAGACAATCCTCAAATCCAGGAGGTCGTGGGACCCAAGCTTACAGAATACTGGACACTTAATAAGGATTCATCTTCCCTTGAAGTGGTCTGGGAGGCAGGCAAGGCTCATGCCCGAGGGGAGTATGTCTCCGCTATTAATGCTGTGAGATCTGGTATTGCAACACAGACCACTCAATTGGAACAAGACGAAAAAATGGTATTGGAGCTCTTCAAGGCGCATCCCACACCTGAAAACTATTTATCCCTAGCCCAAGCGAGGAGAGCTTTAATGCTGTTATACCCCGCTGGTGCAATCTGATACGCGGAAGCTTGCTGCCAAACTTTTTGAATCAGGGGACAAGAATGGTAAACTATTGGCCAACCTGGTGGCAGAACCTTCACTCCAAACCGTAATTCCTAGGATCCAGACTTCCATGGGTGGTCAAACTACAGACCCTGAGGGTATACTGAGGGAATTTCATCTTTTCTATAGCAAACTATATGACAATCCGAACCCTATCCCGGTTGCAGCCATACTTGAAATATTGGGGGGGGGGGGGTTATTTTGCCTTCTCTTTCTGAGGTGGACAGGGACACACTAGATAAGCCCTTAACGCACCAGGAAATAGGTAAGGAGTAGATTGCATTCTCTAACAACAAATTTCCGGGGTCTGGATGGACTACCCAAGGAATGGTATAAAACACACGCGACTTTACTGGTCGCCAGGCTAACAACTTTGCAGAGTGCCTGACAACCGGGAGGTTGCCAGACAGTATGTACCAGGCACACATTGTATTGCTACCCAAACCAGGGAAGGACCCCCTTTTTTGTTCATCCTATAGGCCCATATCATTACTGAATTACTACCTAAAGATACTTATCAAGGTGCTAGCCAATAGGATTATGCAGGTGCTGCCGTTCCTTGTATTTCCGGCTTTATGCCTGGCAAGTCTACGGACATAAATCTTAGATGAGTCTTGACCCATCTCCAGCTCCCAACCGAGGAGGGCGCCTCTCAGGCCATGGTAGCCCTCAACATAGAGAAGGCCTTTGACACAGTCAGATGGTCATACATGATGCAGATTCTTGGGGGTTTCGGTTTCGCCCCAACCTTCTGGAAAGGGATCGGTCTACTTTACAAGTCCCCTATGACCTATATTAAATTGAACTGCAAACTTTCGCCCTCCTTCCCAATTAGGAGAGGGACGAGACAGGGGTGTCCTCTCTCCAATGCTCTGTTTGCCCTGGTGATGGAGCCCTTGGTGGAGGCCCTACAGAAGTCAGCTGAGGTGTCTGGGATCTGGGTCGGCTCAATAGTCGAGAAACTAGCATTATATGCCGATGATTTAATCCTTTTTTTTGCAAGACCCTGGCCCTTCACTTTCTCCAGCGCTCCAGATCCTGGATCGCTTGGCAATTCTTTCTGGCCTCCACACCAACTGGAGCAAGTCACTCATTCTTCCCATTGATACAGGGGCGGAGCAACTGAGTAATCCTAATTTACCTCTGCAATGGGCAAGTACCATTAAATACCTAGGGATCAATATCTCTCCCAACACTCGGGATTTCAGTAAACTTAATTTGTCCCCGATGCTGCAGTGGTGTAAATCTAAGTTAAAGGCCTAGTCAAATCTGCCACTAACCCTTATAGGAAAAATGTATTTAACTAAAATAAAATTGCTTCCGGTGCTATTGTATATTTTAGGGCACTGGATACCTAAAACCCTTTTCAAACAATTAGATTCCCTAGTGGCTTCCTTCTCGTGGCAAACACATCCAGCCAGATTTAGCAAGAAAATTCTACACAGGCCCTGGACATAGGGGGGACTTGACTGCCCTGACTTCCACACGTACTACTTGGCAGCAATGCTCACTCATGCCCACAAATGGCTGGCCTCGAACAATACCAGTGCGTCAGTAGTCCTAGTGGTGGCACATTTGGGATCTTATGAGGCCCTTCGTAACGCCCTTTACAGGCAGTCCCCGGATTACGAACACAATAGGGACTATAGGTTTGTTCATAAGTCGAAGTTGTTCGTAAGTCGAAGTTGTTCGTAAGTCGCAACACTGCATTTGTAAGTGTAACTTCGGGTCAGAACACCGCGTTCGTAAGTGTAACTGCCGCCTGTGCATGGATGCAAGATGTTCCGTGCGCTTGTTATGTTATCTGGGGCGTAGTGCAGGAGTGTGGAATGTGTTTGGAAGTGCTCAAAAGGTATCCGGGACCCGCGTGGAGCACAAGTGGCCGGCATTTGAGGCCGTTCATAAGTAGGAGTGGTTCGTAACTCGGGGACTGCCTGTATAGGGGGAAGGGGAGTTCTCAGATACTTTTAACATAGGCTATGAAAGCGGTCATCAGGGCTTGGCACGCGGTGGTAATAAAACCTAACCTGGTGAAAGCCATATGGTCCCCTAATACACTGCTCAGGTGTAATCCAAGGCTGAGGAAATTTCCCTCTCTACAAGACCAGGGATTATGGGCCAGCAGGGGCATCAAATCCTTGAAGGATATCTGCGATGGTTCTGGGTTGCTCACTTTTGACAGACTGAAAAACAAATTCTCTGAATTCTTTCTTCAGGTTCCTGCAGCTCCGTCGCGCCTTTGACTCACAATTTAAATCTGTTCAGCTTTGGATGGAGCATGATGATCTTGAAATTACTAAACGATGCTGAATTCTCAAAGCCACTATCTCCAATATACAGAGCACTGCTGCCATCCATTCAGGTTGGATTGGATGGGTTGCGTGATCTGTGGCGGTCGGAGGTGCAGGAACTGGACAGTGAAGCCTGGGAAGACATGTAGAATTACCCGCTTCGGCCACTAGTTGAAACTAGGGACAAGCGGATCCAATTCAAAATCCTACACAGAATATATTATACGCCCCAACGCCTTCACCGCATTTACCCAACCTCATCACCTGCTTCCTGGAGATGCTCTGGCACTCCTGTAGGCTTCCTGCATATATTCTGGGATTGCCCACAGGTTCAAGAGTATTGGAGGGAGGTAACTCAATTTATCCATGGGTTAACTACCATACCTATTCATCTGACAATCAGCGTCTGCTTCCTCGGTCTTGTGGAACACCTGGCGTTAGCTAAAGCAACCCGCACTTGTCACAGACTTTGGGCTGCAGGAGAACCATGGCCTGGAGACAGTGGCGGCTGGTGAAGTGTTAGGATTGGGGCGGGCGCCGGGCCCCGCCCTTCCTTTTTGACCCCTCCCACTTGGTGAAAATGGGCGTGGTTTCAGCGAACTAGTGGGCCTGGCTCTAAGGTGGTGTGATTAGTGTCTGAAATGAACGAGGGATGGAGGGAGAGGGAGAGAGGGATGGGGGACAAGCAGGCCCAGATCCTACACAACAATAGAAATGTGTGTATTCTAGAAAGTTTAACAATCAGCAGATAAAGATACTCCAATCATCCCGGCACCATGGTTGTTATGGTGTCAGGATGATTGAAGCGCATTATTTCTATTATTACATTGTAATATAAAATGAAATCATTCAACTCACCATAATGCAGAATCAGTGGGAGCCCTGAGCATGTCACTAGCCACGTCGCCTGCCACCAGATGCCATCAGGTGGCCCCAGCGGAGTCCCTCCTTACATCAGGTGCTCCCAGCGGAGTCCCTCCTTACATGCAGCCTGTGTCACATAAAATGCAGCCTGTGTCCCACCAAATTGCAGCAGCATGTGTCACCACCAAATTGCAGCCGCATGTGTCACCACCAAATTGCAGCAGCATGTGTCACCACCAAATTGCAACAGCATGTGTCACCACCAAATTGCAGCAGCATGTGTCACCACTATATTGCAGCAGCATGTGTCACCATCAAATTGCAGCAGCATGTGTCACCACCAAATTGCAGCAGCATGTGTCACCACCAAATTGCAGCAGCATGTGTCACCACCAAATTGCAGCAGCATGTGTCACCACCAATTGCAGCAGCATGTGTCACCACCAATTGCAGCAGCATGTGTCACCACCAAATTGCAGCAGCCTGTGTCCCTATCAAATTGCAGCAGCCTGTGTCACCACCAAATTGCAGCAGCGTGTGTCACCTCCAAATTGCAGCAGCGTGTCACCAAATTGCAGCAGCGTGTGTCACCAAATTGCAGCAGCGTGTGTCAAATTGCAGCAGTGTTTCACTAAATTGCAGCGTGCGTCACCAAATTGCAGCAGCGTGTGTCACCAAATTGCAGCAGCATGTGTCACCAAATTGCAGCGTGTCACCAAATTGCAGCGTGTCACCAAATTGCAGCAGCGTGTCACCAAATTGCAGCAGCGTGTCATCAAATTGCAGCATGTGTCACCAAAGTGCAGCATGTGTCACCAAAGTGCAGCATGTGTCACCAAAGTGCAGCAGCATGTGTCACCATCAAACCCCCCTCCCCTGGTTACTTACCTTGCTGTGTGTTGTCCTCTCCAGCGGTGTCTCCTGTGGAGAGCTCTGTTCTTCTCATACTTCCCGTTTCTCTCTCCTGGGCGCAATTGGAAAGAGAAACAGGAAGTGACATCATACTCAGATGTCAATCAAACCGCCCAGCCATAGCAATAGATACTAGCGCCGGGCGGAAGCTACTCGGCGCTTCAGAAAGCGCCGCAAGGCAGGCTAAACGCCCAAAAATGAAGCGCCACGTATGCAATCTGGTGATTGCATAGACGTGGCGCTTCCCATAAGTGCACTGTGTCCGGCGTCCGAACTTAAGGACCTTTTTTTGTATTTTTTTTTTAAAGGGCCAGCTTTAAAAAAAATGTTTTTTTTTTGACATTTTTTTTCTTGTGACTGCCTGGGGGGGGGGGGGGTGGCGCCCCCTATGGACAGCTGCAGAACAGGGTAGCCACAAGAAACTTCCCTACGTAGTCTTTCGACCCTTCCAGGATGGGGTGGAGGAAATCGACCGTTACCTGCATGTCTTCGAGACCCAGTGCGATCTGAAGGGAAATTGACGAAACTGACTGGGTCACCATCTTCAGCAAACTGTCTGGTCGAGCACTGGATGCTTTTGAAACCATACCTGGGGAAGACAAAAAAAGACTACGAGCGAGTCAAGGAGCGACTGCTGGCAAGATACGCAATCACCCCCGAAGCTCATAGGTCCAAATTTCGCAGCCTACAATGGAAAGAGGGCCAGCCCTATACGGAATGGGCTCATCAGATGTCCCGATCGGTATGGTTCTCCGGCTTTCAGGCAACTACCTTAGCGGATGCTGCCCAACTGATCCTACTGGAAGTTTTACAACCAATCCCCTATTGAAGTTCGCCAGTGGGTCCAAGACCAAAAGCCCTTGACGTAGACAAAGCAGCGGAACTAGCCGACCAGAATATGGATACCTAAATATTCCACCAACCGGAGCCTCGCGGGATCTCCAGACCACCGCCAGCACCTGCCCAGATCCAGCCACCCAGTCAGTCGCCCCCTCCCTGCAATGGCCTGACCAGCTATACCCATCAAGAAGACTGGGCCTCGCTGTTATGGGTGTAATCAAACGGGACACCAGTGAGCTGTCCTCGAAATGTCAACGTCACTTCATGGAACCGTGCTGCCCCGGCCCAGACCGAGCGGCTGCTCATTACCTGGGAGCCGCCCCACCATCGACCTCAACTGGCTGGGGTGAAGAGGAATTTGGGCTACTCCATGAAGTGAACCCGATACAAGCTGCTGCCGATGACAATCGCAGGCATCACCGACAGGCTGTATGGGTGAATGGGCGACCCGTCCAAGGACTCAGGGACAGCAGAGCTACTATTACTTTGGTGCAACCCAGGATGGTTACAATGACTGGGAAAACCGGGAGGTCCATAGCTGTGCGAGTGGCTGGAGGCAAAGTTTTACGCATCCCTACTGCCCAAGTGCATATGGATTGGGGCTTGGGATACAGAGACGTGGAAGTTGGAGTTATGAGAGATATACCTGCAATGTTTTACTTGGAAATGATTTGGGACATCTTTCTTCATCTTTCCATGTGGATTTATCCCCAGAAGCCTTTCCTGTGACCACCCGGCAGCAAGCAAGGCGAGCGGAGGAGGCACTCGATGATGGGACCCAGGTGAGGCCTAACTTCCCTAACCCCGACCAGACAGACTGTACCACCCTTTACCTGAGCTACCCCGAGTGACTTCACCCGGGAACTACTATCTGACTCGACGTTAGATACCGGGAGAGGGCAGGGATGGACCCCGGGGGATTAGAAAGGGAACGGATAGAGTGGGATCAGGAATTACTTTATCGGGTGACCGAAGGGAAGGGATCTCATCCAGTGCCCAAACAACAGCTGGTCGTGGCACAGAAATATCGGCGTGACCTGCTTGGCATCGGATATAACATTCCCCTAGCTGGTCACTTTGGAGTGACCAAAACTGTTCACCATTTGACTCAGCTATTCTTCTGGCCAGGGATAACTGGGGATATTAGAAAGTATTGCCATACCTGTGATACTTGTCAGCATGTGGGAAAGAAGAACAACCAATCTAAAGCTCCTTTGTACCTCCTACTGATCATAGCTGAGCCCTTGAGCCGGATAGCCGTAGACCTCGTAGGACCATTACCCCGACCCAGTCCCTCTGGGAAGGGATATATCTTGACGGTGGATTATGCTACTCGTTACCCGGAGGTAGTTCCTCTGACAAACATCCATGCAGAGACAGTAATCGAGGCCCTGCTCCGAATCTTTGCCAGGATGGGTTTCCTTTAGGAGATTATCTCAGACCAAGGGACTCAGTTTACTGGGGACCTAACCCAGCAGCTGTGGAAGCTCTGTGGCATTAAGCCTATACACAGCTCTCCCTACCACCCCCAGACTAATGGACTATGTAAGCGGTTCAATGGAACGCTAAAGCATTTGCTGCGGACGTTCGCAACTTCTCACCGGGATTGGGAGAAATTTCTGCCACACCTCCTGTTCGCTTACAGGGAAGTGCCGCAGGAATCTACTGGGTTCTCCCCATTTGGGTTATTGTATGGGAGACGGGTGAGGGAGCCACTAGATCTAATTACAGCCCATTGGGAAGGAGGTGCAGGGGCTGAAGAGACCTCTGTGGTAGGGAACATACTAGCGCTTAGGGACCAGCTTAATGAACTCACGGACACCATACGGGAGAACCTTCAGACCGCACAGGGGCAGCAGAAGCAGTGGTATAATCGTACCGCCCGGAATCGCACCTTGGCTGTAGGGCAGAAAGTTCTTGCCCTCAAGCCTACCAAGTCGGACAAAATACAGGACTCTTGGCAGGGACCCTACAAGGTAGTGCAGCAAATATGTGACACTACCTACCTGGTAGCTAAGTGCTCAGATGAAAGAGTCCGTCGGACCTTCCATGTGAACATGCTCAAAGCGTACCAAGAGAGGCCTGAGGAGACAACTGCCATATGTGCTCTAGCCAGGGAAGATTCCGAGAACCTCCCCCTGCCAGAGCTACCGGTGAGAGAAGGGGACAGAGCAGGTGTAGAGACAAAGAGGTTAGACGGGCAGCTAGGGCCGGAGCAGCAGGAAATGTTTTCCATTAGGCCTGGATACACTACTATGACAGTGCACCGAGTGGAAACCCCGGGACAGCCACCTATCCGACATGCGGCTTACTGGGTACCTGAGTCAGTGAGAGAGGGTATGAGGCAGGAGATAAAGGACATGATCGATCTAGAAGTCATTGAGCCCTCCAACAGCCCCTGGGCATCTCTAGTAGTGTTAGTGCCAAAGCGGGATGGTACTACCCGCTTCTGCATAGATTACCGCCAACTAAACGACTGCACGACTGACGCCTACCCTATGTCTCGGGTCGATGAACTGTTAGACCTCATCGCCCGAGGTAATTTCCTAACTACCCTTGACCTATGCAAAGGGTACTGGCAGAGTCCTCTGTACCCGGAATCTGTTTCAAAGTCAGCATTCATCACCCCCTCCTCGGGCATCGGGTAGGCCGCGTGCAACAGCGTCCTGAACCAGCTAAAGTTAGCGGCCGTTGCCAACCAGCCCACCCCCCTGGACGAAAACCCAGGTCTTGGCATTCCTAGACACTGCAGGATACTATAGTTTTGATACTAGGTTTGTTCCAGACTATAGCACGATAGCTAAACCCCTGACTGACTTGACCATAAAGAATCTTCCCCGCCAGGTCCTGTGGTCCCCAGAGCGAAAATGCTTTCCAGTGCCTGAAAAATGCTTTGGTTTCTGCCCCAGTTTTGGCAGCTCCTGACCCAAACATTTTTGTGTACATACAGATGCTTCCACCTTCGGTTTGGGAGCAGTGCTAAGCCAAGTGGGAGCCGATGGCAGTGAGCACCCTGTTGCCTACATCAGTCGCAAGCTACTAACCTGGGAGGTGGGGTATGCAGCCATAGAAAAATAATGTTTAGTACTGGTGTGGGCCTTGAAAAAAAACTTCAGCCGTATCTCTATGGACGATCCTTCACGGTGCTCATGAACCTAAACCCTTTGATCTGGTTAAATCGAGTATCCGGGGGCAAATGGACGCTTATTGAGATGGAGTCTTGCCCTGCAGCCCTACAACTTTACTGTGCAGTACAGGCTGGGCTGACAAAATGGCAATGCAGATGGACTTTTGCGGCAAACTGAACTTTGATTGTACTATAGCTCCCGAACAACTCCAAGCTGACCTGTATTTGATCTAGCCGGGTCTGCAGTACTATGGAACGGGGGGGGGGGGGGGGGGAGTATTGTCCTGGACTTTGGACTGCAGGAGAACCATGGCCTGGAAAACTCTGTGTTATAATATGTTCTTAAGTTATCCAGAGCTGGTCACTAATTGCTTGTGGCTTCTTATGCAAGTTAGTCCTATGGGGGGAGCTGGACTGTCCAAGGAGGTCATTGTTATAATAGGACTAGCTCTACTGTGTAAGGTGAGCTTTGTCTGAGATAATGGGAGTAGCCCTTATCTGATGGTTTGCTGTATAAATTCAGCGTGTTTCTAAAAATAAAGCAGTTCATTTTCTGGTGTACTCAAGACTGGTGTTGTCTGGTCCTTGGGGTTTCTATAGCCAGATCCATTGGTCTAGTGTTCAAGGACTTGGGAAGCAGCTTCTCCTACACAGAATATACTATACACCAACGCCTTCACCGCATTTACCCAACTTCATCAGCTGCTTGCTGGAGATGCTGTTGCACTCCTGCAGGCTTTCTGCATATATTCTGGGATTGCCCACAGGTTCAAGAGTATTGGAGGGAGGTAACTCAATGTATCCATGGAATAACTACCATACCTATTTCTCTGACAATCAGCGTCTGCCTCCTGGGCCGTGTGGAACACCTGGCGTTAGCTAAAGCAACCCGCACTCTAATAAGTATCCTATTATTTTATGCAAGGAAAGCCATAGTACTAAAATGGAAGTCAGCCAATCCCCCTACCCGGTCATCATGGAAAATATTAATCAATATAATGATACCCCTCTATAAAGCAACATATTTGTCCCAAGGATGCCCCAAAAAATATGAAAAAGTTTGGCACTTGTGGACGGACTCGGAGTCTATGACGGATGATCAGCACATGGGGTATCACCCTGGCTAGATTCACTCCATAATTACCTGGCCCTGTTGAGTGCTGAGGTCCATGCGAGTGGTGGGGTTAGTCCAGAGGTCAAGTGATCACACTTAATCCTAAACGTTCCCATTACAACCAGCTCAGACAGATGGGAGGGAAGAATAGCTCCACGGGAAAAGATATCTCCTACCATCATCCTACCATGTGAAACCTGGGTACCGAATTTACAGAATTTGTGGTTTTGGTTCTTTATTTATAGCTATATAGGTTTTAGTTTTGAGGTGCACGGTGAGTTGTACGCTGTTATGCACATATTATGCTGTTATGCACATGTTATGCTGTGTGCACCAATTGGCCAGGGTATGCCAGAATGGCCCTGTTTTTGTACCTTCACAGTGAAACTTTCCAATAAAAATAATTAAAAAAAAAAAAGTATCCAAATAACGGAGCACTACAATTAAGTAACAGCTGAGCACTACAATTAGGTAACAGTCTCCTCAATTTGAACCAAGATTGACTTGGTAATAAGAATCGAAGCACCTTGGGAGTAGGTGGAATAGGTGGCATGAAAGGCGTGCAAGTTCATGGGATGCTTTAACGCCATTAAAGTAGAGCCCGGGAGGTGTTTCTTGGAGAAATAGAATCTAGGGTTTGGATCGTTTAATTTGGCCAAACACCATCTACCGCTTGATCTTGGAGTTTAGGCCCCTAACATTTCAGGCCAAAATGCTAAGAGTCATACTGACTGTAAAGTAAGAGATAGAATATTCAGAGAGCCATGCGTGACCGAGATGTGCTAACAATAGGTGTACAAGCCAACCAGAGTACAAGAATAATTAGACAGGTAAACACTAACCACAAACTAATAAAACATCCCCAACCCAACCCTCTCCTGTCAAACCAACAGCGGGCTTTCTCTAAAAACTATAATAACTGTCAAGGGGTGTGTCCTTGGAAGCGCACAAAAGACCACCAACAGGTGGCAAACCTAGAAAACAAGACCACCACCACAAGAAATTGGGGAAATGTTCCAAACAAAGAAGTTATACAAAGTTATTGCATAATTGCATATTGCATGGGTAGCGCCATTTAACCATATACACGCAGCACAGCAAGTAGAAGAAAGATCCTGAGAAGCGTCCCTCTCGAACAGCGTCGGACTAAGGTGGCGATATCCACAAGGCAACCTCAAGGCATGAAGCCAAAGGTAGTTAATTTCAAGGTATCAAGCAAGTTGGAAGCATCTTCTGGAGAAGTAAAGAACTTTCCATTGCTAACGACCCAGAGTTTTGAGGGGAAAGCATGCTATATTGCAGACTTTTATCACGGAGCCTGCGCTTGACTGCAGTGAATGCAGCTTGTTGCTTTTGACTAGCAGCAGAGAAGTCAGGAAAAATGAAGATGTTGTAGACATTGTAGGTCAAATCCCAGAGTGTACGTGCAGCCCGCAGAATTTTTTCTGTATCCTGGTAGTAGAGGATGTTGACCTGAAGAGGATGTGGAGGGGGGCGGAGGACTAGAGCAATGGGCGGAGTAGCACGCAATGCGCTCTTTCAATAGGGAATAAAGGAAAGAGCATGTCAGGATTCAGTATGGATTTGAGCCAATTTTCCATAAAGGCTCTGACTCTCTGCCCTCTGATCCTTCAGGGAATCCAACAAAGCAGAGGTCATTGCATCTGAAGCCAAGTCCCTCAGTTTAGAAGAGTGACCGGAGAGGTTGGTATGCATAGAGTGGACCTCAGCCTGCAATGGATTAATATGCAGTTCTGCTGTAGTCGTTCTGGTGTGGATTTTTTGGAGATCATGTCGCAGAATGCATAAATTAAATTTAACTGAGTCTATCAAAGCAGTTTGACAAGCATGGATCATAACATAACCATAACATGTGTAGCACTGCCCCCTTGGGGTTTGCTTAGAATTGCATGTTTGTCTGCGCCGCCTTAAGACATGTTGTGTATACCTTTAAATAACACACTGAAACAATGAAGATTGGTTAGCTCTCTCAGATTCTACTTAATCAAGAGAAGAGTGTTGTAACAGGGTATTAGTCAGCCATGTCATGGATAAACAGACTCTGTTAAAAAAAGTCCCCAAAGCAATTAAATGACAGTATGAAATGACAGATACATAATATCAATACACACAGAAACAGACAATAAATGAATAGATCTCTAAAATAAAGGCTACCGGTTGCTGTCTATAATACCACTGCTAAAGGGGAACTCCAGCCTATTACACCTTTAATCCTAATGAGAGATGTAGTAATATAGGTACTAGTGGTGTGTACCCTTTAAATAGCGATAAAATAGTGTTCAGAATGCAAGGCCTTGTGATTATCTTCACTGGCAGTTGGAGCTCAAAGAAACGAGAATTCTAAATGTGGCACAGTGATAGGCAGTCAAGGCAGAGCAGCTGAGTCTGACCAGTAGTAATCCTTAGGGCGATCTGGGTATAAGGTGTCTGTATACAGTGTCCTGTGAAATATGCTAGTGGCTGGTATTGGATTTGTGGGGAGGTGCCCTCTCACCAATCTGGAGAACTGTGTAGAAACTTCCTGAAGAACGATCCAAGTCGATTCTTCCTTCTGCGAAGGGGTTGATATGGCGGTCTGGCTGCTGGAACAGTGAGTCGTCCGGTCCTGCTATTTACAGTGATGCTGCGGTGGTGCCCCTCATGTAGCGAGCGGCGTCTGACCCGCCTGGGTTTGGACCTGGGAGCACCATGTTGCCGCGTGGTAGGCTGCAGTGCTTTCGTACAGTAGCGAAGGGGGGGTATGTGTTTACTTGATGGGACCCGGAAAGCAAGAGAGCTTGGGCCTGGGGAGCCAATCCCTTTATAGCCTCTCCAATAGTTCTGTCCCTGGAGCAGATGGCTTGCTGGGAGGTGTAGTTCATGATTAGTTCTTCAGATCATTGATGTCTGTTCAGGAGACTATGGTTCCCACAATGCGGTCTGCTTGGCTCAGGAGTATGATGCATGTAATCCGAGCCCAGCACTAGGGAAATACGGAGACAGTCTAAGAAGGTAGAGGGTAAGTCTGCAGTGCCAGATAACTGTTGTCTGCTGTCGGCTACACATGCAAGGGTATATATTTAGATTCAGGTTTAGGCAGAGTATTTGAAACAGTATCTCTCTCTCCCTGGGCACTAGCTGCAGAACCTGGATCTTCCTGTGGGTCTGTGTCAGCACACCAGTCTCTCGCCATACTAGCTGAGCCATGCGTCTCAGCAACCCCCAGCCTGGGCAGTGATGTGAGGCACAGAGGGAGAAGCAGGATCAGAAAATTGCTCCCTGATGGTGCTAGGTGGTTTAGGCTTCCCAGCAGAGCTACACTGTGTGCACAATTAGTAGTTTGACCAAATTATTTTTATAAAAATGGAGAGCTGCACTAAATAGTCCAAACTAATATATGCAAAGTCCTTGAGAATTAAGCATAAATAAGTGGATAGCATGAATCTGTATTGATGGTAAAGTGAAGATCTCTCTCTTGGTAAACACCAGTCATAAAAAGTGCACCGCCACCTTAAGAAAAACTTGCTTACCAGAAGGCAAGCAAACCAGGCATGTGGCTTTAGCCCAGCCAAGGCCTTTGAGCTTGCACAGATGCTTGTACAGGAAATTGATCGTGGGATGGATTGCTGCAGCAGGATCTCATACACCTTACAACCACAGTGAAGTAACTTTTATGCATATTGTCCAACTATAAGCTGTATAAACTTTAATGCTTATTGGATTTAAGCATATCAGGTGATGTGTATTTGTGTAATGAGGGAGAGTGTGGCCTAAGGAAATCAACACCCTATATCAAGGTGTGCATAATTATTAGGCAGCTTCTTTTCCTCAGACAAAATGGGTCAAAAAAAAATAAAATAACGGACTCTGGGATGCAGCACAATTAACTGCCAAAGATTGTAGGAGAATCAAACGTGAAGCTACCAGGAACCCATTATCCTCCAGAACTGCAACCTACCTGGATTGCCCAGAAGTACAAGGTGTTCAGTGCTCAGAGACATGGCCAAGTGAAAGAAGGCTGAAACTCAACCACCGCTGAACAAGACACATAAGTTAAAACGTCAAGACTGGGCCAAGAGATATCTAAGGACAGATTTTTCTAAAGTTTTATGGACGAATGAAATGAGCCACTCTTGACGGACTAGATGGATGGGCCTGTGGCTGGATCAGTAATGGGCACAGAGCTCCACTTCGACTTAAACGCCAGCAAAGTGGAGGTGGGGTACTGGTATGGGTTGGAATTAAAAATGAGCTAGTTGGACCTTTTCGGGTTGAAGATGGACTCAAGATTAACTCCCAAACGTACTGCCAGTTTTTAGAAGACACTTCAAGCAGTGGTGCAGGAAAAAGTCTGCATCTTTCAAGAAGACCACGATATTTGTGCAGGACAATGCTCCATTACATGCATCGAAGTACTCCACTACGTGGCCAGCTAGTAAAAGCCAAAAAGATGAAAGAATAACAACATGGCCCCCTTACTTACCTGACCTAAACGCTATTGAGAACTTGGGCCCTTCTGGTTTTAAAATCTTTTTATTAATTTTACTTTAGAAAAAAACATTACAAGACATAACAAAATCACATATAAATGTAATATAAATGTAACATTCCTAGAATATGCATACTACAAAACATTTTGAATACCCATTAATATACATAGTTACAGGATTCTCTCACGGTTACACATAAAAAAAATGGAAATGAAAAAGGTGAAAACAATATTTACTAGTGTAAGAAGGAAGAACCAGGGGGAACTGCTACTGGAAATCTCCCTGGTTCCACCTATCAAAAATATCCATTCCCTCCCCCTAAATCTCCAACCAGTAAACTTACTAGAAACTAAAACACTTCCCCTTTATTACCATAAAAAAAAAAACAAATACCTAAAAATTGTGAATTATTTATTAATTATTGATTACACTACTCTGAGATCCTAGTGAAAAAATAAAATAAAAAGGGGTGGGGAAGAGAAGAGTGTGTGTGTGTGTGTGTGTGTGTGTGTGTGTGTGTGTGTGTGTGTGTGTGTGTAGGGGGCAAGCAGGGGATGGAGACATAGTCAGGCAAAACTTAGCCCCACGGTTCTCAGTCATCTTAATACCCCACTCAAAGGGTTCATATTCAATAATTTGGTGGGATATTAATGTGTAAAATTGCACCCTCACATTGTACTGGTTAATAGCGCTCCTAAATATTCTAGATATACTAACACTTTACAGTTAGATATACATTATGATGATATGAACACTTTTTACAAAATATTACTTCTAAATATTTCAGGTTAAATAATTCTGCTCTACAATGACTCTTGGTGGTTAAAAGAAGCAGTGACAATTCACATAAAAGGATTTCCAGGAAGGTAAATGATTACCTCCACCAATGGAAATTATATTGTATTAATCTACCTTATATTAATTTGGTTTTATTTGAAAATATATTGATTATTTTTAAACAGTCGGATAACTATTTCCCTGGAGGCGATAACCAATTCGTAGATTTTTCTTTAGCTTCATTTCTACATTACAATTTTTGTAATTTTTCTTTTTGTTGACATAGCAGGCGTCTATTTTATTTCACGCTGTTGATCTTCACTTACTTACCTGCAGTATAGTAACGGTTGAATTTGTGAAATACAGACGGTCTGTCTAATCGTCATATAAATGCACTTTTATTGACTCTACGGGGAAGTTTTCTCAATTTTGTGTCATTTAAAAAGTACAGCACCACCAATAGTGGGTGTTTCAATTAATTTTCTTGATTTTATGTAGAGTATTTATCAACCAATACATATAACTATTTTGTAGGAATAAATCTCCTGCTTTTAGTCTGTGTTCATATTGATTGATCCTGTATCTTAAAAATATTATCGTTTAAAAATTACTCATTCATAATTATCGTGCAGAAACATTCTCATAAGCACGACAACCTTTAGGCTGGGTTCACACCTATGCGAATTGGATGCAGGTGTCGCAGGTGTCCAATTCGCATAGCAGGAGAATGTGACCGCACTGCACAGAAACGCTGTGCGTCTTTGGCTTCGTTTCAGGGCCGAATTCAGGCAGAGGTTCGGCCCTGATTCGTCCCTGAGAGAACAGGGATGCACACCATTCCTGTGCGATCCGCAGCCGGTTCCAGTGTAAACCGAGCCTTAAGTTTGAAAATTCCCCATACCTTTTGAGTTTTGCATGAATATTTGGGAGCGTTTGTGACAGGTTGGATACATATAACATCATGTCATCCGCAAATGCGGACACCTTATGTTCTTGTCTGGCTATCTCTAAACCCTCAATTTCTTGGTTTGCCCATATAGTTGCTATAGTTCTAAATATAGTGCAACAAGGGAAAAGTGGGCATCCCTGGTGTGTACCATTATAAAGCGCGAAGGGCTCCGACAAGGTCCCGTTTACCCATACTTGGGCTGTTGGATTGGAGTATAATGCCTCTATCCACTTATACATACGTGGGTCTAAGCCAACATAACGTAGTGTCAAAAGCATATACTCCAAATCCAATCTTTTGAAGGCCTTTTTGGCATCAACTGATAGAAAAAGTACTGGTTTCTTTCCTTTTTTTGGCTCAATGCATTAAAAGTATAGTTCTTATTACATTGTCCCTCGCTTTCCTCCCAGGGACAAAGCCCACTTGATCTTTCTCTAGCCAATTAGTCATGTAGGGCTTCTCAGCCTCTCAGCCAAAATCCTTGCAAAAATTTTAATAGCTTCATCGATTAAAGGGGTTGTAAACCCTCAAGGTTTTTCACCCTAATGCATTCTATGCATTAAGGTGAAAAACCCTTTGTAGTGCAGCAGCCCCCCAGAGCCCCCGTTTTACTTACCTGAATCCAATCATTCCAGCGATGGGGACGAGCAGAGCAGCTCCAGCCTCTGTCTCGGGTCCTCACTGGCTGGATTGATAGCAGCAGGATTATTGGCTCCCGCTGCTGTCAAAGCCAGTGACACAGGAGCCGGGGGGCAGGGCCGAGTCCTGCTGTCTTGTGTCAATGGACAAAACAGCAGGACTCGGGAGCACGCCTGCACAAGTGCCCCCAGGGAATGTGGGTCTCCGTGGGGGCACTCGAGAAGAAGAGGAGCCAGGAGTGCTGCTGGGGGACCCTAGAAGAGGAGGTTTAGGGCCCCTCTGTGCAAAACCCTTACACAGAGAAGGGTGACATGTTTGTTATTTATTTTTTTAAATGAACCTTCACAGCCCCTTTAAAGACATTTGTCTGGAGGAGGCGTGTCCAATTGCACACAGGTAAGCAGCTCCTTCTCTGAGCTCTGCCTCTGGCCCAATCTCCTACAGACTATCCTGCCTATCCAGCTCTGCCTTTTTTGTCCCAAATTGCATTGGAAGAGGTGCTCATCCTTCTGGCCAGACTGAGGATGGTGAAGTATGAGAAGGATCTCCCTGTCGCCCCCGAGGAGAAGCAGGCTCGTTTCGCCCATGTTGCCCAAGATGGCTCTCGCGGCGCCTCAGGATTCTGCTGAATGAGGAGAGGACCGGACTCTCATGTCCCTACCTCTGGTAAGTCAGGGGATGTGAACCAGGGGGAGACAGACCCCCTAGCACAGCTGCAGCAGCTGACGCTCTCCCAAATCATGGCGACCATTAAATTGTGTCATGCATCTCTGTTCACACAGATTGACACCCTCAGGGTGTCCATAAGCTGAGGCACAGAGTGACCAACACTGAGCAGAGGATTAGTGCAGTGGAAGATTTATGTCTGCAGCAGTTCGAGATATACAAGCAGAACAGCGAACACAGGCAATGAAGATAAGGGATGTGGAGGACAGACTGTGTTGGAATAACCTCAGATTCCTGGGGTTCACAGAGGGATCTGAAGGGAAGAATCCTGAGGACTTCCCTATAGAATGGATGAAGACCATGCTGGGCACGGATACCTTCCCTCCCTTATTTGCCATAGAGAGAGTCCACAGGATCCCTCTGCCCCCTCCCCCCCACCCTGCCCCAGGGGCTCCTCCACGTCCAAAGTAGGAAAGTCGTAAAGGATCTGTTGCTTTCTCTGTAATCATCCCTGTCCTGTTGCTGTGCTATACTATTGCACGGTTGTTGAAGGTTGTTGTTTCACTTTATTTATTATCAGCTCTACTTCTATTTCTATAAAACATGCTCATGCATCTGCCAGGATTCTGAAATGACTGTTGTATTGCAGCACTGGCTATACTATCCTTGTTGCTGGCCAGGGACTGGAAAACCTTGTCTAGTGACTTATTCCTCCACTTTCATCTCTCGGATGAAAGTGTAATTTCACCCCCCCTCCTTCTTTTTGACATTTTAGTTTGGGGTACAAGCACATAATCAGTTGGGGATTATGAGCCAGTGGGTTGGGATTATTTGCAGGGCTTTATTCTTCATGTTTTGTTTTTATTTTTGTTGCTGGTGACTATGGTACTATCTAAGTTTTCAAGATGCTTAGCACCATCTCTCCAATTAGAGTTGCATGACCCGGGGCCACCCTGATCCTCCCAGGTTTTTGTACCCCTAGGGGTCTCCTCTGTCCTATTAACTTATGTATGCCATGGCGTTACACTCTAACAGTGCTCTCCTGGAATGTCAGGGCTTTAAATTAAAAAATCAAGAGGTCTTTGGTGTGTAATTATATACAAAAACATAAGCCCCACCTGATCTTTTTCCAGGAGACGCATCTAGTTGGGTCTAAAGTGATGGCTCTTAAAAGGGCATTTGTGGCACATACATTGCACTCTACCTACTCAAACTATGCATGACGCGTTACTATACTGATAGCCAAGTCGTTGTGTTGCTCTATTACGACTAGTATCACGGACCCATTTGGTCACTATGTAATAGCTCTCCTTCAAATTATTCTTCTACTTTTGTGGCACTTTCTGTACCTCCTCCATTTACGATCATGTTTTGGGACACTGTTATGGCCCAGGTACTTCAGGTGGCGGAAGGTCCATTGATTGTTGCGGGAGACTTTAATGTGGTGCTTTCTCCTGTCCTGGACAGATTTCAGTCTGAGTCTCTATGTTCCTCAGCTTTAGCTACATGTGAAACTAAGTATAACCTGGAAGACTGTTGGAGTTGTAGGTATGTGCAGGCACAAGAATACCCATGTTACTCCTTTACCTTTAAGTCCCTCTCTCGGATTGATCTGGGTTTATTGTCCCCCGATCTTCTATCTAGGGTTCTAGAGGTATCTTACTTTCCAAGAGCAATTTCAGATTACTCCCCCCTACTTATTAGGATTAGTCTGTCCCCATAAATAGGCAATCAGGTCACCACTGTTAGAGCAAAATTAATGGGTTAAACCATTCAAACAAAGCAGTTTTAGGTATTCTGAGCAATTAGTCGCCAAGCATAAAAAGCAAATGACATTTAAACAGTTGAAAGTTTCAGGTTCCTAAACAAAGAATGCTTGAAAATACATGTTCTTGTACTGTCTGGGTAAAGAATTTGATTTATCGGAATATGGGTGAAAGAAATGGCATCAGCATCAGGGAGTGGCAGGGAGCAGGGACCATACAAATTTAGGAGCATGCAGAGATGACTGTACGACTATGCAGATTACAATCAAAGATATTGCTGTTTGCAATCCTTTTTAGTTCACCAGTTTTTCTTCTGCCAGTCCTAAAAGATTACAACAGAAAAGGACTTACAAGGCAGGGAAGCAAAAAGCAAAGAATCTTTATGTACTTAACTGTACTTAGGTATTTTGCCACAAGGAATGCACAATAAAGTGTACTTCTAGTTCAACCAATGCGCTTGGTGCGTCTGGTGTGCAGTATACAGTGCCTTGAAAAAGTATTCATACCCCTTGACATTTTCCACATTTTGTCATGTTACAACCAAAAATGTGAATGTATTTTATTGGGATTTTATGTGATAGACGAACACAAAGTGTCACATAATTGTGAAGTTGAAGGAAAAATTGAATTTTTGACTTACCGTAAAACCCATTCATTGACAGACACAGCGCTTCCTTATTCAGAACCATAAGTTATACCGCCCCCTACAGGAGTAGGACACTAGGCAGAAAAAAAGAGTTAGCTACGCCTATGGGCAGTCCTAGGTGGTATACACCCCCCTCTCTGCTATAGGCCTTCAGCTTTGTAACAAGCAGTGTCAGAAGCATTAAAACTCCATAGAGGGGTGGGTGCTGTGTCTGTCAATGAACTCAGAGAAATGGATTTTATGGCAAGTCAAAAATCCCATTTTATCTTTCGTTCATTGACAGACACAGCACTGCCTTATTCAGAACCATAGGGGCATCCCAAAGCAGTGCCAAATATGAGGGGTGGGGCAGCCAACAAATAGGCCAGCCAGATAACCGGAGCTCAACGAGAAGAACTGGAGCACAACCTGAACAGCAAGAAACCCCCTCAAGAGGGATAGACCCCCTAGACTACAGCCTGCAGAACCTTGCGGCCAAATGAGGCATCCGCAGATGCCAGCACATCCAATTTGTAAAATTTTGTGAGTGTGCACTGACGACCAGATGGCCGCCTTGCAAACTTGCGTCACTGACGCCTGATGATGGAAGAGTAGAGTGCGCCTTCACCGGGAAGGGAGGAAACCGACCCCTGTTAGAATAGGCATGAGTCACCATCTGTCTGATCCATCTAGAAATGGTTGCAGAGGAAGCAGGCAGCCCCTTCTTTGGCCCGTCTGTGATCACGAAGAGGGAGTCTGACCTCCGAAAGGACTCAGTGGCAGGCAAATACACCCTGACCACCCAAACCACATCCAGGGCGTGCAAGGCAAACTCCCTCGGATGTTGTGGCCTGGGACACAGGGAAGGCAACACAATGTCCTCATTCAAATGGAAATCGGAAACAACCTTTGGAAGGAACGAAGGCCAAGGACAAAGAACCACCTTGTCTTTGTGAATCACAAGGTAGGGCGTATGACAGGATAACGCCGCCAATTCCAACACCCTGTGAGCAGAAGTGATAGCCACCGAGAAGGTCACCTTCTGTGACAGAGTGAGCAGGGGAATTTCTGTAACATTTTCAAAAGGAGGCTTCTGTAGAACCGAAAGCACCAGATTCAAGTCCCACGGTGGCAGAGGGGATCGCACTGGTGGAGTCACAATGTCGAACCCCCTGAATGAAGGTATGCACCAGGGAATGCAAAGCTAGGGGACGTTGAAATAAAACCGCCACCTGGCCCTTGATAGTACTCAAGGCCAAATTCTTTTCAATGCCCCGTTGAAGAAAAGTCAGAATCCGAGCCACCAAAAAGGAACGTGGGTGAACCACCGACTCACACCATGAAACGTACGCTTTCAAAGTCCGATGATATATCTTCCTGGAAGTAGACTTCCTAGCTTTGAGTAGTGTCTGAATCACAGACGGAGGTAAGCCTCTATCCTTCAGCACCTGGCTTTCAACAGGCAGGCAGTTAAAGTCAGCGACGGTAAAGGAGGGTGGAAGATCGGTCCTTGGGATAGCAGATCCTCTCTGAGAGGCAGCCGTCAGGGGGCGTCTGCAACGAGGCCAGTCCGGGGCCACTAGAATGACCCGAATTCCTTCGGCCTTGATCCTGCGTAACAGCTGCGGCAGAAGCTTGAGAGGAGGAAAGGCGCAGACAATACTGGTCCCACGGGGCCACCAGAGTGTCCGTGGTCTCTGCCAGAGGATCCCAAGACCTGGCCACAAACCACTGCACCTTTCTGTTGATCCTGGGATGCCAACAGATCTACCTCTGGAGTGCCCCAGCGCAGGCATATCTGTTAAAACACATCCTGATAAAGGGACCACTCCCCTTGGTCCAACACCTGTCGACTGAGGTAATCCGCCTGCCAGTTGTCCACCCCTGGAATGTGGACGGCAGAGATGGCCGGGACTGAGCGCTCTGCCCACCAGAGAATGCCGGCTACTTCAAGGCCCGCTAACACACTCTTTGCTCCTCGATGGCGGTGGACATAGGCCACCACCATGGCATTGTCCGATTGGATCCGTACCGGGAGCTCCTGAAGTCTATCCATCCAATGATCCAGACAAAGTCTGATCGCCCGGAGTTCCAAGATGTTGGCAGGTAGCCTGGATTCCTCCAGTGTCCCTGAGCAGAGCTCAGGCCCAGGACTCCTCCCCACCCGGACAGACTGGCATCGGTGGTGACCACCGTCCAGTACAGAGGGAGAAAGGATTTTTCCCTGCCGAAGAGCCGGGGAAATAAGCCACCAGATCAGGGACCCCTTGGTTTCTTGGCTCAGCCGAATCTGATTGTCCAGAGATCCTGGACATTTTTCCCATTTTAACAGGATCTCTTTTTGCAGGGGTCTCGTATGGAACTGAGCAAACGGGACCGCCTCGAAAGTAGATACCATCAGGACCAGCACCCGCATGCAAGTCCGCAGGGAGACCAAACCGCTAGACAGCAGTAAGTGAGTCGCCGCCTGTAACTTCTGGAGTTTGTCCAGCGGAAGGAACACTCTGACCAGAGCGGAATCCAGAGTCAGACCCAGATAATCCAATTTCTGAGCTGGGATCAGTGCAGACATCTGGTAGTTTATCAGCTACCAACAATATGCCAGAGTCTGAATAGCGATCTCCACGTCGCCCCTCAGGGTAGCAGGTGACTCCGCTTGCAGAAGAACGTCTAGATAGCCCAGAACAGAAATTCCCCACTGGCGCAGCAACACCAGTACCGGGGCCAACACTTTTGTGAAGACCCGAGGAGCGGAGCCGAGACCAAAGGTTAACGCCACAAACTGATAATGCTCCTCTCCTACAGCAAAGCAGAGGAATCGCTGGTGTCATGCAATAATCAGAATGTGCAGGTAGGCATCCTTGATGTCGATGGAGGCAAGAAAGGCCCCTGATGAAGGGATGCCACCACCAAGCGAATGGACTCCATTCTGACCTTCCGAACCCGCAAAAAGTGGTTTAGGGCCTTGAGGTTCAGAATTGGACGTACCATACCCTCTTTTTTGGGGACTGTAAACAGATTTGAATAAAAGCCCTGGAAACGTTCCGACACCCGGACAATCACCCCCTGAAGCAACAAGTCTTGTACCTCGCTCCAGAGGGCTAACAAGCGGTCCAGAGACAGATGCAGATTGGAAGGAAAAAATCTGCTTGGGGGCAAGTCTGGAACTCGATCTTGTAACCAATCACTTAGTGGACCGATATGTCCTTTATCAGAGAGGTCAACGGGCCCGGAAACCAACGAAGCCATCCCTCCACCCGGAATGCAGGTGAGGGCGCCCCTTCATGCCGAAGGGGCCTTATCTGGGGGTCTGGAGAAACCTGCTCTCGGTTTGCCCGACTAGGGTCGCTTGGAAGCTCCCGAGGGGGGCTTGAAAGAATGAGCCCTTGTCAGTGGACCCTGAGGGACGAAAAAAAACTTTCTGTGCGCCGAGAAGGACCACGCTTGCGACGTGGCTCCTTCCCCTGTTTAGACTGTGGAAGAAAGGTAGAAGAGTTTTTTGATCATGGACAAATCAACTTGGTAATAGCACCACATCCCTTAATTAGTTGAACTTAGGAGGGATTGGGATTTTTAAGGTGCAAATTGATTTGAAGAATAGTAACAACTATAATATTTTAGAAAAAAATAAAAAATTGTTAAAAACACAACAATTGGCAAGTACAGATCAACAGGATTTCATGGACAAAGCATTTAGAGATGGAGTTCCCAACATGTTTCACCCATATATCGGGCTTCTTCAGGGGATGCTGCCCAACTAGAGGTACAAGGTATAATGATTACATCAACAATTAATTTAAGACCATACAGTGGGGACGGAAAGCATTCAGACCCCCTTAAATTTTTCGCTCTTTGTTATATTGCAGCCATTTGCTAAAATCATTTAAGTTCATTTTTTTCCTCATTAATGTACACACAGCACCCCATATTGACAGAAAAACACAGAATTGTTGACATTTTTGCAGATTTATTAAAAAAGAAAAACTGAAATATCACATGGTCCTAAGTATTCAGACCTTTTGCTGTGACACTCATATTTAACTCAGGTGCTGTCCATTTCTTCTGATCATCCTTGAGATGGTTCTACACCTTCATTTGAGTCCAGCTGTGTTTGATTATACTGATTGGACTTGATTAGGAAAGCCACACACCTGTCTATATAAGACTCCAAGATGGTGAGAAATAAGATTCTTTTGTCTGATGAGACCAAGATAGAACTTTTTGGCCTTAATTCTAAACGGTATGTGTGGAGAAAACCAGGCACTGCTCATCACCTGTCCAATACAGTCCCAACAGAGAAGCATGATGGTGGCAGCATCATGCTGTGGGGGTGTTTTTCAGCTGCAGGGACAGGACGACTGGTTGCAATCGAGGGAAAGATGAATGCGGCCAAGTACAGGGATATCCTGGACGAAAACCTTCTCCAGAGTGCTCAGGACCTCAGACTGGCCCGAAGGTTTATCTTCCAACAAGACAATGACCCCAAGCACACAGCTAAAATAACGAAGCAGTGGCTTCACAACAACTCCTTGACTGTTCTTGAATGGCCCAGCCAAAGCCCTGACTTAAACCCAATTGAGCATCTCTGGAGAGACCTAAAAATGGCTGTCCACCAACAATTACCATCCAACCCGACATAACTGGAGAGGATCTGCAAGGAGGAATGGCAGAGGATCCCCAAATCCAGGTGTGAAAAACTTGTTGCATCTTTCCCAAAAAGATTCATGGCTGTATTAGATCAAAAGGGTGCTTCTACTAAATAATGAGCTTAGGGTCTGAATACTTAGGATCATCTGATATTTCAGTTTTTCTTTTTTTAACCACTTGCCGGCCGCCTCACGCCGATGTACATCGGCAAAGTGGCACGGGCAGGCAGAATCACGTACATATACGGTGCCCGAGGCGGTCGGCTTTTGTCCAGCGGCGATCGGAGGTGAGGGGGAGACCATCCATTCGTGGCCCCCCCCTCGCGATCGCCGCCGGCCAATAGAATCATTCCTCTGCTGCTGTATGCTAAACAGCAGCAAAGGAAATGATGTCATCTCTCCTCGGCTTGGTATTTTCCGTTCTGGCGCCGAGGAGAGAAGACTGCAATGTGAGTGTAAAACACACACACAGTAGACCACGCCAGGCACACAAAACACCCCCCTTTACCCCCCGATCACCCCTCCCCCCCCCCGTCACACTGACACCAAGCAGTTTTTTTTTCTGATTACTGCATGGTGTCAGTTTGTGACAGTTAGTGTGGTAGGGCAGTTAGTATTAGCCCCCTTTGGGTCTAGGGTACCCCCTAACCCCCCCTAATAAAGTTTTAACCCCTTGATCACCCCCCATCGCCAGTGTCGCTAAGCGATCATTTTTCTGATCGCTGTATTAGTGTCACTGGTGACGCTAGTTAGGGAGGTAAATATTTAGGTTCGCCGTCAGCATTTTATAGCGACAGGGACCCCCATATACTACCTAATAAATGTTTTAACCCCTTGATTGCCCCCTAGTTAACCCTGTCACCACTGATCACCGTATAACCGTTACCGGTGACGCTGGTTAGTTCATTTATTTTTTATAGTGTCAGGGCACCCGCCGTTTATTACCGAATAAAGGTTTAGCCCCCTGATCGTCCGGAGGTGATATGCGTCGCCCCAGACAGCGTCAGATTAGCGCCAGTACCGCTAACACCCACGCACGCAGCATACGCCTCCCTTAGTGGTATAGTATCTGAACGGATCAATATCTGATCCGATCAGATCTATACTAGCGTCCCCAGCAGTTTAGGGTTCCCAAAAACGCAGTGTTAGCGGGATCAGCCCAGATACCTGCTAGCACCTGCGTTTTGCCCCTCCGCCCAGCCCATCCAAGTGCAGTATCCATCGATCACTGTCACTTACAAAACACTAAACGCATAACTGCAGCATTCGCAGAGTCAGGCCTGATCCCTGCGATCGCAAACAGTTTTTTTGGTAGCATTTTGGTGAACTGGCATGCACCAGCCCCAGGCAGTGTCAGGTTAGCCCCAGTACCGCTAACACCCACGCACGCACCGTACACCTCCCTTAGTGGTATAGTATCTGATCGGATCAATATCTGATCCGATCAGATCTATACTAGCGTCCCCAGCAGTTTAGGGTTCCCAAAAACGCAGTGTTAGCGGATTCAGCCTAGATACCTGCTAGCACCTGCGTTTTGCCCCTCCGCCCGGCCCAGCCCAACCCACCCAAGTGCAGTATCGATCGATCACTGTCACTTACAAAACACTAAACGCATAACTGCAGCGTTCGCAGAGTCAGGCCTGATCCCTGCGATCGCTAACAGTTTTTTTGGTAGCGTTTTGGTGAGCTGGCAAGTACCAGTGGCCTAGTACACCCCGGTCGTAGTCAAACCAGCACTGCAGTAACACTTGGTGACTTGGCGAGTCCCATAAGTGCAGTTCAAGCTGGTGAGGTGGCAAGCACAAGTAGTGTCCCGCTGCCACCAAGAAGAAGACAAACACAGGCCTGTCGTGCCCATAGTGCCCTTCCTGCTGCATTCGCCAATCCTAATTGGGAACCCACCAGTTCTGCAGCGCCCGTACTTCCCCCATTCACATCCCCAACCAAATGCAGTCGGCTGCATGAGAGGCATTTTCTTTATGTCCTCCCGAGTACCCCTACCCAGCGAACCCCCCCCAAAAAAGATGTGTCTGCAGCAAGCGCAGATATAGGCATGACACCCGCTATTATTTTCCCTCCTGTCCTGACAATCCTGGTTTTTGCATAGGTGAATGTTTTGAACGCTACCATTCACTAGTTAAGTATTAGCGTAGGGTACAGCATTGCACTGACTAGGCACACTTTCACAGGGTCTCCCAAGATGCCATCGCATTTTGAGAGACCCGAACCCGATACCGGTTACAGTTATAAAAGTTAGTTACAAAAAAAAAAATATATAAAATAAAAAAAAATAGTCGTTTTATTGTTCTATCTCTATTCTCTCTCTATTGTTCTGCTCTTTTTTACTGTATTCTATTCTGCAATGTTTTACTGTTATTATGTTTTATCATGTTTGCTTTTCAAGTATGCAATTTTTTTATACTTTACCGTTTACTGTGTTTTATTGTTAACCATTTTTTTGTCTTCAGGTATGCCATTCACGACTTTGAGTGATTATACCAGAATGATGCCTGCACGTTTAGGTATCATCTTGGTATCATTCTTTTCAGCCAGCGGTCGGCTTTCATGTAAAAGCAATCCTAGCGGCTAATTAGCCTCTAGACAGCTTTTACAAGCAGTGGGAGGGAATGCCCCCCCACCGTCTTCCGTGTTTTTCTCTGGCTCTCCTGTCTCAACAGGGAACCTGAGAATGCAGCCGGTGATTAGGCCAGCTGACCATAGAGCTGATCAGAGACCAGAGTGGCTCCAAACATCTCTATGGCCTAAGAAACCGGAAGCTACGAGCATTTCAGGACTTAGATTTCGCCGGATGTAAACAGCGCCATTGGGAAATTGGGAAAGCATTTTATCACACCGATCTTGATGTGGTCAGATGCTTTGAGGGCAGAGGAGAGATCTAGGGTCTAATAGACCCCAATTTTTTCAAAAAAAGAGTACCTGTCACCACCTATTGCTATCATAGGGGATATTTACATTCCCTGAGATAACAATAAAAATGATTAAAAAAAAATGAAAGGAACAGTTTAAAAATAAGATAAAAAAGCAAAAAAATAATAAAGAAAAAAAGAAAAAAAAAGCACCCCTGTCGCCCCCTCGCGCGAACGCAAGCGGCGGTCTGTCGTCAAATGTAAACAGCAATTGCACCATGCATGTGAGGTATCACCGCGAAGGTCAGATCGAGGGCAGTAGTTTTAGCAGTAGACCTACTCTGTAAATCTAAAGTGGTAACCTGTAAAGGCTTTTAAAAATGTATTTATTTTGTTGCCGCTGCACGTTTAAAAGCATGTCATGTTTGGTATCCATGTACTCGGCCTAAGATCATCTTTATTTCATCAAACATTTGGGCAATATAGTGTGTTTTAGTGCATTAAAACTTTAAAAAAGTGTGTTTTTTCCCCAAAAAATGCGTTTGAAAAATCGCTGCGCAAATACTGTGTGAAAAAAAAAAATGAAACACCCACCATTTTAATCTGTAGGGCATTTGCTTTAAAAAATATATATAATGTTTGGGGGTTCAAAGTAATTTTCTTGCAAAAAAAAAAAATTTTTTCATGTAAACAAAAAGTGTCAGAAAGGGCTTTGTCTTCAAATGGTTAGAAGAGTGGGTGATGTGTGACATAAGCTTCTAAATTGTTGTGCATAAAATGCCAGGACAGTTCAAACCCCCCCCAAATGACCCCATTTTGGAAAGTAGACACCCCAAGCTATTTGCTGAGAGTCATGTAGAGTCCATGGAATATTTTATATTGTGACACAAGTTGCGGGAAAGAGACACATTTTTTTTTATTTGCACAAAGTTGTCACTAAATGATATATTGCTTAAACATGCCATGGGAATATGTGAAATTACACCCCAAAATACATTCTGTTGCTTCTCCTGAGTACGGGGATACCACATGTGTGAGACTTTTTGGGAGGCTAGCCGCGTACGGGACCCCGAAAACCAAGCACTGCCTTCAGGCTTTCTAAGGGCGTAAATTTTTGATTTCACTCTTCATTGCCTATCACAGTTTCGGAGGCCATGGAATGCCCAGGTGGCACAAACCCCCCCCCCAAATGACCCCATTTTGGAAAGTAGACACCCCAACTATTTGCTGAGAGGTATAGTGAGTATTTTGCAGACCTCACTTTTTGTCACAAAGTTTTGAAAATTGGGAAAAGAAAAAAAAAAGTTTTTTCTTGTCTTTCTTCATTTTCAAAAACAAATGAGAGCTGTAAAATACTCACCATGCCTCTCAGCAAATAGCTTGGGGTGTCTACTTTCCAAAATGGGGTCATTTGGGGGGGTTTTGTGCCACCTGGGCATTCCATGGCCTCCGAAACTGTGATAGGCAGTGAAGAGTGAAATCAAAAATTTACACCCTTAGAAATCCTGAAGGCGGTGATTGGTTTTCGGGGCCCCGTACGCGGCTAGGCCCCCAAAAAGTCCCACACATGTGGTATCCCCATACTCAGGAGAAGCAGCTAAATGTATTTTGGGGTGCAATTCCACATATGCCCATGGCCTGTGTGAGCAATATATCATTTAGTGACAACTTTGTGCAAAAAAAAAAAAAAAAATTGTCACTTTCCCGCAACTTGTGTCAAAACATAAAATATTCCATGGACTCAACATGCCTCTCAGCAAATAGCTTGGGGTGTCTACTTTCCAAAATGGGGTCATTTGGGGAGGGGGTTTGTGCCATCTGGGCATTTTATGGCCTTCAAAACTGTGATAGGTAGTGAGGAGTGAAATCAAAAATTTACGCCCTTAGAAATCCTGAAGGTGGTGATTGGTTTTTGGGGACCCGTATGCGGCTAGGCTCCCAAAAAGTCCCACACATGTGGTATCCCTGTACTCAGGAGAAGCAGCTAAATGTATTTTGGGGTGCAATTCTATACATGCCCATGGCCTGTGTGAGCAATATATCATTTAGTGACAACTTTTTGTAATTTTTTTTTTTTGTCATTATTCAATCACTTGGGACAAAAAAAGATTAATATTCAATGGGCTCAACATGCCTCTCAGCAATTTCCTTGGGGTGTCTACTTTCCAAAATGGGGTCACTTGGGGGGTTTTTGTACTGCCCTGCCATTTTAGCACCTCAAGAAATGACATAGGCAGTCATAAACTAATAGCTGTGTAAATTCCAGAAAATGTACCCTAGCTTATTGACATTTTTTTTACCAAAGACATGTGGCCGAATACATTTTGGCTTAAATGTATGACCAAAATTGAGTTTATTGGATTTTGTTTATAACAAAAAGTAGAAAATATTTTTTTTTTCAAAATTTTCGGTCTTTTTCCGTATATAGCACAAAAAATAAAAACCGCAGAGGTGATCAAATACCATCAAAAGAAAGCTCTATTGGTGGCAAAAAAATGACACAAATTTCGTTTGGGTGCAGCATTGCATGACTGCGCAATTAGTAGTTAAAGCGACGCAGGGCCAAATTGGAAAAAGTCCTCTGGTCTTTAGGCAGCCAAATGGTCCGGGGCTGAAGTGGTTAATAAATCTGCAAAAATGTCAACAATTCTGTGTTTTTCTGTCAATATGGGGTGCTGTGTGTACATTAATGAGGAAACAAAAATGAACATAAATGATTTTAGCAAATGGCTGCAATATAACAACGAGTGAAACATTTAAGGGGGTCTGAATACTTTCCGTCCTCACTGTATATTGCATACATAATTCTTCAAAATTTGCATTACATAACAACTTCAATCTATACATGTGCATGTCTATTATTGGGGCAGAACACCTTACCTTTACCTCTTGAAATATGGTCAAATCACTAAAGGGTCACAGGTGTCTATCTGCATCTAGAGAACCATATGCTAAGGGTGACCATAGGGGGCATTCAAGGACAGACTAAAAAAAGGTAATAAAGTATGTCAAATTTAGTTTAAATATCAAAAATAGAAACAAGTCTCCAAAATAGAATATGAAAAATAAGATAAAAAGGGTCAACTTACAAAAACAGTTCTGCAGTGGACTCAATACCAGGGGATGAATGGTGTCTAAAACCACCAGTTCTTTTTGATAAGACTATCCGAGTAACCAGAAAAAGAAAAGAGAAAAATAAAAAAATAAAGACTATTCAAAAAACGGACAAAACACCCACAATAACAGCAAGTTTAGAATTACATTGACATAGCAAAAGATGCTCGATATGTCCTCTGAGATGGCAGCAGCCTATATCAGAGCAGCAGCATAGGTATATAATAATGGTTTATCAATAGTCAAAGGATTCAAATAATTACCTGGAATTTAGTAACAGCATGTATGTGTCCCTGGGTTCCAGCAGTGTCTAATAGCTAGGACCAGCGGCCTTAAATACCCCCATCCGGCCTAGACCGGATGCGGACGTGCGTACCGTACCGCGCATGCGTGAACCGCGTCACATCCATCCCTCCGTTCGTCGCCGCTGGGTCTTAAGGCTCAACCTCAGGGGCGAGAAACTGTGAAAGAAAGGTACTCTTCCTCCCCTGTGACACTCTTAATGATATCATCCAGAGTGGCCCCAAACGATCGCCTTGAAAAGGCAGATCAGTTAGGGCTTTTTTAGAGGCCTGGTCCACAGCGCAACACTATACGCACCGAAGCACCACCACAGACAGCTTAGAACGCAAGGGAGCTGCGTCCAAAGAGGCGTCGCAGACAAACTGCAGCCCCTGGACCAACTGCTCCACCAATTCAGTGAGGGCAGGAGGAAACTGATCACGGCGCAACAGCTTCGCCCACTCCGTCAGCATTTGAGACACCAGGGCAATGGCTAAGACTGGCCGAAGCGCCGAACCTGCAATAGTGAACATAGTGAGGCTTAGAGACTACGCCTTCCTGTCATCCGGATCTTTAAAAGCTGGAGAGTCTTCAACCGGAATCATGGTGGCTTTGTTCAATCGAGAAACCAAGGGATCCGCCACGGGTGGAGTCGTCCACTTCTTGAGAAGACTCTCCTCAAAGGGATAATGCACAGTGAAGCGCTTTGGGACCGCAAAGGGACGTTCCCATTCTTTATAAACAAACTTGTAAAAATAGGAGGGATAAGAGAACACTTTCACCGTGTGAAAGTGCTTGTGAGTGCCAAAAGGGACTGGCACCTACGCCATAGCCGCATCTGCCATTTTTAAAGTTTCCCGCACAGATGCAATCAGTGCGTCCACCAGCGCCTTCTCGTGCGCAGCCACCAGGGCAGAGGAATCATCCTCACTGTCTGAAAAATCCAGGAGCGCGGCCGCAAACCCCGCAGGGTGGGCCCCGACCACGGCGGCCAAATCAGATTCAGGATCTGACGGAACAGATGAAGCAGGGGAAGGCGGGGGACGGTTCTTGCTAGTCCGCCGCCCAAGAGCCAATTCCACCCGGGACACAAAAGGACTCCAGGACCGCTGTCATTGCGTCAACGGATGGCTGGGACCCGGAGGGACCTGCAGCCTCTGAGAGGGGGTCAGGTGGGGAAACATGTTCCTGAGACTCCATAGGGGAAGAAGGGGCCCCACCACACCAAGAGCAACCAATGCTATGGGACACCCCCCATGTCGGTAGCGGCACCAGATCACCAGGACAGCCCACAGCCTGCTGCAGAGAGAGACCCCACCAGGCTCACCACCCCACCAGCGTAGCACTTGCTGCCTCAGATGTAGTCCCGCACACACGTGGTGTCTGAGGGAGAAGATAACGCACGAGTCAGCACCGGGGTAAAGGAGGAGCTCCCGCATGCTAAAAATGCCATCCTGTGCTACACAGACATGGCGGCCGGCCATAGGAAGCCTGAGCACAGTATCCATCGTATCATGGCCGCCGGCCATAGGAAGTCAGCAGGCACTAGGTAAAAAGATGCCAGCTACGGCAATATGGCCGCTGACCGTGCTCACAAGGCTACCAAGGACCCAGGAGGGATCCCTGCAGCCCACCAAGAAAGCCACCTGAAGAAGAGGGGATCAGGGCACCGGACCGCCGGGGGACCTAGTGCCTTCCCCACCTCCCCTGCTGTGCTTACAGCACCCGGCAGTGCGCACCCCCTGACCACCAGTACTCTACACCATCCCCCAGGATCAACCACGACACCACACTACCCCATATGGAGGGGGGTTCTACCAGGGGACCTTCAGGGACCATCCACCCCAGGGAGAGAGGGTGCAGGGGACAGAGGGGAATCCGCAGGACCAACCGACCCGGGGAGGGGCCCGCGTCAGCCGCAAAACCCCCAAGGGGAGAGGGGGGGACATGTACTCACCATACCAAGAACCGGGCAGGCACCGCTCCAGACAGAACCTCCTCGCCACCAAAGTGGGGGGCTGTGGGCCATGAGGGACGCTGCGACTCGGGCCGAGACCAGGTCGTATGCGACCTCGCGAGACGTTAAACTCGCAAGACCAGCCCCCCGTCCAGTGGGGCTATGTCGCGGTCGACCTAGCGCTTAGCTGCAGTCTGCACGCGCTTGCTGGTCAGACTGGGGAGACCACTGGATCAAATGTCCAGCCTGTCGCCCAGCCCGGCAGTTGATTGTAGGTCTCATCCAGGGAAAAAGAAAGAAAAAGAAAAAAAAAGAAAAAAAAACATTGCCAGGACTAGAGATCCCAGCAGGGAACTAGGTACTTACTGACTAGGCAGAAAAAAAACTGAAGGCCTATAGCAGAGAGGGAGGTGTATACTACCACCTAGGACTGCCCATACGTGTAGCCAAGTCTTATTTCTGCCTAGTGTCCTACTCCTTTGGGGGGCGGTATAACCTATGGTTCTGAATAAGGAAGTGCTGTGTCTGTCAAAGAACAAAAGAGAAATTATACATTTTCAACATTTTTTACAAATAAATATCTGAAAAGTGTAACGTACATTTGTATTCGGTTCCCTTTACGCTGATACCCCAACTAAAATCTAGTGGAACCAATTGCCTTCAGAAATCACCAAATTAGTGTCCAACTGTCTGTAAATTAAAGACTTACGGACCGCCCATGGTCATATGGCTAGCTGCCATAACCTCAGTATTCACTTCTTCAGCGGGTGGTCCGCTTTAAAAAAAAAGTGGTCTCAGCGGCGGATTTTCCACAAGATCACTTATCAGTGGCGGAAGAGGGCCCCTCCCGCCACGCTCCGGTGCCCTCAGCCGCCGGCAGCGGCGGAGGCGATCAGATCCTGTCCCCTGCTTGGCATGGAGGGCGTACCAGGGCATACCATTGCAGGGCGGAAGCAACGTCAAAACGTCACTTCCTCCCATAGCTCTTAAAGGGACATTTTTTTGGGGGGGATTTTTTAAAACATTTTTGTTTATTGCATTTTACTGTAAATATGAGATCCAAAGTTTTTTTGACCCCAGATCTCATGTTTAAGAGGTCCTGCCATGCTTTTTTTCTATTACAAGGGATGTTTACATTCCTTGTAATAGGAATAAAAGTGAAATTTTTTTAAATAACAGTGTAAAAAAAAGGAAAAGAAAGAAAAAAAAAATTTAACGTGCCCCGTCCCGCTGAGCTCACGTGCAGAAGCGAACGCATACATGAATAGGGTCCGCATATGAAAACTGTGTAAAAACCACACATGTGAGGTATCATCATGTTAGTTAGAGCGAGAGCAATAATTCTAGTCCTAGACCTCCTCTAACTCAAAACATGCAACCTGTAGAATTTTTTAAACTTCGCTTATGGAGAATTTTAAGGATAAATTCCATTCCACGAGCGGGAGCAATTTTGAAGCGTGACATGTTGGGTATCAATTTTCTCGGCGTAACATCTTTCACAGTATATAAAAAAAATTGGACTAACTTTACTATTGTCTTATTTTTTAATTCAAAAATGTATATCTTTTTAAAAACAAAAGTGCGCTTGTAGGACCGCTGCACAAATACGGTGACAGAAAGTATTGCAACGACCGCCATTTTATTCTCTAGGGTGTTAGAAAAAAACCATATAATGTTTGGGGGTTCTAACTAATTTTCTAGCTTGATTTTAACTTGTAAACAAGTTTGAAAAATAGGCCTGGTCTTTAAGTGGTTAATCTAAGTATGAATACAGCTGTTCTTTGAAGCCCTCAGAGGACTGTTAGAGAACTTTATTGAACAAACAGCATCATGAAGACCAAGGAACACACATCAGACAAGTCGGGGATAAAGTTGTAGAGAAGTTTAAAGCAGAGTTAGGTTATAAAAAAAATATCTACAGCTTTAAATATCTCACAGAGCACTGTTCAATCCATCATCCGAAAATGGAAAGAGTATGGCACAACTGCAAACCTACCAAGACATGGCTGTCCACTGTACAGGACATCGGGAATGTGTTCTGGATGGCAGGTACATTCCCCCGATATTTGAGAGGTGGCACCTTTAAGGGGGACAGTTTCAGAACTTTTGCGGTACTCACGGGTTCTCACCTATGCAGGGTGAGGTGTCCCGAGTTAAGTTTGGCTAGAGAGGACTGACTTTCAGGACTCTCTAGATTGTTACATTTATATTAGGGACCCAGGATTTCGAAGGTTCAAAGAGATTTTTGGGGGGGCCTTGAAATCCTGACTACCAGGACTTTGGCCCTGGAGGAGTTAAGTCCCAGGTGACGGAGGCTTGAAAGGCAACAGGGAGGGAAATCAGTACCTGTGTCAAGGAAGTGAGTGGAAGAGAGAGACTCACAAGCTGTGCAGCAAGTGGGAGCTCTGAGACACAGACTGATAACTAGGGGTGCGCATCTTCACTGGTCTCACGATTCGATTACGATTATCTGGTCAACGATTCGATTTGATTCCGCGATGCATCACGATTACCGACGAGCAGGAAAGCATAGTGAGACATGCGCACCCGGCTGTGAAGCTGCGAGCTGTCACAGCCGGATGCCCACAGTAGTATTGCCATCGCTGTGGACAGGCAGGGGAGCGAATGAAGGGTTTGGGTGGCCACGTCGCTGGATTGTGGGACAGGTGAGTGTCTTTTTATTAAAAGTCAGAAGATACACTTTTTTTTGTAGCTGCTGACTTTTAACAAACAAACAATTGACTGGAACTCCGCTTTGAATTAAAAATAACCTAATTCCCTTAAAAAGTGCAGTAATCAGGTGCACTGCAGGGTACAGGCATTCACACACACTGCTGCTGGGAGGTCAGGAGGGATTACAATCCACAGATGACAAACATCCCTGTGAAGTTCCCTGTACTGTCTCTGTGCTGACCAGTGGCAGCTGGTGCTCAAAATTTTTTGGGGGGGCGCAAACAAACTGAAAAATACTGAACCTCCCCCGTCAAACCCAGCCCCCTGTGCCCGTCAAACGCAGCCCCCTGTGCCCGTCAAACGCAGCCCCCTGTGCCCGTCAAACGCAGCCACCTGTGCCCATCAAACGCAGCCCCCTGTGCCCGTCAAACGCAGCCCCCTGTGCCTGCCAAACGCAGCCCCCTGTGCCTGCCAAACGCAGCCCCCTGCGCCCGCCAAACGCAGCCCCCTGTGCCTGTCAAACGCAGCCACTTGTGCTCGTCAAACGCAGCCACATGCGCTCGTCAAACGCAGCCCCCTGTGCCCGCCAAACGCAGCCCCCTAAGCCCGCCAAACGCAGCCCCCTGTGCTCGTCAAACGCAGCCACCTGTGCCCGTCAAACGCAGCCACCTGTGCCCGTCAAATGCAGCCACTTGTGCCCGTCAAACGCGCCACTTGTGCCCGTCAAATGCGCCACTTGTGCCCGTCAAACACAGCCACTTGTGCCCATTAAAAGCAGCCATCACTAACCCCCCCCCCCCCCACAATGCACGGGCCAGCACTGGTTCTGACAGTTCCCTGGCATTCCTGTTTGCACCTTCCAGCACACTAGGAGTTAACAGTGGAATGTGCACAAGACAGCCAGGGACCTGTCAGCATGGAGCCAGAGGTGTAAGGTTACTGTTAAAATTACTTTCTTTTAATAAATTCTGTTACAATGGATGATGTGCCCGCTGTACTGTGTATGTGCTTTTTAAATAACGATGTCACTTCATACCAAATTTCACTGTAGTACGATATATCCCGGTCATGTGACTCCCGGCCCGTCCCGCCCCTCTCTCCGCTCACATCTCCTGAGTCCTGACGTCAGCGGAGAATTCTCAGCCCCGCCCGCTGACTATAGCTAACGTCAGCGTAAAATTCTCAGCCCCGCCCGCTGACTATAGCTATCGTATCAGAAGAGAGGCGGGCGGGACTGAGAATTCCCCGCTGACGTCAGGACTCAGGAGAGCGGAGAGGGGCGGGACGGGCCGGGAGTCACATGACCGGGATATATCGTACTACAGGGGAATTCGGTATGAAGTCACATCGTTTTTTTAAAAACACACACAGCGGGGGCACATCAATCTATTGTAACACAGAATTTATTAAAAGAAAGTACTTTTAAAAATACGGTCCGAGTGCTTTCCCGGGAGGGGCGGTGCTAGTCGCCATGACGTCACCCGCAATCAATTTTCTGGTCCCTATGCATCGATGATGCATTGATGCCGTATCGGGGACACCCGAATTGCGATGCATCGATTAATTTCAGCACCCCTACTGATAACCCCCTTTGTGGCCTGCCTTGCACACTTACTTTGGGAGAGCCTAACCACTGTTTTGGTCGAAGACTAGTGGTGAGCTTGCTGTTTAAAGGAGAAGTATGGGAATGCAAAAATAGGTAGTACATGCTACCCTCATACCTGCATTGCATTTCTTTCCTTAGCCCTTTAGTTTTTGCAGAATAGTCTTTTGAAGAGTCCAGAAGCAGCCTCTAATGGTTCTCTCTCAGTTCAAGTTTCCAGGGGGTGGATACACCTCCACAATCCAGCCCCTCCTTCACTCCCTCCCTCTCATGGACATGTGGGTGTGCTTGGTGAAGAGGTGCACACCCAAGCTGCTATCTAGAATGAGCACGCTCTTCACATGCCTCCGTTTCCATGGCAGCATGTCCCCAGCTAAAACCCGGAAGCAGAGACAGCGTGACACAAGCAGTGAAGTGTTCCTCACTTTTCCCTGGCTGTTATCTGCAAGCTCTCCTCTGCGAGACTCCAACACCTTTCCCCTGGGCTTTGATGTTCCTGTGTCCTCTGAATCCCCCCTACCCTCACTCAAAGTCTGTATCAGCGTCTCCTCCAGCCAATGGGGGGAGGGGGGAGAGTCACTGAACACAGGTAAGATTTCAACACATAGCACCATGTAATTTCAGAAGAGGAGACATGGTAACCTGTACCCTGTGTCTGTTCTCGGAAATTAACACAGTGCTATGTGTAGAGAGCATGCCTGTGTACAGTACATATGAGGCGTGCAGAGGACAACTCCCCCACATCTAAAGTGACCCTGGATATTTCCCCAAAGGCTCCTTTATTGTACATACAAATCATCCATCTGTCACTGATCCTATCCCACCTCCCAACACTCCAATGCCAATGATGTCATTCCCATCCCCAGTATTCCCATACAGTCCTGTCATCCCCATCCCATGTACTCCTATACAGCCCCATCAGCCTCATCCCCTGTACTTCTATACATCCCCAATACAGTCCCATCATCCCCATTGCCCTTTACAGTCCCATTATCCCCTGTACTCCTATACAATCCCCTTATCCCCATCCCCTGTACTCCTATATAATCCCATCATCCCCATCCCTTGTACTCCTATACAATACCATCTCCTGTACTCCTATACAATCCCATCACCCCCATCCCCTGTACTCCTATACAATCCCATCATCCCCCATGCCCTGTACTCCTATACAATCCCATCTTCCCCATCCCCCATACTCCTATACAATCCCATCATTCCCCGTACTCCTATACAATCCCATCATCCCCCGTACTCCTATACAATCCCATCATCCCCCGTACTCCTATACAATCCCATCATCCCCCGTACTCCTATACAATCCCATCATCCCCCGTACTCCTATACAATCCCATCATCCCCCGTACTCCTATACAATCTCATCATTCCCCGTACTCCTATACAATCCCATCATTCCCCGTACTCCTATACAATCCCATCATTCCCCGTACTCCTATACAATCCCATCATCCCCCGTACTCCTATACAATCCCATCATCCCCCGTACTCCTATACAATCCCATCATCCCCCGTACTCCTATACAATCCCATCATCCCCCGTACTCCTATACAATCCCATCATTCCCCGTACTCCTATACAATCCCATCATCCCCCGTACTCCTATACAATCCCATCATCCCCCGTACTCCTATACAATCCCATCATCCCCCGTACTCCTATACAATCCCATCATCCCCCGTACTCCTATACAATCCCATCATCCCCCGTACTCCTATACAATCCCATCATCCCCTGTATTCCTATACAATCCTATCATCCCCATCCCCTGTACTCCTATACAATTCCATCATCCCCAATACTCCTATACAATCCCATCATCCCCTTCCCCTGTACAGTCCCATCATCCCCATCCCTCATACCCCTTTACAGTCCCATTATTCCATGTACTCCTATACAATCCCCTTATCCCCATCCTCTGTACTCCTATACAGTCCCATCATCCCCCATCCCCTGTACAGTCCCATCATCCCCTGTAAAGTTCCATCATACCCATCCCCCGTACTCCTATACAATCCCATCATCCCAATCCCCTGTATTCCTATACAGTCCCATTATCCCCATCCCTCGTACTCCTATACAGCCCCATTATCCCCTGTACTCCTATACAATCCCATCATCCCCTGTTCTCCCTTTACAATCCCATCATCCCTGTACTCCTTTACAATCCCATCATCCCCATCCCCTGTACTCCTATACAATCCCATCATCCCCATCCCCTGTACTCCTATACAATCCCATCATCCCCATCCCCTGTACTCCTATACGATCCCATCATCCCCATCCCCTGTACTCCTATACGATCCCATCATCCCCATCTCCTGTACTCCTATACAATCACATCATCCCTATCCCCTGTGCTCCTATACAATCCCATCATCCCCATCCCCTGTGCTCCTATACATCCCTATCTCCTGTACAGTCCCCCCATCCCTCATACCCATTTACAGTCCCATTATTCCATGTACTCCTATACAATCCCCTTATCCCCATCCTCTGTACTCCTATACAGTCCCATCATCCCCCATCCCCTGTACAGTCCCATCATCCCCATCCCCTGTAAAGTTCCATCATCCCCATCCCCTGTAAAGTTCCATCATCCCCATCCCCTGTAAAGTTCCATCATCCCCTGTACTCCTATACAGTCCCATCATCCCCATCCCCTGTACAGTCCTATCATCCCCATCCCTCGTACTCCTATACAGCCCCATTATCCCCTGTACTCCTATACAATCCCATCATCCCCATCCCCTGTACACCTATACAATCCCATCATCCCCACCCCCTGTACTCCTATACAGTCCCATCAGCTCCATCCCCCGAACCCCTTTACAGTCCCATCATCCCCATTAACTTTACAGTCCCATCATCCCATCATCCCCTGTACTCCTATACAATCCCATCATCCCCTGTACTCCTATACAATCCCATCATCCCCTGTACTCCTATACAATCCCATCATCCCCTGTACTCCTATACAATCCCATCATCCCCTGTACTCCTATACAATCCCATCATCCCCTGTACTCCTATACAATCCCATCATCCCCTGTACTCCTATACAATCCCATCATCCCCTGTACTCCTATACAATCCCATCATCCCCATCCCCTGTACTCCTATACGTCCCTATCCCCTGTACAGTCCCATCCCCTGTACTCCTATACAATCCCATCCTCATCCCCTGTACTCCTATACAATCCCATCATCCTCATCCCCTGTACTCCTATACAGTCCCATCATTCCCATCCCCTGTACTCCTATACAGTCCCGTCATCCCCTGTACTCCTATACAGTCCCGTCATTCCCATCCCCTGTACTTCTATACAATTCCGTCATCCCCATCCCATGTACTCCTATACAGTACCGTCATCCCCATCCCCTGTACTCCTATACAGTCCCATCATCCCCATCCCCTGTACTCCTATACAGTACCGTCATCCCCATCCCCTGTACTCCTATACAGTCCCATCATCCCCATCCCCTGTACTCCTATACAGTCCCATCATCCCCATCATCCCCATCCCCTGTACTCCTATACAGTCCCATCATCCCCATCCCCTGTACTCCTATACAGTCCCATCATCCCCATCCCCTGTACTCCTATACAATCCCATCATCCCCATCCCCTGTACTCCTATACAATCCCATCATCCCCATCCCCTGTACTCCTATAGAATACCATCATCCCCATCCCCTGTACTCCTATAGAATACCATCATCCCCATCCCCTGTACTCCTATAGAATACCATCATCCCCATCCCCTGTACTCCTATACAATCCCATCATCCCCATCCCCTGTACTCCTATACAATACCATCATCCCCATCCCCTGTACTCCTATACAATACCATCATCCCCATCCCCTGTACTCCTATACAATCCCATCATTCCCTGTACTCCTATACTTCCCCTGTACAGTCCCATCATCCCCTGTAAAGTTCAATCATCCCCATCCCCCTTTACAGTCCCATTATCCCCTGTACTCCTATACAATCCCAGATCCTATATCATTTAGAAACATATTAAAATGTAAAGGTCCCAACACTGAACCTTACAATGGGGTACCCCACTGATAACCTTAGACCCAAGGTTGGCAACCTCGGCCCTCCAGCTGTGATGAAACTACAAGTCCCATGAGACATTGCAAGACCCTGACAATCACAGGCATGGCTCCTAGAGGCAGAGGCATGATGGGATTTGTCGTTTCACCACAGCTGGAGTGCCGAGGTTGCCTACCCCTGCCTTAGACCATTCAGAGTAACAATCATTAATCACTACTCTCTGAATTAGATTTTTTTTAGCCAGTTTTTTTATCCTTTTACAAACTGATCTTTGTAGACTGTAGACTTTACCTTACACATTAGTCTTGTGTGGGAAACTGTGTCAAACGCTTTTGCAAAATTCAAGTATATTACGTCTGCAGCCACCCCTCTGTCCAAGAGTTTACTTACCTCCACAAAAAGAAATCAGGATAGTTTGGCAACTTCTGTCTTTCATAAATCCATGCTGTCTGTTGCCTAAAATATTTTTTCCAACACGAACTCATGTATGCGGTCTTTTATTAAACTCTCCAGTGTTTTCCCAACTATAGAAGTTAAACTAACAGGTTTATAGTTATTTGGTAAAGACTTTTAATCCCTTTTTAAATATAAGCACATTGGCCCTACGCCAATCCAGTGGTACCATTCCAGTCATTAACAAGTCCCTAAAAGTTTGAAACAATGGCTTTGAAATGACAGAGCTCAATTATTTTAGGATCAGTGGGTGGATGCCATCTGGTCCAGGTGCTTTATCCACATTTATTCGGTCTAAATATTTCTGGACCATATCACATTTGAGCCATTGTTTATTTGGGTCTGTGTCAATACCATCCCCATCATGGACATGAGCTCCCCCATGCTCCTTTGTATACACAGAGCTGAAGAAAGTATTTAATAAATTTGCCTTCTCTTTGTCCCCAGTTACCCACTCTAGATTATTTTGTAAAGGGCCTACATGCTCAGACCTGACCTTTTTACTATTAATATATTTAAGATTTTTTGGGGTTTGTCCTACTAGCTTTTGCAATCTGTTGTTCGTTTTGAATTTTTTTTTCCTTTTATCACATTCTGTTATATTCTTTGTAACATTTAAATGATGATAGTGTTCCTTCATTTTTACATTTTTTAAAAGCTCTTTTCTTATTATTTATAGCTTTTTTTTAACTTTGGCTGTGAGCCACATAGGTTTTATTTTTAGCCTTTTAAACTTATTGCCCATGGATATATTCTTTGCAGTGAGTTTGCATACAGTCTTTTTAAAGAATTACCATTTTTGTTCATCGATACCAATATTTCCTTCCAGTCTAAGATTTCGAGAGCAGCCCTCATCTTTGGTAGATTTGCTCTCTTAAAGTTAAGTGTGTTTATCTTTCCCGCGTGTTTGTTGCTTACAGCTAACGTTAAATTAAATCATGTTATGGTCACTGCTACCCAGATGTTCTTTTATATGAATATTGGTAATAAGTTATGCATGGTTTGAGATTACCGGGTCCAGCAGAGCATCATTCCTAGTTGGGGTCTCAAATTCGACCATAAAATTGTCTTGGTTTATAAATTTTTGCCCTTTAACTGTCCCAGCAGTGCCATTACTCTAGTCGATTTCCAGGTACTTAAAATCCTCCATTATCACTGTCCCAGCCCTTTCTACATGTGCAAGGAGCTCTGTTCTCCACCTTCTCATTAACACTAGGATGTCTATAACAAATTCCAATGATAACCTTTGTAGTACGCACACCCATGTACAGTTCCAACCATAATGCTTCAGACTCATCACACTCTCCATCAACTAGGTCCTCTTTCACACTCGCTTTGAGATCACTTCTCACATAGAGACAGATACCACCACCCCTCCGTTTTACTCTGCCTTTCCGAAAGAGAGCATAGCCAGGAATATCATTAGCCCAGTCATGTTAAGAATGAAGCCAAGATTCAGCAATACCAATTAAATCATAGTTCTCCTCGTGCACCAGATCTTCCAACTCACTTATTTGCTTGGTAGGCTTCTGGCATTGGTGAACACTAATTCATTGTCACATTTTGCACACATATGTTGCATATTTTTTGTTTTAGTGGAAATAGTACCCATTTCCAATGAATGTTTGCAACACGGGAACCTTCATATCATCTGCCATAACCCTCCCCATCTTTTCCCCATTCCACCAACCAATAGGGGCTGACCCCTATCTGACCTATTATAATCTTATTCACCCTCCCCCCTCAATCCTAGTTTAAATACGCCTCCAGCCTTCATCTTAATGGATATGCATTTGGCGGCCTCTTCTTCAAACCAAGCCAAAGTTTATTAGTCTAGTTGGTCACAGGTCTGCATGTGTATAGCTTCTACTATTACTTTACAGTCTTTGTTGTGATCTCAGAGAATGAATTGCTTCACAGAACAAGCAGCTAGAGAGGTCAGTTAAGGCTTTTTTTAAAAACCTATTTTCCTGCTTGTTATAAAAAGGGCTTTTTTCAGCCGAAATGTAGCACTCACCCAGGGTTGCCAACCGTCCTTATTTTGATTGACAGTTTGTAAAAAAAAAAAAAAACCACCTGATTTCTCCTGTTTGTAAATGTCCAAGGACAGGAGAACTGTCCATGAAAATACAGTGCAGTGGGTGGAATATCCTGTGTTTTTACTCTAACATAGGTTCCACCAACCACCACTCCCAGCATTCAGAGAAAACAAATTCCTCCTCCAGACCTGCTCTGTCCCACCTTCCACCTCGTTCTGTAGCTGCTACGCTGAGAAGGAAAGGACCCTGTTGTAAGGGGGTAGGGGACTCTGATTGAATGTGGGTGGGGGGAACTCTGGGTACCCTGATTAAATGCAAGGGTGGGACTCTGGGGACCATAATTCAATGGGGGTGAGGGGGAGCTCTGGGTGACCCTAGTGTAAGGAGGGGAGGACTCTGGGGATCTTGCTGTAATGCGAGGAGACTCTGGGGACCCTGATTTAAAATTTCTAAGGACCCTGGTGTAATAGGGAATCGTTGAGGACTCTGATGCAAGGGGGAGGGATCTGTGGGAATTAGTGTAAGGCTGACGCAGGTCAGCCTGTGTTTGTAGGAGTCGGGCTGCATAAAGCCTGCCCTCCTTCCCTGTCGACGGTGGCTCACGTATGAGCATAATTTCAGGGCGACTATTTCCTGACATCACTTCCGTTTTTTTGGGGAGATTGTGCGGTCGCTTCCACACCTCTCATCTCTCGTGTAGGGCAGCGGTGTCCTCACTGTTCAGTTGGAGGCTTCATTACTTGATGGGGCAGGTAAGGGGGGATGTTCTTCCCTCAGGTCCTTGGTTAGGGCATTTGCTTTCATGGAGGATATTACTGCCACACGTTCCACGGCACTACCCATGCTTTCATGTCATTGCTCTACTATAGTTTCCTGCTACATACTGGCACACCATTTATGTAATTTCTACTGCGGTTACTGTTTCACCATCAGTGTCATTACTACTGCTATTAAGTCACTACCAAATTTCCGATACCATCATACTTTGGGCTCATGGGCTGGACACTGTTTTCATCACTATCACAGGTACTGCTGCCATGATAAACTTGAAGGATTTTTTTTTGCTTGCACAGCACACTTTGGTTAAGGCACTGCTGGTTCCACTCAGGTATCACTTGTTTCCCTGGGGTGTCAGCAGGTGCACCCAGTTACAAGGGCTTAAAGGGGGGGTTGGGCGGGCTGTTTCGGGTGGGTTACTTTGTTGGGGAGTGTTTGTCTTAGAGCAAATGCCAGTCAGCTCGGCCTGGGCTGTACAGGCACGGGGTGGGGGGGGGGGGGCTCTGCTGCAGGGGGGTTTACATATTTTAGGGGGTATGTTTTTTTCATTTCAGGGGAGAAGTTTCTCACATTTTTAAATTGGTTCAGGTCCCACTTAGACACCAAGTCTCACTCCTCCTGCTGCTGTCACGGTTTTGTGATTTCAGTATGATTACATTCCAGGATACGGCCAGCGGGGCACCCCATTTTCCAGGGCAAGGGGTCCTATGAGCATGCATGTCCTCACGGCATATATAGTGTAGAAGAATCATGGTCCTAGATTAGTCACATACATGTACGTATTCATACTGAGTGGGAGTTTTGTATGCTTATGTCCCTTTTCCAGAGTTGGTTTTCTACACAACAGGACTCAAGTGTTATTTTGCAGTTTCAGCCTTTTTTCACATATGTATCGTTTGTTTTCCTCTCAACGGATTTTCAGGGGTGGTTATTTTCATTTCTCAAAGAGAAAGGGGGGACACCAGGAGGGGAAAAAGGGAATGCTGCTCACCCCTATTGATCAGAACAAAAAGGAAAAAGGTTTCCCCAAATGGGGTTTTTAGGCAGCAAAATTGGAATATTAAACCAATGTATGTAAAAAAGATATATTTTATTATACAAAAGTTGCTTCAACACACCGGTTAAAAAATGAGCTCCAATACAGAGTGTTTAACAAGTCTCGTGACACTAAACACATATAAAGCAAACATGTTTTCATAGCAACATTGTATGTATATTAACAGTATCAGAAAAATGGTACTGACGCGTTTCGACCTATATATTCCAGGTCTTCTTCAAAGGTCAATCTGCTAGAAATATACAACAAAGGTACATATATCAAAATTTGATTGCATGAATTTCAAAGAAGGTATACCATAAGTTAGCATGACATAATTACCCAATGATGCGTGTCCTAAGACGAGAAGCTTTCTATAAGGAGGTGGATTAGGTGTACACATAGACCTACGGTATCTTTTAATTAAACAAATATTTTTTAGACTCAATGTTGGAGTGCATACAATGCATGTGATTCCAAATTGTGTTTCCTTCCTGGATTGTTGCTGCAGGTGTCTTCTTCCTCCTGACCGGCCGTGGGGTCCGGGCCTACAGATGGGGGGCGCTCTATAGTGTGACCTCTCGTAAGCCACATCTTTGGGATCTTGCCCTAGGATTGGAGGCTGCTGCAGTGATGTCATAGGACCTCTGGGGGAAAGTGAGCAGGCAATTTTTTGATTTTAGGGGGACCTCCTTATAGAAAGCTTCTCGTCTTAGGACACGCATCATTGGGTAATTATGTCATGCTAACTTATGGTATACCTTCTTTGAAATTCATGCAATCAAATTTTGATATATGTACCTTTGTTGTATATTTCTAGCAGATTGACCTTTGAAGAAGACCTGGAATATATAGGTCGAAACGCGTCAGTTCCATTTTTCTGATACTGTTAATATACATACAATGTTGCTATGAAAACATGTTTGCTTTATATGTGTTAAGTGTCACGAGACTTGTTAAACACTCTGTATTGGAGCTCATTTTTTAACCGGTGTGTTGAAGCAACTTTTGTATAATAAAATATATCTTTTTTACATACATTGGTTTAATATTCCAATTTTGCTGCCTAAAAACCCCATTTGGGGAAACCTTTTTGTTCATTTTCATTTCTCAAACCTGACTCATTGGTACATAAGCGTGGTAGCTTTGTGTTTTGTTTTCTTTCCATAGTGGTGTTAACTACGGTTCAACATATCCTCAGTTATTTTGTTTTGTTTTCTTCCCGAATCAGTTCATTCCAGGTTGGCTTCTTTTTTTTACCATTTCACGGTACATGTCGTTTCTTACACCTTGGGTCTCACGGCCATACACCACTGTAGTATTACCCATCACGTCTATGGGTGTCAAACAGATTGAGATGATCGTTTTTAATTGGCTTGTACAGTGGCAAGTCTCCTCATGCGTTCTACGCTGCTTACGTTTAGATTTTCTCACGCAGACACATTTCACTACTTATGTCATTTGGGCTGAGCACATTCAGGCTCCTCGGGCTTGAGTTTACGTTTGGGGGATCTACTAGGTTTCAGGGGTGCCACGAGGCGGACTTGTTAGTTTCTACACATACTTCCGGGCATTTGGTTCTCACGTTAATTTCTGTTGTCACATTCTTGTTAGCGTCACATTATCACGATTAGATCATGGCGTTACCACTGCAGCACTATCTATCAAGTTTATAGGTACGTACAGATTGAGATGGTCGTTTCTATTTAGCTTGTACGGTGGCAAGTCTCCTCATCTGTTCTCACATGACTCATGCTAAGATAATTTCTCTACTCACATTGGTAGCTTGACATGCATGGTGCCCGGTTTTGGTCTTAGACCAGCTCGTGAGGGCAACAGCGGACAGGACTAGGGATAGTCCACTATTGCCTTTCCCTAGTGCTCCCCTCTCTACAGCTCAGTTCATGCATCATTGCCACACCCTACTGTCCAATTTGGGTTTGGACCCCAAAGCATATTCGGACCATTCTTTCAGAATTGGGGCAGCTTCCGCAGGTTCTTGCCAAGGGGTCCCTGTTCATGTGATCAAAAAATTAGGTAGATGGAAGTCATCTTGCTTAAATGTTACATTTCAGTTTTTGCAATAAATCCGTGTCTTCTTTCTTTCCTAAAACAATCCATAAGGAGACTCTGAGTACAAGTGTAAGGCTGACCACAGGTCAGCCTGTGTTTGTAGGAGGAGTTGGGCTGCATAAAGCCTGCCCTCTGTCCCTCCTTTCCTGTCGATGGTGGCTAACGCATCCCACCCACCCATTCTCTTTCTTTCTTTTACTTTACATTTTAATTTTATACTTGGGTATGACCCCCTTTGAGCATACTGACCACGTGACCATGGCACACCCCCCAGGTCAATTTTCCGTGTCTTCTTCCCTTCCTAAAACAATCCATAAGGAGACTCCAAGTACAAATGAAATTAAGATCTACAAGGGAAAAAAAAACATGCAGCAAGTGCATTTCCACTGATGTGTAGGTAAAGGTGGTGTTTGTATGAAAAAATTAACTTCATGAATACCCAAGTGGAGAATACACTGCTCTTTGGGAAGATTCGTCACTTACCTATTATAGCATTTCACACTAAGGCCTCAAGGAACACAGGGCTTAATAAAAGTGCCTTTGTTAGCCTGTGTGTCCATGCAAACCTAGGAGTTTACAGGCTGGCAAAAAAAACACACATCACCAGCGTGTTCAGAAGAGGAGCTTTTTGGCAGGTGAAAATGTGTGCAAATGCAATTCGCGCTTGGGTGTCCATTCATTACACTTGCCAGAATAAATATTCTGGCCAATGTAAACCATACTATAAATGCTTGGCGTACCTAAACGCATATGTAATATGCAGCTTTTGGGACTTTAAGCTGCTTTTTTCTGCCAGGAGTAAAAGGCGTTATGCACATTGTTTTTTTTTCAATTTAAGTTAATTTTACTTAGCAGCTGATATAATAGAGTATGTTTTTAAAGATTTCTGTACATGCATTTTTATATATGATTCTTTGGGATTTTATTAAAGTGGTTGTAAACCTCAGTCATGAAATCTGAACAAAGCACATACTGTATAATTGTAGTGTTTCCATCTCCAAAGCTCAAGTGTCATTTCTCTTTGGTGCTTCATTCCTCTGTTATCAGCAAACACAAGGGATACATTTGTGATGGGGGAGGGAGCTCAGCACATAGCTTGTCTATTCAGAACACAGCTCTATATCCTTCCTTTGTTCCTGTGCAGTGTGTGGAGGGGGTGTCCCTTTACTCCAATCAGCTCACACACCAACTGCAGCTCTCCACCCACTCCTCCTTGGAAAAGAAGACTTCAGATAAATAGGTAAAACCTATGTAGGAGGATTTGTTTTATCTCTGTGTATCACCTGAAGCTATTCACTTCACTGAGTACATGAGAGAATATACAACCATTTTAATGTTACAGTGGAGTGCAAAATTAGGAAAGGTGGAGAAAGAGTATGGTTATACCTCTAATATGTTTGGTATTATGTCCTTCTCACATAGTTTCAAGAACTTATCTTTGTCAAAGTTTGGATCAACCTTCAGAATTTCTGTCAGTACCTCTGACATTTCTGTCTTGGAAAACATTCCACCTGGAAAAAAGACAGACTAAGAATTAAAAGGACTAAGGAAAGTGTGCAATATTATCCGTTTTGTATATTTATAACTTCCATGCACTTTTTAGAAAAGATTCTTCAAAACTGGGGTTCAACATATTACTACTGACAAAAAATGACTATAACCTAACAGTGCTTACCTCTCATTGGGTACAGTTTCTGCACCATTGCGAGTGTCAAAAACCTAATCCTAAGCTATACAATATCAACATTCTTATACAGTATAAAAAAAAAAAAAAGATTTTTACAGAGAGCAAAAAATAATATTTTTTCTTCCAGCATTATTTGGGAGTGACAGCAGACCTCTGTAGTCCCTAAAAAAGAAGACACTGTAAGATCTTGTACTTAGAACTGCCATCAGCTGACAGTTGAACTTTTTAAACACGTGACCTAAGGAGCATATAGCAGCCTTGTACACCTGGGAGACAAAATGTGAATGCTAAAAGGCATCTATTGCTCTGGTAGAGTAAAAGGTGGCAGGCAACAGGGGCTCCTATACCCTAATAGAATATATCTGGGCTATAACCCAAAGAGAACCCTATGTAATAACAATGAGTCATTTTACAAAAGGGAGCAGTGGAAGACAAGTAGATCCTGTCCTCCTTCACCATGTTCAAGTAATGAAGGTCAAACTCCTTAGGATTAGAAGAGGGAAGACCAATACTACCTAAAGGTAAATAAAGGTTTAAGATCGCCATGTCTTTGTAAAGAATGAGAAAAAGCAGCTTACAGGATATAATCACCAGCTACAACACTTCAAAGTGAAGTAATGTTAGTAAAAAAACCAAAAAAAAAAACCTTTTGTGATATACTGTAGCCATAAAAGGCACTTCATCTAATCGTAAAGGCTTTAACCACCTCAATACAGTGCACTTACACCACCTTCCTGCCCAGACCAATTTTCAGCTTTGTCATGGTTATGCAATAGAGTTTTGTCTGTCAGCTTACCTGTCTCCATGTGCTCATCTCTAAAGACCAGCTGACTCTCACCTGACTGGTTTTATAACCTCTCCTCTAAGCATGGCCCCACCTCAGGCCCTATCAGGGAACCCTATATTAACCTGTGCACTGCAAGCCAGCAGTGCTAATCAACCATTGTGTGTTAGCTTTCGTGTGTACTTGCTGTGTTTCCTGCGTCTGATTCCAGTTACCAAATTTGGCCTGATCTCAACTATTCCTGTCTGCTCGTGACCCTGATCTTTGGTGTGTCCCCAACTATCCCTGTTTGCCTGTGACCCTGAACCTTGGTGTGAACTCTGTTGTCCTTGTCTGCTTGTGGCCCCGACCTTGGCTTATTCCCTTACTATCCCTATCCTCCTGTTTCCTACTGTGGGTGTGAGCTGGGGGACCCTGGGGGTCGCGACCTGGAGCCAGTTGCAGCCCAGTCCATCCTCACCACTAGAGGCTCTGGTGAACACCTGCTGGCTCTTAGACTCCGCGCCCCAGGGAATCTTATGCTCTAACCCTGGTGGCATCCGTGCTGGTGTTCCAGCAGCCCTGCCTTCCTTACCACCCTGACTCCCATCCGCAGCAGTCAGCCGTAGGGTCCACTACCTTGCGGTGCACTCCTGATCCCTACGGTGTGCATCTGTCACCTAGCTTCAAGGTGACCTGACAAGCTTTCAGCGCTCTCACACTTTGAATGACAATTACTCAGTCATGCAACACTGTACCCATATGAAATTTGCGTCCTTTTTTTCACACAAATAAAGCTTTCTTTTGGTGGTATTTAATCACTAGTGGGTATTTTATTTTTTGTGCTATAAAAAGTCTGTAAATTTTGTGAAAAAAAATGCCTTTTTCTTTGTTTCAGCCATAAAATTTTGCAAATTAGTAATTTTTCTTCATAAGTTTTGGCCAAAATTTATACTGCTACATATCTTCAGTAAAAATAACTCAAATAATTGTAAATTATTTGGTCTTTGTGAAAGTTAGAGAGTCTACAAACTATGGTGTCAATCACTGAAAATTGATCACATCTGATCACACCTGATGTACTGAAGGCCTATCTCATTTTTTGAGACACTAACAAGTCAGGAAAGTACAAATACCCCCCAAATGACCCCTTTTTAGAAAGAAGACATTCCAAGGTATTAAGTAGCATGGTGAGTTTTTTTAAGTTGTAATTTTTTCCAACAATTCTTTGCAAAATTAAGATTTTTTTTTCTTACAAAATTGTCATATTAACAGGTTATTTCTCTCACAGAGCATATGCATACATCAAATTACACCCCAAAATACATTCTGCTACTCTTCCCGATTATGGCGATACCACATGTGTGAGACTTTTACACAGCCTGGCCACATACAAAGGCCCAACATTGAAGTAGCATCTTCAGGCGTTCTACGAGCATAAAAGACACATCTCATTTCTCAACCACCTATTACACTTTTGAAGGCCCTGGAACACCAGGACAATGAAATTGCCCACAAAATGACCCCATTTTGGAAAGCAAACACCCCAACTTATAATCTATGAGGCATAATGAGTCTTTTGAACGGTTCATTTTTTCCCAGAAGTTTTTGAAAAATGTGGAAAAAAAAATGAAAACGCATTTTTTTTTTTTTTTTACACAAAGTTGACCATTTATCAGATATTTCCAACACATAGCATGTACATAGCAAAGATTAAAAAGTAGGTGCTGCGCTAACCTAATAGGGTGAGAGGATGTGATAGCCTATGGCAGTGTAAAATCAATGTAATGGAGCTGTAGGACAAAGCGGCAGTTGTGGGAACGATCATCAATTCCCGACTCGACTACGCAAATTCCCTCTACGTAGGTCTACCCCAATATCAGCTTGCGCGCTTGCAACTCATTCAAAATACGGCGGCAAGACTGTTAACAGGAAAAAAGCCCTGGGAATCCATCTCCCCATCCCTAAAAAGCCTACATTGGCTAACTGTGAAGAATCGGATCATATTCAAGACCCTCTGCCTCACCCATAAATGCATACAAGGAAACGCTCCGCAATATCTCCGGGAAAAAATAAAACACTACACACCGAATCGCAGTCTTCGATCAGCTAACCAAAACCTCCTCCTCATTCCCAAATACCGCTACAAAGCAAAGGGAGAACGTAGATTTGCAGTCCAAGGACCTCGACTATGGAATGCTCTCCCAACCAACCTCCGCATGGAAGAAAACCACCAGGCCTTCAGGAAAAAACTAAAGACCTTCCTTTTCTAGAAGCTGGCTACAGAGAATACATCTAGCGCCTTGAGGCGATTCAGTTTGCAATTGCAGCGCTTTACAAATCATTCATTCATTCATTCATTCATTCATGTAAATAATAGTAAAATCTCACACGCCGTGTCTAGTTGAAAAAGTGCAAAAAGTATATAATGAATAAATCACTAACCCATACTGTAATCATAGACATGTGCAAAATGCAGCAACACTATGCATGCAGGGAACAGGCAGAAATAAATAACCCTCATACACGCATAATGTTGTTGCAACATGTGCAAAGCTGAACCTAAAGTGCTAATGTGCAACCCACAAGTACATATAGCCTTATATATATTCATAAATATGTGCAAACAAACAACATCATTGCAAGGACCATACAAAAATTCCTCATGCATATATAATGCTAAAATGACGTGTGTGATGTTAAATATATAGTGCAAATGGGCAAAACGTGCAAACCAAAAAAGTATATATATTATAAATTGTGCAAACAACACAAAGTGCAAATTGATGTGTGGCATATATCTATAGATCACATCGCAAACGATATCGCCACAATGAGATAAAGTTCAAAAATTGTCTTAAACACACCAAACGTGTGTGCCAGTAAAAACACAAAGGTAAAACATTCGGTGATATTACTCCTTTAAAAAGTCCAATGTGCAAAAAGCAACCAGTGGGGTGCCGAAAGAGAGAGGGTGTATGTCCTCTTCGTGCATTAAACACACACAAGTGAGTAATGGCCCCTTACCTTGCGGTAATGGGAAAAAACGCATAGAATGCAAATACTGGAGGAGGTGGCCTCTCTTTGGGGTCCCTGGACCGGAGCCGGTGGTCCCTGTGCTTTAATCCCTCAGTACCAGCAGAGCAAACACATGAAAGAACAGAGGGGTACCAGATAGTGTAGTAATTCAAGCAAAGCGGTATTTTATTGAAAGTTTAAAAGGCATGTACTCACATGAAGTAAATGCACATCACATCTATCTCCTACGAGCGGCGAGCTCGTCAATCCCAGTTTGTATCAGTGCCTATCCTGTCCCTACGTGTGACGTCACCCAATCACGTGACTTCATCAGGGGATACGGTTTCAACATACTCAACACCAGAGAAACTAGTAAGAGTCTATTCGCAACAGACACACGAGCCGCCTGCACAGAATACCATCAAGAGAGGATACCCAGACCCAAGAGAGGGGAATGAAGGTATGACACCTAGAATGACACCAAGACAACAAACCCAGGATGAGAGATATGTGAATTATGAAACATATACTCCCCACCAAGCAACTAGAAGACCCCAGTATAACGATCGGACACCACAACAAGGGGGAAAGAAACCATTCTATTGGAAGAACAATAGGAGAGCTCAGAATGGGAATAATTGGTACAAACCCCCTTACGATCAGAGAGATTGCAGAGGACCACCACAAGAATATAGGGAACAAAGAAGGCCACCCTATGAGTATAGAGATAACAGAAGACAACCATATGACCATTATGGTCCATGAGGTAGTAGTCCCGCTCAAGAATACGGACATGGAGAAAGGAGAGGGCCACAACAAAGAGAGTATCGGCAACATGAACGAAGCCCAATACCTATCTACAATTATTATGCTCCACTCACGGATCGAGATGAGAACAACTGCGATAGACAATATCCGAAAAACCACGGTGGTTTTGACCATAACAGGCCTTTTTTAGACAGAGGCGGGGAGAATTACCCACCGAGGGGTACAGAAGAGACAAGAAGCTCCAGAAGAAGTCAAGAAAGAAAAGAGGAAAACGATCCGGGAAGAGAGAACAAAAGAAAAAGAGAGTGAAAGGGGAAGGCATCTTTAATCTAAGCGGTCAATTACTTACACATGAGGAAATAGGGGTCTTAGATAAAGGGCTGAAGTATGCACCGACTAAGAACTTAGACAAATTCCAGACATATGTAGGTATTCAGAAATTCATGAGGAAACTCAACATCAAGAAATATATTCTAGGAAACCCCTCGAAACAAAGATATGAGGATGGAGATAATGATGGAATTCTGCATAGTACACTAAGGAACAAATCGGTTTTTAATCCACCCGTGAGAGACAATAAATATATTGAGGTTTTTAGGAAAATGGTTTTAGAGGATATTAAAGATTTAAGAATAAAAAAGAAAGAAGAACCAAGTTACATCAAAAGTGGTATTCGTAAATTGACTAAACGTAAGGACTTGGTCATTAGACCAGCAGATAAGGGAGGGGGTATTGTTATCTTATCAAAAGAACAGTATCGTGACAGCATGATGAACATGCTGAGAGATGCAACCACCTATAATAAATTTTTAAGTAATCCTATGTTTAAATGTAGAAGAGCACTTGAAAAGGTAGTACACCTAGGTACTAGTAAAGAGAAATATTTTAAACAGTAAAGAAGCCAGATTTTTAATACCGGACTCCTGCCGGACTCCTATTATATATTCATTACCGAAAATACACAAGAACAAAACAGATCTACCACCAAGACCGATAGTGAATGGAATTGATTCACTGACTTCCAGAATAGGTGAATACATAGATTTTTTCCTGCAACCAACTGTTCAGAGTACAGAAGCGTATCTAAGGGACACTAAGCAAATGCTACAGATTTTGGAAGATGTCCCTAAAGAAGAAGGCCCTTGGATTATGGCGACCGCAGACGTGTCATCCTTATATACAATAATACTCCACCATCAAGCGTGTGAAGCGGCAAAATGGGGCCTGAGGTAATTTACTACACTCCCATGCACACAAAGAAAATTTATAATAAAATGTCTAGATTTCTGTCTTAAGAATAATTAGTAACTATTACCATCAACAGACAGGGGTAGCAATGGGAGCAAAATTTGCCCCGAGTGTAGCAGGTCTATTCATGGCCCAGTGGGAGGAAGAATATGTTTTCAACAACAGACCTAATGAATTGGTAGCTTACAAAAGATACATCGATGATGTCTTCATATTATGGAAAGGAGACTCTGACCAGCTGACCTGCTTTTTAGAAAGACTAAATGTCAATGACAGGAATAGTAAATTATTTGGGAAATGAGTGAAAAAATGTAACATTCCTTGATTTGGACATCATACAAGAGGATTCCAAACTATGGTCACAAACGCACTTTAAAAACGTGGATAGGAACAGTTATTTGCCAATAGAAAGCTGTCACCACAGAAACTGGCTCTTCAACGTACCCAAGGGACACATTATGAGGGTAAGACGCAACTGCACCCACCTGAAGACCTTTTTAGATCAAGCAGAAAAAATAGGACACAGATTTGTTAGGAAGGGCTATGACCAGAAGTTCATTAGGAAGAAGATAACAGAGGTGACAGAAATGAACTGCAATGAGTTAATTAAAGACAAAGCCAAGAAGGAGATATCACCGGCAGGAGCCCCAATAATTATGGATTTTAATGCACAGTATAAGAAAGTAGAAAAAATAGTTAAAAAACACTGGCACATTCTTCTGGCGGACAGAGATTTATACGATGCCCTACCCATCAAACCGAGATTTATATACAAGAGAGCACCAACTATCCGGGATAAAGTAGTAAAGAGTATAATTGACCCACCGAAGAAAGCATCCTCCTTTTTTACTGGAAAAGGTTTTTTCCCTTGCAAAAGATGCTTTGCATGCCTGAGAACGAAACGTCCAAACGAGAAAAAATTCCATTTTACGTCTACCAGCACAGGAGAGTCGTATGAGGTCAGCGACTTAATTTGCTGCAAAACCCGAAGGAGCCGTTTATGCCCTAGAGTGCAGTTGCGGCCTTCAATACATAGGCCGCACAAAAAGACCCCTCAAAGTGCGAATCAAAGAGCACGTGCAAAATATTCTAAATGGGTATGACAAGCATAGTGTGTCCAAACATTTTTTGTTGCATCATAACAAGGACCCCACCCAGCTAAGATTCTGGGGAATAGAACCATATGTTAGACACTGGCGGGGGGGCCACAAGGTAAGGACCCTCAGCCAGCTTGAATCCAAATGGATATATACATTAGACACTTTCTCACCTAGAGGCCTCAATATCGAATTTGATCTTAACTGTTTCCTTAGTGATTTTTAACTCCTACAATATGCCGACGGGTTTCCCCCTATGTACTTTCATTCATTTTAGGCTTATTGATCTCTCTATATACATATGACTTTAACCCCCCTTCTCCCGCCCCCCCCCGGTTTTACCATTGTGAGTATATTTCTTTAGGGTTTTTAACATGCTTTTTTAAGATTTTAGGATATGCGTGCATCGGCTTAGATGTGGACGCACACCATGATAATATATTTTACTTTCTTTTGATTATGTCACATTTTATTGCAATATTTTAAAATATTTTTATGTATGGCATTATATATTTTTTCATGTATGGACTGAGATATTTATGGCAGTGTTGGAGCCTATTCCGTCCCATACACACTGACAGGGTCCCTGTAATATATAAATATATATTTTTCCCCGTTGAGGCTGTCCCATTAGGGATACATTTATATTATATAGCTTTATCTCAATATATGTGAGCCAGCTTTAAATATTCTGCACCGCCCCTACAGAGTGCCATGCTGAGCCACTAGCTGAAGTTCCCCTCCACATGCTATTTTATATAGATATTCTTCTGGTATTTATATTTATCTGCGGCCATACGTAGTAAACATCTTGCTACTGATGTCTATGGTTATGTCAGTATGCTTTCTAACCAAGAAAATGGCCGCGCACATGATCTGTTAAGATATGGCCGCTATAACATTACACTGGTAGCACAAGAAAATGGCCGCCCATTCACTACAATGTAAAAGACTATTTAAAGACATGAATGTGCCTCCCCTAGTATCCCCTGATGAAGTCACGTGATTGGGTGACGTCACGTGTAGGGACGGCATAGGCACTGATACAGACTGGGATTGACAAGTTGCCGCTCGTAGGAGATAGATGTGATGTGCATTTACTTCATGTGAGTACATGCCTTTTAAACTTTCAACAAAATACCGCTTTGCTTGAATTACTACACTATCTGGTACCCCTCTGTTCTTTCATGCGTTTGCTCTGCTGGTACTGAGGGATTAAAGCACAGGGACCACCGCCTCTGGTCCAGGGACCCCAAAGAGAGACCACCTCCTCCAGTATTTGCTTTCTATGCGGTTTTTCCCATTACCGCAAGGTAAGGGGCCATTACTCACTTGTGTGTGTTTAATGCAAGAAGAGGACATACACCCTCTCTCTTTCGGCACCCCATTGATTGCTTTTTGCACATTGGACTTTTTAAAGGAGTAATATTACCGAATGTTTTACACTGGCACACACGTTTGGGTGTGTTTAAGACAATTTTTGAACTTTATCTCATTGTGGCGATATCGTTTGCGATGTGATCTATAGATATATGCCTCACATCAATTTGCACTTTGTGTTGTTTGCACAATTTATAATATATATACTTTTTTGGTTTGCACGTTTTGCCCATTTGCACTATAGATTTAACATCACACACGTCATTTTATCATTATATATGCATGAGGAATTTTTGTATGGTCCTTGCAATGATGTTGTTGTTTGTACATATTTATGATATATTATATGATATATTTATATATATAAGACTCTATATGTACTTGTGGGTTGCACATTGGCACATTAGCACTTTAGGTTCAGCTTTGCACATGTTGCAATAACATTATGCGTGTATGAGGATTATTTATTTCTGCCTGTTCCCTGCATGCATAGTGTTGCCGCATTTTGCACATGTCTATGATTACAGTACGGGTTAGTGATTTATTCAATATATACTTTTTGCACTTTTTCAACTAGACACGGCGTGTGAGATTTTACGATTATTTATTTACATATGATCCTACAGCTCCATTACATTGATTTTACACTGCCATAGGCTATCACATCCTCTCACCCTATCAGGTTAGCGCAGCACCTACTTTTTATGCTTTGTACCGCCCATGGGCCTTGTTTGATCCCATTCGGTGTCTGCAGCTGTCCACGTGTACACCTTTTTTCCAAGGTAGCGCAGGAATAACTCACATTTTGATTACATAGAAAAGATGACACCCTAAAATACAGTCTGCTACACCTCCTGAGTATGGTGATACCACATGTATGAGCCTTTTACACAGCCTGGCCACATACAGAGGCCCAACATCCAAGTAGCACCATCAGGCATTCTAGGAGCATAAATGACATATACAATTTCCTGGCAACCTATTATTTTTGAAGGCCCTTCATATTTCTAACACATAGAATGTACATACCAGGAATTACAATCCAAAATAAATTCTATTGCGGAAAGGGTAAAAAAAAAAGCATTACCTGTGCTTTTAGTAGTATCCACAGGAGGAGAGCACTGGTCCAGGCAGCAGCCAGGGATGTGCTTAGCGACAGCAATAGTAATTATCCAGGCAGCAGGCAGGAATATTGTCTATAGTCAGCACAAGGATATTGTCAGCACAGACCAGTCCATAGAAATTGTCCAGGCAGAGACAGCGAGCACAGCCATAATATTGGTCCTAGCACACTGTTACCTGCAGACACTCATTGTACCACTCTCCAGCCCTTCATAAACATACTGCCTCTTGCTACAGCTAATTATTTGATTGGTCCAGGTAGCGGTGTGGTCCGTTCATGCGGCAGGCAGAGGCATGATGGCAGCAAGTCAGCAGTAGGCTGAGGGCCGCAATCAGGTAAGACCTGTGCACAGGGGCACAAGGGTAGAGGCTTCGACCCACCCAAATCTCTATTAAGACGCCAGACCCTAATCCGGAAATTCCGAAACCCAGAGAAAACAAAAAAAAAATTGTTTTCTCCATCCGGAAAAACAATTCTGGAGCCTCTCACATATGTGAGACCCCTGTGTACTACAGTAACAGGGCAATAGATCAGTCCAAGCGGTAGGCAAAAGCATAGTCCATAAAACAGGCCAGGGTCAGTTCACGTGCAAGCAGTCCAAGCGGTAGCCAGTAGCGTAGTTGATAAAACAGGCCAAGATCAGTTCACGTGGAGGCAGTCCAAACGGTAGGCAGAGGCATAGTCAAAAGACAGGCCAGAGTCAGTTCACGTGGAAGGCAGTGGCATGGTTATTTGGGGAAGCATGGAAAGTGGTCAGCACAGATGATGAAAATGGGGAAATGGTTAAAAATATGGGCTAATATTTTAGGGATGTATGATAAAGTTGGACGCATTCACCAATGCAAAGGCCAGGTTGGGAGGGACACTGGGGACAATGGTAGCTGGTATCTTTTCGAAATCCTCTTTTGGTGCACACTCGACATTTTTTTTGCCGTCTTCGGCCTGCTTCAGATGGTGAAATGTTGAAGGGGAAGTGGCGCTCATGAAGTCGGCATACAGCCTCAGAGCGAAGGTCTTCTGGGGGGGGGTCTTTGGTGATAGATGAGGGACGTAACAACTTCTTCTATGAATTGTAGGAAGAGGGCGGGGCTTTCTTTGGATTTGGTGTAGACTACGAAGGAATTATAAACGGCCAAATGGATGAGATAAATTGCTACCTTCTTGTACCAGAATCAGGACTTCCTTATCGACAAATAGGGCTGAATCATTTGATCATTGAAATCCACCCCCCATGTAGATTATAATCTTGGACACATACTGGCTTTTCAATGGGACCTAGTCTTCTTTGAACCTCAATTGTAGTGTCGTCATGGATGGTGGATATTATGTGCATGTCCCTTTTATCCTTCCACCTCAAGGCCAGCACTTCGTTGCATCTCAATGCTGCTCTTTCCCCCCTTCACAGCTTTTTGTTTGCTAGAGATTGTGTGAAGCCCTTCCTATTTTTTCTGGAGGTTCTGCAGGGCGGGGTTTTTGCAATGTATAGGTGTTTGAAAAGGGGCAGGCCAGTGTAGAAATTGTAAAGGTATATGTTATATCCTTTGTTCAGAAGTGGGTATGCCAAGTCCCATACAATCTTTCCAGTTGTTCCCATGTAGGCCAGGCACTCAGGGGGCTGGAGCTGGGAATCTTTTCCTTCATATATGCGGAACGCATACAAATATCCCGTGGCACTCACAGAGCTTGTATAATTTTACTCCTTATCTGGCCCTTTTGCTAGGAATATATTGCTTTATTCCTAGCCAGCCTGAAAAGGGTACCAGGAACTCATCGACACATATATTCTGATCGGGGACATAGAGTTCTGCAAATTGTTGGGGAATAGAAATTTATCAGTGGGTGAAGTTTATATAATTTGTCGTTATTTGAAAGATTGCGGGGAGGGCACTGGGTGTTGTCGCTAAAATGAAGAAAACGCATTATCATTTCGTATCGGGACCTGGTCATTACGGCAGAATAAATGGGCATATTGTGGATGGGGTTGGTGGACCAATAGGCATGTCCTTAATTTTTTTTGTAAGCCCCATGTTTAGGGTGAGGCCATAAACAATTTGAACTCCTCCAAATTCAGATCTCTCCACTCAAATGGACGGGCATTGGATGATTGGGGGTTGTTGGTAATATACTGCTGGGCATATAAATTTGTCTGGTCCGCAATGAATTGCAGCAAAGTGTCGGGCAAAAACAGACAAAAAAATCAATTGCTGTGAAATTTTGGGTGTTGGCCTGCACACCTGGCTGTGCAGTGAAAGGATGAATAATTGGTGACACCGAGTCAGATGGCAGCCATGTTGGGTTGGCAAGACCATTTGGCATATATGTAGAGGCCCTGGCTCTTGGGGGACACTCCAGTAGTTGGGGGATTTGAATTTCCTTTGCTGGTACTCAGGCGTGATGTGGCAGCACTGGTACTGGGCATTTGTTCCTGGGGCCTATCGCCGGCGGCAGCGCTGGTACTGGGCATTTGTTCCCTGGGCCTATCGCTGGCGGCAGCGCTGGGAATTTGTTCATGGGGCCTATTGCTGGCGGCAGCGCTGGTACTGGGCCTTGGAATATAATCCTGGTTTCCAGAGCGCCGTGCCCTTTTAGGAGGGACCCATTCTTCCTCCGAATCATTTGCCAATTCACTATTCGGTTCAAATGCCGAATTTGATTCGGAATCAGAATTGGAATCTGATGAGAACTCCCCGTTGCTCTCATCAGTCATGGAGAGGATCTGGAAGGCCTCCTCACTGTTATAAACTCTTTTGGACATGACTCTGATGGCTGTGTGACGAGTGGCAGGTGACGGTCACTGATGGGCTGTGTGATGGTTGGCAGGTGATGTTCACTGATAGGTGATGACGGTGTGACAGGCCACGGACGGTGACGGTCACAGACGGGTGACGGTCACAGACGGGTGACGGTCACAGACGGGTGACGGTCACAGACGGGTGACGGTCACAGACGGGTGACGGTCACAGACGGGTGACGGTCACAGACGGGTGACGGTCACAGACGGGTGACGGTCACAGACGGGTGACGATCACAGAAGGGTGACGGTCACAGACGGGTGACGGTCACAGACGGGTGACGGTCACAGACGAGTGATAGGCCACGGTCACTGATGGGTGACAGATGACAATGGGGGGCAATGGGACAAGTGTTGTGCTTGGTGCAGTACAATACAGACACAGATCGGTAACTCACTGCTCCTGGCTCTTCTCTCCTCACACTGGAAACGGTGTGCGAGGAGAGGAGCTGGTAACAGCTAGTTACCGCTCTGTGTTTACATTTAGTGAAAGGATCACAGCCGATCACGTGATAAACAGCCGCCGGCCAATGGTTTACCATTGTCGGTGATGAGCAGTGTTCCCGGGAACATGCCGCCACGACTTCATCACGGGCGATCACGTGGTAAACAGCCATGCCCAATGGCTGTTTACCCCCCTCGGTGGCGAGCGGTGTCTCCGTGACACGCCGCCACCGAGGGTACAGGGATGCGCGCACACACAATCGCGCACATTCCCTGTTTAAAGGGCAGGGCGTCATTTGACGCCCTCCCAGAACGAGAGCCGCGCCGCCTGGTCGTCAGCAAGCGGTTAACAGGGGGCTCTGTTTTCAATTTTTAATTATTGCAATATTTTGACAAAATCTTAATACAAAAGTGCTATATATATATACACATACCAGCAAAAGCAACAAAAACAAACAAAAAAATAAGTGGATATAAAAAGTATACACACCCCTGTAAAAATGTCAGGTTTCTGTGATGCAAAAAAATGAGCCAAAGTTAAAATCATTTCAGAACGTTTTTCACTTTTAATGTGACCTATAAACTTTACAACTCGGTTGAAAAACAAACTGAAATCTTTTAGGTGGAGGGAAGTAAAATTAAAAAAATAAAATAATATGGTTGCATAAGTGTGCACACCCTTAACCACTTCAATACGAGGCACTTTCGCCCCTTCCTACCCAGGACAATTTTCAGCTTTCAGTGCTGTCGCACTTTGAATGACAATTGTGCGGTCATGCAACACTGTACCCAAACTAAATTTTTATCATTTTCTTCCCACAAATAGAGCTTTCTTTTGGTGGTATTTGATCACCACTGGGGTTTTTATTTTTTGCTAAACTAAAAAAAGACCGAAATTTTTGAAAAAAAAAAAGTTTTCTTTGTTTCGGTTATAAAATTTTGTTTTCTCCTTCATTGATGGGCACTGATGAGTTGGCACTGATATGCAGCACTGATGGGCACCAATAGGCAGCACTGATAGGTGGCACTGACAAGCGGCTGTGATGGGCACTGACAGGTGGCACTGACAGGTGGCTCTGATGGGCAGAACTGATGTGGTACTGATGAGGTTCTGACAGGTCACTGATTGGCAATGTGATGGACACTGACTGGCACTGTGGTGGACACTAAATGGCACTTTATTGGGCACTGACAGGTGATCCTGAGGGGGCACTGACTGGCAGCTGATGGGTACCTTTTTGGCAGCAGTGGTGGTACATCTGATGGGGCTGTGCTGATAATCTGCTGATTATCAGCACAGACCCAACGTCTGACAGGGAGAGCCGCCAATCGGCTCTCCCTGTCAGCGCGAACTGAGGAATGCCATTTACTGGCACTTCTTGGTTCACACAATGATCAGCTGTGATTGGTCATAGCTGATCACGTGGTAAGAAGCCTCTGTCGGACCATGGCTTTTGCTGTAGGATGTGTCTAAGAAAATGTCAGGAAAGACCTACTAGAACTTCTGAACTTTATTTGGGGTTAATCAGAGGCATTTTAACCGGTTTCCGACCAGCCGCCACAGTTATACTGCGGCAGGATGGCTCCCCTGGGCAAGCTATCGTAGCTGTGCGTCGCCTCTTTAAGACGATGTAGAAGCGGGCGCGGGGCCACAGTGTGTCCCCGGAGCCGATGCAAGTGCCCGGTGCGTGCGATGACCACCAGGCACCCGCGATCGCTCGTGACAGAGCAAGAACTGGGATCTGTGTGTGTAAACACACAAATCCCGGTTCTGTCAGGGGAGAGGAGACAGATCGTGTGTTCCTACTAAGTAGTCAGTCCTATCCCCCCCCCCAGTTATAAAACACCTAGGGAACAGTTAACCCCTTGATCGCCCCCTAGTGTTAACCCCTTCCCTGCCAGTGACATTTATACAGTAAACAGTGAATTTTTATAGCACTAATCGCTGTATAAATGTGACTGGTCCCAAAAATGTCAAAAGTGTCTGTTTTGTCCGCTGCAATATGGCAGTCCCTATAAAAATCGCTGATCGCCGCCATTACTAGTAAAAAAATAAATAAATAAAAATGCCATAAATCTATCCCCTATTTTGTAGACGCTATAACTTTTTGTGCAAACCAATCAATATACGCTTATTTCGATTTTTTTTTACCAAAAATATGTAGAATACGTATCGGCCTAAACTGAGGAAAACTTTTTTAATTGGGATATTTATTATAGCAAAAAAATAAAAGATAGTGTTTTTTTTCAAAACTGTCGCTCTCCTTTTGTTTCTAGCGCAAAAAAAAAAAAAAAACCACAGAGGTGATCAAATACCACAAAAAGAAAGCTCTATTTGTGGGGGAAAAAAAGACGTAAATTTTGTTTGGTTACAGCGCCGCATGACCGCGCAATTGTCAGTTAAAGCGACGCAGTGCCGTATTGCAAAAAATGGCCTGTCAGGAAGAGGGTAAATTTTTCCGGGGCTGAAGTGGTTAAATGATTGCAGGTGTGTACTGACTCCTATTGAACATGAGTTTAACCACTTGACGACCGCCGCACAACGATGTACGTCGGCAGAGCGGCACGGGCAGGCAAAAGGGCTTACATGTACGTCCTTGCCTGCCCGCGGGTGGGGGGTCTGATTGGACCCCCCCTGGTGCCAGCGGCGGTTGGATTCAGAGGTCAGGGGCGATCAAAGGTGAGGGGGAGGCCACTTATTCGTGGCTCCCCCCTCGCGATCGCTCCTGGCCAATGACAGACTTCCTCGGCTTCTGTAATGTAAACAGAAGCGGAGAAAGTGATGTCACCTCTCCTCGGCTCGGCAGTTTCCGTTCCGGCGCCGAGGAGAGAAGACTGAAATGTGAGTGCACCAAACACACACACACACACACACACAGTAGACCATGCCAGGCACACATTACACGCCCCTTTACCCCCCCCGATCACCCCTCCCCCCGCTGTCACACTGACACCAAGCTGTTTTTTTTACAGTTTGTGACAGTTAGTGTGTTAGGGCAGTTAGGGTTAGCCCCCTTTAGGTCTAGGGTACCCCCCTAACCCCCCCTAATAAAGTTTTAACCTCTTGATCACCCCCTGTCGCCAGTGTCACTAAGCGATCATTTTTCTGATCGCTGTATTAGTGTCACTGGTGACGCTAGTTAGGGACGTAAATATTTAGGTTCGCCGCCAGCGTTTTATAGCGACAGGGACCCCCATATACTATCTAATAAATGTTTTAACCCCTTGATTGCCCCTAGTTAACCCTTTCACCACTGATCACCGTATAACCGTTACGGGTGACACTGGTTAGTTTGTTTATTTTTTATAGTGTCAGGGCACCCGCCATTTATTACCGAATAAAGGTTTAGCCCCCTGATTGCCCGGCGGTGATATGCGTCGCCTCAGGCAGCGTCAGATTACCGCTAACACCCACACACGCAGCATACGCCTCCCTTAGTGGTATAGTATCTGAACGGATCAATATCTGATCTGATCAGATCTATACTAGCGTCCCCAGCAGTTTAGGGTTCCCAAAAACGCAGTGTTCGTGGGATCAGCCCAGATACCTGCTAGCACCTGCGTTTTGCCCCTCCGCCCGGCCCAGCCCACCCAAGTGCAGTATCGATTGATCACTGTCACTTACAAAACACTAAACACATAACTGCAGCGTTCGCAGAGTCAGGCCTGATCCCTGCGATCGCTAACAGTTTTTTTGGTAGCGTTTTGGTGAACTGGCAAGCACCAGCCCCAGGCAGCGTCAGGTTAGCGCCAGTAGCGCTAACACCCACGCACGCAGCATACGCCTCCCTTAGTGGTATAGTATCTGAACGGATCAATATCTGATCCGATCAGATCTATACTAGCGTCCCCAGCAGTTTAGGGTTCCCAAAAACGCTAACAACTAACAGTTTTTTTGGTAGCGTTTTGGTGAACTGGCAAGCACCAGCGGCCTAGTACACCCCGGTCGTAGTCAAACCAGCACTGCAGTAACACTTGGTGACGTGGCGAGTCCCATAATTGCAGTTCAAGCTGGTGAGGTGGCAAGCACAAGTAGTGTCCCGCTGCCACCAAGAAGAAGGCAAACAGGCCCGTCGTGCCCATCATGCCCTTCCTGCTGCATTCACAAATCCTAATTGGGAACCCAACACTTCTGCAGCACCCGTAATTCCCCCATTCACATCCCCAACCAAATGCAGGCGGCTGCATGAGAGGCATTTTCTTTATGTCCTCCCGAGTACCCCTACCCAACGAACCCCCTCAAAAAAGATGTTGTGTCTGCAGCAAGCGCGGATATAGGCGTGACACCCGCTATTATTGTCCCTCCTGTCCTGACAATCCTGGTCTTTGCATTGGTGAATTTTTTGAACGCTACCATACACTAGTTGAGTATTAGCGTAGGGTACAGCATTGCCCAGACTAGGCACAGTTTCACAGGGTCTCCCAAGATGCCATCGCATTTTGAGAGACCCGAACCTGGAACCGGTTACAGTTATAAAAGTTAGTTACAAAAAAAAGTGTAAAAAAAATAAAAATATATATATAAAATAAAAAAAAATAGTTGTCGTTTTATTGCTCTCTCTCTCTCTATTGTTCTGCTCTTTTTTACTGTATTCTATTCTGCAATGTTTTTTTTTTGCAAATATAATTTTTTATTAGTTTTCACAAGAAGGGCAGAGCCCCAGAGAATGAAGAAATACATTCAAAAGAAAGGGGGAGGGGTCGCAGCCTCCCGAAACTACATCTGGACATTGTATAAGACAGTTCGAGAGATTTGTTGAAGAGATTCTGTTAGCTTTCCGATCTCCCTGAGATGTGCATATAATGCTGTATTATTGTCATATAACTTCAGTCCCGAGAATACATGTATAAAACACCCGTCTAGATATCTATTTGTGTTTCATGTCCTATACTTGTAAGCGGTTTGGTTCAATCAGGTGGCGACAACCAGAGCGTGAAGTAAAGAGAAGGTAGAGCAAGTAGTAGGAAGAAAATGAAGACAAGAGGAGGAGGAAGGTAGGGTGGGGGGGAGGAAAGAGGGGGAGGGAAAGTTGGGGGGGTGTGGGGGTCGGATGGTCAGCGTCTTTTTTTTTTTTTTTGAATAAGTGATTCATTCTATGTTGAGTGAGCTGTGGGCTATCATTGATTTAGATTCCCAAAGAGAGCTTTTCCTTCATCTGAATATTTAAACATGTTCCAAAGTGTCCATGTTTTTTGGTAGGCTGCTTTTCTGTTTTGAGCTGTCATTATGAGATCTTCCATTTTGTTAATATTTTCTACTTTCTGTAGCCACATCGAGATGGACGGTGGGGACTGCTGCTTCCAGAGAATAGGAATGCAAGATTTAGCTGCATTTGTTAAATGACGCAGAATAGATTTTTTATATTTTTTGGGCGTTATAGAGGAAACGTGGAGGAGAAAGAATGCAGGATCATTCGGAATCTGATATTCCGTGAATTTCTGGGAGATGGAGCGAACCATAGTCCAGAAGTTCTTTAGCTTAGTACAGGACCAGAATATGTGCAGTAGCGTTCCCTCATCCTTCTGACATCGCCAGCAGTATTTTGATGTACCGGGGAACATAATATGCAAACGGCTAGGTGTTAAATACCACCTAGTTAAGATCTTATAGTTCGTCTCCTGTATTTTAGTGCATATTGATGATTTGAGAGAGAGCGCGACCATATTCTGCCTCTGTATTGTCGTGAACGAGATTTGAAGGTCTGTTTCCCATTTTGTAATGCATGGAAGGTCGAGAGGTTGTGAGGGTGTATTTAAAATAGTGTACATCTTAGACAGGAGCTGTGATAGCGGTTCTGTCTCTGAGCATAGTTCTTCAAATGTAGTCAAGGGTCTAGTGTACGATTCAGGGTTTGGGAATGTCTGGAGAAAATGGTGTATTTGTACTGCACTCCAGAATTCGAGTTTGAATGGGCCTATGGGATCCATCAACTCTGGGATGGAAGGCCATTTGTCTTGTCGCACGAATTGTGAAGCTCTAACATAGTTAGAATCCCTCAGTGTCTGAAACTGTCTTGAATTAATTCCAGGTGGAAATTTGGGGTTTCCCAGTATGGGGGTTAATGGAGATTCTTTAGTTGTTAATGAGGTTTGTAACGTTGCTTGTAAGCATTGTTTAATAGTATTGCCTATGAGGGGGTGAGACTTCAGGTCTAGTGGGAGGGAGTCCCAGCACCATATCGCCGTCTGAAGAGGTATTGTAGACTGATGTTGTTCTATTTGTGCCCATAATTTAGTTTCTTTATGTCGTTGCCAGTCAACTACCCTGCCTAAGTGGACTGCTTGGTAGTATTTCCGGATGTCTGGGAGCGCAATGCCACCATACAGTTTTGGTCTGGAAAGCTGTTGTCTTGGGATGCGCGGCGCTTTATGTGCCCAAACAAAGCGCATGAACAGAGTTTGCACTTGTTTGAGATATGCGGCGGGTATCTTAATTGGTAGAGCTTGGAATAGGTACAGATATTTTGGTAATATACTCATCTTAAGTAGATTGCACCTCCCAAACCAGGAATGCAGTCCAGTATTCCAGTCATCTACCAATACTTTAGTTGTGGACAATAAGGGAGGAAAGTTGCTGGCATAAAGAAGGGCTGGGTCAGGTGGTATTTTCGTACCTAAATAAGTCAGTGCAGAGGTAGTCCATCTGAATTTAAAACTTGATTGTAAATTTGCAAGACAAAAGGCTGGTACTGAGACCCCCATCGCCTCTGATTTTGAAAAGTTGATTTTTAAATTTGATAATTTCCCGTATCTTTCAAATTCTCTAAGGAGAAAAAAAATCAAAGTTATGTCCTTAAAAGCAAAAGGGCTTAATACTGTATACCAGAGAAAAGACGTATGTTGTCAAATGACTTAAGGAGGAACGATACAGACATAGCCTTTATCCAAGAGACACATTTTAAGACCAATCGACTGCCGTACCTACAAAACAGACACTTTCCAGTAACCTATCACTCAACCCACTGGGTTGGTTAGGGAGAAAAGTAAATCATCTGCGTAGGCTGAAATCTTATGTTGCATGGGACCAAGCGATATTCCTTGTATATCGGGGTTTAATCTTATTTGGGATAGGAAGGGCTCTAATGAGAGGGCAAAGAGTAGGGGGGAGAGGGGGCATCCCTGTCTCGTTCCATTTGTGATTGAGAAGGGGTCGGATAGGACCCCATTCGCTTTCACCTGTGCGGTGGGGTTTGAATATATACCAGCTATTCGGCTGAGCATCACTTCTCCTAGACCTATATGCTTGAGAACCGCAAACATAAATTGCCAATTTACGCGTTCAAACGCCTTTTCAGCGTCGGTATTAAGGAAGACGCAGGGGATCTTTCTAGATTTGGTGATGTGTAGCAAGTTTAACACCTTTGTAGTGCTATCTCTAGCTTCCCTTGAGGGAATAAATCCCACCTGGTCTAGATGAATAAGTTGTTGGAGGTGGTGTGCCAGCCGAGTCGCCAGAATTTTAGTATAAATCTTGAGATCGAGATTTAACAGTGATATTGGTCTGTAGCTGCCACAGGCTGCCGGATCCTTCCCCTCTTTGTGTATCACCGAGATGTGGGCTCCCAGAGTTTCTCTAGCAAAAGCATCTCCTGCCCCTATCTTGTTAAACAACGTGACCATACGTGGTCCTAGTATGGGAAAGAGATTTTTATAATACGGTAGTGTATACCCGTCAGGACCTGGGGCTTTACCTGGTTTCATTGATCCTATAGCTTTTTGGACTTCTGTTAGGGTAATGGGTTCATCCAGTTCAGTTCTGATTTCTGGAGAGAGGGATGCCATTTGAGAGGACATTATATATTCCTCTATTTCAGTAGTGGAGGGAGTTGATTGTGGCAGATTGTATAATTTGGAGTAGAACTGTCTAAATTCTTCAGTAATTTGTGCAGGTAAAGTCTCTTTTTTGCCTTTGGAAGTAGAAATATGTGGAATGTAGGTTGCAGATTTGTGAGTTTTAACCATTTGAGCCAATAGTTTCCCGCATTTATTTCCTGACTCATACATCTTTTTATTGCATATTTGTATGGCTGCTTTTGCTTTATATTGTAGAAGGTCTGTAATTTTCCGTCGGACAGTTGTCAGATTCAGGTCAGAAGTCCTTGTAGGGGCGTGTTTGTGTCTGGCTTCTAAAGTAGCTAGTTCAAGTAAAAGTTGGGACAGTTGTGCATTTCTCTCTTTTTTGATACGAGCACCATGGGATATAAAGATCCCTCTAAGGACTACTTTATGGGCTTCCCACAGTATTCCCGGGTCACAGTCTGGTTGGTCATTTTCTTTAAAGTACAGGTCCAGTGTTCTGGTCACTTCAGTCAGTATTTCGGGGTTCTGCAGGAGGTTTTCATTTAGACGCCAAAAACGGTGTCTCGGGGATGAAGTGTCCGATAAGCTATAGGTTAGGAATATAGGTGCATGGTCTGACCATGTCCTGTTTCCAATTGAGGTTTGTTCTACAGCATGTAGCTGAGTGTGGGGGATCATAAAATAGTCAATTCTGGTATACAATTGATGCACACTTGAATAAAATGTAAAATCACGTTCTCCCAAGTGTTGTAGGCGCCAGACATCAATTAGCTGGGAGTGATGTAGTGACTTAGCTATTCGCTTAAGTTGGCATGATGGGATCGATGCTCTGCCCATAGATGTGTCCGCCGAAGGAATTAACGGCGCGTTAAAATCACCCCCTATAATTAGTTGGCCTTCTCTAAACTCGGTTAGTTTCTCTAGAGTTTCTCTCAAGAATGTGGCTTGTTGCTCATTAGGGGCATATATGGTTGCTAACGTTACCTTCACTGTACCAATTAGTCCTGTGAGGAATATATATCTACCTGCCGGGTCTATTTGGGAATTTTGTAATTGCCAGGGGATCTTACTGGAAATTAGGATGGATACTCCTTTGGATTAGGCCCTCGTATTCATTGAGTGATAGGTTACTGGAAAGTGTCTGTTTTGTAGGTACGGCAGTCGATTGGTCTTAAAATGTGTCTCTTGGATAAAGGCTATGTCTGTATCGTTCCTCCTTAAGTCATTTAACAACATACGTCTTTTCTCTGGTATACAGTATTAAGCCCTTTTGCTTTAAAGGACATAACTTTGATTTTGCTGACCGCCATATTGTAGTAGGGCGGGGGGGGGGGGGGAGTGGGTCCAATAGAAGGGAGATATAGAAAGGGAAAGACGGGGAATAGAGAAAGATATTAAAGCTAATAGAATAATGAGAGGGTTAGCAGAATAAAGAGAAGAGCACAAGCAGGACCTAGTGTCTTGCCTGTTTCAAAACCCCTATTAAATTGGGGGATATGTTTCGCATACAACCCCCAGAAGACGTAAAGTCCTCCTCCAGGGGGGTATGCCAACCTAGATGGGAGAGAGGAAGGACAAGGCTCAAAGCAGTGAGACTCCCGTCCGCCTCCCCTCCCACCCCAGCATAGCTAGATATATAACCAAAAGGAGAAAAAACAAAACTGTTGAGCATCTTTTCAAGAAAACATTTGAGCAGGATAACAGAACTAAATGGGTGAATGAACACCTTGAGCCCTTATGAGTAGTTACTTAGTTTTTGATTGAAGAAACCGTACTATGCTAAACATACTTAGTCAACAATATAGCTCATTTGATGATATAGCATCTGTATTTGTTCCGAAGTCCAAATCTAGATATTAATAATGTTTCATGTCTTTATGAGCTTATTTATATATCCCTATATAACCATCACCTCGTGATTCTCATGAAGCCTGTAGCGGGGTGTCACGCCTGCGTGGTGGGTACACCAGAGCTCCACTAGTCAGGAGCCTGAATGTCCCCGCCAAGAGCCACTACAATCAGACTCTGCAGGTCATCAGTCTTACTGAGCCCTCTTATTGCACACGTTCAATAGCATTTATTTGTTAATGAAGTATCTGCTCTAGTGTCCACTCAGAATTAAGGGTCATCTATGTGAACTTGCCAATCACTGGTAGGAGTACCTGGTCCGAGATGGGCCTGTTCTCCTCAGACAAAGTATCTGTGTCCAAGCCTGCTACCTCCGAGGATCCACCGATTAGGATGGTCATCTCGGATTGTGGTGTGTCTTGCCCAGAAAGGTGGCTTATGTTAATTAAAAAGTGCCTCTAGTGGTAGGTAAGTTAATGCCACTTAGGTCTGAAAAAGAGTAAAATTAAATTCCGTCCCAATGGTCATGGTAGATTGAGTAATTCCTCATCTAACAAGATTCAGGTGCGTCCTTGACCTCTGCATGACCGTCACAGTTTAGGGATAATAGTTAAATGAAAACAGTAAACCGCTCCAAACAATGGGGAACAAAACAACTCAAACATCGCCTCTCAGTGATTAAGTATGGTGCAGATAGGGAAGAGTTTTCATGACTCACGTGTGCCGTCAGGAGAGGCAGCTCTGGATCGGCGGCGGTTTCTTGGTTGCCTCTGTGGGAGAGTGTTTCCCACTCCTTGTGCGGGCATCTGCCCTGGCGCGCGTGGGAGAGGGCCCAGCCAATTCGGGACATCCACAGGTTCTGTGTCCAGAAATGAGAAGAGGGCTGGCAGGGCATCTGGATTACGCAAGGTGAAGGATCTTTGATCTTTCCTGAATGTAATTGACAGTGGGTACCCCCAACGATAGGTAGCTCCCCTTCGTCTGGCCAACTCCAGCAATGGTTTCAGGATCGCCCTTCTCTGCAGCGTGGCTCGGGATAGATCTGGGAAAATTTTGATCGTGGCACAGTCTAATTCTGGATTTTCCGCTTCCCAAGCCTTACGCAGGATCTGTTCCTTATGCACATAGTGGTGTACCCTGCAAATGACGTCTCTGGGTCTCAGGGGGTCAGTTGGCTTGGGGCCTAGTGCGCGATGGATCCTATCAAGGACAATGCGTTCTGGTAAATCTATACCTGGCAGGCTGCAGAAGATAGCGATCGCTGTATCCGCCAGATCCTCAGGTCCTGTGGCTTCTGGGAGTCCCCGGAGACGCAAGTTATTCCTGCGGCTCCGGTCCTCCATTTCTTCCAGTCTCAGCTGTTCTTGCAGTACCGCATTCTGTGCGTCATGGCTGTCTTCCACTGCTGACATCCGACGCTCTAATGCTGCTAAGGAGCTCTCTCCTGATTCCACTCTGGAGGTCAGCTTACTGACGTCTGCTCGTACCGCATTCATCTCCTTGCGGTGGGCTGCCTCCACTGTGGCAATGAGGGCCGTAATGTCCGTTTTAGTTGGCAGGGCTTGTAGCAGAGCGCGCAGCTCCGAGTCCACTGCATGTGAGTACGATTAAGGCTGTGAGTGTTCGCCCAGGGCCGGGCGGAGGTCTGCGGGGAAGCCGGCGTAACTCTCCGCCGCCTGTGTGTCTCCGTGCGGTGACGAGGAGCTGCTCGCTGCTTGTCTCCCTGAGCGCTCTCCATGCTGCGCCGCCATCTTGAGTTCCGGGGAGCCGAGGAGAGATAGCTGAAATCTTCGTCTTAGTTCGCCTGAGGAGGGTGGCTGAGGGGTGGATTTGGTCAGTCTGCTGCTCTTCTTAGTAGTTCTCCGTCTAGTAGAGTACATAGTTCAGAGTTTAGGCATGAATAGCCGGGGTAGGGGAGAGACGGCCGGGAGCTCAGCAAATGCACGTCTATCCAGCCATGTCCAGGCCACGCCCCCCTATTCTGCAATGTTTTATTGTTATTATGTTTTATCATGTTTGCTTTTCAGGTATGCAATTTTTTATACTTTACCGTTTACTGTGTTTTATTGTTAACCATTTTTTTGTCTTCAGGTACGCCATTCACGACTGAGTGGTTATACCAGAATGATGCCTGCAGGTTTAGGTATCATCTTGGTATCATTCTTTTCAGCCAGCGGTCGGCTTTCATGTAAAAGCAATCCTAGCGGCTAATTAGCCTCTAGACTGCTTTTACAAGCAGTGGGAGGGAATGCCCCCCCAACCCCCCACCGTCTTCCGTTTTTTTCTCTGGCTCTCCTGTCTCAACAGGAAACCTGAGAATGCAGCCGGTGATTCAGCCAGCTGACCATAGAGCTGATCAGAGACCAGAGTGGCTCCAAACATCTCTATGGCCTAAGAAACCGGAAGCTATGAGCATTTCATGACTTAGATTTCGCCGGATGTAAACAGCGCCAAACAGCATTTTATCACACCGATTCTGGTGTGGTCAGATGCTTTGAGGGCAGAGAAGAGATCTAGGGTCTAATAGACCCCAATTTTTTCAAAAAAGAGTACCTGTCACTACCTATTGCTATCATAGGGGATATTTACATTCCCTGAGATAACAAAAATGATTAAAAAAAAAAAATGAAAGGAACAGTTTAAAAATAAGATAAAAAAGCAAAAAAATAATAAAGAAAAAAAAAAAAAAAAAAAAAGCACCCCTGTCCCCCCCTGCTCTCGCGGAAAGGCGAACGCATGCGTCGGTCTGGCGTCAAATGTAAACAGCAATTGCACCATGCATGTGAGGTGTCACCGCGAACGTCAGATCGAGGGCAGTCATTTTAGCAGTAGACCTCCTCTGTAAATCTAAAGTGGTAACCTGTAAAGGCTTTTAAAAATGTATTTAGTTTGTCGCCACTGCACGTTTGTGCGCAATTTTAAAGCAAGTCATATTTGGTATCCATGCACTCAGCCCAAGATCATCTGTTTTATTTCATCAAACATTTGGGAAGTATAGTGTGTTTTAGTGCATTAAAATTTAAAAAAGTGTGTTTTTTCCCCCCAAAAAATGCGTTTGAAAAATCGCTGCGCAAATACTGTGTAAAAAAAAAAATGAAACACCCACCATTTTAATCTGTAGGGCATTTGCTTCAAAAAATATATATAATGTTTGGGGGTTCAAAGTAATTTTCTTGCAAAAAAAAAAATTTTTTCATGTAAACAAAAAGTGTCAGAAAGGGCTTTGTCTTCAGGTGGTTAGAAGAGTGGGTGATGTGTGACATAAGCTTCTAAATGTTGTGCATAAAATGCCAGGACAGTTCAAAACCCCCCAAAATGACCCCATTTTGGAAAGTAGACACCCCAAGCTATTTGCTGAGAGTCATGTCAAGTCCATGGAATATTTTATATTGTGACACAAGTTGCGGGAAAGACAATTTTTTTTTTTTTTGCACAAAGTTGTCACTAAATGATATATTGCTCAAACATGCCATGGGAATATGTGAAATTACACCCCAAAATACATTGTTGCTTCTCCTAAGTGCGGGAAAACCACGTGCGAGACTTTTTGGGAGCCTAGCCGCGTACGGGACCCCGAAAACCAAGCACCGCCTTCAGGCTTTCTAAGGGCGTAAATTTTTGATTTCACTCTTCACTGCCTATCACAGTTTCGGAGGCCATGGAATGCCCAGGTGGCACAAAACCCCCCCAAATTACCCCATTTTGGAAAGTAGACACCCCAAGCTATTTGCTGAGAGGTATAGTGAGTATTTTGCAGACCTCACTTTTTGTCACAAAGTTCTGAAAATTGAAAAAAGAAAAAAGTTTTTTCTTGTCTTTCTTCATTTTCAAAAACAAATGAGAGCTGCAAAATACTCACCATGCCTCTCAGCAAATAGCTTGGGGTGTCTACTTTCCAAAATGGGGTCATTTGGGGGGGTTTTGTGCCACCTGGGCATTCCATGGCCTCCGAAACTGTGATAGGCAGTGAAGAGTGAAATCAAAAATTTACGCCCTTAGAAATCCTGAAGGCGGTGATTGGTTTTCGGGGCCCAGTACGTGGCTAGGCTCCCAAAAAGTCCCACACATGTGGTATCCCCGTACTCAGGAGAAGCAGCTGAATGTATTTTGGGGTGCAATTCCACATAGGCCCATGGCCTGTGTGAGCAATATATCATTTAGTGACAACTTTTTGTAAATATTTTTTTTTTGTCATTATTCAATCACTTGGGACAAAAAAAATAAATATTCAATGGGTTCAACATGCCTCTCAGCAATTTCCTTGGGGTGTCTACTTTCCAAAATGGGGTCATTTGGGGGGGGTTTTGTACTGCCCTGCCATTTTAGCACCTCAAGAAATGACATAGGCAGTCATAAACTAAAAGCTGTGTAAATTCCAGAAAATGTACCCTAGTTTGTAGACGCTATAACTTTTGCGCAAACCAATAAATATACGCTTATTGACATTTTTTTTACCAAAGACATGTGGCCGAATACATTTTGGCCTAAATGTATGACTAAAATTGAGTTTATTGGATTTTTTTTTATAACAAAAAGTAGAAAATATCATTTTTTTTCAAAATTTTCGGTCTTTTTCCGTTTATAGCGCAAAAAATAAAAACGGCAGAGGTGATCAAATACCATCAAAAGAAAGCTCTATTTGTGGGAAGAAAAGGACGCAAATTTAGTTTGGGTACAGCATTGCATGACCGCGCAATTAGCAGTTAAAGCGACGCAGTGCCAAATTGGAAAAAGTCCTCTGGTCCTTAGGCAGCATAATGGCCCGGGGCTGAAGTGATTAAATGTGATTGCTTAATTCTGAACACAGCTACATCCCCAGTTATAAGAGTGTGAGCACTTATGCAACCACATTATTTTATAGTTTTTTATTTTTACTCCCCCCCCTAAAAGTTTTCAGATTTTCAATTGAGTTGTAACAGGTCACATTAAAGGTGGAAAAAATACTGAAATGATTTATCTTTGTCTTTTTTTTTGCATCACAATGACCTTACATTTTAACAGGGGTGTGTAGACTTTTAATATACAATAATTGTAAAGGCTTCAACAAAGTGCTCTGTTTTCAATCTACATTTATGGAGTTATTTTGGCGTACAAAATCTTAATAACACAGTGCTATATACATACCAGCAAAAGCAACAAAAAACAAAAAAGTATATACATTTCATTTGCCACATAGTTGCCCAATTAAACAGTGCATTGAGGTTGGCTTGTAAGTTGGAGGCATCCTTAAGGACGTTATTCCACTGCAAAGCTTGGTATCATCGGCAAAAACTGAAATGGTACTTTTAATCACAGACCCTATATCATTTATAAAGAGAGTAAAAAGTAAGGGTCCCAACACTGAACCTTGGGGTACACCACTAATAAGCTTAAATCATTCAGAATAAGAATCATTAACCACTACTCTCTGGATTCTGTCTTTTAGACAGTTTTCTATACATTTACAAACTGATCTTTCCAAGCCCGTAGACTTTACCTTACACATTAGCCGTGTGTGGGGAACTGTGTCAAACGCTTCTGCAAAATCTAAGTATACTACGTCTGCAGCCACCCCTCTGTCCAAGGTTTTACTTATCTCCTCATAAAAAGAAAATCAGGTTTGTTTAACAAAGTCTATCTTTTATAAATCCATTCTGTCTGTTGCTTAAAATATTTTTTCCAGCAAGAAATCATCTATGTGGTCTTTTATTAAACTCTCCAGTATCTTCCCGACTATAGAAGTTAAACTAACAGGTCTATAGTTACTTGGTAAAGACTTTGTTCCCTTTTTTAATATAGGCACCACATTGGCCCTACACCAATCCAGTGGTAATATTCCAGTAATTATAGTGTCCCTAAAAATTAGAAACAATGACTTTGAAATGACAGAGCTCAATTCTTTTAGGATCCGTGGGTGGATGCATTCTGGTCCAGGTGCTTTATCCACCTTTATTCTGTATAAATATTTCTGGACCATATCACTTTTGAGCCATTGTGGATCATTTGGGGCTGTGTCAACACCATCCCCATTATGGACATGAGCCCCCCCTATGCTACTTTATACACACAGAGCTGCAGAAAGTATTGAATAGATTTGTCTTCTCTTTGTCCCCAGTCACCCACTCCAGATTTTTTTTTAAAGGACCTACATGTTCAGACCTGACCTTTTTACTATTAATATTTAGTGAGAGAAGCTTAGTATTCATGGTCTGAAGCAGTAGATGCTGATGGCTGCTCCTAGGAAGGCTGCGAGAGAGTAGACTGAGGATTCAAGGTGCCATCTTGTGCCATGCTGTAGTGCTCCTTAGCATGCAGCAGATAGGTAGTAAAGGGATTACTGGGCAGTGCCGTGTGTCTTCTTGCATGTGGAAGGCATACACAGGCTTTCCGGCGTGGGGGTGATGGATAAAAAGCCAGGAAACGGAGATCACTGGCCCCAAGATGCTAGAGGGAGTCCTGGGAAGGGGCGGAGCTACTGCAAAGTGTGGCTGGTCTGTAGGATGTCACACATGCGCCCTGATGTGTAGAATTCTTTTACATTGGTTGTCAGTACAGAAACCTCCTTATATTGGTGATCAGAATAGTATCTCCCTCCCATTGGTGGACAGTGTACAATCCCTCTGACATTGGTGGTCACTGTGGAATCCCCCCTTACATTGGTGGTCAGTTTAAATTCCCCCTTACTTTGTTGATCATTGTAAAATTTCCCATTACACTGTTGGTCAGAAATAACGCCACCTAAGTTGGTGGTCAATATAACCCCCCCTTCCTTATATTTGTGGCCAGTGTAGGAATTTTTCCCCATTACATTGGTGGTCAGTGTAGAAATCCCCTATTACATTGAAGGCTGCTGTAAAACCCCCAATACATTGGTGGTCAGTGTAGGGTCCCACTTACATTGGTGGTCAGTGTAGAAATCCCCCCATTTGGTGATTAGTGTAAAATACCCCATTACTATGGTGGTCAGTGTATATTCTCTATCACATTGGAGATCAGTTTAGAACATGGGTGCTCAACCTGCGGCCCTCCAGCTGTTGCAGAACTACAAGTCCCATGAGGCATTGCAAGCCACTGACAGTTACAAGCATGGCTCCCAAAGGCATCATCATGGGACTTGTACTTCCTGTCATGCCCGGGATACATAAAAACTTTCATAATTCATGAAACACTCAGCTAAGGAGTCGTCATACCAGAGGTGCGGCCCCCCCATTAGAAAAGGTTGAGTGAATCATCTCCACGTGGAGGGTGGAGATAAATAGACAAATCTTATGTTGAAACAAAGTCACCTGACCAATAGTGCCCTTTTCACAAAACCAAAAGATATTTACCTGTTTTTGTTCTCCTCCTGAAACCACTTAAAACAAGAGACAATAGAGAGAAACTGGTTCTTCAGACAATCAACTCATTGTGAAGCAGAAATCAAAGATACAGTCAGGTCCATTAACCACTTCCCGCCCGCCCTATAGCGGATTGACATCCGGGAAGGGGTTCAGTTATCCTGACTGGGCGTCATATGACGTCCAGCAGGATAACATGCCGGCACGCATCGCGGCGATCGGTGTGTCAGTCTGACACACCGCTACACCAATCTTGGTAAAGAGCCTCCGGCGGAGGCTCTTTACCACGTGATCAGCCGTGTCCAATCACGGCTGATCACGCTGTCAATAGGAAGAGCCGTTGATCGGCTCTTCCTCACTCGCGTCTGACAGACGCGAGTAGAGGAGAGCCGATCGGCGGCTCTCCTGGCAGGGGGGGTCTGCGCTGATTGTTTATCAGCGCAGCCCCCCCTCAGATCACCACACTGGACCACCAGGGATCACCACCAGGGAAGGGGCAACATGTGGATGGCCAGGTATGTACCCCATGGCCATCCACATGTGCCCAATCTGTGCCAATCAGTGCCCACAAATGGGCACTGATTGGCACCATTATGTTGCAGTGATGCCCAGCAATGCCACCCTTAGGGGCATCACTGCAAACAACCAGTGTCATCAGTGCCACCCATCAGTGCCCACCCGTGCCCACCTATCAGTGCCCATCCATGCCAACTATCAGTGCCACCCATAAGTAACCATCAATGCCACCTATGAGTGCCCATCAATGCCACCTATGAGTGCCCATCGGTGCCGCCTATGAGTGCCCATCGGTGCCGCCTATGAGTGCCCATCGGTGCCGCCTATGAGTGCCCATCGGTGCCACCTATGAGTGCCCATCAGTGCCGCATACCAGTGCCACCTATCAGTGCCCATCAGTGCCACCTATCAGTGCCCATCATCAGTGCCCGTCAGTGCCACCTCATCAGTGCCACCTCATTGGTGCCCATCAGTGCCGCCGTATCAGTGCCCGTCAGTGCAGCCATATCAGTGCCCGTCATTGAAGAAGAAAACAAAACTTTTAGTAAATAAGTACAACAGAAACAAAGAAAACTTGTTTGTTTTCAAAATTTTCAGTCTTTTTTTATTTGTTGCGCAAAAAATAAAAACCACAGAGGTGATCAAATACCACCAAAAGAAAGCTCTATTTGTGGGAACAAAATGATAAAAAAATTGTTTGGGTACAGTGTAGCATGACCGCGCAATTGTCATTCAAATTGCGACAGCGCTGAAAGCTGAAAATTGGCCTGGGCGGGAAGGTGTCTAAGTGCCTGGTATTGAAGTGGTTAATACTAGGACACAGACACAATTCTAATCTTTTTGGCTCTATACACCACCACATTGGATTTGAAATGAAATGAACAAGATGTGCTTTAACTGCAGACTTTCAGCTTTAATTTGAGGGTATTTACATCCAAATCAGGTGAACGGTGTAGGAATTACAACGGTTTGCATATGTGCCTCCCACTTTTTAAGGGACCAAAAGTAATGGGACAGATCAACAATCATCCATCAAACTTTCACTTTTTAATACTTGGTTGCAAATCCAATGTAAATCCAGCCTGAAGTCTAGAACACATAGACATCACCAGACGCTGGGTTTCATCCCTGGTGATGCTCTGCAAGGCCTCTACTGCAACAGTCTTCAGTTCCTGCTTGTTCTTGGGGCATCTTCCCTTCAGTTTTGTCTTCAGCAAGTGAAATGCATGCTCAATCGGATTCAGGTCAGGTGATTGACTTGGCCATTGCATAACATTCCACTTTTTTCCCTTAAACTCTTTGGTTGCTTTCGCAGTATGCTTCGGGTCGTTGTCCATCTGCACTGTGAAGCGCCGTCCAATGAGTTCTGAAGCATTTTGCTGAATATGAACAGATAATATTGCCCGAAACACTTCAAAATTCATCCTGCTGCTTTTGTCAGCAGTCACATCATCAATAAATACAAGAGAACCCGTTTCATTGGCAGCCATACATGCCCACGCCATGACACTACCACCACCATGCTTCACTGATTAGGTGGTATGCTTTGGATCATGAGCAGTTCCTTTCCTTCTCCATACTCTTCTCTTCCCATCACTCTGATACATGTTGATCTTGGTCTCATCTGTCCATAGGATGTTGTTCCAGAACCATGAAGGCTTTTTTAGATGTTTGGCAAACTCTAATCTGGTCTTCCTGTTTTTGAGGCTCACCAATGATTTACATCTTGTGGTGAACCCTCTTCTGTATTCACTCTGGTGAAGTCTTCTCTTGATTGTTGACTTTGACACACATACACCTACCTCCTGGAGAGTGTTCTTGATCTGGCCAACTGTTGTGAAGGGTGTTTTCTTCACCAGGGAAATAATTCTTTGGTCATCCACCACAGTTGTTTTCCGTGGTCTTCCAGGTCTTTTAGTGTTGCTGAGCTCACCGGTGCGTTCTTTCTTTTTAAGGATGTTCCAAACAGTTGATTTGGCCACACCTAATGTTTTTGCTATCTCTCTGATGGTTTTTTTTTGTTTTTTCAGCCTAATGATGGCTTGCTTCACTGATAGTGACAGCTCTTTGGATCTTATATTGAGAGTTGTCAGCAACAGATTCCAAATGCAAATAGCACACTTGAAATGAACTCTGGACCTTTTATCTTCTCCTTGTAAATGGGATAATGAGGGAATAACATACACCTGGCCATGGAACAGCTGGGCAGCCAATTGTCCCATTACTTTTGGTCCCTTAAAAAGTGGGAGGCACATATACAAACTGTTGTAATTCCTACACCATTCACCTGATTTGGATGTAAATACCCTCAAATTAAATCTGAACGTCTGCAGTTAAAGCACATCTTGTTAGTTTCATTTTAAATCCATTGTGGTGGTGTATAGGGCCAAAAAGCTTAGAATTGTGTCGATGTTCCAATATTTATGGACCTGAGTGTATTTACCTGTCCTTGTTGGGTAGATAAAAGGATAGACCCAACACTGCCATAAAAAGTGACACCGATACATAACTGGATTGTTCTCACAGAGAAATCACCCTTATCCAACGGAACCCATTGTTTAGACTCTAGGAATTGTGTATACAGCTAAACTCTAAATATTCATTGAGTCTGTCCAAAGTTCACTTCAAAACACTTTTAGGAAGACATTTGAAAGTTGTGCATTCAGCATAATTTTAAAATACCTATATTTGATTAGAAGTCACTCAAATTATACATTATATTCCAGGTTATAGATACAATTATGATTTTAGTGTCTACTGACCCAATGATAATTCTGTCGTAGGGTAAAAACATAAGACTTAGATGTAAGAACAAATTAGAAGTAAGAATTTTTTAAAATGCCAGTCAGTGTTATGAAAGACATATGAACCGTGTATCACGGGTACTCACCGAGGCCGAGATGCTGGGAGTGGCTTCCCTTGCGGCTAAGCGCACCACACCCCTGGTAGTGGTACAGAGGGTGTAGGGCACAGAGAGGCACGGGTCGCCTGCAGGCAGGAAGCTCTTGGGAGGAGGACTTCAGTCGCGCAGTGATGAGAGCTACGGAGGCTCTGACCCGGAGCTGGAGAAGAAGACCCGGCCGGGGCTCTAACCCGCCAACACAAGGGGAGCTGGGAGAAGTGCAGGAGATCAGGCACAAGAAACCCAGTGGTGGAGAGTCTATGATGCAGACCGATAACTTATACTGGAGACTGGCAGATGAGGAAGTCCTTGGAGCAGGCCGAGGGTCAACACAGCAGATAGTAGAGGAATCCTGAAGGCAAGCCAGAGGTAGAGGATTGGAGATGTCAGCAGAGAAGTCCGTTAGACAAGCCGGGGTCATACACAAGAAGGCAGGAGAATCCGGAGACAGGCAGAGGGTCAAACCCTGGAAGCAGATCGTGGGGAAGTCCTTTAAACAAGCCGAGGTCAAAGTGCTGGAGAGAGACAAGGTAGGTCAGGCAAATCCGGGTCAAACAGGTAAACACAGGAAGCAGGAAACAGGAACGGAACACTGGAAGCTGAAAGACAAACCAGCAATTAAACAGGGCACAAGTCAGTCCTTATATAGGCCAGAAAAGGGGGCGTGATGCTGACGAGCGAACGTTCGTACGCCATTACGCCGTTACGCCGTGTAGTGAACCCGTGTGTGCCGCTACTTGGCTAACGCGCATGCGCCGAAGCGCGGCTCCGCCGCGCAAACGCACAGGAACTTTCCGATGTTGACAGGCTCTTTTCTGACAGTGCCCCCCCCCCAACGGGCAACCTCCGGGTGCCCAATCTGGCCAGTACTCCCGGATATTTCTTGTGGAATGTTTGTATTAACCGTGGGGCGTGTATATTGGAGGAGGGTTCCCAAGAATTATCTTCTGGGGGGTACCCCTTCCACTTGACCAGGTACTGGATATGACCCCCCCTCCTTCTACAGTCCATTATAGCCTCAACCTCGAATTCATCTTCGCCTTCAATATTAATTGGAGGAGGTGGCAACTCCTCCCTTCCTGGGAAAGAACTGGGAGTTACTGGTTTCAGAAGGGAAGTATGAAAGACAGGATGAATTCTGTAAGAGCTGGGTAAAGAGAGTTCAAAGGCCACGGGGTTTACTACTCTCTTTATCTTGAAGGGACCAATAAATTTTGGACCTAATTTGCGTGAAGGACAAGAAAGTTTGAGGTTTGTTGCAGATAGCCAGACTTCATCCCCAATCTTGAAAATTGGGTTGCTCCTCCTCCCTCTGTCATAGTATTTCTTGTAGCTGTCCTGAGCCTTCTTCATAGTTTCCTGAATTATTTGAAAATTGGCTTGAATGGAATTTATTCGGTCTTGCACCGCAGGAACTGATACTTCTGAAAAAGCATTAGGCAAAAAAGAGGGGTGAAATCCATAATTAGCCCAGAAAGGAGTTTGATTGGTTGCTGTATGTATGGAATTATTGTAGGCAAATTCTGCACAGGGGAGGAGTGAAACCCAGTTGTCCTGAGAGCATGAGCAGAAACAGCGCAGATACTGTTCCAGCGTTTGGTTCGTCCTTTCTGTTTGGCCATTACTTTGAGGATGATATGCTGAGGATAGGCATACCTTGATTTCCAGGGATTTACAAAGATCTCTCCAAAATTTTGAGGTGAACTGGACCCCTCTGTCAGACACAATGCTAACGGGTACTCCATGTAGCCTAACCACCTCCTTGATGAATATATCCGCGGTATCTGAGGCAGAGGGTGTGCCCTTCATGGGTAAGAAATGGGCCATTTTTGAAAGGCGGTCGACTACTACCAGAATGGTGGAGAATCCCTCAGCAGGTGGTAGGTCAACGATAAAGTCCATGGCCACTTCTTTCCAGGGTTGCTCCGGAATGGGTAATGGTCTCAATAGACCCCAGGCTTTTGCATTGGATCCCTTGTTGCGTTGGCAAATAATACAAGAATTTACGTAGTTTTTACAGTCCTGACTCCACCCTGGCCACCAGAATGAACGATGTATTAGTTCCGAGGTCTTTTGTACCCCGAAATGTCCTGCAAATTTGTTATCATGAAATGTTTTTAGTACCAAGGGTCTTACTTGCGCTGGAACAAATATTTTGTTTTGGGCCCATAGTAAACCATCCTGTTTCCTCAGTGTGGGTACTTCAGGTTTTAAGAATTGGCTGGAGGCCTGTTCAATGGCAGTTCTTAGATCTGGCTGGATTGAACAAAGAAAATTCTGTGAGGATAGAATAGTACCAGGTTCTGCTGTTTGAGAGGTTTCTGGGAACATCCGAGATAGGGCGTCCGCTTTCCCATTCTTGGAACCAGGCCGATAGGAAATGTGAAAGTTGAACCTGGAGAAGAACAAAGCCCAGCGGGCTTGCCGGGGTCTGAGGCGTTTTGCTGTTCTAAGGTACTCCAGGTTCTTGTGATCTGTGAAGATCATAATGGGGTGAGAAGCACCTTCCAAAAGATATCTCCACTCCTCAAGAGCAAATTTGATGGCCAGTAGTTCACGCTCCCCCACGTCATAGTTCCTTTCTGGCGGGGACAGTTTCCGGGAGGCAAATGCCACAGGATGAAGAAGGGCCTTCTGGCCTCGTCTTTGGGATAGAATTGCTCCTAAAGCGGTTTCTGAGGCGTCTACTTCCAACACATAAGGAAGAGCGGGGTCTGGATGCAGTAGTACCGGGGCAGAAGTAAATAGACTCTTCAGTTTATCAAATGCTTCCTGAGTTTCTGAGGACCACTGGAATCGGCTTTGCTGGCGAGTCAGTTGGGTTATGGGAGAAATAATCGATGAAAATCCTTTTATGAACCTGCGATAAAAGTTGGCAAAACCCACAAATCGTTGGACCCCCTTTTTGTCTGTAGGGGCTGGCCATTCTTGGATAGACTTCACTTTCTGAGGGTCCATTGAGACCCCTTCAGTGGAGATAATGAACCCTAGGAATTGGACCACTGTTTTTTCAAATTCGCATTTCTCTCCCTTTAGGTAAAGTCCGTGCTTCCTGAGGATCGTGAGTACCTTCTTCACATGGACTTGGTGCTGCTCAATGGTTGTAGAGAAAATCAGAATATCGTCAAGGTAAACAATCACAAAGTCATCTAGGTATTCACGAAAAATATCATTTACTAGGTGTTGGAATGTAGCTGGGGCATTGCACAGACCGAATGGCATCACTAGATATTCAAAATGTCCGAATCTAGACCTAAAAGCCGTTTTCCACTCATCCCCTGGGCGTATCCGCACCAAGTTGTAGGCGCCCCTTAGGTCAAGTTTAGAAAAAACTCGTGCGGTTCGAAACCGTTGGAATAGTTCTGGGATGAGGGGAAGCGGATAACGGTTCTTGATGGTGATCTTGTTGATTTCCCTGTAGTCCACACAAGGCCTTAATGTACCATCTTTTTTTTCAACGAAGAAAATCCCCGCTCCAGCCGGAGAAGAGGAAGGACGAATGAATCCCTTTTCCAGGTTTTCGTTGATGTATGACCGCAGAGCCTCCAACTCCTTTTCTGATAGGGGGAATATACGACCAAAAGGAATCTCGGAGCCAGGTAAGAGATCAATGGGACAGTCGTATGGTCGGTGAGGAGGCAAACTGTCAGCTCTCCTTTTGTCAAAAATGTCCATGAATTCACGGTAGGCTGCAGGGACGTGCTGAAGGTGATCAGGCACTGGTTGGACAGTTAGACAGGAAGCTGTGCAGACAGGACCAGAGGTGAAGCAGTGCTGGGAGCAGTAAGCCAAAGAGAAGGAGATCTTCTTCTCACTCCAATTGATATGGGGGTCGTGAGCTTGTAGCCATGGAAGTCCCAGGATGATAGGGAACATGGGGGAGCAGATGATGTCAAAGCACAGAAATTCTTGATGTCCTGAATCTGTGATGGTGAGAGTGGGTTTAGTTTCTTGGGTAACAGGCCCGGAACAGGGGGATGATCCATCGGCCAGGTGGATTTGGAGCCTTTGTCTTTTGTTTTGCAGAGGGATACGTAAACTTCGAGCTAGGGATGTATCTAGGAAGCAGCTGCAGGCGCCAGAATCAATAATGGCTGGTAGCCGGATCTCCTCGCCTGCCACCTGTAGGGAGACAGGAAGGACAAGATGAGTTGAACTTGAACCATTGACTTGAAAGTTCATAGCTGTTTGTAATTGGGACTTACTGGGTCTTATAGGACAGTTGCGCAAAAAGTGGCCTGACCCTCCACAGTATAGGCAGAGATTGGCCTCCCGCCGGCGTTGTTTCTCATCAGGTGTAAGTGGAGCCCGGATCAGTCCCAGTTGCATTGGCTCGCTCTCCAAGGTAGAGGAGGAAGGGACTGCAGGAAGAGGATGACCTGTGGGGACCCTGGGTAGCATCCAGGTAGGCCGAGGAGATTGAAGACGTTCAGCACGTCGTTCCCGTAGACGTCGGTCTAATTTTATGGCTAGCTGGATCAACTCCTCCAGGGTGGAAGGAGAATCAACACGTGCCAATTCATCTTTGAGAGTCTCTGAGAGTCCCTGGCGGTACTGGTATTTGAGAGCCGCCTCATTCCATCCAGTGTCCCCTGACCATTTCCGAAATTCGACCGTATAGTCCTCCACCGGTCTTTTTCCCTGGACTAAGGTATGTAAGATGGACTCGGCCGTGGCTATACGTTGGGGATCATCATATAATCTTCCCATGGACTCAAAGAAGGTTTCCACTGAGTTTAGTAGGGGACTTTTCTGCTCCAGGAGGTTGTGAGCCCAAGCTTGGGGTTCTTCAGACAACAAGGAAATAATGAACCCTACTTTTACTGTCTCAGAGCTGAAAGTCTTAGGTTGGAGAGCCAGGTATAACAAGCAAGCGTTCTTAAATGCTCTAAACCTCTTCCGGTTTCCGGAAAATCGTTCGGGTGTGGGCACCCTAGGTTCTGGGAGAGTCATAACAACTGCAGGAGCTGTGCTGGAGTGATCTTGTGAAGAGCTGGCCCCACTGGGGGATGTGGAAGTTGCATCCCCGGGAGACAACACCAGGTGCTGGAGACGACCTTCTAGTTGAAAATAGCCATCTTGTAGCCTCTGGACTGCTTGCGTAAGGGTCGTTTACCTGCTGGCATAGAGCTTCGAGAGGGGAACCCACTCTGTCGGCCTCAGACATCTGGCTGGTTTGTACGGCCTCGGGTACTCACCGAGGCCGAGATGCTGGGAGTGGCTTCCCTTGCGGCTAAGCGCACCACACCCCTGGTAGTGGTACAGAGGGTGTAGGGCACAGAGAGGCACGGGTCGCCTGCAGGCAGGAAGCTCTTGGGAGGAGGACTTCAGTCACGCAGTGATGAGAGCTACGGAGGCTCTGACCCGGAGCTGGAGAAGAAGACCCGGCCGGGGCTCTAACCCGCCAACACAAGGGGAGCTGGGAGAAGTGCAGGAGATCAGGCACAAGAAACCCAGTGGTGGAGAGTCTATGATGCAGACCGATAACTTATACTGGAGACTGGCAGATGAGGAAGTCCTTGGAGCAGGCCGAGGGTCAACACAGCAGATAGTAGAGGAATCCTGAAGGCAAGCCAGAGGTAGAGGATTGGAGATGTCAGCAGAGAAGTCCGTTAGACAAGCCGGGGTCATACACAAGAAGGCAGGAGAATCCGGAGACAGGCAGAGGGTCAAACCCTGGAAGCAGATCGTGGGGAAGTCCTTTAAACAAGCCGAGGTCAAAGTGCTGGAGAGAGACAAGGTAGGTCAGGCAAATCCGGGTCAAACAGGTAAACACAGGAAGCAGGAAACAGGAACGGAACACTGGAAGCTGAAAGACAAACCAGCAATTAAACAGGGCACAAGTCAGTCCTTATATAGGCCAGAAAAGGGGGCGTGATGCTGACGAGCGAACGTTCGTACGCCATTACGCCGTTACGCCGTGTAGTGAACCCGTGTGTGCCGCTACTTGGCTAACGCGCATGCGCCGAAGCGCGGCTCCGCCGCGCAAACGCACAGGAACTTTCCGATGTTGACAGGCTCTTTTCTGACACCGTGACCATAACTGTATAAAAATATACCTCTAGCATGTGTTTTCCTAGGTAAACGAGTATTCACAGGATATACCAGAATTATACATTTATCCCTATATATAACCATTTTATGTGATATTGATTCATCAAAATTATACTGAGCGTATTTTATATTGGACCGGTTACCAGAGTTTTTAATCTATATATTCCAGCACCAATATACAGATACACATTATGAAAATAGAACATATTATTTAACAGATAGTTCAGAACACGTTTTTCTGCCCTCAGACATGCCCAGTGGTTGAAGGTGATATTACCTGAACTCACCAAAGTAAATTAGATTTTTCCAACCAATGGAAAATAAGCCATACCTTCTGGGCTGAGCTTATTATAATTTTATGAGCTTATTGTCCCAGATGGTATAAAGTATGTGAGGTGCCATAGAGAGGGAGCACAGACCCACACACTGACCTACACCCTGTGGACGAACACAAATTTGGTAATAAGCGACCACTCCCCATCTCGCTGGACATTGCTGCTAGGACGAATCGAATATACATCCTTTCCTTTAAACAGTGGTGAGATACTGACCATATAATTATTGATAATTTTTCTCTTCCCAAAATCATAGGAATTGTTTCTTACTGTATACATTCTATCCTATCCGATACTGTGTGAAGGGAAAATTATAGGAATCTAATCAGGGACAATTAATCAGACCAAGACAGAAGTATAGTTAAATCACACTTGTTTAACCACTTTCCCTACCAGGCCAATTGGTGTCATGTCATGTCAATGACATTTCTCTCCTACATGTAAAAATCATAATTTTTTTGCTAGAAAATTACATAGAACACCCAAACATTATATATGTTTTTTTTTTAGCAAAGACCCTAGAGCAGGGATATGCAATTAGCGGACCCCCAGCTGTTGCAGAACTACAAGTCCCATGAGGCAAAGCAAGACTCTGACAGCCACAAGCATGACACCCAGAGGCAGAGGCATGATGGGACTTGCAGTTTTGCAACAGCTGGAGGTCCGCTAATTGCATATCCCTGTCCTAGAGAATACAATGGCGGTTCTTGCAACTTTTTATCTAACACGGTATTTGCGCAGGAATTTTTCGAAAAACAAAAAAACAAAAAAACAAAACAGTAAAGTTAGCCCAATGTTTTTGAATATTGTGAAAGATGAAGTTACGCCGAGTAAATAGATACCCAACATGTCACGCTTCAAAATTGCACACGCTCGTGGAATGGCGCCAATGTTCGGTACTTAAAAATCCCCATAGGCGACGCTTGAAATTTTTTTACTGGTTACATGTTTTGAGTTACAGAGGAGGTCTAGTGACAAAATGATTGCTCTCGCTCCAACATTCGCGGCGATACCTCCCATGTATGGTTTGAACACTGTTTTCATATGTGGGCAGGACTTACGTATGCGTTCGCTTCTGCGTGCGAGCACACGGGGACATCGGCGCTTTAAAATTTTTTCTTTTTTTTTATTGATAATTATATTTTGTTTTTTTTATTTTGACACTTTTTTTGAAAAAAAAACATTTTGGATCACTTTTATTCCTATTACAAGTAATGTAATCATCCCTTGTAATAGGAATATATGACATGACAGGTGCTCTTAAAAGTGAGATATGGGGTCAATAAGACCCCATGTCTCACCACTAGGCTGGGAAGCCTGAAATCAAAAATAGAAAATAAAATGATCACCGCTTCCCAGCCGAAGCGGCGCCGTTTTTTTGAATGGAGAGGCCGGGCGTGACGTCATAACATCGCGCCCGGCCTCCGATGATCATAGAGACTCCGGCGACCATCTGATCCACCAGAAATCTCTGTGGTCTACATCCGGCGCATCCGCTCTCCGCCTCACCGATCGTAACGGTTTCAGCCGGCGAATCTCTACACCATAGGAACGATCATATCGGCTGTTCAGCCGCTTGAACGTTCCTATGGGAGGCGAGAGGGGACGTCCCCCGCCTCCCTCCCGTGCTTGCCCTGACTCACCGCTACGATCGGTGAGTCAGGGCAAGCACCGGAGGGCGGCGGGAGGGGGGGGATGTCCCCTCTCGCCTCCCATAGGAACGATCAAGCGGCGGAACAGCCGCTATGATCGTTCCTATGGTGTAGAGATTCGCCGGCTGAAACCGGCAATATCTGAATGATGTCTGTAACTACAGGCATCATTCAGATATACCCGCCCAAAGCCCAGGACGTCATATGACGTGGGTGGGCGGGAAGTGGTTAATAATAATAATAAGGTAAACAGAGTAAGCGTGGTCAAAACAAGCCTGAGTTCGGTAACCGGATCGGGTAGTCAGCCAAGCAAATGTCAGAGCCAGAGATAAACGTAGTAGTACAGCAAGCAGGATCAGGAGCCAGAAGGAACGTCAGCCGAGCAAGTCTTCAACAGGAACGTAGGAAAAAGCCTCTGTGATGTTGACAAAGGGGAAGGCAGAGATCAAGTGAGCTGGAGGACTTTAAGTAGGCAGGACTTAGCAGAATTAGCAACAGCTGGGTAAATGTGGAGAGAGATGGGAGCTGGCAATTAGCCGACAGCTGAGCGGCCAGCTCAGAGATAGAAGGGCTGAGCCCAGCCCTGACAGTACCCCATCAGAGGACCACCGGGCTTGATGGGAAAACGTCTATGGAAATCACGGAGGAGGACAGGGGCATGTACGTCCGAGGATGAGACCCAAGAACATTCCTCCGTACCGTACCCCTTCCAATGCACCAGGTACTGTATGCGCTCATGGAACCCACGGGAGTCAACAATGGATTGTACTTCATACTCATGGTTCTCAACCTGTATAGAGTAAGGACGTGGCACTGAGGTGGTAAAGTGATTGCAGACCATAGAAATGGTATAGACTTCTCAGAGATTAGTGTGAAGGAGTTGCCATCATCCCTAAACAACATGGAATAGGAACCTCAAGAAATTGGGATTTTTAAGGCAACAAAAGGCAAAAGTATTTAAAAAAAATTGAATAAATTTTATTTATACAAAAATAGTATTAAAAAGTGAATTAAACACATGGACATATACATTTGAAAGGAAAACAATATGATATGTTACAGACGTGCCACGTCTGTAACATATCATATTGTTTTCCTTTCAAATGTATATGTCCATGTGTTTAATTCACTTTTTAATACTATTTTTGTATAAATAAAATTTATTCAATTTTTTTTAAATACTTTTGCCTTTTGTTGCCTTAAAAATCCCAGTGATTGCAGACCAAAAGTTTCAAAAAGGAGACATGAAACACATTTGAGATGTGCATACTAGGAGGAAGGTCCAAGCCACTGGGTTAATCCTGCGAAGGATACAGAAAAGCCTAATAAACCGAGGTGCGAACCTCAAAAGAAGGAACACGAAGTTGGAGGTTGCGAGACGATAGCCAGACTCGGTCCCCAACCTGGTAGGAAGGTGCAGGCAGGCGTCTGCGGTCAGCATGGAGTCTGTACCTATCGTTATGTTGCAAAGCCTACTGAACTTGTGCCCAAGTGGAACGAAGACCACGGAGATGCTCCTCTAACGCAGGAATACTCTGCGGAACAAAGGAGTCAGACAACATGGGAGGTTGGAAACCATAATTCGCCATAAACGGGGACAATCGGGAAGTAGAATTCAAGGCACTTTTGTGAGCAAACTCTGCCCACGGTAATAGGTCTGACCAGTTGTTATGATGGTCAGAAATATAGGAACATAAGAATTGCTCCAAGGACTGATTGGCTCGTTATGCGGCCCCATTAGACTGCGGGTGATACGCAGAGGAGAAAGCAAGCTGAATTCCCAACTGTGCACAAAAGGCTCACCAGAACCGGGAGACAAACTGACTACCCCTGTCCGAGACAATCACCTTGGGTAGCCCATGTAAGCGAAAGATCTCCCAAGCAAAAATGGAAGCCAGTTCCTTAGAAGTGGCCAATATCATAAGTGGAATACAATGACACATCTTTGAGAACCGGTCAACCACCATAAGGATAACTGTGTTGCCTTGGGAGTTGGCAACTTCACAATGAAATCCATAGATAGGTGGGTCCAGGGCCTCTCTCCATTGGGTATGGGTTGTAGAAGGCCCACTGGAAGGTGTCGTGGAGTCTTACTCTGAGCACACATGGAACAGGCAGCTACGAGGGCAGTTACATCAGCACGTAGACTAGGCCACCAGAATTGTTGGGAAATGGCCCAAACGAGTTGATTCTTCCCAGGGTGGCCCGCTGCCTTGGGAGAATGGCAAGTCTGAAGCACGGCAGTACGGAGACTCTCTGGAACAAAGCAGCGGTCACAAGGTTTCACAGGAGGAGCAAGGACCTGAGCAGCAAGAATTTTGTCACCCAAAGGAGAAGACTGGTGCGAACCGTAGCCAGAATACGATCAGGAGGAATCACAGGAACTGGAACTGACTCCAACTTGGAAGGAGGAAAATTGTTGTGACAAGGCGTCAGCCCATACATTCTTAGTACCGGGTAAGAAAGAGACAATGTATTTAAACCTCGACAAGAAAAGAGCCCATCACGCCCTTCTGGGAGAGAGGCGCTTAGCCTCAGACAAAAATGTGAGATTCTTATGGTCAGTAAGAATGAGAACCGGCATAGTAGTACCTTCAAGGAGATGTCTCCATTCTTTCAGAGCTAAAATGATCACCAACAGCTCTCTGTCACCAACCTCGTAATTGCATCTGCAGGTGACAAATTCTTGGAAAATTAGCCACACGGATGCATAACGCTCTCAGAGTTAGGACGTTGAGACAGAAGGGCCGCCAACTCCAGTCTCATAAGCATCAACTTCTAGGATAAAAGGCAACGTAGGATCAGGATGAGCCAACACAGGAGGAGAAACAAAGGCAGCCTTGAGACTCTCAAAGGCCTTAATGGACTTCGGAGACCAACTATGTGGGTTACCGTCCTTTCTGGTCATATCAGTCAGGGGCTTGACCAGAGACGAGAAATTACGAATAAACTTCCAATAATAGTTGGCAAAGCCCAGGAAACGATGCAGAGGACGTAAACCCATGGGTCGGGGCCACTGTAGGACTGCCGAAAGTTTCTCTGGGTCCATCAAAAAACCAGCAGTGGAAATTACATAGCCCAGGAATTTACCTGTTCACGATGGAACTCGTACTTCTCCAGTTTACAATAGAGATTGTTTTCTCTTAGTTTCTGAAGCACATGACAGACATCTGTGTGGTGGCTCTCCTGGGACTTGGAAAATATGAGGATATCATCCAGATAAACCACCACACAACTGCAAAAAATCTCAGAGGACATCGTTAATAAATTCCTGGAAAACTGCCGAGGCATTACAAAGGCCAAAAGACATTACGAGGTACTCATAGTGGCCTGTTCTGGTATTAAACGCAGTTTTCCACTCGTGGCCCTCCATAATCCGCACGAGATTGTATGCCCCTCTCAAATAAAGCTTTGTGAAAACCGTTGCTCCCTTGAGGCGGTCAGTAACCGGATTGGGTAGTCAGCCAAGTAAATGTCAGAGAGCCAGAGATAAACGTAGTAGTACAACAAGCAGGTTCAGGAGCCAGAAGAAACGTCAGCCGAGCAAGTCTTCAACAGGAACGCAGGAAAAAATCTCTGTTATGTTGACAAAGGCGAAGGCAGAGATCAAGTGAGCTGGACGACTTTAAGTAGGCAGGACTGATGAGCAGAATCAACAGCTGGGTAACTGTGGAGAGAAATGGGAGCTGGCAATTAGCCGACAGCTGAGCGGCCAGCTCAGAGAAGGAAGGGCTGAGCCCAGCCCTGACAGAATCGTATTTTACTGTTTACATTTTAGCTTATCCAATACTGCGTGAAGGGTAGTTTAGTATTTAATAATTGTCCCACGTTATTGGCCTTGTGTGTTGAAGCCATTTGTGGGCGAAGTTAAGATCAACTTGTATTACAACAAATTTGGCTACTGTGGTCCCAGGGAAATTATTTATTGCCCTATTCAATCTGGTAGCTTTGTTAAATGAATACTCCCTTCAAATTGATAATATCTATCTGTTGACTCCGCTAGACATACTTTGTATTCCTTCCACCCGGAGAAATTCAAAGGATTGTTTTCCCGAGCGAGATATTGTGTTTTTGAACTGAAGGCGTGATTACCGCAAATCTTTTTAACATAGTCATTTGGGCTACCCTTGGGTTATTTGTCAAATATTAAAGAAATAAGAAAGTTTTATTGCTGTGTTGATGTCTTTGGTAGGGTGTATGAAATATTAATCACCAGAAAATCCAGTTCTGTATGAAGTTGTATAATTATACTTATGAATTTATGAAAACCAATCAATATACCCTTATTGCGATTTTTTTTACCAAAAATATGTAGAATACATATTGGCCTAAACTGAGGAAAAAATGTGTTTAAAAAAAAAAAAATTGGATATTTATTATAGCAAAAAGTAAAAAATAGTGTTTTTTCAAACTTGTCCCTTCTCTTTTGTTTATAGCACAATAAAAACCGCAGAGGTGATCAAATACCACCAAAAGAAAGCTCTATTTGTGGGAGAAAAATGAAAAAAACTTCATTAGGGTGCAGTGTAGCATGACCGCGCAATTGTCATTCAAAGTGCGACAGAGCTGAAAGCTGAAAAATGGCTTGGACAGGAAGGGGGTGAAAGTGCCCTGTATTGAAGTGGTTAAACAAGATTGTTGCCACCTAAAATAACCTTCAACCCATCAGCAGCCACAACAGATGTTGCAGTACTCAGAACAGTCAGTGTCAAATGGGGTTTTCAAATAATTTATGCCAGACTGTACAGACGCTAGCCAAACAGGTTTACATTTTTTTGTTCAGCCCCAAATGAGAGACATCACTTTATTCCCCTGTCCACATTAGAGTGGATGGAAGAATCTCTGATGGCTACTGAATTCAGACTGCCGCAGCTATCTGAATACCCAGACAGTGACTGCATTTGATTGGAAAACACATCTGATATTTTCCACCTTTCAATTTTAAAGCTGGCTTTTGATGAGGTGGTGTTTTGGTGACAAAAGGACTACCCGTGGTTCAAATTTCATCTGATTCAGCGGAAGTCACGTATGGCCAGCTTAAACGTAGTCAGATAAAAGAAATGCATAATTTTTTGCTAATGAACAATGCATTCATAGCTATGTTTCTGTCCTCGTGATACATTTTCAAGTTTATACAGTATTTTGAAATAAATTGTTCAATAGGTTATGGATATTCCGGAAGTAGAATCATGCCCATTTTAAATGAATGCCTCACACCAAAAAAAATACATTCTCTGCCTACAATGGCTTGCTAGATGCACAACATGAAAGGTGTCACTGGAAATATTTTTGAAATGTTGGCAACTATGCATCAGATATGTTGGGGGAGGCTGTGGCCAACCTGTTTACAGTATTTATATATGGTTTTGTACAATTCAAGGCTACTGGAAAACAATCCTTGAGCACATCAAACAGCACATCAAACAGCTGGATGATTGGAAAAACGGGATTTCTGATTATTAAAGTATTTTCTTGAAATGAAGGGACACAGGATGGAAGTAATTCTGAGATGTACAGGTTACACAGCTACCTACAGAAATATAGTGTGGGATTGGACACTGGGAAACAATGCTGTAAGTCATCCAGTATAACCCCTTCCACTCCCACCCATGCTTAAAGAGGTTGTATACCCTCCTGTATACTTTGTACCTATAGGTAAGCCTAGATTAAGGCTTACCTATAGGTACTGTAAATATCTCCTAAATGTGCGATGTTTAGGAGATATTTACTGTATACTGCGACCCATGTCAACGGCGCATACGCTCTGAAGGAACGGCCGCCCGTGCCATTTGTTCAGGAGCATGTGCCGTGACCGGTGGCTCCTGCATATGGCTCTAGTTAGTCTCACAGCCGAAGTCCGTGGTCCTGGAAGGAAGATGGGCGAAGATGGATGCAGCCTGCAGCGGGGACAACGAGGGCTTCGTTTGCAGGTGTCATGCTATGGATACTAGCACATTATGCCTTTACTTTGCAGAGAAGTTTATAAAAAAAAAAACATTTTTTTGCAGAGTTTACTTCCTCTAAGTTTTGTGCAAACAGGGACCCTCAGGGTTGAGGGAATGAAAGTCAGTCAGCCTGAAAGAAAATGTGATCGAGAGATGGACTCAAACAGCATGTACCACATTCAAACAATGGAGGGAAACTTACTTGGGACAGATAGAATAACAGGACACAGATAGAATAACAATGTCATGGTTAAGGTGAAAGTTAGAGACCACTTTAGAAACAAAGATCTTGATAAAAAAGAAAAAAATGTCAATTGCAAAGGGTATGCTTCTCCCTGAAGAGAGAAGACGTCCATTTACCCTGGACACCCAAACGATTCCAAAACATTCCTATTCTTGCATTCTGAAAAAGGTCTACTACTTCCTTTAAAGGGGTGGCTGAGGAGAGTTAATCACTATTCTTTTTTTTTTATGTGTTTTTTGTTTTTTTTCAGTGTGCACAGAAATTGGCATAGTGCGGACACAGCCACCAAATACTTAGAGCCCTTTCACACCGACAGTGCGGGGGCTTCGGCGGTAAAGCGTGGTTAGTTTTAGCGGCGCTTTTAACCCCCCGCTAGCAGCCGAATAAAGGGTTAAAAGCACCCGCAAAGCAGCGCTGCCGAGGCGCTTAGGCGACGCAGCCCATCAGGCAGGGGCGCTTTAGGAGCGGTGTATACACCGCTCCTAAAGTGCCTCAAAGAAGCTGCTTGCAGGGCTTTTTTTGACGTCCTACTAGCGCAGCGTCACTGTGAACGCACTCGGGCTTTCACACTGGGATTGCAGTTGAGGCATTTTTCGGGCGCTATTTTTAGAGCTAAAGCGCCTGAAGAATGCCTCCAGTGTGAAAGGGGTCTAAGAAGTAACAAGAATTGACATCTTATTGGAGCTAATAAAAGCGATAACATGCACATAACAAATGAAGACTAATACCACACAAGTAAAATGACATAGAAATGGAATAACATGTTTAGGACATCCGGTACAAGGCATTGATCTGAACATGACATCAGCAGTAATATACTGTAGTAAGGTACAAACAGTAGGCAAGGAAATTAAAATTTCCTAAGGTTTTAGGGGGTATACAAAGTCGTCCACAGCTTTCAAATATTTTCAAAGGCATGGAAGGACTGATTGCATAGCCAATGATTTTTCACAAATAATGTTGATGGGCAACAGTCGCAACCTCTCATGGGTTAGAGCCCAGGTTTTGTTTCTAATATCTCTTTATGATCAGTTTGGCGGATAATAGAATGTTAACCACTATTCCCCGATAGGTGGCAGAAAATTTTTCGATGCCCAAGTTGAGTAGAGCCAAGGCAGGGTTCTTAGAAGTAATTATTTCTGTAATCTCAGAAATCATCTGGAAAAATTTTCCGCCAGAAGCATCCTCAAAAGGACATCCCGAGGGAACTCTGTAGGGAGGAACGATGGTTTGGGGATCCTGTGGAACCTATCTATCGTGAGAGATTACCATGAGTTAGAGAGGGCACCACGGTCTGGAAAAGATCCCTTGCATAGTGGGGAAGCTGTAAGGGGTTGTACAGATTCTGGAACACCTCTAATCTTCAGATAGTTGTGTCTGGAGCGGTCCTCCAGGTCTGCCACTTTAGATTTTAACCCAGCGATTTCCTCAGCATGAGCCACATGCTCGTCCACCATATTATTGTAGGATTCAATACATGTTCCCATGGAGTCCTCCAGATAGTCTCCCAGGTCCTGAACATCTGCTGCATACTTCTTGAAGCATGCAAACATATCAGCTTGTAGGGAAGAGTGGAGGGACAAAAGCATGTCTCACTGTAGGAAATGAGGCAATCGGGTCAATGGGACTTGCGTCTGGTTGTGTGGAGGGGTCACCTACCTCCATACAGGGACCTTTAGGGTCATCTGTTTTTGAGTCTCGCCGTGGACGAGACTTGGCAGGACTCCGGGTATCAGGAGATGTGGGGTCCGACTCAGTGGCATGTACTGTGTGTCTCTCTGCTCCCTCTGCAGCCTGCGGGAATACAGACATGGCTGCCGCTACTGCCAGAGCGGGTCCCGTCGCCATCTTGGTAGAGTCCACTCCGGACTGGAGTAAAGAAACTGTAGAGTTTCTGCAGTTGCAAGCCTTCTCTGCACCTGCGGGACATCCTTGGGTGGCACAGAAGACAGCGGGAGGCTTTGTGAGCGCAGATGTGTTGCTGGGGCTCGTGGATGGGCCTTTGTTGCCGGAGGGCTTGTGGAGCTAGGAGATCATGCGGCCATCATAGACAGCAGACACCACATCCCCCCAGTTAATCACTATTCTATTGTGGCAAAGTTAAAACAAACAAAAAAATGCATATACTTATTATCTATTATAACCCTTTGGATGAGCTGATTAGCCGTTAAATTGTAGCTATGTTTAAAGCTCTTCTCTCTTGGATATCACATCAGAATGACACTTCCCTTTGGTCAATGTACATACTGTACATAAGTCCAAGATGAATATATCTCTAAATGCTCCATTTCTCCCATATATGTTTGATTTGTTCTGTTTTCTGTTACAACTGTTCCACAGTTAATTAGTAAAACCAGACTAAATACACTTGGATATTAGATTACTATATTTTGCCATTAAGGTTGTGAGCTTGCATGCTCATTTTTAAGAAACCATATGCAATTTCTGTTCTTTGATGGCATTGGCAATTGTCTGGTTATTTGAACTCAACAAAATTTGCGGGCAATTCTTTTGGAATTTATTCCACTTTATTACAAATTTGTACCACCATTCCAAGTTGGTGGTTCAAAACAGGGGCACACATTGCCTGTTAAAGAGAAAAACAAAAAAACAAATGTGTGCAGTCCATTTGGATTCTCAATTGCACTTTTCTGTGAATCAGTTTGACCACTAACTAGCAGAAAACCAGTTTTGAATGAGGATATTCTTGGTTAATTATATCCCATTTTTGGGAGCTGCCTGAACAAATTTCAGTTTCATATAATATTATAATCAATGAATGAATGTTGCCAAATGAGGTCTTTTTTTTTTCCAATTCTTTATTTTAAGACATCTCACGGTAAGTACAGAAACCATTTGACATGCACGTCAAAAGATTACAGAATCAGAAAGTCACAACACTTGGAAGGCAATTGCTGTCATCAGCGGCATGCAGTATATGAATTAAATGTTCCGAAAAGCCCGGTACTAGAGAAAGTCTCTGTACCCCATGTGGTTTTTCCACGGTGAACACCGTCAGTAATAAAGAAACAAAAAAGATAACAAAAAAAGAAGACGACAATAAAGAGTATGAAAGAAGAGGGAGAAAAGAGAGAGGTAAAGGAGGAGGGAAAAAAAAAGGGGAGGGAGGGGACAAGAAGGGGTCCAGGCAAACTGCCATCTCTCCAGATTCAGGAGGCCTATCAGTACAATCCCAATTTTGGATAGATTAAGCTAACAAGATCTTGTACTCTTCAGTATACAAATTCGTGCCAGAAGAACCATTTTTGGAGGAATTCGTACTGGAGGCCCCAACTCAGTGAATTCTTCTCAACCAGACGGCTATGGGTGGTGCCTGTTTCCAAAAGAGCGGGATGCAGCTCTTTTGCGGTGATCAGAAGAGGCAAGATGGAACGCCTAAAAGCCTTACCGGAAAAACTGTGGTGAAGAAGGAAAAGCGCAGGGTTCTTCAGTAGGTCACAGTCGGTCAATTTTTGGGTTATTCGACGGACTTCCGTCCAAAGGAAGTCCAATAGATGGCAGGCCGAGAAAATATGGAAACGGAAGCCAGTCTCCTCTCCACATCTCCAGCAAAGACCCGAGCATTGGGGAAACATTTTCTGAATCTTAGGAGGTGTAGGATACTACCGGGTCAACACCTTGAAACCAGATTCTTGGTGTTTAGCACAAATAGAGGTTTTGTAGGCGAACAGGAGAGTTCTTTTCACCTGTTTGCCCGTAAAGCTCAGCCCCAAGTCTCACTCCCATTTGGAAATGCATGGAAATCGAAATGTCAGAGGTGGGGACACCAGCAATAGAGATTGCTCTATACATAAGCGCTTGAATGTGGTAAGGAGATGTGTAAAGGTGTCCGGGGAGGGTAGAGAGCCAATAAAGTGAGCCAACTGTAATTTCTGCCAAAAAGATAGGCCTGCGTAAGTGTGGTCATCTATGATTTGCTGTCTGGCAACCCTATAAAGTGCCTGGCCTTACAAAGACCCGCAAACTTCAAGTCCTGAAATCCTAACTCATAAAGACCAGGACTGAAGGCGGGGTTCCCAACTATAGGGGTAAGTGGTCATGGAACGGTGGAAGATCGGAATACTTCGGCACAGACCTGCCAGGAGCAACTCAAGTCGCACCGATTAGAACGGTTCCATTGCACTGAATGGGGTCCGACTTCTGATGCAATAAGCTCTCTGAAGTCGAAGCGCTTATTGCATCAGTGTGAACCAGGCCTTATACTTTGACATGCAACTGTGTTTGTGCAGCAGTTGCAACCCCTTCCACTTCTATGGGATGCCTGTGTGCGGCTCAGTGGTGGATGTGTACGCAGCATAAACCAGCTCAGTACAAAAAGAAGAAAAAAAGAATTAGGAATGCATTTGGAAACGCATTAAAAACACATCCGGAACGCATCTGGAGTGCGTTTTTTGTGGCGTGACCCAGCCCTCAGAAATGAAAGTCCTGAGGATGTAGCCAGGCAGTGAGTAAGGAACCAGGGAGGTGTCCACAGCACAGGGATCTTAGCGGGTACTCAGGCTCAGCACTTCTGGACAGGTTACAGGTACAATCTGACCATAGTATTCAAACAGCCATACAGCATACAACTATACCTAAACACCTTTACTGTGATCATGATGCTTATTATCACAATGATCACAGTAAAAGTGTGTAGGTATATATATGGCTTTGCGTCGTGCCTCGACAAAAATGATCCCCTTTGTGTTCAGTGGCTAGTACTGACTAGAGCATTTTAGGTGATACAACAAAATTACATATGTAGTGCTGCTCTGCCACTAATGTTAAAAAAACTCTATATACATATTAAGTTACAAAGAAACAAAGGCCTGTCTCAAGTCATGAAACGCAGAGACAGCTTCAGGGGGCCACTCCTTCGCACCCTTCTTGGTCAAGGCGATAATAGCCGCAGCAATGAAGAGTAATTCCTAATGAACTGCCTGTAACTTCCTAAGAAAAAGCTTGTGGCCTTTTTTTTTTTAAAAATTATTTTTGTTTGTAACAACACTTACAACGTATAACATTACCGACTCAGCTCACCACTGAGTCGGTGTAAGCCAACATGGCCAACATATACAGGTACATTTACATAGACATGTCCTGTCTAACTGACAGTAATGTTACTAACATAAAAATCTAAATGTTCACTCCCTCCCTCCACCAACCCCTTTACTCAGTTCCCTCTCCTTTAATTCTCTATATGTCCTCTGGATACAGCAAATTTTGCCTCATTATCCACTGTGACTAGACTCCCAAGGGGGAGCTCCAAATCATTCAGCTAAACCACTGGGTATAAAGAGACTTATTTCAGTCTCCCCCCATGTGTAGGTGCTAATTTACAGTCAGGTCAGAATTGTACCATGCCTGCCATACTCTATCAACTTTCTTTCCGCAGCCTCTAGAAAGATACGTCGCTTTGTAGTGTGGCATTCCACCTTCCAGAAGAGCAAATCAGGTGCTCCCGATTTTCGCCATCTCAACAAAACGGCCTTCCTACCATAGAACAAGAGGATGCTTAGGAGAGTTCTATGGGCCCAAGACGGGACCACCTCTTCCACCAAACCCAGGAGGCATACCCTTATCGTCACCGGGACAGGAGTCATCAGTACCTCTGATATACAGGATGTGACCTGTTTAATCTGAGGGCAGCTCCAAAATATATGTTCAGCTGCTGCCGGAGCAAAAGAGCATCTCCAGCATTTCGCATGTACTGTCGGGTAAATAGACGCCAGCCTAGCTGGCGTGTAGTAAATCCTATGCAAGAACTTAAACAGAATCAGTCTGTCCATAGCTGCTACTAGATGTTGAAATGGCTGTGCCCACATGCCATCCCAGTCCTCTCCCTGAATGTCTGGGACCTCAGCCTCCCATCTTTCTCTACACTTGTGCACTGCCTTCGGCCTATTTTTGAACAACTGTTTGTATGTAACTGAGTGTCTTGGGAAGATCTTCTGTTAGCAAATTTTCGAGGTCCGAGGGAAAAGATTCTATAGTTTTGTTTTTAAATTGCGATTGAAACGCATGGCGCAGCTGAAGAAACCTAAAGTATTGTGAGTTAGTTAGATCATGTCTAGCTTTAAGCTGATCAACGTTAGCAATTCCCCGTCCATAGTAATGTCCTTGAGAGTTTTGATTCCCCTGGTCACCCAGCCCATGGGATCTTCGAATGACTAGAAATGTGACAATTTAGGGTTCATCCACAAAGGAGTGGAGGGAGATAGACCCCGGTAACTAGGACATGCCATTCCAACTGCCTCTTCCCACGCCTTAATCGTGGCCTTCATAGAAGCAGTTAGAGGAAGGTCCATCTTTATTCCGCTATGGATAGTCAACCGCAGGGACTCATAAGAGCCCAGGTGTGCCGCTTCCAGGACCGTGGCCGAGTCCCCATCATCTGAGGTTAGCCACCTATGCACAACCACCATTTGTCCCGCTATATATTTCCGCCAATCTGGTAGGGCCAGACCACCCTCCCCCCATGGTTCCTGTAAGACTTTCAGTCCTATTCTAGGCTGTTTAGGAGCCCACAGAAACGAGCTAGTGAGACCGTCTAGTTTTTTAAAAAAGGACTTGGGAATCCAAATGGGAGCATTTCGCAAAAAATATAATATGACTGGGAGAATTTTCATTTTCAATAGGTTAACCCGTCCTATAAGCGACAAAGGGAGTTTTTGCCAGGCCTGGACCCTTTGCTTTAAAAATATTAGGAGCGGAGCCAGATTAAGGGGCATGTAGTCTGCCACATCCGCCATAATCTTGACCCCTAAATACGTGATCTGTGACACCCACTTCAATGGCAGGGCCGGGTCAGCAATGTCCCTGGCCTCAGCATCTAGAGGTAAAATAGACGATTTAGACCAATTGACTTTCAACCCGGAATACTGAGAAAACTCATTCATAATGTGTAAAGCCGCCTCCAGTGACTCCCTTGGGTCTCCCAGAAATAGCACCATGTCGCCAGCATAGAGTGCCAGGTTTTCGTCTATAGTCCCCACCCCGATTGCCTTAACCTCCCCAGCAGTTCTTAACGCAACCGCAAGTGGTTCCATCAGGAGGGCAAACAAAAAAGGTGACAGGGGGCATCCCTGTCGAGTGCCCCTGCCAATGTGGAAAAATAGGGAAGTGTGAATTCCTATGCGGACTGCCGTCCTTGGGTTGTTATATAGTTGCGATATCCACACCCTAAAGGTCGGGCCAAATCCCATTTTTTCCAGTACCGTCAGCATGTATTACCAGTCAATAGAGTCGAAAGCTTTTTCGATGTCAATAGATACTATAACCCTGGTAGGGGTGTCGAAATTGGGGAGCTGCAAGTGAGTAAAAAGCCTTCTTAGGTTGGTGTCTGTTGACTTACCGGGCATAAACTCCATCTGATCTATATCCACCAGGGAGGAAATAATGCCCTCCAGTCTTTTTTGCTAGAACCTTCGTTAGGATTTTCAAATCCATGTTTAGTAAGGCGATTGGTCTATAAGATGAGCATTCTAGAGGGTCTTTTCCTGGTTTGGGAAGTAGAATCATATAAGCGTCTAGCATTGATGCAGGTAATTGCTGATGCTGTATACAGTAAGCTAATAGTGTTGTAAGTCTCGGTACTATCTGATCTGCGTAGGTCTTATAAAAGTCCACTGGAAACCCGTCCGGGCCTGGGGCCCTATGCGGGGGAAACGCAAAAATCGCCAAATCGATTTCCTTATTAGTGATCTCCGCCTCCAAGACCTCCCGATCACTGTCAGAAATCCTCGGAAGCGGGAGAACCCCCAACAAGTCCTCCAAGTCCGACCGGTCATATTGAGGAATGGGTGCATACAGGGTAGAAAAAAAGTCCTGAAACTCAGTCATTATGTCTATTGGGTCAGTAGCCAGTCCACCGTCCTTACGTCGGATAACTGGGATGTTTGCAAGTTGGTGAGAGTCTGCCACCAGCCTGGCAAGGAGCTTCCCATTTTTGTCACCCTCCGCAAACTGTGTTTCTGTCCTATGCTTTGCCTCCGTATGCGCCAAATTATTGTGTGAGCAACCTCCTGGCTTCCAACAGTTCAACGTAGGAAGATCCTGAAGGACTGTTGGCGCTATTTTCCGCGCATTCCCTTTCTCTGTTTTTCAACACTTGAACCTCAGGATTCTGTTCCACCCTTTCTTTATGGCTGAAATGCATTCCCCCCTGATCACCGCCCTAAATGCATCCTATACTATCGGAGGGTCAGCAGTCTCCAGATTTGTCACCCAATAGTTTGTAACCGAGTCCTTAAGGTGAGTAGTTATCCGATCATTTTGTAGCCAACCTGGCGAAAGTTTCCAACCCCTTGACCCCCCCTGCGGGAAGGACCAGGGAGAGAGAAAGTGGGTTATGACCTGACAAGCCCCCCACCAGGTACGCAATATCCTTCACATGTGACATCATCACCAGACTACCAAATGCAAAGTCGATCCTGGCCGAAGAGCGATGCGTCTGCGACAGGTGTGAATAGCACCTGGCAGCAGGGTTTTTTGCCCGCCATATCCCAGTAAGCCCTGCCACCGATGCCCAGGATAAAAGATCTACCGAGCCCGACCTCCCAGGGTTGGAGGAGTCCAGTGCATCCAAAGTAGCATTGAAATCCCCCATGATTAAAAGTGGGAGATGAGCATGAGGGGTCAGTTTGACTAACAAATAATACAAGCATTGCACATTAACTGGAGGTGGTAGATAGACATTCACCAACATTTTACAGTAACAGATATCCAAGACCAAGGCCACATATTGTCCCCCCGAATCTGAGATCACCTGATGGATGGTGCATGGAACAGATTTACTAATAAGGATGGACACCCCCCTCGCATAAGTTGAGTAAGTGGCATGAAAAGCCTGTTGAATCCAGGGTCTACACAGGGCAAGTATCCTGCTTCCATCCAGGTGAGTCTCCTGTAGAAGGACAACATGCGGCCTGGCTTGTTTGAGATACTGGAACACTGATGACCTCTTAAATTTACTATTCAGGCCTCGTACATTCCATAAAACCAATTTAATTGGATTAGCCATAGTCACAGGGCAAAATCATTGCAATTTGGAAGCCCGCCATCCCCAGCCGGTAATCCTTATAAGTGTACTGTGAGGCAAGGGGCCCCACCCACAAGAGGAGGGCTGCCCATACCAAGGGAGAGCCGAGAACTGAGCAAATAGTAACCCCTTTATAAAAATCTAAACTATAACATACCCCCCTAGCCATTACACCAGAACTAAACCAAACCATGTCCGGTATGTAGCTTTTGGTCCCAAAAAAAAAAACCCCAAAAATTGGGAAGGTGTTGGAAGAACAACCGTCTGCGCGAGTGTCCAACAGAACAAGTAGTAGTTTCCTGTGATTCCTGTAAACTCCACACCACTAAACAATAAAAGGAGCAAGGAGCATTAAAAATGGACATAAGGAGAAAAAAAGGGAAGCAAATATGACTAGGGACATCCAGTCTTGTATGGATAGTGCCATCTAGTGGCAACCAGACAAAAAACTCCTTAAGTTCAGTACAATCAGAGTTAATATCAGGGTCTCCGGAATATATCTTAAGTTATGCAGGGTAAAACAAAAAAAAAAAAGGGAACAAAAAGGAGAAAAAAGCAGAAAAAAAGGAGCAATCGGAAAAATAGAAGTAATCCTGAGAGGACAGACCCTACCATCCGGTATTGCCCGTGACTATTAAGAAGTGACCTAATCAATGTGGATACAGTTCAAGGCACAACAGGTGCAAAAGAGTAAGCTATGTACTTAGCCAGCCTCTAGCCAATCTCAACGGTTCCAGTCCAGCCATTCGCTCGCATCACTCAGATTGTCAAAAAAACTTTACTGCGCCATTATGTTGAACCCGCAGCTTGCTGGGATAGAGCATACTGTACTGGATGTTTTTCCCCCTTAGTCTCTTCCTTGCATCATTAAATGAGTGCCTTTTCCTCTGAGTCTCCGCTGAAAAGTCAGGGAAGAGCATCACTTTGGCGCTTTCAAACTTTAGCTCAGGGTGTTTTCTTGAGGCAGCTAGGATCATGTCACAATCTCTATAATTCAGGAACCTCACCAGGAATGGACAGGGGTATTCCCCCGGAGGACGCCTGCCAGTGGGCACCCCATGGGCTTTTTCCACCACATAGGTAGGAGGGAGCTCCCCCAAATCCAGCAACTGCTTAAAAAACTGTTCCGCAAAGGAAGTAGTTTGGGAACCCTCAGCCCCCTCCGGCAGGCCTACCACTCTCACATTATTCCTCCTCTGCCTGTCTTCTGCGTCTTCAGCTCTGCTTTGCAGTAACTTCACCATGGCTTGCAATTCAGTTAGTTGATTGCCCTGAGAATGAGATGCATCCTCCACCTCTGATATTCTGTCCTCAGCCACTGTAATCCTGCCCCTCATCTTGTCTAGGTCATGTCTAATCAGAGTACATTCCATAGTGAGATGCTCTATGCTCACCATTACAGCTGCCTTGCTTGCATCTATGGCTGCCAGGATAGGTCTGGTAATGGAATCTTGTGTTGTCTCTGGGACCGGAGAGACCGAGGGGGAGTCATCAGAGCCTGATTTCTGAGCTGCAGCGGCTGCGGACGCCATCCTCCAGGCTTGTTTCCTCTCCTACTTTGTAGAGTGAGGGGAGGGCAAGATGGCGGCGGCGGGACTCGTGTCTGAGCCTCATGCAGAGCGGGTCTGGCGTTGGCTCTACTGAGACTGTTTGCAAGCCCTGGATGTCCCCTTTTTCATGACCGGGTTGTAGTCCACACTGTCCGGTACACAAAGTACCGAAATTCGGGCAAAATTTCTCCTAATTGAGGATAAATTATCAGGAGAGATGCGGAGCTCACTGGGAACACGTCCTGCTTCTTTCACATCCGGTCACGCTCCCCCAGAGCTTGTGGCCTTGAGGCTTGCGGGAAGAGGCCAGTTGGTAATGGCCGAGACCTTTCCAGGATCCATACGAAGACCCAAGCTAGAGACAAAGCATCCCAAAAACAGAACCTCGGAACATTCGAAAGAGCATTTCTCCAGCTTGGCATAGAGATTGTTTTCAATAAGGCGCTGAAGTACAATCTGGACATGGTTTCTGTGAACAAGCAGATTTTCCAAAAAGATGAGAATGTCATCCAGATAGATGACAACAAACTGATAAAGCAGATCCCTACAGATCACGTTGACAAAGTTTTTGAACAGAGCTGGGGCATTACACAGACCAAAGGGCATAACCAAGTATTCATAATGTCCATCTCTAGTGTTAAATGCTGTTTTCCATTCATCACCCCTCTGTATCCGGACCAGATTGTATGCACCCCTGAGATCCAACTTAGTGAAAATGGATGCGTCTTTCAATCTGTCGAACAGTTCCAGTATTAAGGTTAAGGGGTATCTTGGTTTTTGATTGTCAGAGCATTTAGGCCTTGATAGTCAACGCAGGGTCTTAAAGGTTCCATCTTTCTTGGCTACAAAAAAGGACCCTGCTCCCGCAGGGGATGAGGATTTCCGAATAAACCCTCTCTTTAGATTCTCCGTAACATACTCAGACATGGCCTGGGTCTCCGGAATGGACAAGGGATAGGTCCGGACCCTGGGCAGGGTTGTGCCAGGAACAAGGTCAATGGCACAGTCAAAAGGCCTGTGAGGAGGAAGTACCTCAGCCGATTGTTTGCAGAATACAGCCCGGAACTCTATATGCAGCAGAAAGAGCAGGAGATACTGATGTGGTGGTCACAGGAATTCTCTGCTTTTGGGGTAACCTTGAGTAGGCAGGACGAGAAACAAGAGGGACCCCAAGCCAGGATCTGCCCAATAGTCCAATCAATGTGTGGAGAATGGAGCTGTAACCAAGGAAGGCCCAATACAATGGGGGTTGAGGCTTTAGGTAGCATGAGAAAGGATATCCACTCCTGGTGGAGTACCCCTATAGACATCGTAACAGGGAGGGTCTGGAAGCAAATGGGCCCCCCAGGAAGAACAGTACCATCAATCGCAGAGACCACCAGTGGAGTGGTGAAAGAGGAATTTTCAAGGAAGACGCAGTTCCCCAGTCCATGAAATTTCCAGCGGCTCCGGAATCCAGGTAGGCCGCAACTGCATGAGGGGAAGTATCGACATGGAGGAGCACAGAAAGGAGGAGACGGGATCATGGTGATTTTCCTTGGTCCAATATACCAGCTTCCAGATGTATTAGACCTAGCAGGTGTCCTGAAAATGACCTTTGCCCTCACAGTAGAAACAGAAGCCCAGAGTTCTGCGCCTAACACGCTCTTCAGGAAGTAACCTAGTCCAGTCCAGCTGCATAGGTTCCACAGCCAGCGAGGAATGCCCTACGCATCGAGGAGAGGGGAGCTCGGGCTGGCTAAGAACCATGGAGTACTTACGCCTTTTCTCTAGGGTCCTCTCCTGGAAGCAAATATCGATCTGATTGCAGAGGGAGATGACATCATCCAGACCTGAGGGAATGGTTCTTCCTGCCAACTAATCCTTCACTCAGTCAGAGAGGCCTTGTAAAATGGTTGCAACTAAGGCCTCATTATTCAAGCTCAGCAGTTAAAATGCGAAAGTGAAGGGGATACTGTCCCACCGAATAAGACTCTTGACGGAGACGTAAAAGGGCACTGGCCGCAGAAGAGACACGGCCTAGTTCCTCGAAAATACTCCAGAAGAGTTTCAGGAAGTTAGACAAGCTGGAGACCACTGGATCATTCCTCTCCCACAGAGGGTCAGCACCCGGCTAAAGCCTTGTTGGTCAGGAGGGAGATAATATAGGCTACTCTTGCTCGATCAGAGGAAAAGTTTTGAGGCTGGAGCTCAAAATGGATGGTGCACTGACTAAGGAACCCCCTGCAGGCCTTGGAGTAACCAGAGAAACGAGAAGGAGCTGGTAGATGCAATAAATTTGTGGTAGGGACCATAAGCGGAGTAGGTAAAACCGCCGGCTGTGATTAAAATTGTTGAACCTGGGATCCAAAGGAGGCCTGAAGCTGTACAAAGCAGGAGGCCAAACCTTGCAGGAATTGTATCACTTGGGTCTGATTAGACTCCTGTGTCTCGAGTCTGCTGATTACGCCCTGCAGCTGTCAACGGAAGGTAGCGGCACATCAGCCGGGTCCATGGCCCGAGCAAACTGTCAGGTCACCTGAGGCCAGATGTACACCGTCGGGGTCAGGAGTGCACCGCTAAGATAGTGGACCCTATGGCTGACTGCTGCGGATGGAACTCTGGGGTGGTTCAGAAAAGCAGGTCCACTGGAGTACCAACACAGATCCCACTGGGAGCTAGAGCATAAGATCCCCCAGGGCGCGGAATCTAAGGACCAGCAGGTTTTTACCAGAGCCTCTAGTGGTGAGGATGGACTGCGCTGCAACTGGCTCCTGGTCGCGGCCCCCAAGGTCTCCCAGCTCACGCTCACGGTAGGCTACAGGAGGATAGAGAGGAAGTAGCAGCCCAGTACAACAAGGGATAGTCAAGAGATAAGCCAAAGGTCGGGGCAACTAGCAGACAAGGATAAACAAAGAACACGTCAAAGGTCAGGGTAACAAGCAGGCAGGGATAGTCGAAGAACAAGCCAAGATCGGTAACAGAAACAGACGTAGAGCACACAGCAAGCAGGAAACAGGAAACCAAAACACAATATTGCTTGGGCAAGGCAGGCTTGGACAGAACAGTGTTAAATAGTGTATCCTATAGAGGCTAGTGTGGAGCCACGCTGAGGGAAGATTACTTAACCATGCATGTGTGAGTGCAGGCCGAAGGCGGACACACAGACCAGGTAAGCAGACAGACAGGGCATGAAGGTATTACTGGCGATTCATGACAATAGATTTATAACTGATTTAGACCAACTGACATTAACTGAGATTTTACAATGTATTCATCTCAATTGTAAAAAAAAGTGCCTGCACACTGCTGTGTGTGGTTAAGTGTCTAAGGATGAGCTTGGGCGTGTTATTTGGAGACATATATATTACTGAGACATTTCCCGATCTCTGCAGCTGAGGACCGGAATTGTCTCAGTGCCTGTGATTAGCGATACGCGCTGTAAGCTTCCCGGCAGGCTCAGGCACGTGGAGTTGTGAACACGCCAAAGCTCATCCTTAGTCCAGAGCGGCGCTCGGGGATGCGTTGGGGGCCACAAAAGATATGTATATCCAAATTACCAGTGGGGCCATATTAAAAAGGAACACGGGCCGCAATTGGCCCACGGGCCGGACTTTGGACATGCCTGCTCTAATCTTTTTTCATAGCTGAGCTCCTCCATGCCTTTTATCAGTCTGATTGCCCTTCTCTGCACTTTCTCCAGTTCGCCAATATCCTTTTTGAGAACTGGTGCCAAAACTGAACTGCATATTCCAGATGAGGTCTTACTAATGATTTATACAGGGGCAAAATTATATCTCCCTCTCTGGAGTCCATACCTCTCTTAATACAAGAAAGGACTTTTCTCACTTTGGAAACCGCAGCTTGGCACTGCATGCTATTATTGAGCTTTTGATCTACCAAAAACCCCCAGATCCTTATCCACCATTGATTCCCCCAGTTGTACTCCCCCCTACTATGTATGATGCATGCATATTCTTAGCCCCCAAGTGCTTAACTTTACATTTATCAACATTAAACCTCATTAGCCACTTAGTTGCCCAATTAGACAGTGCATTGAGGTTGGTTTGTAAATTGGAGACATCCTGTAAGGACTTTATTCCACTGCATAGCTTAGTGTCATGTGCAAATACAGAAATGTTACTTTTAATCCTAGACCCTATATAATTTATAAAGATCTTAAAAAGTAAGGGTCCCAGCACTGAACCTTGGGGTACACCACTGATAACCCTAGACCAGGGGTCTCCAAACTATGGCCCTCCAGATGTTCAGGAACTACAATTCCCATGCCTTGTCATGTCTGTGAATGTCAGAGTTTTACAATGTCTCATGGGACATGTAGTTCCACAACAGCTGGAGGGCCGTCGTTTGGAGATCCCTGCCCTAGACCTTTCAGAGTAAGAGTCATTGACCACTATTCTCTGAATACTGTCTTTTAGCCAGTTTTTTATACATTTACAAATTGATCTTTCCAAGCCTGTAAACTTTACCTTACACATGAGCCGTGGGTGGGGAAATTGTGTCAAATGCCTTTGCAAAATCCAGGTATACCACATCCACAGCCACCCCTCTGTCCAAGGTTTTACTGATCTCCTCATAAAAAAGAAATCAGGTTTGACAATTACGGTTTCATGAATCCATGCGGTCTGTTGCTTAAAATTTTTTTCCAGCAAGAACTCGTCTATGTGGTTCTTTTATTAAACTCTCCAGTATCTTCCCAACTATAGAAGTTAAACTAACAGGTTTAAAGTTACTTGGTAAAGACTTGGATCCATGGTGGTGAGCTATACAAGTGCCAACATCCCAGTATGAACATAAGAGAATACCCTCCTACGGGAAGGCACTATTGTAGGCACATCAGACAAAAGATCTCCAAAGGCACAAATGTAAATATGTAAAAAAAAAATGATATTTATTGTACATCAGGGTAAAATGATATAAATGGTTAAAAAGGATGGCTTATACACATATATACAGTGGCAGCATTAAATGGGGCTAACAAAAAACCTTAGAGACAGAATGATGACATCCAAATCCCACTGTATACCCTCCCATTGGAGGGTATTTTCTTGTTCTCTCTGAGGGAGGTAGGTTCACAATCAAGTCAATGGAGATCATTTTCCATGGACAGCTTGGGCCAGGCAAAGATTTCATTAGTCCCCATGCTTTGACCTTGACACCCTTACTGTGGAGGCAGGTTGTGAAAGTTTTTACATAGCTCCTACAGTCCTGGTTCAAGTTAGGCCACAAAAAAGACCTAGAATGCAGCACCCAATCCAGTAGATACCTCCATTCCTTCAGTGCAGAGGTAATTGCAAGTAACTCTCAATAACTGACATTTATTTCAGCTTGACTTATCTTCTGAGAAGAGAGAGCCGCAGGATGGAGTATGGCCTTCAGGCATTGGTGCTGTGAATGTATTGCTCCAGTTGCTGTTTCAGATGCATCCATTTCTGTACAGGTCAAGGTGTTAGAGCACTGGAGCTCAGGTGAATAAGTTAACTTTTCGAAAGCCAATTGGGCCTCTAGAGACCAGTGGAACTTTGGGTGCTGGTGTGTAAGTTGTGTGACTAGGGCAAAATTAGCTGAAAAGCCTTTTATGAACTTGCGGTAGAAATAAACAAAGCCAACAAAATTTTTTTTATGCCCTTCTTGTCAGTGGTAACTGGCTATTTAAGATTGGCTGATACTTCTTGGGGATCCATGGTGATCCTGTCCATGGAAAAGATTATCCCCAGGAACTGGATAGATTGTTTCTCAAATTTGCATTTTTCTCAAGTCGTCTTCCAGGATGGCACCCTGAAAGATGACTGGTCCCACCTGACAGGAAACACAATCAACAAAGAGGTTTAAACCCCCGCCCCTCCCTGTGCTCCTCAGTTCTTGATTGTGTTTCCTCACAGCAAAACCGTTTGTTTTTTTCCTATAGACCAGAAGCTGTGGGCTGGTGGTCTCTCCCTGGGAGCCAGGCTGCAGGCTTGTTCAGTCTTTGGGTCCAGTAGGGCTTGCCCTTCATGTGGGGGTCTCCCCACTTTCTCAGGGGGGGCAGCAATTTTGGGAAGAGCCCCCCTGAGAGCTTAAGGACCCTGGGTACAGTGGGGTACCCAGAACTTCAGGGACCATTTTCCTGTTCCTCCCCTCTTACCTGGCGGGCATCCATTCAGCGGGGGGGGGGGGGCGCCGGTCAGGTCTCCCTCGGGTGCTGGGTACAGCATACCCCCGACTCCAGGCACTCCTGCAGAAGGTCCCGTGGGTGGCTGGCAGTGAGAGCTAGCGCCGTTCGGCTTAGCTGAGAGGATTCAGCACCATCTTGCTGGTGACAGGAAGAGGAATGACTCGGCTTCCTCCCTAGCGCTGGAAATGACGTCGCCACACCTCCCCGGGTCACTTCCTGTGGCCGCAGCATTAGAAGAGACCACAGGGGGTGAGTCGACCTGAGCTGGTAGGAGTAATGATGGGGGAGGGGGACCCCGACTCTTACTCCTGCGGGACATAGCAAGGGGAGCATTGCATTCTAACTTGCATATGTGTCTCTTATAGGGGAGGACGGTACTGCCCAGGTGGTCGCCAGCCATCCCAAAGCCCCTTCCCACTCTAAGAGATGCGCATACTGTAATGATAAATGACCCCAGGATCACGCTAAACCTTTTTGTTACAAGTGTATCCACAAGCTAGCGGGGAAAGAAACCTCTCAGGTTATGAAAGACTTTCACTCCGTTCAGTCAGAGATGCTGACGACCCTTAAAGCTTTCCAAGCAACCCTCAAATCTAGGGACCCTGAACCTCACACTAGCAGAGAGGGTTCTTCCTCCCAGGAGCGCCCCTCCTCTAACTGAGCAGAGGGTAGCAGACAGGCGCCCAGAACCCCTGAAACCTCTCCCCTCTCAGGATTCTGAGGAAGAGGAGGCTGAATCCCCCGATCAGAGTGGTTCTGATGAAGGCATTGAGGACAGTCAGGAGGAGGAGGATTCCAGACCAGGCAGACATATCTTTGCCGCTGATGATATGGAGGGCCTTCTTGGAGCAGTGTATGCGTCAGAAGAGATTCAGGCACACGCAGCACAGCTGTCCGCACAAGATAGGATGTATAAAGGCTTGGTTAAGCCCCAATCCAAGGTCCTCCTGGTCCATTGGGCCCTTAAGGATGTCATCCTGAGGGAGTGGAAGGAGCCTGAAAGAAAACTTTTGAAGTTTAAAACGTGGAAACGTAGGTGCCCTTCAAGGAGGAAGAGGAAGAGAGATTCTTGAAGAACCTAGATTAGATGCTTCCCTGGCTCAGGTGTCCAAGCAATTCGACCTCTCATTTGAGGATGCAGGCAACAGGGACCAGATTGATAGACGAGCCGAGACCCTCTTGCACAAGGCCTGGGAAGCCAATGCAGCGGGGTAGGAGGGGTTGTCAGGAATTACTATGTCAAATCCTGGTTGATTTTCTTACTCATACTTAGTCATGTTACATAGTTAGTAAGGTTGAATAAAGACACCAGTCCATCCAGTTCAACCTGAGTGAGTGTGGGTGCGTGTCTACAATTATCCTTTTTTTTTTTTTAAATTTAAGGTACCCATATAGTGCCATCAACTTATGAAGCACTCTACACATACATCGCACACTCACATTGGTTCCTACCCTCAAGGAGCCCACAATCCAAGGTCCCCAACTCACATTCATATAATAGGGCCAATTTTGGACAGAAGCCAATGAACCTACCTGCATGTCTTTGGAGTGTGGGAGGAAACCGGAGTACCCGGAGGAAACCCACGCAGGTACAGGGAGAACATGCAAACTCCAGGCAGGTAGTGTCGTGGTTGGGATTCGAACCAGCGACCCTTTTTACTGCTAGGCAAGAGTGCTACCCACTCCACCACTTTGCTGCCCTTGAACATATCTTTCACAATCCAGACTTTATCCCCTTTATACTTGACATCCTTTTTTAATGTAATCACAACGTTTTTTATCTACATTTCTGGAAAATGGTATATTTCATTTTCTTGTATTAAATAAATAAAAATCTTTAAAAGTAAAAAGTCTTTCGCTGTGGAAGGACATTTCCCCCTGTGAGATCTTTGAAGAATGCGTTAACTGCCTCACCAAACAGACATCCTCCTTCAAAGAACATAAGTGTGGGGAATAGTTTACAGGAAGCTATAACTGACCAGGTGTTTAGCCATAAGATTCTTCTAATATGGACAGAGATGAAAGCCCTTCTGGAAAATTGTGTCATGACTTGTTCTTCTAGTGCATACTAGACAATGATGCAAGGTGGGGGGCACGTTTTGTAGATGCTTTGCTAAAGTTCAGTCCCGAAGACAAGAGCCTGTTGGCTGTACGTTGCCCTAGTCAAAAAAGCTGTGGTCTTGCAAAAGCCAGTTGCAGAGCTGGACCTGCAGGGTTAAGAACCTTTAAGAGTGTCTCAAATATTTTTTCAGCAGTCTTTAAATGACAGAATGTCTTATGCCGCGTACACACGGTCCTACTTTTCGTCTACAAAAGTCCAACAGACGCTGATGGACTAAAGCTGGCTGGTAATCCGATCGTGTGTGGGCTTCTCCGGACTTTCAACTGACTTTTTTAGCCTCAAATACGACGTACTTTAGATTTGAAACATGCTTCAAAACTTTTACTTCGTACCTACGACGGACCCCGAAATCCGCTCGTCTGTGTGCTAGTCCGACGGACAAAAAGCCACGCTAGGGCACCTATTGGCTACTGGCTATGAACTTCCTTATTTTAGTCCGGTGTACGTCATCACGTACGAATCCGACCGACTTTTGTGTGGTCGTGTGTAGGCAAGTCCGTTCGTTAGAAAGTAGGCCGCAAGTCCGCGGCAAGTCCACCGAAAGTCTGCCGGAAGTCTGTCCGACAGGCTGTCCGACTTTTGTAGACGAAAAGTACGACCGTGTGTACGCGGCATAATAGGCACAGAAAGAGGTTTAAGAAAGACATGGCAGAGTCTACTAACTTCACAGTCCACATTTTAGTGAACTTTTTTTCCACTGGATAAACATCACCAATGATTCATGAATGGGGAATGTTCTTTTACACATTGTAGGTCTCTTCAGGGCATGGTGAGACTGACGGAGAATCACGTTTGACTATGTTGGGGGTTTGCACACAGCCAAAGTAGGCATAATCCAGGGTCTATTAATAACCAGGCGGTGTCCTGTACCGTATGGCTAGGTTGGATTATTTGTATTCAGTGGAAAAAGTTATGTGCAGCGCTAATAAATGAACAAACCTGTATGGCTACAGTGCAATCTGAAAAGTGAACCAAACACTAAAAAGTGCCTATGTGATTATTGTGTCCATCATAAACAGTGTTGAACATGTAATGATATCAAACAGAATATATAGAAAAAATATATGTAAAAGTCAAGAAAAAATGTCCAGTGCATCCATGGCCTACTACGCATGTGCAATGCGTTCCACAATGCATTTCACAGCTGCGATGCGTTCCGCACATTATGTGTGATAGGTAGCCGCTTTCTGATAGAACGTATTCATGACATATATGAACGATTGCAATAGAGAACATGACATGACAATAAAAGAATCAGATATTTCCACCCTGCCTGCCTGATGTGTGTCCATGTGTCCTGTGTGCTAACCTCACCGCCCTGCCTGCCATGTCTCCTGTGTGCCAACCTCACAGCCTTGCCTGCCATGTCTCCTGTGTGTGCCAACCTCACCACCCTGCCTGCCATGTGTCCTGTGCGAGGGCCCTCCCTTGACACCTCTTATCAGGACTTCACCCCTCTGTGTGCTCCCCCTAAATGGGGGACCCCGCCGTGCGCTCCCCTACATGGGGGACCCCGCCGTGCGCTCCCCTACATGGGGGACCCCGCCGTGCGCTCCCCTACATGGGGGACCCCTCTGCATGATCCCTCTACATGTCTGCATACTCTGACCTCCTGTACCATTTCTGCATTCTCTGACCACCTCCTGTATCCTGTGCGCATCCTCTGTCCACCTCCCCTGTCCTCCTCCCGTATCCTGTGCGCATCCCCTGTCCTCCTCCCTTATCCTGTGCGCATCCTCTGTCCACCACCTGTATCCTGTGCGCATCCTCTGTCCACCTCCCGTATCCTGTGCGCATCCTCTGTCCACCTCCCGTATCTTGTGCGCATCCGCTGTTCACCTCCTGTATCCTGTGCGCATCCTCTGTCCACCTCCCGTATCCTGTGCACATCCTCTGTCCACCTCCCGTATCCTGTGTGCATCCTCTGATCACCTCCTGTACCATGTCTGCAGCCTATAACCATCTCTAGTCTTTTCTCATGTCTGCAGTCTCTGAGAGGGAGTCTGGAGAGGAATCAAGAGTGAGAGTGCCGCCGGGATGGGGATTATGGGAGGAGTCAGACGTGTGTGGACTGTGGAGAGGAGACTATAGGATAAAACCAGAGCCACCAACCTGGTGCCGTCTGAGCCCTGCCTGGTGCAAATGAGAGGAGGTCAGTGACAGCCCCATCAAGCCAGTCGGGGGGGGCATTACTGATGTAAGGGGGGAGTTAAAACAATAATGTAAGGGGGCACTGATATAAAGGTTTCCCCTTGTATCAGTAACCCCTGTTACCTTAGTGCATTTACTCTGCAGAAGGTGGTCTCTGGTGACAAGAGTCCCCCCCCACATCAGAGTTCCCGGTATTCCCCTTTACATCAGAGTGCAGGATTCCCCCTTACAGTGCAAGGAAACTCTGACGTGAAGGGGAATGCTGCAGAGCATCATCTAAGGGGGGACCCTGATGTAAGGGGTGCTCTGGTCACCAGAGACCACCTTATATCAGAGTCCACTGCATTCCCCTTTACAGAGTTCCCACATACATCAGGGCCTGCAGCATTGCCCTTTACATCAGTGTTCGCAGAGTTCCCCCGTGCACTGCAAGATTAAAAGGGATAGAGGCCCAGAGACATGTCCAGGGAACACAGAGGATACATTGGTTAGATTAGAAGCGATGGAGGCCCGGAGACATGTCCAGGGTACACAGCGAATACATGTGTTTTATTAGAAGGGATGGAGACCCGGAGACATGTCCAGGGTACACAGAAGATACATGGGTTAGATTAGAAGGGATGGAGGCCTCCTCTGTGCACCCAGGCCTCCATCCTTCCTAATCTAACCCATATATCCTCTCTGTACCCTGGCCATGTCTCTGGGCCTCTATCCCTTTTAATCTTACAGTGCAAGGGGGAACTCTGTGAACCCTGATGTAAAGTGGAACATTGATGTAAAGGGGAACGGTGATGTAAAAGGCAATGCTACAGACCCTGATGTAAAGGGGAATGCAGTGGACTCTGATATAAGGTGGTCTCTGGTGACCAGAGCACCCCTTACATCAGATTTCCACCTTAGATCATGCTCTGCAGCATTCCCCTTTACGTCAGAGTTCCCTTGCACTGTAAGGGGGAATCTTGCAGACTCTGATGTAAAGGGGAATGCCGGGAACTCTGATGTGGGCATGATATAAGAGATGGTTAGAGGCTGCACACAGGATACAGGAGGTGGTCAGAGAATGCGGACATGGTACAGGAGGTTGTCAGAGTATGCAGACATGTAGGGGGGAGCACACAGAGGAGTCCCCCATGGAGGAGCACACAGAGCGGTGAGGTTGGCACACAGGAGACATGGCAGGCAGGGTGGAAACATTACATTCTTTAATTGTCATGTCATGTTCTCTATTGCAATCGTTCACATACAGTGGGGACGGAAAGTATTCAGACCCCCTTAAATTTTTCACTCTGTTATATTGCAGCCATTTGCTAAAATCATTTAAGTTCATTTTTTTCCTCATTAATGTACACACAGCACCCCATATTGACAGAAAAACACAGAATTGTTGACATTTTTGCAGATTTATTAAAAAAGAAAAACTGAAACATCAACATGGTCCTAAGTATTCAGACCCTTTGCTCAGTATTTAGTAGAAGCACCCTTTTGATCTAATACAGCCATGAGTCTTTTTAGGAAAGATGCAACAAGTTTTTCACACCTGGATTTGGGGATCCTCTGCCATTCCTCCTTGCAGATCCTCTCCAGTTCTGTCAGGTTGGATGGTAAATGCTGGTGGACAGACATTTTTAGGTCTCTCCAGAGATGCTCAATTGGGTTTAAGTCAGGGCTCTGGCTGGGCCATTCAAGAACAGTCACTGAGTTGTTGTGAAGCCACTCCTTCGTTATTTTAGCTGTGTGCTTAGGGTCATTGTTACATAGTTACATAGTAGGTGAGGTTGAAAAAAGACACAAGTCCATCAAGTCCAACCTATGTCTTGTTGGAAGGTAAACCTTCGGCCCAGTCTGAGGTCCTGAGCACTCTGGAGAAGGTTTCTGTCCAGGATATCCCTGTACTTGGCCGCATTCATCTTTCCTTCGATTGTAACCAGTCGTCCTATCCCTGCAGCTGAAAAACACCCCCACAACATGATGCTGCCACCACCATGCTTCACTGTTGGGACTGTATTGGACAGGTGATGAGCAGTGCCTGGTTTTCTCCACACATACCGCTTAGAATGAAGGCCAAAAAGTTCTATCTTGGTCTCATCAGACCAAAAAAATCTTATTTCTCACCATCTTGGAGTCCTTCAGGTGTTTTTTTTAGCAAACTCCATGCGGAATTTCATGTGTCTTGCACTGAGGAGAGGCTTCCGTCGGGCCACTCTGCCATAAAGCCCCGACTGGTGGAGGGCTGCAGTGATGGTTGACTTTCTACAACTTTCTCCCATATCCCGACTGCATCTCTGGAGCTCATTCATAGTGATCTTAGGGTTCTTATTTACCTCTCTCACCAAGGCTCTTCTCCCCCGATAGCTCAGTTTAGCCGGACGGCCAGCTCTAGGAAGGGTTCTGGTCCTCCCAAACGTCTTCCATTTAAGAATTAAGGAGGCCACTGTGCTGCACATAGGAACCTTAAGTGCAGCAGAAATTTTTTTGTAACCTTGGCCAGATCTGTGCCTTGCCACAATTCTGTCTTTGAGCTCTTCAGGCAGTTCCTTTGACCTCATGATTCTCATTTGCTCTGACATGCACTGTGAGCTGTGTAAGGTCTTATATAGACAGGTGTGTGGCTTTCCTAATCAAGTCCAATCAGTATAATCAAACACAGCTGGACTCAAATGAAGGTGTAGAACCATCTCAAGGATGATCAGAAGAAATGGACAGCACCTGAGTTAAATATATGAGTGTCACTGCAAAGGGTCTGAATACTTAGGACCATGTGATATTTCCGTTTTTCTTTTTTAATAAATCTGCAAAAATGTCAACAATTCTGTGTTTTTCTGTCAATATGGGGTGCTGTGTGTACATTAATGAGGAAAAAAAATGAACTTAAATCATTTTTAGCAAATGGCTGCAAGATAAAGTGAAAAATTTAAGGGGGTCTGAATACTTTCCGTCCCCACTGTATGTCATCTGCTGTTCATATACCTCTTTAATTGTCATCTGGTGCGTAATCCCGCTGCGCATGCGCAGTGTGGTCAAAATCTGATAACGTTCTACCAGAAAACCACTACCCATCCCATGTGTGGAACGCATCGCGCATGCGCAGTAGGCCAGGTAGCGGCTTTCTCATGGGTGGCAGCAATCTAATAGAACACCGGCACTAGCGGTCACATGCAATAGAGGAAATCCGACAGCCGCACTCCAGTGAAAAATGTCTTTATTGAATAAGTCAGTCCATACAGCAATCAAGGACAGTGGATGAATCAGCTGATGCGTTTCCCATCCCTTACTGGTGCTTAGTCATAGCTGAAGGTGTGCTGGCTGCTTTAACACATTCATGGATCAGCACGGTATTAACCCTTCCCTTTCATAAGATAGGATTATTCACACATACAGTATGTTATGATGAGGGGGATTATGACAGAAAATTTCTAGAGGAAAATAGTAACAAAATCTAATTTTGAGACCAACAAGCAAAAAAATAAAATGTATTTACCCATTAGATCACCAACTTTGTCAGTAATGGCACGTGAAGCTCTGATAAATGCATTGTCGCTTTCATCATATTTCATCTTCATTTCGAAAAACCCTGCACGAGAAATATATCATTAGCAGTTTATGTAAGTTGTGCATGCAGTTACCGCAACATGCAAAAGAACTTACATGCACTCACTTTCAAAAGCAAAGATGTAGTTACATAAGATTCTATTTGCAAGCAATATAAAAAAGTGTTTCAACATGTAAATACTGACTTCAATAAGGAAGTAGGTGAATTATCTGCCTCTGGAACCTTACAATTGGTCTGCAAGGCCACCCAACACATTAATAAGCCAACAGTGAAGCTACTTTTACACTGGGGCGCGGGGGGGCATTAGCGGTAAAGCGTAGCTAATATTAATAACTGTAATAGCGGCACTTTTCGCTATTAATCCCCGCTAGTGGCTGAATAAAGGGTTAAAAGCGCCTGCAAATCGCTGGTGCTGAAGCGCTTTGCAGGCGCTTCGGCAGCAGTGCCCACTGATTCCAATGGCAGGGGCGGTGTATACACCGCTCCCCCACCGCCTGAAAGATGGTGCTTACAGAACTTTTTCTAATCTCCTGCAAGCACACTGCTCCAGTGTGAAAGCACTCAGACTCTCACACGGGTGCTGCAGGGGAGGCATTTTTCAGGCACTTTACAAGCCCCAGTGTGAAAGGGGTCTAAGGCACATAAACCGTCAAGAGCTGATTTTCTAGCTGAAGTTAGTAATTGCATTAAAAACCAGCCCGAGTTTCAGGAGGGGGGAAGGAAGGGCAGGAAGGGTATGCGGGAGATATTGCCCCAAACAAACGTTTGTCAGAAGATGTGATGCAATCCGCAGTGCTGATCACTGACTCTCCAAACATACAAAGGTCAGAGGATGAAGAGAAAGCTGTAGTCCTGACTTGTTTCGTCTACTAACCTCTACCAGGCTTGGCTGTAAATCTGCCCAAAAAAGAGAATGTTACCCATGTAGAGTAAATGTGTGAATTTTAAAGAGGCTATATGCATGTGTGTATAAGAGTGCGTGGGTGTTTTTTTATATGGATGAGCGTGTGTGTGTACTCGCACACTCCACAACCACTAACATGTATGTTAGTGGTTATGTGTATGTACAGTATCTCACAAAAGCAAGTACACCCCTCACATTTTTTTAAATATTTTATTATATATATTTTCACGTGACAACACTGAAAAAATTACACTTTGCTACAATGTAAAATAGTGAGTGTACAGCTTGTATAAGGCCCCTTTCACATGGGCGGATAGAATTCAGCTTTTAGCTGCGAATAGATGAAGTTATCGACCGCACCTAAACTCACACAATGCTTTCCTATGGCCCCATTCACACACTGCGTTTAGCGAAGGTTTCATCACCTGGGGTTTTGTGCAGTTAGAAAAAAATAATTTGACTGTGTCCAGGATCGATTTAACGCAGCTATATGTACATAACCGCAGGTAATCGCAGTGTACTATTTCACCAGCGGATAGATGCCGCAACAAGGAAAGAAAAACAGGAAGCACATCAGAAATGGCAAGAATCTTCCACTGCAGCTAAACGCAGCTGCATGTAAACGCACATAAACGCTAATCGCAATGTACAACTGCAAGTGATCGCTGTGCCTGGAGTCTTGGAATTTCAAAATAACAAAATATGCTTTTAACAGCGGCAGAACAGCTGCCCGTGTGAAAGAGGCTTAACAGTGTAAATTTGCTGTCCCCTCAAAATAACTCAATACACAGCCATTAATGTCTAAATCGCTGGCAACAAAAGTGAAAATGTACAAATTGGGCCCAAAGTGTCAATATTTTTTGTGGCCACCATTATTTTCCAGCACTGCCTTAACCCTCTTGGGCATGGAGTTCACCAGGGCTGCACAGGTTGCCACTGGAGTCCTCTTCCATTCCTCCATGACGACAACACGGAGCTGGTGGATGTAAGAGACCTTGCACACCTCCACTTTCCGTTTGAGCATGCCCCACAGATGTTCAATAGGGTTTAGGTCTGGTGACATGCTTGGCCAGTCCATCACCTTTACCCTCAGCTTCTTTAGCAAGGCAGTGGTCATCTTGGAGGTGTGTTTGGGGACCTTATGTTGGAATGCTGCCCTGTGGCCCAGTCTCTGAAGGGAGGGGTTCATGCTCTGCTTCAGTATGTCACAGTATAGGTTGGCATTTATGGTCCCCTCAATGAACTGTAGCTCCCAGTGCCGGCAGCATTCATACAGCCCCAGACCATGACACTCCCACCACCATGCTTGACTGTAGGCACGACACACTTGTCTTTGTACTCCTCACCTGGCTGCCACCACACATGCTTGACACCATCTGAACCAAATAAGTTTATCTTGGTCTCATCAGACCACAGGACATGGTTCCAGTAATCCATGTCCTTAGTCTGCTTGTCTTCAACAAACTGTTTGTGGGCTTTCTTGTGCATCATCTCTAAAAGAGGCTTCCTTCTGGGATGACAGCCATGCAGACCAATTTGATGCAGTGTGCGGTGTACGGTCTGAGCACTGACACCAAATTTAACACACCTGCTCCCCATTCACACCTGAGACCTTGTAACACTAAATGAGTCACATGGCACCGGGGAGGGAAAATTGCTAAATTGGGCCCAATTTGGACATTTTCACTTAGGGGGTGTACTCACTTTTGTTGCCAGCGGTTTAGACATTAATGGCTGTGTGTTGAGTTATTTTGAGGGGACAGCAAATTTACACTGTTATACAAGCTGCACACTCACTACTTTACATTGTAGCAAGGGGTCATTTCTTCAGTGGTGCCACATGAAAAGATATGATAAAATATTTACAAAAATGTGAGGGGTGTATGCACGTTTGTGAGATACTGTATATATGTAGTTCATCAATGTGCCGTTGTGCGTTCCCTTGCTTCCCACAAACATCCATATCTCAATATCAAACCAGTTGTACTTCGCTAAAACTATATAAACCTAATATCCCCCACTCACACTTAATTAACCCCTCCCCCTCCCATCCAAACCTTCAACACTTTTTCCATTTTAATGCATCATACCTCACCCAATAATCTTCTTTAAAAAGAAAAGAAAAATATCTGCTATTATTTAAGTTTTGTTTCCCCACCTTCCCCACTTTTTTCCCCACCTGTATATTGAGTTTCCCTGTTGCATACAAGTGGCCTACCTGCTTTACCCATTATGCCCCAATGCTCTAGGGTATCCCTTAGCCTCCAGCCAGGGTTTCCAAATCGTTTCATATTTCTTTACACATCCCCATTTAATATAAACGGACCTATCCTTCCATATGGTTTCATTCATAGTCTGGGTCCACTCTCTACAGGTCAGGGGTAATACCGACTACCATCTCTGTGCAATCACTTTTCTTGCCTGGAACATTGCAATTTGTCTGTAGCCGGGGTCCCCTTCCCCCTCTACATATGCCAGCACAAATAGCTTTGCGTCTAAGCTTAATGATGTCCCAAAACCCAGATTTATAGTGTCAATAACCTCCTTCCAATTCCAGTGTAGCTTTGGGCACCTCCAAACCATATGTATGAGATCCCCTCCTGTGTTTCTACACTTCGGACAGTTGGCATCTGATCTCCGTCCAAATAAAAACAGCCTTTTAGGAGTATAATACACTTTGTAACAAGAATAAATCTGTATAATAAATGTGTGTGGGTTAGGGGCGCAAATTACTTGTCTTGCCTTGGGTGCTGACAACCCACGCTCCGAAAATAATTTTACTGTTAGGGGTCCCTACAACTTGGGAAATTTTATCAAGGGGTCACGGCACTAGAGAGGTTGAGAACCACTGTACTAGGGGGAGCTCCCGTCTCGTCTAAGGCCCCCTTGCATATGGGTAAGTATAGACTAGAGATTAATCCCTTAGAAGTACTCGCATTGGTTACTTTTCAGAGAAGAGAAATCTCACTCCATTCTAAAACCTTTTCCTTAAACTGCATTCCAAGAGCGTGCCTAACTTGTAAAAAAAAAAAAAAAGGACCATTTTGGAATAGCGTATTCTTTACTGAGTTCCTGAAACGATTTCAGAATCCTATTCATATATGAGCAAGGCGGCTCATCCCACACCTCTCCCACGCTTTGATTTTCCCCATCGCCTGAAGTTCTCCCAGGTTTTTATTGTCCAAGAGAGGAGTATACTCTGTAAAAAACCCTGGTATGCCAATAGGTCCTTTACAGTGTCCCATACTTTCACAATCAATAACAGCTTGGGGCACCTAAAGGAGAAGGAATCTGCCTCCACTGCCGTGTTATGGGGTGTGTTCGAAACCATCAAGCCCCTCCCTGCATCTCTCCCTCCTGCTCTACTTCCCCCTATGTCAGTGGTTCTTAACCCTCTAGTGCCGTAACCCCTTGATAAAATTTTCCAAGTTGTGGGGACCCCTAACAGTAAAATTATTTTCGAAGTGTGGGTTGTCAGCACCCAAGGCAAGACCAGAAATTTGCATCCCTAACCCACGGACATTTAGCACTCCGAGTCCCTTCCACTCGTACAGTATTAAAACCCCTTATGGTACATTTTGGGATGTACCACTCTTTCTTTGTTCTCCTTTCTTAACTTTTATCTCTCTATCCTAATTTCTTGTTTTTTTCCCCATCCCTCTCTCTAGCCGCGTTTCTTGTGCACTTCCTTAAGCTGCGTACACACGATTGGACTTTCCGGCTGGAAAGGTTCGATGACAGGCAGTTGGCGGAAAATCCGACCGTGTGTATGCTCCATCGGACAATTGTTGGCTAGCAGGTTCTCTTCTTCTTTAATGGGATAATAATGAAGCTGCTTTGCTGGTGACACTGATGGAGTTATTGTAAACTAATTTTTAAAGGCTTTTTATTCCTAGTGATAAAGAATTATATTTTTATGCTTTTTTTATTTTTATTTGGGCAAGTTACCATAACACTATTATCCCGTAGATTTTAAGATCAAAGATACAACTAGGTTGGTGTCCCTTGTTAATATTACATTGTGTTTTTTAAAATGTAACTGCCTACTCCCAAAATGTCATTTGAAGTGAAACACATAGCCAAGTATTATTCTACACAATTTTTTTATGGTGCATTAAAAAAAGAAAACAAATAAAATTAGACATTCTATCTCCCAATAGAACTTAACCAAAAAGTGCATTCTATGCATCCAAAAATATACCAAATCAAATCATTATTCAACCAAAAAAATAACGTCAAAGCAATAACTCCAAGGCCAATAATAAATAACACGTTATATCCTCCGATTCCGCAACATGTCTGGTTGACGAACGGCCGTTCAGAAACGAACTGAAAAGCACGAAATGAAAAGTGCGAATCAACACTCACCAAACTTCTACTAACACGAAATTAGCAGAAGGAGCCCAACAGGTGGTGCTAAAGAGCTGAAAAACAACGTAGTACGTCACTACGTTCATAATTGTTGGCCAACAATTCTGTGGCCGTGTGTATGCAAGACAAGTTTGGGCCAACCCCCTTTGGACAAAAGTCCATGGTTTTGTTGGCCAACAATCAGATAGTGTGTACAAGGCTTTATTCTTTCTCTCCCTTTTTCTTTGTTCCTCCCCCACTTTTCCTCTCCCTACCATGTATTCTCTATTTTTATTCCTTCTCTTACTCCTTGGTGGGGGGAATGGGATGAGTGGCAGTGCTGGTGGGAAGTTGGGATAAGTGGCAGTGCTGATGGGGAGTGGGATCAGTGGCAGTGTTGGGGGGAGTTCTGATCAGCCAACTTAGGTGCTCTTGATCAAGGTCATCTGCTGTCCTGAGAACTGTAGTGGGGACTTTTAATGGCGACTAATCACAGGTAGTGTTATTCACTGTGTCTCCAGCTTTCCTGTGTATCTAGCTCTGTGGTGTCTCGCACCATTGACACCTATGCCGAAATCAGGAGATAGGGTCTCCTCCAGCCCCTCCAACTTCACATTCCTCACCAGTCAGCTGACTTCTAGTGTCTGCCCCCACCCATGCCGTGAACTGAATGGGCGGGCGCGGGCTCCGGGAACAGCCCAGCTGGGCAACCACAGGCTCCAGGGACAGCCCTGCTGGGCAGCCGCGAAAAGACTGGGAGAGCGGTGCGGGCTTCAGGAACAGTCCAGGATACGGTGACCCCCGGCAAACCGTCATTCGACCTCCAGGTTGAGAACCACTGCCCTATGTGCTGCAACTGTGCCACCAAAAAGTAACTCCATGGGTGAGGCAGTGCTAAACCTCATTCGTCTTTTTGTAGTTGTAATGTGCGCAAACGTATTCTCTCAGCTCTCTAAAAATTGTGTAAATTTTTTGAAACCACTTTTTATACATCCATACCGGGGAATTCTGCAACACATAAAAAAGTTGCGGCATCCATAGCATTTTAATTAGGTTACACCGCCCTGCTACCGATAAGGGGAGTCGACGGCAGATCTTATTTTTCCGCTTAAAGTTGGCTAAAAGTGTGAATATGATATTAATGAAATGTTTGGGATACCTCATCAGATATATTTCCAGATATTTCATTTTATCCACTACCTCAAGTTGGGAGACCTACGGTGGCAGAGGCTTCTCTAGGGAATCTACTGGTAGGAGTGCTGATTTTCCCCAATTTATAGTCAACACAGAAAATCGCCCGAACTTAATTACTTTTGTTTCTGCCATCAGCGAGGCTTGGGTATGTCCCCAAAACCGCAGTACATCGTCTGCATATAGTGCAATCTTTACCTCCCGTTTCCCTCCAAAAACCTTGCACTTCTGAAGAGGTCCTTTTAGCCGTCACCAAGGGTTCCATCGCGAAGGTGAAGAGCAGGGGCGATAGGGGACACCCATGTCTCGCCCCCCTCGTCAATCAGAACTTTTTGGGAGTATTCGTTATTCACTCTCACTTTTGCTTCCAGTGTTTTACATAATAATATAACCACTTCAGCCCCGGAAGGATTTGCCCCTTCCTGACCAGGCCATTTTTTGCGATATGGCACTGCGTCGCTTTACCGACAACTGCTTGGTCGTGCGACGTTGTACCCAAACAAAAAATGTATGTCATTTTTAACCAAAAATAGAGCTTTCTTTTGGCGGTATTTGATCACCTCTGCGTTTTTTATTTTTTGCGCTATAAACAAAAAAAGACGAACAAATTTGAAAAAAAAAAACCCACAATATTTTGTACTTTTTGCTATATCGCCCCCCCCCCCAAAAATTCTTCATCAGTTTAGGCCGATATATATTCTACATATATACAAAAAAAAAAAAAAAAAAAAAAAAATCGCAATAAGCAAATATTGATTGGTTTGCACAAAAGTTATAGCGTCTACAAAATAGGGGAGAGATTTATGTCATTATTATTATTTTTTTTTACTAGTAATGGCGGCGATCTGTAATTTTTTCAGGACTGCGACATTGCGGGGGACAGATCGGACACTTTTGACACTATTTTGGGACCATTAACATTTATGCAGTGATCGGAGCTAAAAATAGCCACTGATTATTGTATAAATGTCACTGGCAAAGAAGGGGTTAACACTAGGGGTCGATCAAGGGGTTAACTGTGATCCCTCAGTGTGTTCTAATTGTAGGGGGGGTGGGACTGACTAGGGGAGGAGACCGATCGGTGTTAATACTTAGTATGAATCTAATAAAAAAGACATAGCACGCAGCCCTAAAGGCATGTGTTTTACATACATTCTTGGATTTATTCACGGAATTTATTATATGATATGGTCAATTGTCATATTCTAATAGTGCGCTAAAATTAACTTCCTATTTTTTTATTAGATTCATTCATATTGTAGTGTCATCAGAACACTTTTTACATGGGTGAGGCTTAATTATTTGGATATTTCCTATTCGCCTATATCCTATTTCTTTTGGGATTTTTTTTGCACAATTTTTTTGCATAATTTTTCAATTATTTTATTGCACATAATCTACCTCTACAAACACATTTCACATATCAACGCTTTAGTACATTATTTATTATAATACTTAGTATGAACACACGATCTGTCTCCTATCCCCTGAGAGAACCGGGATTTGTTCATTTACACACACACTCCCGTTCTCGCTCTGTCACGAGTAATCGCGGGTGCCCGGCGGACATCACGCCCGCCGCGCACTGGCTCCGGGGACACGCAGCATACGTGCCTGCTGTGACATCTTAAAGGAGTGACGTACACCTATGGCGATTTGCGCAGCCGTGCCAACCTGCCACAGTTTAACTGCGGCGGCTGGTCGGCTAGCGGGTAATCCAATTTATGAAGGAGGGGTCAAATCAGAACTCCGCTAAAACTTGCCACAGATTTCCCATTTCAGGCTCTCAAAAGCCTTAACGGCATTGAGTGACAGGATGGCCCTTGAACCCTCGACTGTCAAAATTTGCAAGTTTAAATATACCCGCCTATATTTATGCTAGTGGACCTATCTGGTATAAATCCCATCTAGTCAGGGTGTATAAGTTTACTAATAATATATTCAACCTGATGGCTAGTACTTTCGCAGGAATTTTTACACCCGTACATAATAGAGAGATGGGTCTATAGGAGGATGCCTTAAGTTTGTCTTTGCCTTCCTTAGGTAGCACAACTATGGTGGTTTCCATGATAGAGGGGGTAATATTCCCTCTGCAGCCATCCAGTTTACAACCTTCAACAGCTTGGGGAGCAATACTCCCCCATACCACTTGTAGGCTTCCACTGGCAGGCCATTGGGCCCTGGGGATTTCCGATTTGCCATAGCTGCTACTGTCTGTTGAAGTTCTTCCAGGGTTATCAGGGTATCCAGTCATTCTCCCCCCCTGGAAAGGGCAGGAACCCCTAAAAAAATGTCCCCATCTCCCCCTCCGTACCTTTTAGCTGTGACCTATACAGACCCTCATAATATTCTTTGAACGTGTCTACTATCTTTGGTGTATATGCAGATACCCTACCCCCCAGCCGTCTCAATCATGGAGAGAACAGAAGGTGAGTTTGACTTGGCTAATAGGGCTAACATATGTCCCACACTCTCTCCCTCCCCAAAGGCTCTGGAAAAGAAGTTTGTTCTCCTCCTTCCTGAACATCAAGATTTTATATGCCTGCTGTTTTAAAGACCAGTCCCTTAACATATCTGGTGTTGGGTCAGCTATTGCCACCCTGCCATTGTTTTTCCACTATTGCCACCCTCTCCCCGAAAAATTTCTCTCGGTCCTTAGTCTGCCTCTTAATTTTGGATGCTTGCATCAATATACCCCAGAGAAAATCCTTAAGGGCATCCCATACTACCTCTGAGGTCGTCCTTGTATTTAACCCGACAAACGCTTTCAAAGACGCTAGCACCTTTACCGGTCCTCTCATCAACTCCATCCAGAAGGGACTCATTTTCCATTCGCCTGGGCAGCGATACCCCCTCAGGCCTACCGACAACACCAATGGGGAGTGATCCAAGAGGCCTGTCGGCATATAGTTTACCCTCCCTACCAACTGCAATTCATTCTCATTACCAAGGGCTAGATCAATTCTAGAGAGCGTGGAGTGAGTTCTGCAGAAACAGGAATATTCCTGGACACCTGGATTTCAAATTCCTCCAGTTATCCACCAATTCTGCCTACCCTAGAAATTGAGACAGTTGGCTGCCAGGCACAATACCCTTGGACGCCCCCAATGAGAACCTATCCATACTCCTGTCCATAACGGTGTTGAAATCCCCTACTACTATCACAGGTATATCTGGCTTATCTAAAATGAACTCCATTCGTTTGTACAAAATTTCTGTTTTAAAAAGGTGGCGGAATGTATGAATTAGCCAAAACCCACATCTTATTTTCTATAGAGCACTGCAAAAAGATATAGTGACCATGTTCATCTACACTACTCTGTCTGCAGGTAAACGTCACCCCCGTTCCGACCAGTATGCTCACCTTTCAAGAGGTATGAACAGAGTGGTATTGAGTCTGGACGTGGTAGCCTTGATGAGGTGAGTCTCCTGCAAGCAGAGTATTCCCGCCTTATACCCACTTTGTGTATAAAAAAACGCAACTCTCTTGACTGGATCCCCCAACCCCCGAACATTCCCATAGCATTTTAGACTGCATAGAAAAAACAATTCAAGTGTGTCATATTCCATATACAGTATATCAGCCAAGTAAGAAAAAAAATAGACTCTTTACCCTCCCCTCCCCCTCCCGTTCTTCATACTATTATTGGTCCTTGGTTGGGCTTGTTTGCTGTGCAGGTGCCACTCAAAAAAAAAAAAAGGAAAGACAAAAAAAGGTGTTATATTATACATTCCTATCAACCTCATAAATGCCTTATCCCTACTCTGTGATGCGTCCATAGCTGAACCCAATAAACCCGTCACCCTCTTGTAACTCCTCCAAAACCAAACAGTTGGGAAGTATGCATGTATCGTCTATCCATCCCCCCACCCACCTGAGAGTCCTTGCAGGAAAGGAGTCTGTCCGTTTAGTGTTTGAGCACATATTGACCTTTGTCTTGGGGGTCAATACAGTTAGGATACCGTCGAGCTTTGGCACCATCTTATCACTGGGGATCCAGTATCCCAAAGCCTTTCAGACGCACTGCCGTATGGTATGTGCGTCCAACAGATCTGGTAAGAGTACCCATCCCATTTGAATGTTTTCTTCTATTGTGAGGTGCTTTTTCTAGTTCGGTTGAGGATTGAAGAGAAAACCCCCCAATCATTGGACACTTTATATGTGGACTTATAGTTTTTTTATTGTTATCACCCCATAGCATTTTGGGGGTACACTTTGTTGTTAGATATTATTTTTGTATTTTTCACTATCTTTTGTATCCATTCTGCCTCTGTGATTGCGGTATTCTAGATGCTTCCACACACATAAATACATTTTTATTGATACACATTGATATCATTTAGCGCTACACCTAATTTCTGCATTTCTCCTTAGACTTGGTTTGTTTGTGTGTTAGCAGCTTTTTTATTTATGATTGATTGGGTTTAGCGCAGTATTTTCACCCTTTTTTTTTTTTTACACATACCATAAACATTCCCACCCACTCCAACTCCTATCCTCTCTAGGCTTGAACTGCTTGAACGGGGGGTCTCTAAAGTAACCGTCCATGTGTCCCAAGTGATATATATCAGGGGCAGATCGGGGGGGGGGGCAACGGGGCTATTGCCCGCCTCCCAGAAAATATTACAAACTCCTAGGCTTTCTCTCTCCGCCAATTCACATTCAAGTTTCGAGAGGCAGGGACTTTATTTCTGCTTCCCCCGCTCCTCGCGGCTCCCAGGTGGCCTACGATATATTCAATGGGCCCCATCAGTTAATTTAGAGGGGCCCAGGCAGTGGCGTCGATATGGGGGTACAGATTGCGGTGATACCAGGGCCGCCGCTACACATTGTGTATCTGGCAGAGCAGCAGCACAGCAGTGCAAGTGTGTCAGGCGGAGTGATCTCCACCCGACAGGAGCTCCCTAGTCCTGGCTGGCGCGACGTCACGATTCAGAGGCCAGGAGCGTGAGATTGAAGACAAGACGCTGCCGATCTGTAGCCAGACTAGCCCGTGTGCACTGCAAGTGAGTGATCACTTAACTCACTGAAGTGGTTAACACTTGGGGGGGGGGGGGGGTTAATTCAGTTACAATGGTAATTCTAAGAGGCAGCATGGAGGGGGTGAATGTACTCACTGATGCATTAGTGACCAATGGTAATTAATTAACCCCTTTGTGCTGCATTAGTGGCAGTGGCACCATCAGTGTTAATTAACCCCTTTTATGCTGCAGCAATGAAGGAGTTTAAAAACACTGCCACTAATGCAGCACCAAGGGGTTAATTGCCACTGGTCACTAATGCATCAGTGAGTACATTAACCCCCTCCATGCTGCGTGTTACAATTAGCAATCATCATTATCATGAGCCACAGCATCTGTATTGTGTGATTATCATGATAATAATGATTATATAGAATGACAGTAAAATTCATCTTTAGGCCTCATTCACACATGGCGTGCTGCAGACATCCATCTAACATGCAGGGCTGTCTTTTACTGGCTTGGGGATGCATAAAATGTTGCATATATCACTGTGCCGGCATCCCATTTATTTCTACTGACACACACAGCAATTGTGTCCCAATATGTCGTGTGTGGTGGGTGTGGGTCCCAGAATGGATGCAGCGTGCGTTCAGGGACCCGCACCAGCATGTCATATTGGGATATAGTGGCTGTGTCAGTGCAGCCATGTGTCCGAATACAAATAAATGGGATTCCGGCATGGGGATGCATGTAACACTTTAAAACAGCGTCACTGTTTTAAACAAGGTTAGGACTGTATGATATGTTAAATACAGTTCTGTAAGCAACACCTTATTTTATGGCAGTGCCCCTCCCGGATTAGACTCTGGATCCGCCCCTGATATATACGTCTTTTTTAGTCCTCTGTCCCTCCCTCCCACCTCAAAAACAAGGAGGGTAAGGGGGGGTGAAGAAAAAAAAAAGTGACAAAAAATAGAATAACCCTAAACTCTTGTGTTAGGGAACCACACACACAGTGTTCCCTTTTAACCTAGTGCAGCTCCCCCCCATCCTTCAAGTATATTTAAAAAAAAAAAGAAATCGATTAGTCAGTCAGCTATACAGCCCAATTGCCAGGAGCAGGCCCAAAAACATTTTCCGCTAGTCACCCCAAAAACTCCCCCAGGCAGTCACCCGCAGTCTTGCAGGATATAACAAAGCATAGGTAATTTTTGCTTTCTGCAGCCTCCGCTTGATTTCTGCGAACTTGACCCACCATGTTTGCAATTCCGGCAAAAAGTCTAGATACACGGAGATCCTGACTCCACTGTAAAGAATATTTGCCATTTATCTGGCCTTTTGAAGTATAACAACTTTGTCCTTGTAATAAAGCATTTTTATGAGGAGAGACCTGGATTGACCCCTGGTAAAGGAGGCCTGGAGGGTACCCTATGCGTCCTTTCAAATCGCAAAGAATGGTGAGAAAGTATCTTTTCCAAATGTTTCTTTAAACCAGTTCTCAAAAAAAGCTATGGGATTTGGGCCCTCACTCCGCTCAGGGAGACCCACAATCCTCACGTTATTCCAGCGCATTCTATTCTCCATGTCATCCATTTTGGACACAAGTATTCACTTTTTCACTTATAGATCTGATCTCGCTTTAATGGATTCAGGTCATCCTCCACTAAGCTGATCCTCCCCTCCAAAGTGGTTGTCCGTTCCCATGCTTTTTGTAGATCATGCCTCACAAGGGATAACTCTTTCCTAATGCTTTTTAATTGATCAGTCAATTCACATAGGGAAAACTTACAGGCGTTTACTGTTTGCAGAACTTCTCTCAGGGACGATTCTCCTTCTGTTGAGAATCCAGCTCTAGGAGATAGCCCCGGGGTACCTTCCTCCACAGTTCTGTCTCCTGCAGGGTCCATGCCAGATGCCGTCATTGCTTGGCCTTGACTTTTTCTCACTGAGGGGACCCCCATCTGTGCCTTTGATTGCAGCAGCAGCGTCTGCTGCTCTTCTTTTGTAGGTGTCTGGCCTGGGGTATGAGCGAATCACTCAAGCTTTGCCGCCACCTGACTCCTTTTCCTTGGCAGCCCGTGATGGTTAGGTACTGGCGCCACCCTACTGCGCCGCCTCTTCCATGTCATCGCGGGGTGTACAGCTTGCGTCACCTGGGGCTTTACAGCTTGTCCCAGCCCCTGGAAGACAGCACATCAGCCCCGGCATTTCTCTTCTCCAACTTATCCCACGAGGGGCCGTCACTGCTGTACCAGGCTGACCGCTCTCTGTCAGGCTGATCTCTCCCCCGACCCAGCACACTGCTGACTGGGTTCTCTAGGGTCTTAGGCTGGAGTCAAAACCCCATGTGACTGGTCCACATGCTTCTGGTTACGGCTGATTCGACGCCTCGCTGGGAAACCACACGCAGCAGCCCCTTGAGTCTCTCCTCACCTCTTCAAGGGACCACTGCATCTAAGCCGGACCAGCTCACTCAGGTAAATTTACCTCCATGAATCAGAAGTACAGTTAAATCACTTTTTTAATAAAAATAATAAAAGGTAAACAGAGTAAACGTAGTCAAAACATAGCCAGAGTTCAGGAACCTGAACAGATAGACAAGCCAAAACGTCAGGGAGCCAGAGATGAGCTTAGTAGAACAGCAAGCAGGATCTGGAGCTAGAAGGAATGTCAACCAAGCAAGTCTTTAACAGGAACAAAGAACGTCTCTAGAGATGGGACCAAGGCAAAGGCAGAGATCACCTGGGCTGGACGACTTAAGTAGGCAGGACTGACGAGCAGGATATCCTCAACAGGTGAGTCACTGTGGAGAGAAAGGAGCTGGCAATTAGCCAACAGCTGAGTGGCCAGCTTTGAGAAGGAAGGGCTGAGCCCAGCCCTGACACCTCCCCACCTCGGGCACAGCTAACAGGGTATTCTAGGAGCCGAGGTAGGAGCCAAGTCACACACGTCTGCTCACAGCAACATCCGGTCACGCCCCCACATGTCTTTTTTTAAACGGTTTCCAATCTGTTTCCTGATCGGGAACCAAAGACTCCAGCTCCCCTGCTTGTGGAGAGTAATGAATAATGAGGTTGAAGCTATCCTGGATTGCAGGAAAAGGGGGGTCAAACCCAGTTCCTCATTAAATGGAAACGCTACATCCAGAGGATAATTCCTGGGAGCCGTCTTCTAATGTGCATGCTTCACAGTTGGTGCAAGCCTACTTCAGACTTCAACCTGAGAAACGGACCTTGGTGGGCATCCAGAGGCTGCCCTTAAGGGGGGGGGCAGTGTCAGAATGTTTATCAGACATTTGGCTCACAGAAATGCGCATGCACAAGGAAGAAAATGGGGAAAAGGGAGGGACTTTGATACCCACAAAATATAAGACACATATTGATAAAATCAGGTATTGGGATATCATTAAAATGACCAAGAAAAACAATCTAGGGGAAAGTTGAAAAAGCATATTACCATAAAAATACCACATATCATTGAGCAGTAAATGGTAATAAACCATGAGACATGATGTGATGATCCTGATTGCATAAATCCAGCGCTTTGATGCGTTTTGACTAATTAAGTCTTCCTCGGGCGGATGGCAGTTAGCATATCAGAAGAATCTCTAGAATACATACAGAAGTATACACAAATAAAATGGCGCCAGCACACTTCGAGAAAGAAAGGCTGAGAGAATTCCCATGAGCCTGTCAGGGAAAGGAAATGATCCATCAAAGAGAATGGACATGTCCAAAACCCACCAGAAAGCTTGTAATGGCTGTGAACAAAAAACAACATTCCAGCCAGGGGCAAAAAATTGGAAAGATTTTAACCCTTACTTCTGGGAGACCTCCAACATTTACACATGCAACATAGTGTAGTTCTGTATGCCAAAATAAAAGGTGTGGACAAGGAGAAAAGAAAAAAATGTTTGCAAGCAAAAGGAAAAACGAAAGAAAGAAAAAAAAAAAAAAGAAATAAAGAGGAAGGGAGGAAGGAATTCACATAGATGTTAACGTGCGGAGAAGAAACCCTCCAGAAAAAGTCTATTAACTTATTAACTCCATGTTAATTGTAAAATTCACATAAGATGTTCTGAGTGTCCGGATGAGAAAGCCTCCAGAAAAGGTCTATAGCTTATTATCTTATCGAGTCCTGGGGGCTTCTTTTTAAAGTAAAGTTTCATTCCAGTCTCCACCTCTGGGGTCCGGCGAGTGCGAGTCAAGAGCCCAGAAGAGGAGAGGTGGAACATGGTAGTTGTGTGAACTGATCACGTGTCTCCCTATGGCTGAGTATATATCCCCTGAATTTGCTGCTTTTACATGCTCTTTAATTCTACGTCAAAATTTTCATTTGGTCTTCCGTATATAGAAAGCCTCACAGGGGCAATCTAATTTGTAGACTACCCCCAGGGTATGGCAGAATTATGTTTGGATCTAAATTTCTTGCCACTAGGGAGAGTGTGATCTAAATGACCTGACAAAATTGCACCATTGGCAGGATCCACATGCCTGGGTTCCTCGAGGGCGAGTTGGCGTGAAAGTAGAAGATCTAAACATACTTGAAACCAGTCTATCCCTAATCGAGGGTGGCTTCCTGTAGGTGAACAGAGGGACAGGGGGGATTCTGGGCAATTCTGAAATCAGCTTGTAATAAGTGCCAATAATTAGAGACTTGTTTTTTTAAGAGTTTGTGTTGAGAATTGTATGGAATGATAATTCTTAAAGATTGGCCAGAATTATCATTGGGTCGAATTTAGTTTTTAAAAAAAATAATTGGGTATGTTATTGAAGGAAAGCCCTGTTACTGTATATACCTTACGCAGGCATGACTTGGAGTACCCTCGCTCAAGAAGGCAATTCTTTAAATAATTGGCTGCTACTTTAAATTTGGTATTGTCACTACAATTGCGTCGTAGTCTCAGATACTAGGAGTACGGAATGGAACATAGTAGCGGTTGTGAATGGAAACTATTAGCTTTAAGTATAGTATTGCCAACAGATGGCTTTCGATACAAGTCACTAACAAGAGTTCCTTAATGGCCAGAAACTTAGACCCAAACAGGTCACCTGCCATACCCCGGAGGTATTCTACATAATAGATTTCCCCTGTGAGGCTTTCTACATAGGAAAGACTAAACAATAATTTTGGCATAGAATTAAAGAGCATGTAAAAGCAGCAAATTCAGGGGATATATACTCAACCATAGGGAGACACATGATCAATTCACACAACTACCATGTTCCACCTCTCCTCTTCTGGGCTCTTGACTCACACTCACCGGACCGCAGAGGTGGAGACTGGAACAAAACTTTACTTCAAAAAGAAACCCACTGGATACACAAACTTGGGGCTACTAAGCCCACGGGGCTCAATGAGATAAGCTTAAGACCTTTTCTGGAGGGTTTCTCCTCCGGACGCTCAGAACATCTTATGTGAATTTCACAAGTTTGGGGCTACCAAGCCCTTAGGGCTCAACGAGATAATAAGTTATAGAATTTTTCTGGAGGGTTTATAGTCCAGACGTTCAAAACATATATGTGAATTCCTTCCCTCTTTTATCATTCTCCTTTTCCTTGCATCTTATTATTTTATTTTCTCCTTGTCCACACATTTTATTTTGACATACAGAATTACACTATGTTGCATATGTAAATGTTGGAGGTCCCCCAGAAGTAAGGGTTAACATCTTTGCCATTTTTTGCCCGTGGCTGGAATGTTGTTTTTTGTTGTTAACAGCCATTACATTCTTGTGTTCCCTGCACCCGGCATGTATAGTGCCCTCTGGTTTCCACTGGGGGGGGGGGGGGCAAAGCTGAGTTTTGGATATGTCCATTCTCGGTGATGGATCATTTCCTTTCCCTGACAGGCTGGTGGGAACTCTCTCCGCCTTTCTTTCTCCAAGCCTCTCGGCGCCATCTCCTCCCAACTGTGCTGCCCTTGACCATCATGTCAGTCGCGCCGTCTCCATTTCTGGATGTGACTTTGCCACGTGCGCCATTACACACCGGTGGTGACATCCTCTCCGATGGGGGATATTGAAGACAGCGGTCTTCAATCAACCTGCTAGTTATAATTTGGCCCACAACTGTCAACCTTGATTTTGGTGTATGCCTGCTCCCCATTGACTGTCCCTGTGCAGACACATGACAGGGCCATTTCCCCTATTAATATAGAGAGGTTTGCAGTGTGGATCACTGCTGTGAGATCACAGAGGCAGTCTGGGGATATTGCTGAACAGTAGAGCTGCACAATTATTCCTTAAAGAATCGAGATCGTGTTTTAACTCTCCTCATGATCTTAAAACAGCATTTCCCGATTCTATGTAACAAGTGCAGAGAGTTCTCTGTTCACCTTTGACAGCTGACACACAAAAAAAAAATAATCCAGGCAGCCTGCCAAGTTTAAAAGAGAAACACTGTAACATGTAGTTCTTTGGATCAAAGGAATGAACTTAGGTCTGTAAATGAGGTCAGTTTAACCACTTAAAGACTAAACCTTTTTCTGACACTTGTTACTTACAAGTAAAAATCAGTATTTTTTGCTAGAAAATTACTTGGAAGCCCCAAACATATATTTTTCTTTTAGCAGAGACCCTAGAGAATAAAATGGTGGTTTTTGCAATATTTTATGTCACACTGTATTTGCGCAGCGGTCTTTTAACCACTTGCCAACCGGCCCATAGCCTTTGACCCCCAGGGCACACATCATGACAGCTACAGGGCGGTTGCATAACTCTGGAAGGGTGTACAGTGACGTCCTCCCAGAATCCCGCTCTCCCCTGGGGCGTGCACCCGAACACATCCATGACCGGACCCGGCAAATCAAGGATCACAGTAAACGACCGCTCATCGTGGCCGTTTACCACGTGATCGCTCCGTCAAATGACAGAGCGATCACTTGTAAACAAACCGGCGTCATGTCATAACGCCGGTTCCTCTCTCCCCCCTTTGTACCAATCAGTACAGTGTGAGAGGAGAGGGTGAGAGATCAGATAGCAGCAGTGCTGTGGGCTGGATCTATAGTGCTCACAGCGCTGCTCTGTGACAATTGCAGTCACATCCAGCCATCCATCCATGTTCAGCCATCCTCTGCAATACTCAGTGATACCCAGTCGTACTCGGCCTCTGTATGTGGCCAGGCTGTGTCTAATGCCCCGTACCCACGGTCTGATTTTCCGATGGAAAATGTCCGATCGGAGCGTGTTGTCGGAAATTCCGACCGTGTGTGGGCTCCATCGGAAATTTTCCATCGGATTTTCCGACACACAAAGTTTGAGAGCAGGCTATAAAATTTTCCGACAACAAAATCCGATCGAGTCAATTCCGACCATGTGCGGCCTGTTCCGACGCACAAAGTGCCACGCATGCTCAGAAGAAATTCCGACACAGAACAGCTCGGTCTGGTAAACTTAGCGTTCGCAATGGATACAGCACTTTCGTCACGGTGCAATGTAAAATGGTTTAATACAGCGCACTCTCTTCTTCTTTATAATGTGAGAAGAATTAAGTAGTTTTGCTGCTCGTATTCACACACACTTTTCACAAACTTATTTCATTACTATTTATCGGGATTCCCTCAATATATTTTGATTTGTCACATCTGACAACATTATTTTGGTGTTTTTTTTTTTTTTTTTGGTTTTAAGGCAGATTAGTTATTTTTGGTTTGTATTTTTTTTCAAGGCTGATTTTTGTTTTATTGGATTTTTATTTTTACTCCAGAAAATTTTTGTGTGTGTTTTTTGTGTCAAGTTACCACAACACTATTGATATGTTGTTATATTTAATCTGTAGGAGATTGTTTGGTGTTGTTGTCCCTTGTTAATTTCACATTGTATTTTAGAAATTTACCTGAATCGTCACCAACAAACTGTCCTTTTTGGATGAAAACACACATAGGAGAGTAGAATTTTCCACAAAAAAAAAACATTTATTAAGGGCTCACAACTAAACAAAGAGGCAGGCAACGCTGGAGAAACAGCTGAAATGGGTAAAGCCTTTGACCCCCAGGGCACACATCAACTATTTTCAAGCAAAATTGGTGGCCTGAGGAGTCCTTATCTAAGAGAGTGCAGTCTGGTTCAGAAGTTCCAGAGATCCGGAAAGCAGCAGATGACATCTGTGTCCCCAGGCTGTGGTCATACGAGAGACTGCAGCTTTTGTCAGACCAGACTGAACCCAGGTCATCACTCTCTTAAAATATATATGTATACATGTACCAGAATCTCAGTATATACCAAATACCTATATATATATATATATATATATAAAAAATGTACCCAAAAAATTGTGAAAACCAAAAGAGCAGAAAGAATGCCAAAATCCTAAATGCAAACGATTATAACAATAAAAATCCCCAACATGTGTACATTAGAAATCCAATATTAAACACAATTGTGAGAAAACATATAAAAATGTAGGAACATTTTTTTTGTGGAAACAGTGTTATAATATCCCAAATCTGTGAAAAACGATAAGTGTCCAAAATGAAAGTCCTAAAGTGTGTCCTTCTGATGAAAGAGACGTAGTCTCAGCATTAACTGGTGTTGCCCCCGTCCTTCACTGCACCCCCACTTGTGCTTTCACTCACCGGACTGCCTAACCCCTGCAGGGGTGAAAGGCATGTGTAGAAAATCCTGCGATGATGAGCCCGAGAAGCGATCCTCCGTCCGAGGGTGTTTTATCCTTCTCTAGTGTTGTAGTATCCCCAATGATAAACATCCATATGAGGTAGAAAAAGAAAAAACCTCATAGCGTGAATCCGAAAATATTAAATTTATTGATAAGATCCGTAAAAATAGTTTAAAAAACAGGAGCCAACAACAACGTGTGCGTGGCCTTGAGATACGCACACGTCAACATTTCTCTGCTTTGAGTTGTTCCGGTTTTAAGCAGGCGGGCGGTGGAACGCACGCTACACCACGCTGCCCACCAGCTGTGAGCCGGCTTGACTAAGTCACGCGGAACTTGCTTGCACGCACTGAAGAGCAGATACAAACCCATAAGCACAAACTGAACCGCAGAAAACGATCTGAAAGCCACGAGTCTGAAAAAGCACGAATCGTCTCTCACCAAACTTTTACTAACACGAGATTAGCAAAAGGAGCCCAAAGGGTGCCGCGCTTGGTTCTGAACTGGCCTTTTCTAGTCTTGTCGTACGTGGTTGGCGATCGGAAATTCTGACATCTTTGACCGTGTGTACGTAAAACAAGTTTGAGCCAACATCCGTCGGAAAAAATCCTAGGATTTTGTTGTCGGAATGTCCGATCAATGTCCGATCGTGTGATATCGCCGTACTCAGGAGGAGTAGGAGAATCTATTTTGGGGTGTCATTTTTGGTATGTACATGCTATGTGTTAGAAATATTGTATAAATGGACAACTTTGTGTTAAAAAAAAATGCATTTTAACCACTTCCCGCACGCCTTCATATGACGTCCTTGACTTTGTGCAGGGATATCTGCAGCTATCAGATATCAGCTTTTTCAGCCGGTGATTCCCTACACCATAAGAACGATCATAGAGGCTGTTCCACTGCTTGATCGTTCTTACAGGAGACGAGAGGGGACGTCCCCCCCTTCAGCCGCCCTCCGGTGCTTCTATGGACTCACCGCTACAATCGAAGCCAGGATCTTTTTTTTTTTTTTTTTGTTTCAGGCTTCCCAGCCTAGAGGTGAGATGTGGGGTCTTATTGACCCCATATCTCACTGTAAAGAGGACCTGTCATGCCATATTCCTATTACAAGGGATGTTTACAATTTTGTGGCCTGTAAGGTGTGGATCCACTTAGTTTCCAACTGTAATAGTTTATTATCAATGCTCCCACCTCTGGCATGTAGAGGAACATGCTCGAGTGCGGAGAATTTAATAACATGAGGTCAAAATTATGTTGGATGGCAATGTGCCGGTTAATAGCTGTAGTGGTGGTGTTTTTAAGTAGGGGTTTGATATGGTCCCTAATGTGGACCTGGAAGGGTCGCTTGGTTTTCCCGATGTAGTAGTATACCACTCCCACAGTGGCACAGGTGACTCGATGTCTGATAATATGGGTCAGTCCGTTGGGAAGAACAAGTTCCCTGGAATTTGTGACAAAGGTACAGACATCACATTTTCCACACTGGTAGGTTCCAGTAATACCAGAAAGAGATTGAGTATCAACCGAGTGATGGCTTTTAATTAGTCGGTCTCTAAGTGAGGGGGATCTACGGTAAGTAATGTCAGGATGGGATTTGACATATTTGGCGATTGTGGAATCCGCGGTTAATAGAGGCCAGAATTGGTTTAAAATATGCCTTATTTGGGCATGTTGTTTAGAATATTGGGTAATTAGCCATACCGGCTGCTGAATGTCTGGAGGTTTGTCAGAGAAGACTAGGTCCTTCCTATCAAACTTCTTAGCCTTGTTAAAGGCTTTCTTCAGAAGAGAATGACTATATCCTCTGTCTCTAAGTCTACTATACAGTTCATGTGATCCTTGAAAGAAATCTACTTCAAGAGTGCAGTTTCTTTTGAGTCTAAGATACTGACTGAAGGGAATGCTCTTAAGAAGGGGCTTTGGGTGGGCACTGCTGGCATGCAAAATGGTATTGCCCGAAGAGGGTTTTCGGTATAGGGCAGTTTGAATCATACCGTTTGTATGCAGGCTAGTCCCCCCTCTGGGACATAGTCCAGCCATGTATCCCAATCTCTATTACATGTTCTCCCACAATTGTCTTCTCTTTTGTTCAGCTTTTTATTTGGCGTTTTGTATTTCTGTGCATAGATCCTCATTGTTGCAACAGGCTCACATCATTCCCTGAAGAAGCCAATGTCTTGGCAAAACATGTAGGAACTGAGCTTCTGTTTTGAAGGCCGTCTCCACCAGGCCTACTCCACTGCATTTGACTTTGTACAATTTATGTGTAAACTGCATCTATGATTTTATCTACCTATGTCTTTTTTGTATGCGCTGAAATTTGTTAAAGTATTTTTGCAACTTTACCTTAAATATCCTACTTCCATATTTTCCTCTGGCACCGCTATAATCCCCCTTTTATTCCCCCAATTATCCATTAATATTTTGGGATGAGGTGCTGTATCTAATGGAACCTTTCTAGCCATACTTCCATTTCTCTGCTAATATGACAATTTTGTGAAAAAAAAAAAAAAAAGAAAAAAAAATCATGATTTTGCAAAGAATCGTGGGAAAAAATGACAACTTCAAAAAACTCACCATGCATCTTTCTCAATACCTTGGAATGTCTTCTTTCCCAAAAGGGGTCATTTGGGGGTATTTCTACTTTTCTGGCATGTTAGGGTCTCAAGAAATTAGATAGGCCGTCAGTACTTCAGGTGTGATCAATTTTCAGATATTGGCACCATAGCTTGTGGACTCTAACTTTCAGAAAGACCAAATATACACCAATTTGTACTTATTTTTACCAGATATGTAGCAGTATAAATTTTGGCCAAAATGTATGAAGAAAAATTACTAATTTGCTAAATTTTAGAAAAATTCATTTTTTTTCCAGAATTTTCAGTCTTTTTTCTTTTATAGCGCAAAAAAATAAAAAAACCCAACGGTGATTAAATACCACCAAAATAAAGCTCTATTATGCCTCGTTTCCACCGAGCGGATCGGTTCGGGTCGGGTCAGTTTGGACGGCCTAGAATGGTCCGGCCTATTCAGGCGAGCATTTCCACCGCAAGTGGGACCGACAGGGGCCATACGTGGGTTTAGAAAAAATGCAGTCATGGCGTCACACGTCCACCAATCAGTGTAAAGTATCGTAGCTCCGCCCTAACCGAACCGTTCCATTTTCTATGGCCCCACATCTGAAGCAGGACCCTGAATGTAACGGTTTGGTTCGGTTGTATGGGCCGCTTTCATAATGGAAACACCCAAAATAGCGTACCGTACCGAACCGATCCGCTCGGTGGAAACGAGGCCTTTGTGTGAAAAAAGGACAAAAATTTCATATGGGTACAGTGTTGTACGACTGAGTAATGTCATTCAAAAAGTGAGAGCACTGAAAGCTGGAAATTGGTCTGGTTAGGAAGGGGGTTCAAGTGCCCAGTGGGTAAGTGGTTAAAATGCAATTTCTTTGAAAAAAATACACTTTAATGAATTAAAAAAAAAAAAAAAAAAACAGTAAAGTGAGCCCAATTTTTTTGTATAATCTGAAAGATGTTACGCTGCGAGAATCGTGAGAGAATTGTGATCTTTATTCTAAGCCAAAAAATTGTGATTCTCATTTTAGCCAGAATCATGCAGCTCAACTGAACAGACTCAGATTGGTAAGATCAGGCTACAGACACTGATTACTTTTTACATACAGTGCCTTGCAAAAGTATTCACCCCCCCTTGGCATTTTTCATGTTTTGTTGCCTCACAACCTGGAATTAACATGGATTGTTTGAGGATTTGCATCATTTAATTTACAGAACATGCCCCCAACTTTGAAGATTTTTTTTTTTATTGTGAAGCAAACAATAGGACAAAACAACAAAAAAAAGTCAATGTGCATAACTATTCACTCCCCTAAGGTCAATACTTTGTTTGTAGAGCCATCTTTTGCAGCTATCACAGCTCCAAGTCGCTTTGGATAAGTCTCTATGAGCATGCCACATCTTACCACTGGGATTTTTGCCCGTTCCTCCATGCAAAACTGCTCCAGCTCCTTCAAGTTGGATGGTTTGCGCTTGTGAACAGCAATCTTTAAGTCAGACCACAGATTTTCTATTGGATTGAGGTCTGGGCTTTGAATAGGTAATTCCAACACATTTTTTTTTTTAATCAGAAAGGTTTTTATTGCACACAAAAATATACAATATACAGATCACAGCACATGTTGTACACATCTTAGGGTTCACCTCTCGGAACTTTACAGTGACCTTTATCAACATTGCAAAGAAGTTACAAGGAACCGCCAAAACATTACTAGCAAGAGTACAACTCAATATACTACTGCCACCTAACAGTAAATCCAAAACAGAGTGTAAATCCTAAAGAGTATATGCATATGTACAGTTGGATCTAACCATGTCACGAATATTATAATGTTGCTGTATTCTGTAAGATGGACAGTGAACGGCATTAATCTTGAGTTATGAGGAGAAGGTACAACAGTTACCTAACAAAGAATCTTTGAGTTCAGCTCATATAATGTTATTACCCTTTCAGACTCATCTTTAGGTTTATTGCAATTAATACAATATAATATTCTTTAACAAAACAATAAAACAATAATAAAACAATATACCCAGACCTACAAACAAAACAGTAGCTTCCTCCATACCTTTAGTGCATAGACAGTTGTTATTATGTGGCAATCAGGCTTGCATTTAACCTAGGAGTAGTCTATCTTTAATTAATTGATGTGGGGCTAGACCAGGGACGTCTAACCATGCCTGCCATATTGAGTAAAATTTTTGTGGGACCTTCCTATGTTGATAAGAAAGTTTTTCTCTGATTAAAAGTTTGTTGACACTGTCCACCCATTGCCCCCTGGTGGGCACTCGGGGAGTAATCCACCACCGGGCAATCAGTTTCCGTGCCATGTATAGTAAACGTAGGACCGCTGTACGAGTGGGCGTGGGCAACATCTCATCATTTATCCCCCCCAATAGACAAACCATTGGGTCCCTTGATATAGGTACCATATATACTTCCAAGATCGTATCTAAGACCTCCCTCCAATATCTGAACAGTTTGGGGCATTTCCAGACCATGTGAAGAAGGTCACAATGATCACATTCACATTTCGGGCAGAGAGGTGAATCCCTGATTCCCCATTTATAAAGCTGAAGGGGGGTTCTGTAGGCCCTGTGTAATAAGTATAAATGAGAAAGTTTCTGGGATGCCGACACCGATACCAGGGGAGCGTTCAAAAGGCAGAGCTCCCAGCTATCCCCGTCAATCCTTCCTATATCCTCCTCCCATCGTTGTCTACATGGTAGTTTAAGGGGATCCTGTATCTGGGCAAGGAGGGTATTGTAGCATCTGGAGATCATACCCTTTTTGACATCATCCATAAGAATATTATGTATGATCGCATGGTCTGTTTGTTGAAGCGTTACAGTTCTTTTCTGAATTTGTATGGCATGGCGTAACTGTAGATATTTATAAAAATCATTGTGTGGGATCCCAAACTCCACTTGAATCTGATTAAATGATTTGAAAGTATTGTCATGATATAGTTGTGAGATATAATTAATGCCTGCATCTTCCCAATTCTTAAATCCTTTGAGTTTTTGTATTTCTTTAAATTGTCTGTTGCGCCAAAGGGGTGTATGAGTTAGGAAATCTGTTATACCTAGCAGTTTTTTAACAAAGGACCACAACATGATCAGTAATTTGATCGTAGGGGCTTTTGGGTCTAAATGCAAGTATCCTGCCTCCAGACCTGCTAATGCTGAAGAGTTTCCCCCTTCTATGGCTAAAAGTTTACGGATCGGGTCGTTTGGGTCTAGTAATCCCCATCCTCCCAATTGCTGTAATTGGGATGCCAGGTAGTATGTCCTGGGATGAGGAACCGCAAGCCCTCCTCCTTCCTTACTGTATTGTAGCGTTGACAATCTTATCCTCGCTATTTTTTTTCTCCAGATTAGTTCTCTAAATTGGGTCTCAATTCTGTCAAACCATCTCTTAGATCAGTGTTTCTCAACTCCAGTCCTCAAGGCGCCCCAACAGGTCATGTTTTTAGACTTTCCTCTATTTTGCACAGGTGATTTGATCAGTTTCACTGCCTTAGTAATTACCACAGCCGTTTCATCTGAGGGAAATCCTGAAAACATGACCTGTTGGGGCACCTTGAGGACTGGAGTTGAGAAACACTGTCTTAGATATCAACACTGGGGAATTATTAAAGATATATAGCAATTTTAATAAGATTAATTCTACCAACCACAGATAAGGGCAGTTTACACCATGCCTTGCACTTTTCCCGAAGTTTGTTTAGAAGGGGTACCAAATTCTGGTCAATATAAGTAGACGGATCCGAAGTCACCTGAATCCCCAGGTAGCGAAACGAGCTCACCTGTTGTACCATCGCTGCACACTAGGGCAGCGGAGCGTCCAGGGGGTCAAGTGGCATCAGCACCGACTTATCCCAGTTGATGGAAAAGCCAGATAATTCCCCTAAATCTTTAATTAGGGCCATAACGGTCTGTAGAGTATCCTGTGTGTCTCCTAGATAGAGTAAAGTGTCATCTGCATACATTGACACTACATCTTTATCTATGCCTCTCTGAAAACCTGCAATTCTTGGCTCCCTCCGAATTTTTGCTGCTAATGGTTCCAGGGCCAAGGCAAACAGCAGGGGTGACAATGGGCACCCCTGTCTGGTGCCTCTAAACAATGGAAAAGGTTCCGAAAGTTCCCCATTAATCCTTATCCTGGCAGTGGGCGCGGCATACAGTAGCCTGATCCAGCGAATAAAAGTGTCACCAATTCCCAGGCTCTGCAGCGTCTTCCACAGGTAAGGCCATTCGACACTGTCGAAGGCCTTAGCTGCATCTAGCAAGAAGATCGCTCTGTTACCTGTATTGTCTACTGGAAGTTGTAGGTTCAGAAATAACCTTCTTATATTTTGGACCGTGGATCTCGTGGGGATGAACCCAGACTGGTCCCTGTGTACTATCTTGTGGATTACTTTGGCTAGTCTGTTTGCCAACAGCCGGGCTAGCAATTTAATATCAGAGGTCAGCAATGATATGGGTCTATAAGAGCCAGGTGAACCGGCATCTTTACCCGGTTTTAATATGACAATGATTATCGCTTCATTCATTGAATCAGGCAGGGATCCCTCCTCTAATGCCTCAGTATAAACTTTCAATAATGTAGGGAGTAAGATGCCGGCATAACACTTATAGACCTCTGCAGGAAGGCCATTCATACCTGGTGATTTATTATTTTTAGTCTGAGATAAAGCAATAGCTAATTCCTCTTCTGTCAAAGGTGCATCAAGCATGACCCTATCTTTTATTGGCAGGCTCGGGAGTTCACAATTCTTCAAAAAGTCATCTATTGCCTCGTCGGTGGGTGCCACCTTGGAGGTGTATAAATCAGCATAAAAGTCTCTGAAAACTTTAATGATGCCGGGGGTAGAGTATCTCAGGGTTCCCTGATCGTCACAGATGGCGGAGATGAGGGAGGAGGATTGCTGTGCCCGTGCCATTACTGCAAGCATGTGGCCAGTTGTTTCTCCCTCCTCAAAATGCGATTGTTGCAGAAAAAAACGTTTATTCTCCGCCAGCTGCAACACAAGTTGCCCAGACATTGATTGCTCGCTTAACCACGCTCTCTTGGTGTCCTCAGTAGGGTTATTGGTATAGTTATTCTCAGTTTCAGTGACCATGTTTCTCACCGTTACCTCCCAGGCTTTAGTATCTGTTTTGATGCGCGTAATTGTTTTAATAAGCTGGCCCCTCAGAAAGGCCTTCGCTGTAGCCCATACCATTCCCAGTTTGGCAGTGCCAATATCTTGCAGAAAGATTGAGCGAGTTCCTTATGGGGTCTGGCTCGGTAAACAGCGAAAGCCAGAAGAGGTTAAGCTTCCAGATTGGGCGCCTGACCCTGCTTGGCAATGAGATGGTCACCCAAAATGAGGAGTGGTCAGAACTATGTCTATCTGCGTATCCTGAGAGTCCTAGTCTGAGACTAGTTGTATCATTTTATCATTCCCCAATCCCAAATCTATCCTGGACAATCCCCCATATGAAGCCGAGTAGCAGGAGTATTTTTTGTCATTGGGATGTTTACACCTCCACACATCTATCAATCCCATCTCCCCAAGCATTTTGGCAAAGGGGGTATTACCCTCAGTTTGATGTATATTAGCCACGGATATAGGCAGTTTATCTTTAAAGCAATTTAGGAAATTGTTATAATCCCCCATCGCCAACAGGGGTACCTCTGGGTGCTGAGCCATGAATCTTGCCAAATACCCAATAATCTCCGAGGAGTATGGTGGGGGTATATATACACTGGCCAGAATGCACCGTAAGCCCGAGATTGTACATAACAGGAATATATATCTACCTGCCGGGTCTATACTTTTTTTGGCACAATGAAACTGGATGTCTCTCCTTATCAATATACTTGTCCCCCTAGAGTAGGTTGAGTAAGTCGCATGAAATTGGTTCATATACAATCGCGGGCTAAAACTAGGATTTGAATCTGCGGAGAAATTGGTCTCCTGTAAGTAGACTATACCAGCATCCATTGACCTGATGTGCCTAAGGACTGCCATCCGTTTTACCGGATTGCCCAGTCCTCTGACATTCCACGTCAGGATAGTTAGCCTAGCTGCCATGATGATGTATTTGAATCAATGTCAAGGTCAACACATCTCTCACCAGGGCTCTGGTGATGTGTACAAGCATAGCACAAGAAAAACATATTGTGTCATGTACAATACAGCTGTTAAGAATACATATAGAAATCTGTACACAGGACACCTGCACGCAAAGTAAAGGCTGAATTTCCAATAGGCCAGGGCATAAGTATAGAAAATAATAAATCTTGAGTTCAAAGTTAAACAGATCGTATGACATAACTTGAAGAGTCAACAGGACTCGCAGCCAATTCGACTGCAACTTTAGCATTTCCCACACAACAGGCGTGGGGGGGGGGGGGGTAGAGCCGTGGAAACTCCCGGTTAACCAGCAGGTCAGTTCTTACAGGGGTTTCACATCCGCGGCGTGTGTGCACTGCTCTAAATACGTAAAAGGCAGAGTAAGCGTTTCCCCTTGGCCGCCTAAGCAGAGGATATGGATAGATGACCAGTCCGCATCAAACAAGGTATTCAAAATAAAAGATCTGAGGCCCATATGCGTTGCAAACAGCAAAAAAGGGAGGCCAAACCGTGTTAACTTGTTGCAAACATGAGGCTCACCTCTCAGGCTTGCGCATCTCGGTGTGACCTGGCAGCTTTAAGGGCTCTGTCTTCCCGATCCAGCCACTGTGCCGCCATGGCAGGACGATCAAAGAAGTGAGTTTCTCCAAGTGCGACCACGCGGAGGCTGGCAGGATACAGCATCGCGTAGGACAAATTGAGTTCCCGCAATCTCCTTTTGACATCCAGGAACTTTGCACGCAGTTCAGCAGAGAAGTCGGGAAACAAGGGGATCTTGGAGTTGTCCATAACTAGTTTGCCTCCCATGGTCCTAGCTTTAGCAAGGATGGCATCTCTATCTTTGTAGTTGAGTAACTTAAAGAGAAATTCCCGAGGATGATTGCCTGGAGGTAGTGGGCGGGATGGAACCCTATGCGCTCGTTCGACCGCGAATAGCGGGGAAAAGGCCTCTTTGCCGAATGTAGTGAGCAGCCACTGTTCAATAAAGGTGACCGGGTCTTTACCTTCTACTCTTTCAGGAAAACCCAAAGCGCGAACGTTGTTACGACGCATACGATTTTCCAGATCGTCAAGGCGAGCTGCGTGCTGGTCTGTAAGATGGCAGTTATACTTTAGGTCTCTTTGCATGGGTGCTAAGTCGTCTTCAATCACGCTCACCCTGCTCTCTATAGCGGCCGTGCGCTCTCTTCCTTTTTGCATGTCCTGCCTCACAAAGGAGATCTCAGCTTTAATTCCTTTCACTTCATCTGTCAAGGTTGAGATGGACCTATTGCAAGTAGTTACCGCTGAAAGAATGTCTCTTAGGGTGGGCTCAGTGTGATCTAAAGGCAGGGAGGGTGCCTGAGTGACCTGGAGTGAATGTCCAGCTGTACTTACTGCGGCCCAGTCTGTAGAGGATCCATCCACATCCTCCAGTGGAATTGCGTTATCCATCTCTATCTGGCCTCCCTCCTCTTCACTAAGGTCAGATGTAGGGGATACCAGCTCCTTGGAAGTTTTTGTGCCATACAAGAGTCTCTGGGCTGCCTCCTTGTATTTCTCCTTCTGTGATCGCTGTGGCAGGGCGCCATCTTGGCCTGAGCCGCGTGCGGGTCTCCGCTGTCCTTACCCCATCTTGGCATGCTATACAGCCGTTAGCTGGTCGATGGGGCAGAGCGGCAGGGTCTTAGGTAATGTGCGGTTCGGTTCAGGCTCGTCACCAGCACGGATGGACGGTCCACAGGATTCTCGGCGGAGCTGAGGAGATGTGCGTCCTTCCACATGCGCTGCTTGGCCACGCCCCCCAATTCCAACACATTTACATGTTTCCCCTTAAACCACTCAAGTGTTGCTTTAGCAGTGTGTTTGGAGTCATTGTGTTGCTGGAAGGTGAACCTCCATCCTACCCTCAAATCACACACAGAGTGGTACAGGTTTTACTCAAGAATATCCCTGTATTTAGCACCATCCATCTTTCCCTCAACTCCTACCAGTTTCCCAGTCCCGACTGCTGAAAAACATCCCCACAGCATGATGCTACCATCACCATGTTTCACTGTGGGGATGGTGTTCTTTGGGTGATGTGATGGGTTTGCGCCAGACATAGCATTTTCTTTGATGGCCAAAAAGTTCAATTTCAGTCTCATCAGACCAGAGCACCTTTCTTCATACATTGTGGGAGTCTCCCACATGCCTTTTCGCAAACTCAAAACGTGCCATTTTGTTTTTTGTAAAGTAATGGCTTTCTTCTGGCCACTCTGCCATAAAGCCCAACTCTATGTAGCGTACAGCTTATTCTCGTCCCATGTACAGATACTCCAGTCTCAGCTGTGGAACTCTGCAGCTCCTCCAGTGTTACCTTAGATCTCTGCGCTGCCTCTCTGATTAATGCCCTTCTTGCCCGGTCCGTGAGTTTTGGTGTGCGGCCGTCTCTTGGCAGGTTTGCTGTTGTGCCATGTTCTTTCCATTTGGTTATGAAAGATTTGATGGTGCTCCTAGGGATCAAAGATTTGGATTTTTTTTATAACCTAACCCTGACTTGTACTTCTCAACAACATTGTCCCTTACTTGTTTGGAGAGTTCCTTGGTCTTCATGGCAGTGTTTGGTTAGTGGTGCCTCTCTTGCCTTTCAAAAAGGTGTGTATATGTAATGACAGATCATGTGACACTTAGATTGCACACAGGTGGACATCATTTTACTAATTATGTGACTTCTGAAGGTAATTGGTTGCACCAGAGCTTTTAATGGGCTTCAAAACAAAGGGGATGAATACATACGCACAGGCCAATTATTTTTAATTTCTGAAAAATAGTTTTATGTATATATTTTTCTAATTTTACTTCACCAACTTAGACTATTGTGTTCGGATCCATCACATATAATTCATATTAAAAAAACATTGAAATAAAGGCTGTAATGTAACATAATAGGTAAAACGCCAAGGGTGGTGAATACTTTTGCAAGGCACTGTAGCTATTTTTTGTAAATTACCCCTGGTTTTCTGAGGTCCCTCCTTTGTCCTTTTTTGTTTTTTAGATCTCTGGGGGTTGACCACAGACTTCTCTCTGCTGACGCAGAAAGATTGGTCTTCCATTTTGAAGTTTGAGCTGTGTCTATGAGAGACCCAGCTACACAAAAGTAGCTTCAAGGTACTGACCTACTTGGGTTGTTTATGGATATACATGAACTTACATTTTTTCTTATGTATATGGCTTCCAATACCATCTATACGCTGATGACACCCAAATCTGTCTACTCCTCACCTCTGTCCTTCAGTTTCCTCTCGCATTACTTACTTAATAACTGACATATCAGCATCAGGGATGAGCTTCGAGTTCGAGTCGAACTCATGCTCGACTCGAACATCGGCCGTTCGCAGAAGAGCGAACAATTTGGGGTGTTCGCGGCAAATTCCAAAGCCACGGATCACCCTTTAAAAGTCTATGTGAGAAATTAAAAGTGCTAATTTTAAAGGCTTATATGCATGGTATTGTCATAAAAAGGTGTTTGGGGACCTGGGTCCTGCCCCAGGGGACATGGATCAATGCAAAAAAAAGTTTTAAAAACGGCCGTTTTTTCAGGAGCAGTGATTTTAATAATGCTTAAAGTGAGACAATAAAAGTGTAATATTACTTTAAATTTTGTACCTGGGGGGTGTCTATAGTATGCCTGTAGAGGGGCGCATGTTTCCCGTGTTTAGAACAGTCTGACAGCAAAATGACATTTCAAAGGAAAAAAAGTAATTTAAAAGTACTCGCGGCTAAATGAATTGTCGGTCCAACAATACACATAAGTTCATTGATAAAAACGGCATGGGATTTCCCCACAGGGGAACCCCAAACCAAAATTTTTTAAAAAATTGGCGTGGGGGTCCCCCTCATAAATCAATTCCAGACCCTTATCTGAGCACGCAACCTGGCAGGCCGCAGGAAAAGAGGGGGTACGAGAGAACGGCCCCCCTCCTGAACCGTACCAGGCCACATGCCCTCAACATTGGGAGGGTGCTTTGGGGTCCCCCCCAAAGCACCTTGTCCCCATGTTGATGAGGACAAGGGCCTCATCTCCACAACCCTTGCCCGGTGGTTGTGGGGGTCTGCGGACGGGGGACTTATCAGAATCTGGAAGCCCCCTTTAACAAGGGGACCCCCAGATCCCGCCCCCCGTGTGAAATGGTAAGGGGGTACAAAAGTACCCCTACCATTTCACAAAAAAAGTGTCAAAAATGTTAAAAATGACGAGACAGTTTTTGACAATTCCTTTATTTAAAGTGGAGGTCCACCCACTTTTACAACTCTTCAGCATCCCTCACTAAACTGTGCACTGTAAACGAATTGGATATATATATATTTTTTTTACTCAGCACCTACTGTATATCTGCTGTATTCATTTTTCACTTCCTCCTCCCTGGCCGTGGCCCATCGCATAATTTCCTGTTTGCAATGGCTTCTGGGAAGGGGCGGAAACTTCCTCTGACACTGCCGTTGCTATGGAAACCTGACCTGAAACCTATTACACTGCTTGTGCTGCACTGAGCAGGTGCGAGATCTGCAAGGATTAGACCCAGGAAGAAATACAGTCTGGCTTCAGATGCCCACACTTAAGATGGCCACGGCCTGCTGTAAGTTTATAAAATAACAAACTACTGCTATAAACTAACAAAACAGACCTTTGTTTACAGACTAACTTTACTAGAATACATTAAGCTTGTGTATTATAGGGGTATTTTTTATTTAAAAAGTATAATTTCAGCCGGAACACCACTTTAAATGCTTCTTTCTTCTATCTTCCTTCGGTTTCTTCTTTTTCTTCTGGTTCTTCCTCCGGTGTTCTCGTCCGGCATCTTCCTCCGTGGCGTCTTCTTCCCTCCTTTGTTCTTGGGCCGCTCCGCATCCATGATGGGAGGCTCCCGCTGTGCGACGCTTCTCGTCTTCTGACGGTTCTTAAATAACGGAGGGTGGGGCCACCCGGTGACCCCTGCCCCCCTCTGACGCACGGGAACTTCCCTGAGGCTTTCCCTGTGATGTCAGAGGGGGCGGAATTACCGGGTGGCCCTGCCCTCCACTATTTAAGAACCGTCAGAAGACGAGAAGCGTCACACAGCGGGAGCCTCCCATCATGGATGCGGAGCAGCCCGAGAACAAAGAAGGGAAGAAGACGCCGCGGAGGAAGATGCCGGACGAGAACACTGGAGGAAGAACCAGAAGAAGAAGATGGAGGAAGAAACCGAAGGAAGATAGATAAAAGAAGATAGAAGAAGATGCATTTAAATAAAGGAATTGTCAAAAACTGTCTCGTCATTTTTAACCTTTTTGACACTTTTTTTGTGAAATGGTAGGGGTACTTTTGTACCCCCTTACCATTTCACACAGGGGGGGTGGGATCTGGGGGTCCCCTTGTTAAGGGGGCTTCCAGATTATGATAAGTCCCCCCGCCCGCAGACCCCCACAACCACAGGGCAAGGGTTGTGGGGATGAGGCCCTTGTCCTCATCAACATGGGGACAAGGTGCATTGGGGGGACCGCAAAGCACCCTCCCAATGTTGAGGGCATGTGGCCTGGTACGGTTTGGGGGGGGGGGCACTCTCGTCCCCCCTCTTTTCCTGTGGCCTGCCAGGTTGCGTGCTCGAATAAGGGTCTGGTATGGATTTTTGGGGGGACCCCACGCCTTTTGTTTTTTTAATTTTGGTGCAGGGTTTCCCCTAATATCCATACCAGACCTGAAGGGCCTGGTATAGAATTTAGGGGGACCCTCACGCCATTTTTTTTTTAAATTTTGGTTCGGGGTTCCCCTGTGGGGAAATCCCATGCGGTTTTTATCAATGAACTTATATGTGCATTGTCAGACCGACAATTCATATAGCCGCGAGTACTTTTAAATTACTTTTTTTCCTTTGAAATGTCATTTTGCTGTCAGACTGTTCTAAACACGGGAAACATGCGCCCCTTTACAGGCATACTATAGACACCCCCCAGGTACGAAATTTAAAGGAATATTACACTTTTATTGTTTCACTTTAAGCATTATTAAAATCACCACGCCCCCGAAAAAAAGGCCATCTTTAAAACTTTTTTTTGCATTGATCCATGTCCCCTGGGGCAGGACCCAGGTCCCCAAACACTTTTTATGACAATAACTTGCATATAAGCCTTTTTAAATTAGCACTTTTGATTATTCATGTTCGAGTCCCATAGACTTTAACGGTGTTCACGTGTCCAAACTAGTTTTTTGCCTGTTCGCATGTTCTGGTGCGAACCGAACAGGGGGGCCGTTCGGCTCATTCCTAATCAGCATGCATGTCACACCACTTCCTTAAACTAAATCTCTCTAAAACCGAGCTGGTAATATTCCCCCCCTGCATGACTTTTCCATCAAAATCAATAATGCAACCATCAATCCCTCCCCTCATGCCAGGGTACTGGGTGTAGAGTAAGAGGCATGGCAAGTTTTTTGAAGTTGTAATCTTGTCATAATTTTTTGGAAAATTAAGAAATTAAAAAAAAAAAGTCCACATTTCAAATTCTTTTCAATTTTTTTTCTCTTTTTTTACATTTTTTTAACACAATGGGGTTTATTTACTAAAGCTAGAGGGTAAAATTTGTCACAATTCTGCAGAGAAACCAATCAGCTTCTAACCTCAGCTTGTTTAATTTCGCGCTAGCAATAAAACCTGGAAACTGATTGGTTTCTCTGCAGAATTGTGATTTTGCCCTCTCTAGCTTTAGTAAATAAACCCCACTGTGACCAGAGCAATATAAATGTTACCATAGTAACATTGTACTACTCTGGGGAAGTGATCAGGATTTTTTTATAATTGCTTGCAGCAGTGCATTACTGTACACTGCTATAAGCAAGCAATTTACTTAAAAACTGATTGTTTTGTTTAGCCGTGATTGGCCAGAGCTAATCACATGGTACAGATGAGCTGTAATTGGCCCTGTCTGTACCATGTGATCACACTGACCAATCACAGCTAGCAACAATTGTACACAATGGATAGCATGAAAGGAAGCCATCCATTGTTTACTACTGTCATGTGACCTGCTGTGATTGGTCACCGCGGTCACATGGTACCGGCAGCAAGCGGCTGTGTCCAGTGGATGCAGCCGGTGACAGATCGCACCGCTGTGCGGCCCCATGCTATCTGGGAGGTTGTCATAGGACGTCCACCTAGAGTAACAAGAGGCCTGCCCAGTCTCCATTTTGTTATAGGCTTGGCGGGAACTGGCTAAGGATGCTACAACGGGAATGAGCACACCAGCTCCAGCCGGTGTCTCATGTCCTGACTTTAAAGATTGATAGCAGCACAGCCATTGGCTCCCGCTGCTGTCAGTCAAATCCAATGACTTGGGTGGCGGGGCCGAGTCCTGCTTTCTGTGTCAGATGCAAAAGCAAGACACAGGAGCGCTGAAACGCGGCCCATCTCTGGACTACATGCTTTTGACCCGTCTATGGTATCATATACTTTACAAAGCTGTTGTTTTCAAAGATAAGGGAGGAACATACCCTGGGGACTTTGGATCTGTGGACTTGATCACAAGCTGATAAGTATACCTCTCATTTTTTGGAAAGGGCTATCACCTTTTGGAAATCTACCTCTTCATATGGCTGTCTCATTTGGGGTTTGAGAGCAAGTCACAAAGGGACTCCGATTGGTACAGTGAGAGGGAGGTTAAGGAGGACTGTGTTCACCTATTTATGGTTCCAGCAAGCCACACATCACCTTACTGGACATCTAAACACATACACCATCCCACTTGTATACCTCCTCTTGACCACTGTTACCCAGCAAGGCTTCCCCTTTCATCACAGTCATTCTCTACTTCAACATATCATCTACTTGTCCAGTTTTCCAATGCAGATCGGGAGAACTGTTGATATTCCTTCATAGTTCTACCAACCTTGTGGTTTGACTTTATTCATCCTAGCTCTTTGATTTCTAGTTCAACCTTCATTCAACACTAGGGTCACTCTTCATAGGTCATCAGACCTGGGGATATAATCCCAGCTGTATTACAGCATTAACAACCTTTGAAACCTGGGTGGAATTACACCACCTATGCAGAGATGGTCCTTTTGTTTTTTATAGCTCCAATGCTATGTATGTATGTTGTTTTTAATGTCCTTTTCTTAACTTTGACATCAATAAATCTGTTTTGTTAATAATGCTTGTATGATGAGTGAAGTTCCATGGATATGTTCTACCTTAGGGTTGGTTGAGCTATTACAGGTTTTTATTTCTAAGTTTGTTAATCTTCAACATACCATGAGCTCCCATGGCCCCCCCCCCCCCCCTTTTTCAGTACGATTCTAACGTTTTTGAGGGTATCCAATCCCCATATGTTAGTATTGTTTCACTTTTTCTGACTTATTAATAAGGTAAGCAGTACCTTGAGGGTCGGGTTTATAATATATTTTTAGTGTACTACTTACCGTTCCTTGACACAAGTCAAAACAGGATAATATAATTGAACCTGGAAAGGAACACCAATCAACATGCTTGCAGAAGTCAATCTCTCAAAAGAACAAATTAATTCTAGATTTTTATGATCGATGAGAACAGTTGCAGGACGATTAGCTCCTTCCAGCAGATGCCTTCATTCAGAAAAAAGCTTCCTTTATTGACAGCAATTTCTTAATCCCAATGTCATAATTCTTTTCAGCTAAAGACGTAAAGCTAGAAAAATATGCACAAGGATGAAGCTGCATCTTTTCTCCTCTTCACTGAAATATGATAGCTCCCATGGCCGAGTCTGAAGCATCCACTTCCACGATAGTTCAGAATCAGGCTGTACCAATATTGGTGGCAGAAATAAAGAGTCTTTAGGTTACTAAAAACAGCCTGTACCTCCAACGACCACACAAAAGGCATACCTTTCCTTGTTGGCTGTGTAATTGGTGCTATTACCTTACAGAAGTTCCTTATGAATTTTCTGTATATGTTAGCAAATGCAACAACTACTACAACTAGGCAAACAGAACTGTGGCCAATATATGCAAAATAATTCTGCGCTGCTCACAAGAGAGACAAAAAAAGCAGCTAACACAACCAACAAAGTATATATGGAAAGAAACAACAAAAAGTGTAGCGCTAAACCATATCATAAATGACAATAGATTGGTAGGTATACAGTGAAGGGGATCACCTATGCAAAGACCTATTCATAGGTAGGAAGTCCTGATATAGGTGTTATGACTAAAAGGTAACAGTAGTTAGTCCTTATGTAGACATATTATAAACAGGTAAATCCAGTGTCCCAAAAAGGCAGATCAGCTCACTACCACCGGGAGAAGAAAAGGCTTACCAGATGTGGTGGACCCGACAGGGCATACGCCGAATTGGGTCAGATAAGGCTTGGGTGGTAAGTGGCTGTGGATGTCTGTGATGTCACGGATTGCTGGATTCCTCCAACTGGCACTCGGGTTCTGGAAGGTGTGGGGAGTCCCAAGAATGTAGATGATTCTATGGATCCTAGGAGGGATGAGGTGTTCCGTGGATGGATCCCTCAAACCAGCATTCAATGGGTTAGGTGATGATGTTAATCACTGCATCTGCCTCAGCACCTCTTGCTGCCTCAAATCTGATGGTCCCCAGATTAAGGGTCAAACTCTCCTGGTAGTACCAGCAGTACACTATGAGAACTTTTCACCCGATCCGCTCCAGAGAATAAGTCAGAGGCTCTCCCTCATTAGGAACACCAAAGTGTTCCTAATGAGTGAAAAGTTCTCATAGTGTACTGCTGGTACTACCAGGAGAGTTTGACCCTTAATCTGGGGACCATCAGATTTGAGGCAGCAAGGAGGTGCTGAGGCAGATGCATCAGGTGCAGTTCCAGTCCCCCTCCCTCGATGCTGCAAATTTTCTATTGAGGATCGTTGGGTGCAGAGGAGTGGGGAGGATGGTGAAGAGGCTGGCCTAGTGATTAACATCATCACCTAACCCATTGAATGCTGGTTTGAGGGATCCATCCACGGAACACCTCATCCCTCCTAGGATCCATAGAATCATCTACATTCTTGGGACTCCCCACACCTTCCAGGACCCGGGTGCCAGTTGGAGGAATCCAGCAATCCGTGACATCACAGACATCCACAGCCACTTACCACCCAAGCCTTATCTGACCCAATTCGGCGTATGCCCTGTCGGGTCCACCACATCTGGTAAGCCTTTTCTTCTCCCGGTGGTAGTGAGCTGATCTGCCTTTTTGGGACACTGGATTTCCCTGTTTATAATATGTCTACATAAGGACTAACTACTGTTACCTTTTAGTCATAACACCTATATCAGGACTTCCTACCTATGAATAGGTCTTTGCATAGGTGATCCCCTTCACTGTATACCTACCAATCTATTGTCAACAGAACTGTGGCAACAGGCCCAACAACAAGGCTCACAAGGACCTAAATGTAAGCCACTGCAAGAACCTTGTAGTTGAAAGCTACATCTGCAGAAGTCTAGACATCCACCTGGCAGAACTTTGCAAAGGTATGAACAGTTGACCAGGCGGTCGTCTTACATAGCTGGGTTTCTGAAGCCTGGTGCTAAAATGCCCAGGAGATTCTCACCAATCTTGTGTAAAAGGTATGTAAAAGTGCAGGAGGAGATTTGTCCTAGAGGGTAAGCTCTAGCAATCAGATTTCTAATCCATCCCACAATCACTTGGAAGCAGGGTCCTTTGCAAGATCCTGAAAGTAGGACATACAGGGAATCCAACTCTCTGAACGAAGCTGTAGCTTTAAAGTGGTTGTAAACCCTCACATATACCCAGTGAAGTGACTGGCCTCAGGTAATACACAGATGAAACAATCCCCCTACATAAGTTGTACCTGTATCTACAGTCTGATAGTTTATAAAAAGGGGGCAAAGAGCTGAAATTACACTCTGCAGAGCTCAGTGAGGGGAGCTCTGAGATCTGATTGGTAGGGAGAGAAACATCCCTCTCTGTACAGCTCACATGAACAGAGCTGAGGCTGTCAATCTGCTGGAGATCCCTCCCCATCACTTTTTTTCTCTTGGTGTCAAGAAAACTTGTCAAAAGTGACTCGCGCTGATAGAGGAATGAAGCAGACAGAAAAGACACTTAGAGCTCTTAATTGAGACAAGTACACACTATAGAGGAATATGCGTTGGTAATATTTAATGTTCAAAGTTTACAACCACTTTAAGTTAGACTCTAATGGCTCTGACTACAGTATGTTCAGGCAATAAAGAGAAATTTCTTTAGGATGCTTTTGAGCAGGGCATCCATGGTAGGACTATGTGCTCACTGAGATGAAAGATTGATAACATATTAGGAAAAAAGAATGGTTATAGCCAAAAAAAAAAAAATCAATGTGACAGCAACCAAAATGTATACTTTGCAGGAGAGATCTTCTAAATGAACATTCCTGATGGGGTCAAAGGGGATTTCTGCAGGGCAGAGAGAACCACGTTGAGATCTCAAGGAAGCACAGAGTGCTGCAAGGTGGAGAATAATGCAATATACATCTTGAAAAAAGTTTTGACAAGGTAGAGTGATGCCTGCCATTAAGAGCAGTTAGATGTGCAGCATTTTGAGGTGGTAAAGGCTCCGGAGGGGGGGCATCTACACAACAAAACAGAGCAGACGGTAAGCACTGTAATCGCTGTTGAAACATGATCCTGAAAAACAGGAGTCATGTTTATTCATTGCCCTAGTCCAGTTAGCTGCAGTCTAACATACTGAAATTGCAGCAATTGCTGGTTGCAAGGATTGGCATGCATTAGAGTCTTTAAGAGCGTCTCAAACTTTCTATCTGCAGATGTTTGAAAGGAGGAAAATCTTCAGTAGGTACAATGAGACGTTTATTTAAGATGGAGAGGGCACACAGAGTACCTACTAACCCTAAATACTCAGGAGATCGATCTAGGCCGTTGATAATGAGGATTTTTTAGTTTTAAAGATAAGATGAAGGTGTTACAGAAAGCAAGAGAAAAAGGGGACATTTTCTTTAATGGGGTTAGAATATCGTTCTACCCGGACTATTCTCCAGATTTGCAAAGAAGAAGAGCAGGCTTTTTGGATATTAAACGAGCTTTACGGAACTTTAACATACCATACGCACTTTTATATCCAGCACGGTTACGAGTTGTGGCCTCAGGGTCAACCCAGTTTTTTGATTCAGCTCGTGGGGCCATGGAATGGCTTGAAGAGTACAAGAAGAACTTTTAGAGATAAAAGCAGATAGTGTATGGGAACTTCAGGGTTTTTTTTTCCTTCCTCAGCAGGGACCGGGAGGGAGTGTGTGGATTTGGTGTAGTTGATGTGGAGTGTAAGATTAGGATTGTGGTTGGTGGTTTTTTTGACCACTATGATAATGGGGTCTCAGGTGATGGGAGAAGGGAAGGGAGGGGGTGGGAAGGTATTAATACTTAGGATAAATGATGATCACTTAGGGTGGGGGGTAGGGGATTGGATGGATAAGGTTGAAGGAGATAATAAGGTCACAAGGATAGTCCCTAGGGCTGGCCAAGGTATGCAATGGGGTGGGAAGAAGGGCTCAAATGTAATAAGGGTGAAAAATTATGGAGCACAGTTATTAGAAGTTGTATTGTTGAAAGTAAATAAGATTGTACACATAAAATGCACAAAGATAAGAGAGAGAATAATATTGAATGGGGTTGGGGGATGGGGGGGAGGAAATGGGAGGAATCTCCGTTTATTTACGACCAGTGCCCCCCTTCTTATAAAAGTTTTATATAAGTAACACTGATGGATATGTTTGGGATTATTGTTGAATTGAAGCAGGGTGTTAAGGGATTGTCGGGAGGAAGGACACTGGTGTTATAATGGTTTTACTATAATAGAGGAGGGTTATTTCCTTTGTTGTTTTTTTTATTATATAATAGTGTGGTACTAGGGCAGCTCCCCCCCTCGGCCCTGCTGTTTACGCTACTAAGTAGGGAATCAGCCTTTTCCCGGTCTTGTCTCTACTGGTATTTTTGTTTTGTCTTTTATTTAGATAAGTTGTGTTATGCAGTATAAAATATTTGGTATAAGCTCCTGGAATATAAGAGGGATGAGTGATCCCATTAAAAAGGCCACTGTATTTTCGGAATTGGAATCTTGTGGCACTGATTTGATATGCCTGCAGGAAACACATTTAACAGATGAGACTAAATTACAATTTAGAAATAAAAAATTTCAGACACATTACCACTCGGTGTACTCCTTCTATTCAAGAGGAGTCAGTATTTTGGTCAAGAGAGGGTTGACGTTTTCCTGCAGAGATGTCAGTATCGACAAGTTGGGTTGTTTTATTTTTTTGTATTGCTTGATTGAGGGCAGGCCTTTTGTTATAGTAAATCTGTATATTCCTCCTCCATTCAGGATGGATGTCTTGTTACAACTGATAGGGTACACGGAAGATAAAGATGGGGTGCCTGTTATTGTAGTGGGGGACTTTAATACCGTGCTGAATAACAGGCTAGATAGGTTTCCTCCTGGGCAGGATACGAGCAGGGTGTCTGAGGGTCGATTGGCTCAGTTTCTCGAGGAGATGGGGTGGTGCGACCTATGGAGAACCCGCTTCCCTAATGTACAACAATACTCTTGTTTCTCAGGGTCCCACCACACCCTCTCCCGCATTGACTTGGCCATTGGTAACCAGGAAATCCAGTTTTTAATAAAGAAAATTGAATACCGTCCAAGAGGGGTGTCGGATCACTCACCGCTGATCGTAAAAATAGGGGTGCAGGACTGTGATAGCCAGAAGATATGGTCATTAAATCCAATATGGTTGGAGGTAATAGGGAATGGGGAGGAAATGAAAGCAAGATTAAGAGAGTTTATTGAACACAATGCTGGCTCTGTATCGGAAGGGGTGGTTTGGGATTCGTTAAAAGCGTACCTTAGAGGGCTTCTGATTCAACAGATATCAAAAGTGAAGAAGCAAACAAGGGCAAGGGGGGAGGCTATTAGAGAAGATGTTTTAGTGTCAGAGAGAAAATATGTGGCTGATCCAAGTCCGGAAAATCAAGAGTATTGGGTAAGGAAGCAACAGGAATATAAAATGGAAAGTATTAGAGCTGCAGAAAATAGGAAACTCTTCCAGAGACAGAGGAACTTCGGGCAGGGAGAGAGTGTGGGTCGGATGTTGGCCAAACTGACCAGCACTAATGCCCCTTCCTCAACAATTCCCCCAATTAAGACACCGGAGGGGGAGAATTCATCAGACCCCGGGGTAATAAGGGAAATGTTAGGATTAGTCTGGAAGCCCCTATAACATTCGAGGAAATGTGGCAAGCTATATCAGATATGCCCAATCAGAAAGCTCCGGGTCCAGATGAACTCCCAGCTGAAATTTATAAACATTACAGGGAGGTGCTTGTCCCAGAGCTTCTGAAGACGCTGAATTGGTCGGCGGCTGTTGGTAGCTTGCCGACGTCGATGTCTGAAGCAACCATAGTACTAATCCAGAAGGAAGGGAAAGACCTAGTAGATACATCTTCATATAGACCAATTTCTCTGCTGGGGTCTGATGTTAAGATTTTGGCAAAAGTCCTGGCAACTAGATTAAATAAGTGTATTGCTACGCTGGTGCACCCAGATCAGTCTGGATTTATTCAGAATAGAGCTACTAGCAAAAACATTAGGACATACCTGAATCTTCAGACCCCGGTAGAGAACATAGGTTCCAGAGCTGTCTTGTCTTTGGATATTGCCAGGGCATTTGACACTCTGGAATGGGGATATCTGTGGTAGGTTCTGGAGAGGTACGGTGTTGGTCCGCTATTTATCAATTGGCTTAAAATACTTCATCAGCGCCCTAATGCCAGATTAAAGATCAATAACGCATTTTCACTGAGAATATCCATTGGGAGGGGAACTAGGCAGGGATGCCCGCCCTCGCCCCTGCTGTTCGCCCTGGCAATGGAGCCTCTTGCAAAAGTCGTAAGAAATGCTTCCGGTCTGCAGGGATTTAAGAGGAAAGGGGAGAGGAAAAAATAGCTCTATTTGCCGACGACATCCTGATATTTTTGGGGGACACAGGCCCCTCGTTAGTAAAAGTAATGCAGTTGGTAGAAGGATTTGGGAGGATATCAGGGCTGATGGTCAACTGGGAGAAGACGGTTCTCCTCCCGATTGATCCAATTAGTGGCTTGCTCCCCCAGGAAGTACCCCGGATTAAAATAGTGGAAAAGTTTAAATATTTGGGTATAGTGCTATCTAGTACCCCTAATCAGTTTATTAGTGATAATCTAGTTCCACTGTTAGAAAGATTTAAAAGGAAGAAGGATATTTGGTGCCGGCTCCCTTTGTCGGTAGCAGGCCGGATAAACCTGATCAAGATGATTTGGATGCCACAGTTAATGTACTTACTCCATAACTCCCCGGTGTGGATAAGTAGAGAGTGGTTTGTTAAAATAAACTCACTTTTCCGAGAGTTAATATGGAAAAAAGGTCAGGCCAGGATCAGCCTACAGATATTACAACGTCCCACTAGTGAGGGGGGGCTGGCGGTTCCTCATCCATATAAGTACTTTTTGGCTGCACAGATGCAACATCTGGGAGGGTGTGAAAATAGGGGGGAGGTGAATAATAGTAGGGATATTATGTTGTCAGGTAACCCACATAAATCCTTAGCAGGGGCTCTAGAGGCCGAGTCTATTCGCTGCGCGCTACCAACATATAAGCTGGTTGCGAAAATCTGGCGTGCAGTGAAGACTGAACTGGGATATGGGGGCTTTACGGAGTTCTCACCTATATGGAATAATGAGCAATTGAAGGAACTAAAATTTGTTGGAAAAAATAAGTGGTGGGAAGAGTGTGGTTTGGTTGGCCCAATTGTTTAAGGATAAGATTCTTAAGTCCTTTATGGATCTAAGAAGAGAATTTGGTATCCCAAAGGAAACATTTTATTATTATCTCCAGTTTAGGCATGCCCTGGATAATCAATTTAAGGCTAGGAATTTGGAATGGTGCCAGACCCCTCTCCCTAATAGAGTGGTATCAACATCTAACCTTAAGGGTATGATCTCAGTGATCTATGGACAACCGATGACCAGAATGACAAATGTATGTGTGCTTGGGCGGGCCAGGGAGTGGTGGGAGGCGGATGTGGGGGAGTTGACCGATGACCAGTGGAAGAGGATATTGGCGTTGGGTCCTCTGGTGTCGGTTTCTCCGTCGCAGCGGGCCTCCCACCTCTTGCTGGTGCACAGAGCTTATTATACCCCAAAGAAGTTGTTCAGATTAGGTCGTAGATTAGATAAATGTCCCAGATGTCTTGAGACGGGCGATCTCATATACATGATGTGGAGATGCCCGAAACTAGCCAGATACTGGTCTGAGATCCTGAAGGTTATCGAAACCAGGTTTGGGATAAAACTGGAATTGGAGGCTAAGATCTGTGTGCTGGGTCTAATTAGTCAGAACATGGGAAATAGGCTTAAAGTCACAGCAGTGGTGAGATGCCTCTATCAAGCGAGGAAACTGATAGCACAGTCCTGGATGTCAATGAACCCCCCTACCCCGGAGGACTGGGTTAGAACAATAAATGTACTGGTGAGAACAGAGAGGACAATTTGTATTAGAAGAGGAGCCTACAGGAAGTTTAGGAATATGTGGGAACCATGGTTTCAGGGTTCGAGCAATGACCTGGGGATCCTGAAAGGTGGGCAGAAAGGAAAGATGGGAAACGGTACGTGGGAAAGGAGGAGAATGGTAAAGTGTAGTTATTGAAATATCTTTCAACTGTATTTTAGAATAATGTAGATTGGTATTGTAGATTTACTCGGATAGAGCCTAAGGGTTGGGGGTGGGGGGAGGGGGGTGGGGTGGGAGGAATAAAGGTTATGGGTAAATTAAAAAGGTATGATGATAAAAATGTGAGCCTTCGGTTGGTGTTTTGCTGGCCTATGGTAACAATTGCATATTAAATGTCTTATTTATTTTTGTACCTGTATATTTTGGAAAAACAAAAATGATTTAATTTAAAGATGGAAACAGCAGGATTAACCACAGGGATAGACCATGTCTTTGTGAACTCTTTTCCAATGGATAGAAGCAGGCCTGTTTTCAGGCATGGGGCTCCCTGGGCACTGCCCTGGTGCCCCATGATAATCTTGCATTAGGCTCTGCCACTATAGATGTGAAACTAGCGTCACTACTTCAGTCAGCAGGGGAGGAGGTGCAGCCAAGCAGGGGAAGGCAACCGCTATTTTTTCTAGTATTCTAGTACAGCCTCAACAGTTAACTGTCTTTAAACACAGAACTGCAGAGCTGGAGTGGGCAGAGCTGTGCACCAAGAAAGACATTTCCTGAGCTCTGACCTGCCTCCCTTCCATACAGTATTGTTTACACAGGCATATTACTTGGAGGTGCATATACCAAACACTGGTCAGCCAGGTACAGTAAGCTGTAGTTTTTCAAAAGGCTATGTACAGTATCTCACAAAAGTGAGTACACCCTTTACATTTTTGTAAATATTTTATTATATCTTTTCATGTGACAACACTAAAGAAATGACACTTTGCTACAATGTAAAGTAGTGAGTGTACAGCCTGTATAACAGTGTAAATTTGCTGTCCCCTCAAAATAACTCAACACACAGCCATTAATGTCTAAACCGCTGGCAACAAAAGTGAGTACACCCCTAAGTGAAAATGTCCAAATTGGGCCCAATTAGCCATTTTCCCTCCCCGGTGTTATGTGACTCAGTGTTACAAGGTCTCAGGTGTGAATGGGGAGCAGGTGTGTTAAATTTGGTGTTATCGCTCTCACTCTCTCATACTGGTTACTGGAAGTTCAACATGGCACCTCATGGCAAAGAACTCTGAGGATCTGAAAAAAAGAATTGCTGCACTACATAAAGTTGGCCTAGGCTTTAAGAAGATTGCCAAGACCCTGAAACTGAGCTGCAGCACGGTGGCCAAACCATACAGCGGTTTAACAAGACAGGTTCCACTCAGAACAGGCCTCGCCATGGTCCACTAAAGAAGTTGAGTGTAGGCGCTCAGAGTCATATCCAGAGATTGTCTTTAGGAAATTGACGTATGAGTGCTGCTATCATTGCTGCAGAGGTTGAAGGGATGAGGGGGGTCAGCCTGTCAGTGCTCAGACCATATGCCACATAATGCATCAAATTGGTCTGTATGGCTGTCGTCCCAGAAAGAAGCCTCTTCTAAAGATGATGCACAAAAAAGCCCACAGTTTGCTGAAGACAAGCAGACTAAGGACATGGATTGCTGGAACCATGTCCTGTGGTCTGATGAGACCAAGATAACCGTATTTGCTTCAGATGGTGTCAAGCATGTGTGGTGGCAACCATGTGAGGAATAAAAAGACAAGTGTGTCTTGCCTACAATCAAGTATGGTGATGGGAGTGTCATGGTCTGGGGCTGCATGAGTGCTGCAGGCACTGGGGAGCTACAGTTCATTGAGGGAACCATGGATGCCAACATGTACTGTGACATACTGAAGCAGAGCATGATCCCCTCCCTTTGAAGACTGGGCTGCAGGCCAGTATTTCAACATGATTACAACCCCAAACACTTCCAAGATGACTACTGCCTTGCTAAAGAAGCTGAGGGTAAAGGTGATTGACTGGCCAAGGATGTCTCCAGACCTAAACCCTATTGAGCAGCTGTGGGGCATCCTCAAAAGGAAGTTGGAGGAATTTTGAGGGGACAGCAAATTTACACTGTTCTACAAGCTGTACACTCTAAATGTAAATGTAAATGTATAATTTACATTGTAGCAAAGTGTAATTTCTTCAGTGTTGTCACATGAAAAGTAATAATAAAATATTTACAAAAATGTGAGGGGTGTACGCACTTTTGTGAGATATTGTATATATGTGATTGTGTATGCATGTGTGTGAGATATTTAAATAAAAAAATGGTGCCAAACAATACAAATAGTGAGTAGTGAGTAAAGCTACCCCTTTACAAGTGAATACCTAACAAAACATTTGGAAATAAAAAGGTTGGCGCTAACTCAAATATATATATAACTTGAACATTTAGTGCATAATAAATAACCACATCAAAAAATATAAAAAGTCCTCAATAGGAAAAAAAGTCTAACAACAACAGGTACTCTTAATTAGCCATGATTCACCTTCACTTGTGTGGGAGAAATACAGACTCACCAGATGGCTAAATCATCGGAGAGCGCGCAGCCTCAACATGTCCTGTCAACAGCTTTCTGAGGACGTGTTGATCACGAAATGCATTGAGGCTGATGTCACTTCCGGTACGATGGGTTCCGGTGTTTGCTGTGGTGGAACGCACGCTGAGACGTGGGGAAACATGGTCTCTGTACATGTTGGTGCTAGCACATTAGCACCTTATAATGTAAGTGAGCACTTTACCACTTGGTTTACATTAAAGCATATTGCCCTAGAATTCTTTTTGCTTTAACTGAGCCATATTGTTCTAGGAGCACAAGGATATATCAAGGGATGCATTATACCTGCCAAATAATCTGATTTAGCCATCTGGTGAGTCTATTTCTCCCACACGAGTGAAGGTGAATCATGGCTAATTAAGAGTACCTGTTATTACACAGACTTTTTTTGGTGCTTGTGTTTCCTATTGAGGACTTTTCTTATTTTATTGGTGTGGTTATTTATTGTGCACTAAATGTTCAAGTTATATGTATATTTGAGTTAGCACCAACCTTTTATTTCTAAATGCATTTGTGTGAGTATATGTATGTATGTACTGTATGTGCGTTTATGCGTGTATGTCAGTGTTGTGGGATGATTAGACTCAATGTGGAGCGGTTTAAGCAAACATCAGTCTGAACTTGCAGTTTGTTTTTTGTTTTTTTTTAATTTTTTATTTGTAACAGGAAAGGGGCCCACATGGACCAATATAATACAAAATGATACATAATACAATATATCGTCATCTAACAGATTTCGTAACACACCTACATGACTTAATGGACATTGTTGTTAAAAAAAAAAAAAAGTGTTTACATCATGATAGGCACAGTTTGAAATTTTGTTCAAGTATTATGCTCACTCGCTTTGCGGCGATACTGTGGTTACATCTGGGAAGCATGTATGTTATTACCGAGCATCCCTCCAAATTGGAGGAGGACATAGGTGCTTCCTAAGGTGCGGTGTGTTAGGATAGTACGGTCTCATGAGCTCCGTCCCTTCTTTTTCCTTTTTTCTCAAGTAGTGTAGGAGTGTCCTTCGGCAGTGGAAGAAAGAAAGAGTGATAGGAGGAGAAGTGAGAGAAAGGGGGGAGGGGAGTGGAGAAAGTGTTCCTCGTGATCATGGAGTGCTTGGGGGAGACGGGTCAGGGGTGCATCTGTAATACTTTGTCCTGTATGCAGAATTTGGGGATTTAACTTGTGTTGTGGGTATTCAATTATCTATTGTAGGTTCTCTCAGAGCCTGGCCCTCAGTTGAGTATATGAATATGTTCCACAGCTGCCACGTTTTGTTAAACTTCTCTTGTCTGTTTTGTGCGGTGTGAATGAGGTCTTCCATTTTTTTTATTTCCTCTACTTTTTTGATCCATAGATCTATGGTTGGTGGAATTGGGGATTTCCAATGCAATGGGATACAGGCTTTAGCTGCGTCTAGGTGTCGAATCACAGAATTTTTGTATGTCTTTGTGGGAATGTTTTAAACATGGAGGAAGAATGCTGGGTCATCAGTGATGTTGTGGTCTGGTAATTTCTGTACCGTCTCCCGGATTGTTTGCCAAAAGTTCGTCAGTCTAGGACACGACCAGAAAACATGCAACAGTGTCCCTTTTTCTGTTTGGCAACGCCAACAGAGGTCAGATGTCGTTGGGAAGAATTTGTGTAACAGTGCTGGGGTTCTGTACCATCGAGATAAAATTTTGTAATTTGTCTGAGTTTTGGCGCATATAGAAGATTTGTGCGTAAATCTAAGGATTTGTTGTCTCTTGGTTGTGTTAAAACTACGATCTAGTTCTTTCTCCTACTTAAGCCGGTGGCAAAAAATCTGTTGGGGGTGTATTTAAGAGGTTGTAGGTCAGGGAGAGCGTGTGTGATAGTACCCCCGAGGTCGAACATAGATCTTCAAAGGCAGTAAGTGGTTGATCACCATTGGTGGGAGGTTGGATGGAGTTAAGGAAATGGTTCAACTGAAGCGATCTCAGGAAGTCCAGGCAAAACAGGCCCATGGGATCAGAAAGTTCTGTAGTTGTTTTCCAACGCCCTCCAGAGCTAAAGTGGGAGGCTTGGTGTAGACCCGATTCAACTAGGCCCCCAAAGATTGCATCCCGTAAACCTGGTGTAAACAGCGGGTTTCCCAATATTGGATATAGAGGGGAGTTTGATGAGGATAGGGTTGCCCGAGAGAGAAGCTGAGCACAGATTTGTATTGTGTTTCCCATTAGTGGGTGGCGCCTAACCTCTGCCGGCACGGCCGAGTGACACCACGGAGCTCTCCGGAGAGGGACTATACTTTGGTTTTGTTCTAGTTGGGTCCAGAGTTTGGTTTCTTGGTGACGACACCAATTAGCCACCCGAGATGCACTGCCTGATAATAGGCACGGACATCTGGTAGTGCTAGGCCACCAAATTGTTTGGGGAGGACAAGTAATTTGTTTGTAAGCCGTGGTCTTTGTTCGGCCATACAAATTCCGTGAATGTCGACTGCACTTTTCTGAAATAGGTTGCAGGTATGTTTACGGCAAGGCCTGCATATGGTAGAGGAATTTTGGGAGCATGGTCATTTTTAATATGTTGCAGCACCCAAACCAGGAGTGTAGACCCGTGCACCAATTGTTTAGTAGTATTCTGACAGTTTTCAGTAGTGGTGGAAAATTTAATTCATAGAGTCTTGAGAGTGTGTGGGGGATTCGTGTACCTAGATACTTCAGGGCCGTATTTGTCCATTTCAGGTTAAAGCTGGATTGGAGAGTTATAAGCCGTGATTGTGGTATTCCTACACCCATCGCCTCTGATTTTCCCGTGGGAAAAGAACCGTCGGAAAAGGGAGGACGTGATTAGTCACCCCATCCGTCCTTGATGTCTCACCTCCCCCTTCACCCCGCGATGTCTGGTTTGAACACACCATGTCTCTCGTCCCCCACTGAGACTACGCATCCCCTCACCCCGTGACACTGCATGGCCGCACTCCCAGGGAATTTCCTAAGAGTGTGGCGCTAGTTCGCGCGTTAGGAGGATCTCCTCTCAACATTTTACTGTCCGCCCTACCCTTGCAAAACACTCATATGCGTATCATGGTAGATATCATACATCTGTGGTCACTCGCTGGTACCAGGGGCAGTGTATACTTACCAACCAATGTTTTAGGTGATTGCGTCTCGTTCCAGAGGACGGCACAGTCATCCAGGGGACGGCAAGGTCGTCTTATAATGTAGAGCAAGGGGGAGTTATTGGTAAAGTAGTGGGGTGTTCCAACCAGTTCAAAGCATGAAGACACCATTCCTCTGCCCGGTCATAGTGTGGGGGTGGCAGGTTGGCAGTCTGGAAGTGTTAGGCGCCAGGTGGGTATCAGTCTGTGGGGTTTATCATGGAAAGTGTCATGATGCCAATTCCTGCAGGTTGTTCTTTAGTGACTAGAAATATAATATAATTATGACTCACGTGACCTGTTAGTTGAGGCTCGAGGGCGTCCCCGTTGTCTCCGAGAGCAGGCAGGCTGGTTGGGCCTGCTCGTAGTCGGGCCCGAATGGCTCGGTCTCGTTATCCTTATTAGTCATTTTGGCACTTGAACCGGATCGGCTCCCAGAAAGGTGAAAAAAGCTGGGAGGTCTGCTGGCGTGCGCAGTGTGAACCAAGTTTGATATGAACGGAATATTACCGCCAGGGGATAACCCCATCTGTATGTGCAGCCATGCCGCCTAGCTGCTTTCAGCGCCGGTTTCAACATATTGCGCCATTGCAGTGTGGCTCTAGAGATGTCCAGGAGTATCTGGATGTGTGATCCTTTAAATTCGATGTCTCCCTTTTCCCAGGTGCTGCGTAGAATAATCTCCTTTTGGGCATAACGGTGCAGACGATATAGTACATGGCGGGGTCTTGCGTGGTCTGTGGATTTTGGGCCAAGATAAAAATGTACCCTGTCAATTTCCAAGGTGGGTGGTGGGGTCTCCAGTAGTCTATGGATTATGGCTGTAACTGTCTCCGCAAGGTCTTCAGGGCCCGTAGCTTCTGGGATCCCCCGCAGCCACAGGTTATTGCGGCGGCTACGGTCTTCCATTTCTTCTAAGTGGAGCTGCATCTCTTGGGCCTCCATGATATGAGATTCATGCGCCCGTTCTAAAGCCAGCACCCGGGTCTCCAAGGCGGAGGTCAAAGCCTCTCCAGCGGTCACACGGTTCGTGATCGTGTGTAGCTCTGTTTTTACCTCCTGTATGTGCCTGCTGTGGGCTTCCTCCACACGCTGGATTAGGGCTTCTATGTCTGCCCTCATAGGGAGGGCCTGGAGCATGGTGCAGAGATGGTCATCTAGGCGGATTTGGCTTTGTGAAGGGCCTGCTGTCTCCGATCGGAATGCGGCCGGGGTCCCTGTGGGTTGGTCTGGATCTGGAGAGAGTGTAGGGGTGGATGCCTGCGACATGGTAATCTCTCTGCACGCGGTGCGGTCACAATGGCGCCCGGCGATGGTTCTTGTCTGCCTCTTAAATATCGCTGGATACAGAGTTGGGGTGTCAGGGTTCGGGTCCCTCGTGTTGTCGATCTTGTCCTGTAGCGTTTAGGGGTGCTCATGCCGTGCCCACATGTAGTGAGGTTTGTCTTTTTGGCCGGTAAAGGTCGGGTCAGGCCGGGAGCTCCTTCAGCACACGTCTTTACCCGGCCATTGCTAAGCAATGCCCCCTGAACTTACAGTTTACCACTTTAGCCCGGAAGGTTTTACCCCCTTAGTGACCAGAGCATTTTTTGCAATACGGCACTGCGTCGCTTTAACTGAATTGCGCAGTCGTGCAACGCTGTACCCACACAAAATTGATGTCCTTTTTTTCCCACAAATAGCTTTCTTTTGATGGTACTTGATCACCTTTGCGGCTTTTATTTTTTGCGCTATAAACAAAAAAATGAATATAGAAGGATAAAAAAAATATTTCTAACTTTCTGCTATAATACATATCCCAAAAAATATATAAAAAAACTAAATGTATTCATCAGCTTACGCCAATATATTTTCTTCTACATATTCTTTAAAAAAAAAAAAAAAAAATCGCAATAGACGTATAGTGATTGGTTTGGGCAAAAGTTATTGCGTCTACAAACTACGGATAGATTTAGGGACTTTTTTTTATTATTTTTACTGGTAATGGCGGTGATCTGCAATTTTTAGCGGGACAAATCTGACCCCAAATTACACTTTTTGGGGACCAGTGACATTATTACATTGATCAGTGCTAAAAATAATGCACTGATCAATGTAAAAAAGACACTGGCAGGGAAGGGGTTAACACTAGGGGGTGATCAAGGGGTTAAGTGTGTTTCCTCAGCGTGTTCTAACTGTAGGGGGATGGGCTTACTGAAACATGAAAGAGATCACTGTTCCGGATCAAAAGGAAGTGGTAGGGCCTCTTGCTTAGGTGTTGCAGCCTCTGGGGCCTTTCAAAAAGGTGTGTATATGTAATGACAGATCATGTGACACTTAGATTGCACACAGGTGGACATCATTTTACTAATTATGTGACCTCGGGGGGCGTGTCCGGATGTAGAAGGAACAGGACGTGTTCCAGAGGAGCTCCGCCGATCCTGACCGAATCCGCAGCCATCCTACCATAAAACGCACCTGTTAAGCCTCCAACTGCTCCCTAACTACTGCCAGGAAACATCTGCAACCGGCCCAGCGAATATTGTGGAGCCCGGCCGAACGGCGGCGTATCTGCAGGCCCCCGGCCGGCTCCACACTGCAGACGCGGTCTGCCATCTTGAGGCCTGCGGAGCCTCCGACATCCGCGAGCTCCGGTGCCGTGATCTGCGGGAGGAGAGCCGCTGCACTCCACACGTCAGTGCTAAACATCCGTAGGAGGCAGCGGGACTGTGAGGGGGCACGAAAGAGCACCGGAGGACCCAGAGGCCGAATCCGAGCACCCGCGGCCGGCCGCCATCTTGCGGCCTACAGGACTGGTCAAATCCTCCACAATAATAGTACTGGCCCTGGGGGGGTGGAATTCGGTCGCAGATCTGAACGGCCGTGCCTGAGCGGACCGCTGCCCAAACCCACAGTTTATCCCATCCAGCAGGGGAGGGCATCTGGGCATGAGAAGAGGCAGGTCCGGCTCCGGGAAAACAGGGGAACATACTGCTAAAGCATCCTTACAGCGGAGGCCACAGGCCCCGGTGGGCCTGACTAGCTGCAAGCACATGGCGTCTCAGACCATCCCCACAGATCCGGGATCGGAAGAGGATCGCTTCCAGGCTCTTATGCTGGCTATCTCTGGCTGTCAGAACACCTTAACGGCCAAAATTGACACCCTGCAAACGGACTTTGGGCTAATGCACAGGGATATGGACAAGATGCGGGATCGCATGAACGAGGCAGAGCGGCATATTGGCGACTCAGAGGATGCCGTTCGGGACAACCGGGCCGCCTCTATCCGTACCCTACAAGCCAAGGTAAAGATTCTCGAATCACGAGCTGAGGACAGTGAGAATCGCAGCCGCAGAAATAATTTACGGCTGGTGGGCCTGCCGGAGGGCTCTGAGGGTCAGGATCCTATGGCTTTTACGGAGACCTTGCTTCGCACCCTACTTCCACAGGCCCCATTCTCCACGCACTTTGTTGTGGAAAGAGCCCACAGGATGCCGCCTGCGCGGAGCCCACCCGGGGCCCCTCCGCGTACCTTCATATTTCGGCTGTTAAACTTCCGTGACAGATCTTGCCCTCAGGGAAGCCCGGAAGATTCAGGAGCTTTGTTTCGAAAATACCAAGATTATGATGTTTCCAGACTACTCCGTCGACACCCAGCGGCTCTGCAGAACCTTCGACCACATCAAGGCACAACTCCGTATGAAAGGCCTAAAATACAACATGTTGTTCCCGGCTCACCTTAGAGTGATCGATGGAGTCCTCTCGATACTTCACCTCACCGGAGGAGGCCGCCCGCTGGCTGGATACCTTGCCCCTGGCCCGGAGGGGGCAGGAATAGTCTCTCCAGGAGTGCTTGCGCACCTGACCAGTGATGCACCCTAGTGCCTTAGATATGACTCTTCCTCATTTGGATACCCGCTATCGTCAATGACTGCGACGATGTACGCTCTCTTTCCCCCTTTTTATTTTTCTGTTTTTCCCCCCTATTCATTTTTTTGGTGTGCAGCCATGTTCCCACAACTTCAACGCCACTCCTCTTCCCCCTGTTTTCTGCTTTGGTTCACTGGAATGTGCCTGTTATGGATGGCGAAACTGTGGCAGTGGACAGCGCTCTCCAGTTTTTATCCCCCGGAGCACCGCAGGGATTTACGTGGCTGCTTTATCCTCAATATCCTTTGTGCACTTTGACGGTATGGTAAACAGATGCACAATACATTTTGATTGGGGGGAAGGTTGTTCGATGGAGGACGGAGACACCCTCCCGGGCCTTATATATAGGTCATTGGGCTGTATATCACTGGCCTGACCAAAGTATGTACCCCTAGTTGCGGCTAGGTGTTTTTTATTTTTTTTATTTTTACTTTAGTTTGCATGGATTCCTATTGCATCTTTTTTTATCCTCAGGATACGGATGGATGTCTCTGGACTGCACCGAACTCTGACCGCCCCTGTGTGTTTGGTGGTCGTCCGGGGGTTGTTTCACTGCCTCATAGGAGACTTTCCTAGGCCTTAATGGGTTCTGTTTTGGGCATATGCATGCCGAGTTCCACAGCGGTTGTGCGGGGTGGGAGGGGCTTGGGTTTAAATGTTAAAAACCCTTACACGTTTTTGATTTATTGTTTTTCCCCATTTTTTTCTTTTTTTCTGTTGATTTCTTTTAAAGTTGTGTTTGATGAACGCAGTGTTTTGTATTGGATGCCCCTCCGGCCCCTTGCTGGGTATACTGGCTGGTTGTCCAATATTTCAATACAAGATGCCTTCATGTTAGAAATTGTGTTGCTCCCTCTGGATCGGTCTGACGGTTGGTTCCCCTTCAATTATTTACACCCTGAGCTGACATGACCTCTATCAGACTCATCTCATGGAATGTCCGGGGTCTAAATGATAAGATCAAGCACTCCCTGGTTATGGCCTACTTAAAAAAATACACGCCACATATTTGTATACTGCAAGAGACGCTTTTGGTGGGCCGTAGAATCCTCTCCCTTAAAAAACCCTGGGTAGGGCACTACCATCATTCCACCTATTCGGGATATGCCCGTGGGGTAAGCGTTTTAATCCATAAAATGCTATCCTACACCCTTCTTGACGTTAAGACCAATCCGGAGGGCAGATATGTACTGTTGCACGCTGTGATTGACAATATTGAAATGCTGATTCTTGGACTGTATATACCTCCCCCAGCTAATGTGGCCTTGCTTAAATCTCTGATCCCTTTCCTTGCCTCCTATTCCACTGACAATTTAATAACAGGGGACTTTAATATGACTCCCGATCCATCCATGGACAGACTTCCCCCGGGAACGGGGACACACTCTCCCTTAAAGAAATGGGCTTCCCTCTACGGTCTGACAGACGTGTGGCGTTGGAGGTTCCCTGGCGAGAAGGCTTTCACCTGCCAGTCAGCCTCCTACCGCTCGCTGTCAAGGATAGACTTGACGTATGTTAGTGGGGGATTGCTTCCTAGGGTACAGGAGGTGGCCATGCTCCCTAGGGGCATTTCAGATCACGCCCCTATGCTCCTGTGTCTGCGAACTCAGACCCCTCCAGCGGAGAGACTCTGGCGCCTTTCGCGCTACTGGATCTCCGAGGAAGTGGTGGAAGAGGAAGTTTCAGACTGCATCTCTGAATACTGGGTGACCAATGCTGACTCCACTACAGTGTCTCTCAGGTGGGACGCCTTCAAAGTGTATGTCCGGGGATGTTACTCAACCGCTAACGCCCAAGCCCGCAATAAGGCTAGGATGTAGTTAGAGCAAGCAGAAGCTAAGGCTTTAGAACTGGAATCTAACTATATAACGACTCAAAATCCGATTACTCGCATAGATATGCAGGCTGCCTACAGAGAAGTAATGCTTCTCCGGGTGGCTGGAGCCAAGAAACAACAACTGACACAGACGCAGCGCATCTTTGAGCAGGGGGAAAAGACGGGCCGATTGCTGGCTTGGCTGGCTAAAGAGCAGCAGCCAATGACCGCCATCGCCCGCCTGAGAGAAACAGATGGTACTGCGATTACAGATCCGGTGCTTATTTATGCTCACTTTGCCTCTTACTATAGCTGCCTTTACTCCTCTAAAGCGGAATACTCCGGACCGGAACTAGATTCCTTTCTGGACCAAATCACCTTTCCAAACCTTACTGACGAGGTTAAACTTGCATTGAGTGAACTCCAGGCGGGGAAGACTCCCGGGGTTGATGGCCTTCCGCCTGAATTTTACAGACAGTATGGGGAGCAACTACTACCTGCCTATGGCAGAGGCGGTTATAGTTGTTATTCCCAAACAGGGTAAAGATCCCGAATTATGCTCCTCATATCGCCCCTTTTCCCTCTTAAATGCAGATGCAAAGATTCTTACCAAAGTCATGGCTAGACGTCTAAATTAGGTCATTCTCACATTGATACATGAGGACCAGACCGGCTTTATGCCAGGTAGGGGGACGGATATTAACCTCCGTAGATTGTATACTGTCCTGGGGTCCGGGGGGATCCATGGCCGTTTCGACGCAGTGGTCTCCCTGGATGCCGAAAAGGCATTTGACTCGGTTGAGTGATGCTACCTATGGGAGACCCTGCGTCGATTTGGCTTTGGATCTAAATTTATTTCCTGGGTGCGGGCCCTATACGAATCTCCCAGGGCCAGGGTGCGCACGGGATCGACCCTTTTGCCAACCTTCCGCCTGTATCGGGGTACCAGGCAGGGTTGCCCATTATCCCCTGGCCTCTTTGCACTTGCCATCGAGCCGATGGCTATTCTTCTGCGCTCCACCCCCCTGGTCAAAGGTATACCACTGGGATCGGTTCAGGAAAAAATCTCCCTATATGCTGACAATACTCTGCCGTATCTTCGGAATGAAACGGATTCTCTGGGGGCAGCTTTAGCTTTGATAGACACATTTGGGGGGCTTTCTGGTATCCGGATTAACTGGGGGAAATCTGTGATTTTTCCACTGCACTCAGAGGAGGATTCTGTGCCACCGAACACCCCCCTTCAGAAGGTTTCACAATTTAGATACCTGGGAATAGAAATACATAGAAACCTGGCTCAGCTCATCCCTCTTAACCTGACTCAGGTGATGTCGGCCCTAACTCAAAGATGCGCTGCCTGGAAGTCGCTGCCCCTCACTCCGGTTGGAAGGGTTAACCTTATTAAAATGTCTATGCTCCCCAAACTTTTATATATTTTTAGGCAAACCCCCGTACATATCCCACAGGCATTTTTCAAAAAACTTGACAAGCTGATCATCTCATTTGTGTGGAACGGCAGCATCCCTAGAATAGCTACATCGACCCTTCAGTTGCCAGTAACGCTGGGGGGCCTGGCTCTCCCGTGCTTTCTTAAGTATTACTGGGCAGCGGTTCTGGTCACAGTGAGATGGTGGCTGTTGGAGAACCCTGCCAACCCTGCCTCAACTTTGGAGGCGGCGCTGTTTGGGCCTTACTATGAGCTGAGAAACCTAATTCACCGGGGACCCAAATCTAACCCAAACATGACTCCTTCGCTGAGAAACACACTTAAAGTGTGGGAGACTGTCCGAACCAAGACCCAGAGGTCTAACAGCTGGTCCCCCAGGACTCCGTTATGGGGGAACCCACGGTTACCACACTTCCAGACGATCCCTGACCCAGTATTATGGGCCCGCCACAATGTCACAGTATTGGCCAACATAACCTCCCCATCGGGTTTGATCTCATTTGATGAGTTGAAACGCCAGAAGGGCTTACCTAACAGTGTGTTTTTCAGGTACCTACAGCTCCGACATGCCTATCGCTCCCAGTTTCCCACACCCCCGGTGCTGGTGACCACTGGCATTGAACGCCTATTGAGCGCGCCAGAGGGGGCTAAGCCCCTTTCTGCTTTATACTCTACTTTGGCCGTACTGGATATGTCCAAGGTCTCACAGCTGTTCCTGGTGTGGCAGAGGGATGTGCCAGCACTGGCGGATGATGACTGGGAGGAGGGCATTCAGCAGTACCTGCCTCTGGTGATATCCGCCCGTGAACGGTTTATTCAGCTTAAATTTTTGCACAGAGCATACTTCTCACCACAACGCCTTGCTAGGATATACCGGAACACCAGCCCGACTTGTACTAAATGCTCTTTAGAGGAAGGATCGTTCTTTCACATGGTCTGGTCATGTCAACATATACAGGCCTTCTGGAGGGGAGTGGTGGTCGTAATTAATTCTGTCAGCAAGCTATCGGTACTGTTTGTCCCAATCCCGCTGTTGCTGGGAATAGTTGATAATCTACCGGCTCCACAATCCAAGAAAATGTTTGTGTTTTACACAGTCTTTTACGCTGGGAAGGCTATACTGCTTCGGTGGAAGGGGACCGAGCCACCGACGGTACAACAGTGGAAAAAGCTCATCAACAATGCTCTCCCACTATACAAATTGACCTACCTAGGCCGTAATTGTCCAAAAAAATTTACTAAAATATGGGGCTCTTGGGTGCGTGAGGAACAATTGACCCTTGACTAAGTGAAGGCCCCCGAGGGCACCCACCCTGAACCCTTTGAGGTTCTGGAGGGCTCAGTTTGAATGGGCGAGGTCACGCCCCTGGGAAGGGATCCCTTATACATCTTAGATATAGGACTTCTAAAGCAGGGAGGTTGGCTTTTGTATATCAATGAACAGACTGATATCACTCAGGTATAGGCATCTTATCCCCTCTTTCGGAAAGGATGAAGGAGCTTTTATGGATCAAGCTCCCAATTCCTCTTCCCCCTCCCCTCTCCTATCCCCAACTAGATGCTTCTACTTTGGTAATTAATTCTTGACTACTAGAAGGTTAATGATTTATACCCGTATCTGATGTGTTTGCTTTCACTGCGTATTGTATGTACACTATTTTAGTTTTTCCCCTTTTCTTTTCCCCCTTTTTTTTGTGTTTGTCTTTCCCCCTCCATTTGTATTATTTCTGTTTTGTTACACTTGCTTTTATAAATAAAAAACTTTCTGTTAAAAAAAAAAAATTATGTGACTTCTGAAGGTAATTGGTTGCACCAGAGCTTTTTATGGGCTTCATAACAAAGGGGGTGATTACATGCCAATTATCAGTTTTTTATTTCTGAAAAATAGTTTTATGTATATATTTTTCTAATTTTACTTCACCAAGTTAGACTATTGTGTTCTGATCCATCACATGTAATTCAGATTAAAAAAACATTGAACTTAAGGGTGTAACAAAATAGGTAAAAAGCCAAGGGGGTGAATACTTTTGCAAGGCACTGTATGTATGTATGTACAGTGAGTGTGTGCGCATGTATGTATGTTACTGTTAGTCCTTGCTCTTATGGGCATACTCAATCGGGAACAAAAACACAATTTCTGGGATGATTTTAATCCTAGAAACTTGATTGTAGGTATACAATATTGTAGATCTTGTCAGAAAAGGATAGGGATGTTCAAGATTTTATTTCTTTTAACCCCTTCCCACTGACAGTATGCATACAGTATCTCACAAAAGGGAGTACACCCTTCACAGTTTTGTAAATATTTTATTATCTTTTCATGTGACAAAAACTAAAGAAATTACACTTTGCTACAAGGTAAAGAAGTGAGTGTACAGCTTGTATAACAGTGTAAATTTGCTGTCTCCTCAAAAAAACTCAACACAGCCATTAATGTCTAAACTACTGGCAACAAAAGTGAGTACACCCCTAAGAGGAAATGTCCAAATTGGACCCAATTAGCCATTTCCCCTCCCCGGTGTCATGTGACTTGTTAGTGTTACAAGGTCTCAGGTGTGAATGGGGAGCAGGTGTGTTAAATTTAGTGTTATCGCTCTCACTCTCTCATACTGGTCACTGGGAGTTCAACATGGCACCTCATGGCAAAGAATTCTGAGGATCTGAAAAAAAGAATTGTTGCTCTACATAAATATGAAAAACAGAATAAGTGCAGCGCTAATATGACAAATAACCATAGGTTATATAGTGTGAAGACCATTAGGTTCCTCAAATCAGCACATCAAAATGTGTGGGGGGGACATAAAAAGTATATCAATAGATAATAAAGTCCTCAAAGTCCTCAAGAAATGTAAAATGTTGGGAAGAGAGTCCTCAATATATGTGAGACTTCATATTAAAGCATATCAAAAATACAAAAAACATCTGGACTGAAGAAACACCACAGCCGACAATGAGGAGGCTTGCCGGAACGTTTGAACCCAATAAAACATACGTTCAATTGGGTCAAACAAGCTTGAATCCTGAATGGTTGATGGAGTTCCGTGAAAGGTGGGAAAAGATCCAAGGATAATCTGTGTGATGGTGTATGCTTTCAGATGAGCTTTATTTCAGCAGGATCAGTAAGAAGAGTGAGACTCTTTCATTTTCAATCTGCGGCATTGTATATTTCTGCAAAATGCAATATGGCAACCCCCCAGTCTGCATAGATTTTGATCAAGATACAAGTCAGATTTTGGGCATCCCCCTGAAAAAGCTAAAGGTCAACCTGCTGCAGTCTCCTCTGAGGATGGATGCATCATGAATGTAGCTGGCAAGACATGTCACATTCAAGGAGGCTCTAGTCTGAAAATTAGATCTAGATTTGGAGTGCTCCTACATACTGTAGCAGCTGCAGGTGCTGGCACACCAGCAATGGCAATGGTGAAAATGGCAAAAAAAAAAAATGGCAAAAAAAAAAAAAAATGTATAGTTTATTTTACTTAATTTTTTTTATTTTTACACTTTCTCGTTAAAAAATTTTTTGGATCACTTTTAATCCTATTACAAGGAATGTAAACATTCCTTGTAATAGAATTGCGCTAAAAAAATTATAATTCTATAGATCAGTCCATCAGATATAGAAGCATAGCATTCTATAAAAAGTCCGCCAGTGATTTTAACTATGAGCCTTGATTGCTGACGATAGAAACCGCCATTAGTCACCTCGTGAAGAGTCTGCCACCAGTGAGGTTTGCTGCTTACCAGGTGATACCCCGTTACAGGGGATCAAACAGCGCTTTTAGCTCAAACGCAGCCTGGGTCTTTCTCCCAACTAAATTGTTCCCCTGTTCGCAGGGCGCCCACTCACTCACATGGATAGATGGATTACCGAAAACAACAAAACCTCCATATGGCGTAAAACCTTTTATAAAGTTTACTTAAAAATAAGGCCGGCACACAACCAGAACAAACCGTCCATCCGAGACACAAGGAGATAGGTGAAGTCAGCGTGTCGCTCCGCCCTACCTGTTTTGTCGTCGCCCATCTCTGACGAAGCGCGTAGGTCAAAACCACATGCTGACGTCATGTATCCCCTTGTGTCCCAGAAGGATGGATACGTATCTGGGTTCTGTCTTGCTACTCCCAATCCTGTATGCTTACTTTGATTGATCCCGTGTATAGATTGTGGCTGTCTCTTGAATTGCTTGTCTGCTGCGTGCCCAGGCATTTTGCCTGTTTTCTGAAACTTCATCTCTGTCAGTCTGTTCTTTTACTCACTCCCATGTTTGCTTGCACCTTACAGCAGGGTGAACCTGGGGGTCATGACCTGACACCTGCATGAAGCAAAGTCCATCACCACCGTCAGGAGTGCTGGGGAAAGAACGTCTGGTGCTTAGGCATCACACCATGTCACTTGCTAACACAAGAGCTTACTTCTGTGGATTCTTGACATACTCTGTTAGCATATCTGAGGAGCATTAGGACTGAGCTTTTCTCCACTTTCTGATCATAATTACTGATCCTGCCAATACGGCATCTGGTTCATTTTTACATAGTTAGTAAGGTTGAATAAAGACACCAGTCCATCCAGTTCAACCTGAGTGAGTGTGGGTGCATGTCTACAATCATCCCTATTTTTATTTAAGGTACCCATATATAGTGCCACCAATTCAGGCAGCACTCTGTACATACATCGTACACCCACATCGGTCCCTACCCCCAAAGAGCCCACAATCCAAGGTCCCGAACTCACATTCATATACTAGGGCCAATTTTGAACAGAAGCCAATTAACCTACCAGCATGTCTTTGGAGTCTTTTCATTCCTGTATTCCAACGTATCTGTTTATGTTTAAGAAACTGTGTTTTATGGTCCTTTGTATGGTATATTGCTTTCAATAAAAGCTTTTTGTAAACAAACCTGTATAGTCACTTGCTTAATTTATACACCTCTGTCACACAGAGCGACACCGCTTTCTTTGTTAGAGGCTGCTGATAGGGCAATGAAGGAACTGCAACATTCTGAAAAGTCATCAACCCTACTTACTCTGCTTTCCCCTCCTGTCTGCATGTTCTCTATCAAAAGGTGTGCATGCAGAAGAGTCTAGTTGGCTGCAAGTGCTGCTCTTCCCTGTCTCACTTTGAGCACTGCAGTGCGAAAGATAGCAAGACAGAAGTACTTATTATTATAATACATGATTTATATAGCATCGACAGTTTGCGCAGCACTTTACAACATGAGGGCAGACAGTACAGTTACAATACAATTTAATAGAGGAGAAACCAGAGGGCCCTGCTCGTTACAGCTTACAATCTAGGAGGGAGGGTCAACTAATACAAAGGTTAATATCTGTGGGGGATGAGCTGGTGGAGAAAATAAAAGTACAGTTGTTACAGTAGGTGGGAGCAGGACTCTGCATGGCGTAGGACGCATCTTCCCGGAGCTCCGATGAGTTATCCTGTAGAACGGTTAATCCTGTGACTCTACGATGAGATTTTGCTCCCTAACAGTCTCAGAAGGCACCCACTATCTCTGATGGTCATGTCTCCAACAAAAAGACAAAAATCAGCAACAGCAAAGCTAGCGCAGTTTCGCCGGCAGGAAGGTGAGGAGGGGGGAGGATGATGGCGGCGCTGAGAAGGCAGGAAGTGAGCGTGGAGCAGGGGACACAGACAGGCTGCTGGAGGCTATTACTCTTTGCCGCACCTCCCTCATTATACAGATCGAGGAAGTTAAAATGGAAATTTCATTAATAAGACAAGATTTCCAGAAACTTTGCGATCGGGTCAGGGAGACTGAGACCCGCATAAGCACAGTGGAGGATGCCCTCCCACCATTACAAGCTGGATCAGAACATGTGCAACGCAAGATTAACCAGATCCTGGCCAAACAGGATGAAATGGAGAATCGCCTGAGAAGATGCAATATCCGACTCATCGGTCTCCCGGAGGGGTCAGAGGTTAAGGGCCCGACAACATTCCTGGAGCAGTTATTAATCAAGATTTATGGTCGAAGCCTTCTCCCCCGTACTGGTGGTCGAGCGAGCACATCGCATACCAGCAAGGCCCCCCCGCAGGGAGCTCCCCCTCGCACCTTTATAGCAAAACTGCTGAATTATAGAGATGCTGCCCTGCGTTTGGCGAGAGAGAAGGGAAGCATCCCTATTGGAAATATTAAAGTCACAGTTTTCCCCGACTTCTCGGCGGAGATACAGAAAAGGCGTGAAGGATTTATGAAGGCTAAGCGACAACTGCGCACTCACCACCTAAAATACTCCATGCTGTTCCCAGCACGTCTGCGAGTAGAGAGCGGGGAGAGGTTATTATTCTTCGAAGATCCACGTGAGGTCATTACCTGGCTGGAACGTAAAGCGGCCCCTGACAGAGGTGAATAGTGGAGCGCCAGAAGAGCCATGCGGTGAAAAAATGTTTCCCCCACCTTTTTTTTTTCCTACGCCGCAGTATTGTTTAAGTTACACTCTATGGCACGCTGTCTGCAGGGCCTATTAGACAGCAGTGTTGCAAGGACAATCTCCATATACACAGTTATGAAGCCAGGATTGCCGACAGGAAAACTTTTCAAATGTCGACTAGGAAACTGACTAATCCTGCGAAAAGTGAGTCAAAGCTAATTTTTTTTTTTCTCACTCCCTTCGAGGGGGTTGTTCTTTCCTACACTCCTGTGTTTGTAATTTTCTGGGGCTATGGGAACATGCTGATTCTACAGAACGTGCACGCAGTGCAGCGAGTTTTTGCCTCATCATCCATTGGGAATTATCACCATGCAAATAGAAGGGGAAATTGGGACGATTCACCGTTTTGTACTAACACCCCCTTAAGACAGGCGTCTTGGCACCCCTTAGTACAGAGGGGTTTGGCCCAACAAATATGCTCAACTCGATGGATGAAACCAATTTGTGTGTTTTTGCTTTTTTCATATTATTTTTCTTTCAGTCTACCGATACTGACTTTCCCAGATGGAAGTTTTCAGTTGTTAAGGGACTATACCCACACCAGTTGGGGAAGGTGCAGGGTAGGGAGGGGGGAGGTGGAATGTTATTACGGTTAAATTTAACGGTTATTGCTGTTTGGACACAGGTTTTGTATCAACGATATATAATAATTTTGAACAGGTACATACACACTATGCCGCATGCACAATTAGTAATGCTAAGTGTAAGTAGGAAGGTCTCGGTACACTGGTCCATAGGAGAATTGGGTACTGCTATGCTCGACATGTACAATAAAGGTAGATAACCTCATATGGTGTCGGTAAAATTTCTTACTTGGAACGTGCGGGGCCTGCGTGAGCAAATAAAGCACACGGCAGCCTTCACGTTCCTTAAGAAACAAAGAGCTGACGTGGTGGTATTGGTAGAGACACATGCGGAAGGCAGACTACAGATGGCCTTTCGGCGTCCATGGATTGGATGGGCGTTCCATTCGGTGCACACATCCCATTCTAGGGGAGTATCGGTGCTCATAGCAAAATCAGTGCAATTTGAACTCTGTGAGGCCTGCACTGACCCACAGGGCAGATATGTATTCTTATCCACTAAATTATATGGAGAGCCATTTCTTATTATGGCCTTCTATGTGCCTCCCCCATTCTCCTTATCACTCATTATGGAAGGGATCTCATTTATGGTTAAACACCCTACGATACAGGCGGTCTGGCTAGGGGATTTTAATACCACATTAAATACATCCCTAGATAGGCTAAGACCCCCATCATTGCCCACAGGACAGACCGGAAGTACTAAATTCTCTAAACTCATCTCTTCTATTCATTTAATAGATACCTGGAGACATAAATTCCCGCAAGTACGTGAGTACTCTTGCTTTTCTACTATACACAACTCTATGTCCCGCATCGATCTAATTCTTATATCCCAACAACTCACACCTAGACTACTAGAAGCGAAGTTCGGCCCCAGACTGTTGTCAGACCATAGCTCGTATTCAGTGGTAATTAGTGTACCCCTTAATAGACCTCCGCAGACCTGGCGATTAAATCCATTCTGGTTGTCTTTGCAGCCGGAAGGGGGATACACTTACCACTGAGTGGGAACGGTTCTCCCTGGAAAATGATCAATCTGCATCTGTTCAGGCAGTGTGGGACTCATTCAAGCTACACGCACGTACAACCTTAACCTCCCGCATAAACCAGATAAAGGCAGACTCCACAGTTGCCTTCGACAAGGCGGTAGTGGAGCTTTCCTCCTCAGAGCAAAGCTTATGTAACCGATCCCTCTCTATCGAACGCTAATATGCTTAGGCTGCAGGAGAGAGTAGTGTCCCAATTGCAATATGAAAAAGCCAGACAGAAATTATTCTGGGATCAGGGATCAGCTTGATCTCCTTGAGGCACCCCTTAACTCAGAGGAAATAGCAACTGCTATTGCGACTTTTGCCAGGTCCAAATCCCCAGGATCAGATGGATTACCCATCGAGTTTTACTCACAACTTAGTGAGTTACTCATACAGAAGCTATTAACCCTTTACAATAATCTTTTTGAAACCCTATTACCACCTTCTATGAGAGAGGCCACAATAGTCTTAATACCCAAACCAGGCAAAGATCCAGGCTATCCAGAATCCTATCGCCCTATATCCTTATTGCAAGTAGATATCAACATTTTAGCTAAACTGCTCTCCCTGCTCTTAAAGTAATACTCTCCCTGATAAACACAGACCAGGAGGGGGTTCATGCCAGGCCGTAACACTTCCTTTAACACTTTTATTCTCTCTGGAGAAGAGACGCTTGAGAGGGGATATGATTTCAATTTACAAATACTGTACTGGTGACCCCACAATAGGGATAAAACTTTTTCGCAGAAGAGAGTTTAATAAGACTCGTGGCCACTCATTACAATTAGAAGAAAAGAGGTTTAACCTTAAACTACGTAGAGGGTTCTTTACTGTAAGAGCAGCAAGGATGTGGAATTTCCGTTCCACAGGCGGTGGTCTCAGCGGGGAGCATTGATAGCTTCAAGAAACTATTAGATAATCACCTGAATGACCGCAACATACAGGGATATATAATGTAATACTGACACATAATCACACACATAGGTTGGACTTGATGGACTTGTGTCTTTTTTCAACCTCACCTACTATGTAACCTTAGAAAACTATTTATTAATTTACAGGCCACACATGACAATGTGGGAACTCGGGTGGTGGTGACATTAGACACAGCCAAAGTGTTCGATTCGGTGGAGTGGAGATATCTGTGGAGGTGCCTGGAGGGATACGGCTTTGGGCCGAAGTTCATCAGATGGGTTCAATTACTATACCAACACCCAAAAGCCAGAGTAGTGGCGAATGGTTGGCCGTCTCAGATGTTTGACCTCAACAGAGGCACGAGACAGGGCTACCCACTATCCCCACTCCTATATGCACTGGCTGCGGAACCCCTGGCTGTGTCCATTCGCGCAAATCCAGAGATCAGAGGGCTGACAGTCGGACATTTAACGGAAAAAATTAGTCTCTATGCTGATGACACTTTGCTTTATTTGGCTGACTCAGGCCCCTCCCTACACAACGCCCTCCAAACGATTGAAGAGTTTGGGACGTTTTCCGGTCTGAAGATCAATTGGGAGAAGTCTCAGATTCTACCGATTGACAGTTTTCCATCCACAGAGGCGCAGACCAACTTACCACTTCAGAGAGTCGCCATAATCAAATACCTGGGTATTTATATATCCAGATCCCCGTCAGACTACATAGCTCTTAATATCGAACCACTGTTTTCCCTGGTCAAAGCTAAAATACATACCTGGTCCCGACTGCTCCTTGGAGTATGGGGTCGTATTAACTAAAGATAATACTGCTACCCAAGGTGCAGTATATTCTGTGGCACTCCCCTGTATACATACCCATGAAATATTTCAAATCGCTGGAAACTCTCCTTAAACCCTTCGTATGGGGCAAAGATAAACACAAATTTTCATGGCAGGCACTCAAAAATTCAACCGACATGGGAGGCACTGCCCTCCCGGACTTTAATAACTATTATATTGCATCACAACTATCCCAGCTTTTTCATGTTGACAAATCAGACAAAGATCGCTTCCTAGCCCTCTTATGCCCTAGCTGGGCGCAACGCACTGGGGACCCTATAACTGCTATATCAGTGGGTGCAGGAAATATGGTATAGAGGGAACACAGACAGTCCCTACTCTTTCACTATATGCGTATATGGGACATAGCATCAACCAAATTAGACATACCATCATACAATGACTATACACCACTATGGCACAATAAACATCTACAGGAATTTCATCACATTCAGAACACAGAGCTTTGGGCCTCGAGGGGTATATACTACCTACACCACTTAATCACTCACAGGACCTTCAAAACTTTTGAGGTACTCAAGGAAGAATTTACACTTCAAGACCACATGTTCTATCGCTTCCTCCAGATTCGTCACGCGGCACAGACGCAGTTCTCACAATCTTTTCCGCAATCCACCCCCAATCCCATTATAGCAATTATTAAAAACACCGACCCCAAAAAGCCTATATCATGCTTTTATAATAGGCTTTCCACACCTGTTTTGCAAAAATAGCCTATGCCTTGAAACCCCGATGGGAGGGAGATGTGGGAACGATGGAGGATGAGGAGTGGGAAGAGGCCTTAGAAACGTGCAAGACAGTGTCCCCCAAACTCTCAGACAGACTGTCCCAAATATGCATACTCCACCGAGCATATCTCACCCCTCTCAGGATAGCCAGATACAAAAGGAATCAGCCCACTACATGCCCAATGTGTAATACTGCAACGGGGACAATTCTTTCATCTTATATGGTCATGTCCCAAAATACAGGAATTATGGAAGCAAATAGTGACCTTCCTACATGTCATGGGATCTCCCCTAGCGCTAGATCCGAAGTTGTGCTTACTTGGGATATTTCCTGATGTTATTGAAAAATTCACAAAAATATTCCTACAAGAAACTCTGTTCTCGGCCAGGAAAATAATTGCCAGGAAATGGATGAGACCTGAACCCCCAAATATACTAGAATGGAAAAGGGATATAAACACAACTTTGCCTTATAAAAAATTCCTATATATCAATAGAGGCTGTCCAGCTAAATATAACAGAATTTGGGACCGATGGCTACAAGAATCCGAAACTTGTACATAAGAGCTGAAAAAATAGACATAAAAGACCTACTGTACGTAAATATTACATATCCTTCTATACAAATTGCTGCACATCTTCACACAAACAGGAGCCTACCAAGTATGTGATGATATGTATCTGTGTTGTAACTGACGTATTTGCTGTGATACCGAAAACCTTTTTCTTTTTTGTGTGATTGTTCCACTTTTCTCCTTCATGTGAGATGTGTACCTGTGTCTAATAAAACCTTTATAAAAGTTAAAAAAAAAAAAAAAAAGCATTCACAGGAACATACCTGATATAAGTATATTGTTAGAAATGTCATGACTAAGTTCCATGTAAAGACCAACAACTGAATATAATACTGTTGCTAATGTATAACCTGAAGTTATCACAATGTATCTGTATACAATGTACATCTGTCTTTGTGACACAATAAAAACTTTTCTGATTAAAAAAAAAAAAGTTGACAGAGTAGGAGATAGTCAAACAGATTGGAGAAGGGAGTTCCATAGGATGGGAGATCAGGAAAAGTCCTGGAGACAAGGGAGCTAGAAGTCTTGGGAGGAATGAAGAGAATGATTAGGTTGGTATTTGGAGGAGCTTACTTGTGTCACTGATTAGAAAGGGGTGTATTTTGGAGATGCTGCGTAGGTTGAGGCGGCGGCAAGATTTGGACAGTGATTGAATGTGGGGCCGGACGAAGAGTTCAGAGTCCAGGATTACACCTAGATACTTGGCATTTGGGGACAGGGTGATAGTTGTGCCATCGATCTTGACAGATCAAGAGAAGAGGCACGTGGGGGAGGAAATTTATGAGCTCGGTTTTGGACAGATTGAGTTTGAGGAAGTGATTTGACATCCAGGTGTCTGTTAGTAAATTAGTGATACATGAGGAGGCTAAAAAGAGTGAGCTGAGGAGTAAAGAGAATTAACTTGGGTGTTGTCAGCGTAGAGATGGTGTTGGAAGCCATTACCTGACCCAGGGAGCAGGTGTAGGTGGAGAATAAGAGAGAAGTCAAGTACAGAACCCTGGGGGACCCAGACAGAGAAAGTAGAATTATAAGTAATGCTAAAAAGTGTGGTTGGATAATTAGGATGAGAACCAGCGAAGATTACAGTCAAGGAGACCAAAGGCGTGGAGTTTTTTGAGGACATTCATATACAAGCTGTCTACTGTTTAAACAAATCAGCTAAATAAAATTACTAATACAATGTTTATTTAGCACCCAGTTGTAAACCATGAATAGGAAACTTATCTTTCATGCATACTTCCAAAATATTATACAATTGTGTTTTTACTTACTGTTAAATACTGCATTGTTGTCTTTGAAATCTTTCCATTGTTGGTGCCACTTAGAATCCTTATGCAGTACAACTCCCAGTGCTTCCCTGAAATAGGAGTAATAAAATAAACAGTCAAAAAATTAGCATATTTTTAAAGACAAGTCTTTTTAAAAAAAATAAAAACTACCATACTCATAACCCCCACCCTTCTTACGCATATGCCCCATCAATTAGAGTTACCAAATATATGTACTGTGAGTGCCCACCTAAACACAATAACCTAGAGTCCTCTCAGTGCAGGCTCTTGCACAATATTGTTTTTTGATTTATGAGATTGTACAAGCAGATTGCAACATGTATGGTTTAATTTTGTTTTTTACTATCAATCTTTATTTCAGTTTAACAGAGTACATACAGTACTAGTACAGTATACAAAACAGCTGGTGTGTCAGTAAACTTAACTAACAAATTAGAATCAGAGTGTACATAGTATACAGTATAATCTGTATAAGCCCAGGTTCACACTAAGCTGCGGGAATGAAGCCGTACGAGTTCAGCTGAACTCGCACAATTTCACTCCCGCATGTCAGTCCCGATTTCAGCTGCGATTTCAAAGACATCTGTGTGGGTGTCTGCACAGATGTCAATGGAAATCACATGCTGAAATCGTAAAAGGTGGTACAGAAACTACTTTTTGAAATGAATGCGGCGTCGCATCGATTGGGATATGTCAAATCGCACTAGTGTGAACCAGGGCTTAAGAACAGAGTTAAAGTTGCGGAGAGGAAATAGGGGTAGAAAATCGGTAGGAAAAAAAAAAAAAAGATGTAGGTAGGGAAAAGTTGTAGGGAAAAAAAAAATAGGATTATAAAATAAAAAAATAGGAGTTAGGTACCTGGTAACTCTTTTTCTAAGAAGTCTTCCAGGGCAGCATCCGAGAGATAGGCTCCTCCTCTCTGAAACAGGAAACACATTAGTCCACCATTATAAATTTCACAGTCTTACCTGTGTGCCTCAGTTGTATTAAAACCCCGAAGGAAATCTCAGTAAGCTTAAAAGCTCCTCCGTTGTACCTGGTATTTGTCGTTTTAAGGGCGGGAACTAGTGCTGCCCTGGAAGACTTCTTAGAAAAAGAGTTAGCAGGTACCCAACTATTTTCTCGAATCGTCTTCCAGGGCAGCATCCGAGAGGATGTATCAAGCAATACTTACTAGGGTGTGGAGAGAGACTGGAGAACCTTTGCGACCAAAAGCCTGGTCTTGGTCAGACAGCTGGTCTATACGGTAGTGCCTTGCGAAGGTACTGAAGCTCGACCATGTCGCTGCCCTGCAGATATGCTCCAGAGTTGCCCCTGCTTTCTCTGCGACCGAGGTTGCCAGGCTCTGGTTGTGTGTGCTCTGATCCCGCCTGGCGGAGTGAGGTTTTGTACCTCATAGGTCATCTGTATGGCCATTCTTATCCATCTGCTGATGGTATTCTTGGATGCCTGTTTCCCTTTGTTGACTCCCGCACAGAGGACAAAAAGAGAGGTCGTTCTTCGCCAATCCTTCATGCTTTCAAAGTATGTTATGAGTGCGTTTCCTACATCAAGTTTGTTGTAAGTGTTTTTTTTTTTTTGCTGTCCATAGTGCTGGAAGCGAAGGGATGATGATATTTTGGGTTCCATGGAACGTTGAAGAGACCTTGGGTAGAAAGGCCGGGTCTGGTGAGAGAATTATTTTGTCTAAATGTATTAGGCAGTATGGTTCCATTATAAACAGGGCTTGAATTTCGCTCACTCTTCTGGCTGATACTAGGGCCACATGAAGTGCAGTTTTTAGAGTGAGGTTTTTGTCTGAGCTATCTTCCATCAGTTCAAATGGAGGGGAGAGAAACCCTCTAAGCACTGTGGACATGTCCCAAGTTGGAGTTCTATTTATTTTGGCTGATCTAGCTCTTTTAAGTGACATTAGGAATCGTTTTATCAACGCATCCTCTGCGAGTCTGGTGTCCATGAACGAGGAGAGTGCTGCCACTTGTACCTTGAGTGTGCCTGGGGAGATATTTTTGTCTGCTCCATCTTGTAGGAAATCCAGAATTGTTGGGATTATCCCTCTGTTGGAAATCAGTTTGTTTTTGTTCCAGGAGACAAACGTTTTCCTCACTTTCTCGTAGATTGCCCTAGTCACGGGCTTCCTGCTGTCTAGGATGGCACTGATCACCTTGTCTGACAGTCCTTTGTTCTGAAGTCTTACCCTTTCAGTAACCAAGCCTGAAAGCTTCAGAATTCTGTGGTTCGGGTGGTTGACTGGGCCCTGTGATAAGAGATCTGGCCGGTCCGTCAGTGTCAGTTGAGGTTGGATGCTGAGGTTTTTCAAGTGGCTGAACCATGCCCTTTGGGGCCAGAGCGGCGCTATCAGTATCACTGTTGCTCTCTCTGCCTTTATTTTTTGAATCACTCTTGGTATTATGGCAGTTGGAGGGAATGCATAACACAGTTGCCATCCCCAGCTTTGGCTGAGGGCATCTACTTCGCTGTTGCCATCTGTGGGATCCAGAGAGAAGAATGTTGGTGATTTTGCGTTCACTTTGGAGGCGAACAGATCTACCTCGGGTACCCCCCACTTTTGAGTGATTTGCGCGAAGGTCGTTTGGTTTAGTGACCACTCCGTCTGTTTTATGGTCTTCCGGCTCAGGAAGTCTGCCAGCGTATTGTCTGTTCCTTTCAGATGGATACCTGATGTTTGATTCTACCCATAGTAGGATTGTCTCCGTCAGCCTCATCGAGCTTCGGGACTTTGTCCCACCTTGCCTGTTTAGGTATTGCCACAGTTGTGGCGTTGTCCGATTGTACCTTTACGTCTCTCCCCTGTATTGCTGGTTTGAACAGCTTTTAGCTCTCATGTTTGAGGAGGCTTGGGACCATTTGGAGCTCAATTTTCCCTGTTTGCAGAGGCCCTCCATGTGTGCCCCCACAGCCTAGGGCGCTGGCATCGGTGGTAATCTTGACTGGGTCGGATTGAGCCCATTTGCGTCCTTCGATGTATCGAAGCGGATTGAGCCACCATTGGAGTGTTTGTTTGACTGTGGTCGGAACAGGAATGGACTTGTCTAGGGATGAGTGGCTGCCATCCCACTGGGACAGAATGTAATTCTGTAGAAGTCTCATGTGAATCTGCGCCCAGGTGATGGCTGGGATTAAAGACGTCATCAGCCCTAGTACGGCCATTCCTTGTCTGATTGTAATGGGTTTAGTCCCTCTTAGAGAGGTTACTGCCTGTGTGTTTTGTTCGTTGTTTTCTTCTGTTAGGAAGGTTTTGGTTAGTCTGGAGTCCAGTACATAGCCCAAATATACCACTCTGGCTTGGGGTCATCGGTGATTTTTCTGCATTCACTATCCATTCCAGGTTTTGCATTGATAGGTTTTGCAGATAGATACAACTTGTGTGCAGGTTGTTCGAGGGCCTCTGCTGAATCTGCAAAGAACAGTAGATCGTCTGAATATGGTATTATGCCAATGCCTTGTTGTCTTAGACCTTTTAGCGCTTCTGCCATTATTTTGAGAAGATTCTAGGAGCTTAAGAGATGCCGAAAGGGAGAGCTGTATATTGCAGGGGCAGAGTGGTTGCTGGCCCTTGTATTGCGAACCTCAGGAATTTTTGATGATCTTCCTTTATGGGGACATGTAGGTAGGCATCCTGTAGGTCTACTGTCGCCATAAATGTCTCCCGTGATAGGATGTTTCTGATTGAGTAAATAGACTCCATTCTGAATTTTTTTTATTTTATTCCTCTGTTGAGTGGCTTGAGGTTCAGTATGAGCCTTAGGTTGCCTGACGGTTTTTTCTTTGCAAAGATATGGGAATAAACACACCTTTGTTCCTCTTCTTGAGGTACATGGCAAATCACTTTCTGATCCAGTAGATTCTCCAGAGACTCTAAAAAGGCCTTTGCTCGATCGTCGTCCTTTGGTAGCATGGTAAGGTACTTGGTTGGGGGGGGGGCGGGCAGAAAATTCTATCGCGTAGCCATCCGTTATGGTGCGTATGATGAATTTGTTTTTTGTTGCTTCCATCCATTGGTGGGGGAAAAGCTGCGAGTCTGCCCCCCACCTGGTGATAGTCATTGTTCTTTGGGTTAGGAGGCTTGAGGGTGAATTCACCCTTGCCTTTTTTGTTTTGTTGTCCTCAGCGCTTCTTTGCTCCCGGCTTGTTGAATTTTTTGAATTGCCGAAAGGGCACCTTCCCTTGTTTTTTTGGTTTGGGGAAAACCCTTGTTCTTTGCTGCGGTTCTGTCTAGTACAGTTTCTAGTTCAGGCCCGAAAAGTAGGTCTCCAGTAAATGGAATTCCGCACAGTCTGTTCTTGGAAGAGATATCACCTCCCCAAGATTTCAGCCACAGGGCTCTTCGGGCTGAGTTGAGTAGCGCTGTGGCCCTTGAAGATATTCTGACGGTTTCAGCTGAGGCATCTGCTAGAAAAGCTGCTGCTCTGGTTAGTGTAGGGATGGTTTTTATTAATTCTTCCCTAGGTGTGTCACTCTCCAGTAGTTCCTGAAGCTGGGTTAAACAGATTAGCAAGGTCTGGGCTGTGCAGGTGGAAGCTATTGCCGGATTCAGATTTGCAGCCCCTGCTTCCCAGGCCTTCTTTAAAAGAGCTTCTATTTTCTTGTCCATGGGGTCGCTTAAGGTACCCGCGTCGTCAAAGGCTAAGTCAGATTTATTTGTAACTTTTGCCAGAGAGGCATCCACTTTGGGGCATTTAGCCCAGGTTTTGGTGTCTGTCTCTGCAAACGGATATCTGCGCTTGACTGTGGCTGGTATGAAGAATTTTTTCTCTGGGTCTTCCCACTCTTTTTTGACGATATCTTTAATGCCGCGTACACACGGTCGTACTTTTCGTCTACAAAAGTCCAACGGACGCTGACGGACTAAAGCTGGCTGGTAATCCGATCGTGTGTGGGCTTCTCCGGACTTTCAACTGACTTTTTTAGCCTCAAATCCGACGTACTTTAGATTTGAAACATGCTTCAAAACTTTACTTCGTAACTACGACGGACCCCGAAATCCGCTCGTCTGTGTGCTAGTCCGACGGACAAAAAGCCACGCTAGGGCACCTATTGGCTACTGGCTATGAACTTCCTTATTTTAGTCCGGTGTACGTCATCACGTACGAATCCGACCGACTTTTGTGTGGTCGTGTGTAGGCAAGTCCGTTCGTTAGAAAGTAGGCCGCAAGTCCGCCGCAAGTCCACCGAAAGTCTGCCGGAAGTCTGTCGGAAAGGCTGTCTGACTTTTGTAGACGAAAAGTACGACCGTGTGTACGCGGCATAAGAGTTTGGTGTACAGGGAATGTTCTAGGTTTCCTGGGTTGTAGCCCTTTATACATCTTGTCATGTATTGCGAGCTCTGCGGCTTTTTGTTCTTTAATACCTAGCGTGTTGGCTATGGCTTTTAGAAGGCTATCCGTATCTTCTGAGAGAAATAAGTTGCCCTCTGAAACCGCATCTTCCTCAGAGTCTGAGCAAAGTCCATCCTCCGATTTGGATTGTTCAGATTAGTCTGAATCCTCCTCTTGTTCTGTCTGTTCCCTGTTACCTGAAGGAACGCATGTCCCGCTGGTAGACGGGGTACTGGTCTGACTGGCACTAGTTGGCGCTTCCAACTTCTCAATAGCTGAGCGTAGTGGGGCGCCATGGTGCTCTTTATTTCTTTTTTGAAAGAGTTGAGCAGATTTTTCAGATAACCTTGCGATTCTTTGGCCACCATCTTGTCTATACATTTTTGACATAGGGGTTTTTTCCATTCAGGTAAAAACCGGTGGCTGCGCGAAGCACATGCTTTGTTGCTTTTCACTTGCCTTTCCTCTGGGGTCCTTGCCTGAAATCAAGCACAAAAAGGTCTCCGTGAGGTAGGCGGTTAAAAACTGCCTGTAAGTAGGCAGTCTCGTAGTGAGGTTAAGACAGAGGTGACTCTGGAGTATTCTAGCTTACCTTGGAGCTGTCTTGGCTTGCAGGATCTGCAGGGCAGGGTGGAGAAGTGTCAGACATGGCCAGCCACCAGGATCCTCTGCTTAGAGGGGCCTTTTTAACTGCTCCCTGCTTAGGCTCCGGCCCCGCCCCCAGCTGACCCCTGCTGGTGTCCATTAGGGAGGGGGGAATCTCTGCCGCAATATATATATATTTTTATTTTTTAATTCCCGCCTCCCGGAAGTCATGTCACCGGAAGTGTCCTGCTCTGTATCTCCTGGAAGTCTTCAGACTCCGGGAAAATGGCCGCCGACCGGAACCGTATGATCGGAAGTGACGATTTTCCGGCGTGATCTTGGTACACCCCGCAGAGCCTCCACGATGAAAGAAGCAGGCTTGTTCTGCGGGGTGCGGAGGACACCGAACGCGGAGGTACTAACTTGTCAGCAGTTGCCAAGACTCCACAAAATTGGTTTCCAGCTGTTACCCATTTTTTCATCTAATTATGTGATCACATGATGTCTTTCTTAGGGTATATAAATGTTAGTCATTCCAATAATTGCCAGCTATGAGTAAGCACTCAGTTTCGAGTGTGAAACGCGTCAGCTGATCCTGTACATCCTGCATGATTGTCTTGTACTTTTGATGGTCCTATCTCTACAATAAAGACAAGTTTTCTACTTTATCCAGTGTGCGGCATCCAGATCTTTCTATCCAATACCTTGCTATCTCCTGGAAGTCTTCAGACTCCGGGAAAATGGCCGCCGACCGGAACCGTATGACCGGAAGTGACGATTTTCCGTCGTGATCTTGGTACACCCCGCAGAGCCTCCACGATGAAAGAAGCAGGCTTATTCTGCGGGGTGCGGAGGACACCGAACGCGGAGGTAACAGAGGTAATTGGGCGGGCGCAGACATTATCCACCCCAGAACAGAAAAGGAAAAAATCGAAACTGTGAGACACCTACCCGTTCGCACGGCGGCCTGTGGTCAGGGGGTAAGGCATCAATGTACACACTACCTCTGCCACATTGCATCCTTGACATCAGGGAAAATAAATACCACATGGAAACTGCCGTAGGTCCTTTCTTCAGCATGGCAAGGTGGCATGGGGGAAATGTCAGCGCATTATTGCAGCTTGGGGGAATGATTGCAGACCCCTCTTTAGGGGTGAAATCTCAGGCAGAGCAAGTTTGCTCAAATTTGCTCAAATCTGCTCCCAAGGCCTGCTGGGCTGGATTGGATGCTTGTAGGGGGTCTCCTGCAACTAGCACAGAGACAGGTAAAATAACAAACGTTTCTTTTGCAGCTCCTGTGGGTCCAGAGGAAACACAAACATCTGAGGCACGCAGGTAAGACTGTGAAATTTATAATGGTGGACTAATGTGTTTCCTGTTTCAGGGAGGAGGAGCCTATCTTTCAGATGCTGCCCTGGAAGACGATTCGAGAAAAAAAAGTAATATAGGAGGTCAAATGCCAGGATTCTGGCAACTCTGTCACCTGTCTGCCCATACCTCCCATAAAGGCAGACAGGCTGGCCATAGACCGTTCAAATAGTGTATGGGCAGGCTGAATGTACTAAATTGATCGATCAACTTGGGTACAACCAGCCTGCCTGATTTACTTGCGATTATAGCTAGTGGCTGCTATAGCCACTAATAATCACTATCTTCTCCCAGCGGGGGAGAATGACAATGTATCAGCAGGAGGGATTCCCCTGTCCCATTGTTGGAGGAAAGAAATTTGCATTGTCCATGGTCTACCAAACCGCAGAGCAGGAAGAATCAACGACATGGGAGAGTACTCGCCAGAGCCCCCACAGTTCACAGAGAACTACAAGCCGTCTGCCACAAGGGCAGATGGTACTTATAGTTCATTAATTCACAGGAAACTGTGAATGAATGATGCAGCCCGGTGGCTGGAGTCCCGCACAGCTGTGCTGCTTTTGAATGCTGACTGTAGATGCCCTGCCCGCTGTCACAATGAGGGATCAAGGGGGTAAGAACAGTGTTCTATGGTAAACAAAACTAAAGAAAATCCCCAGCTCAACTTACCAACCAGCCTGCAACCAACTGATTTATCCTATCTAACAGTATACATTAAAAACAGGAGTTTAGATTGCACACATTTGCAAATACATGTGTAAGCTGCAGGGCCACTTTACGGAACCCCAGTATTATCTGCAGTCCTAACGCTATATAGTAGAAGCACATGCATAATAATAGATAGAGAGCAGATGAGCTTGGAGGGAGCTCACTCCTCAAAAGGCACAGGGGCACACTGGACACCAAGCATATAGCGCAATGGCAGCAATGGTGTCCGGTGCATCTCCTCACCAGTATTCCAACAGTACAAAGGGCCACTGCCCCCACCTATAAGTGGCCTTCACAGCAAACAGCACATGGAAGAGCCACGCATGTCAAACAAAACCATAATTCCCAGCTCAACTTATCAACCTGGTGCTTTACGGTAACATGTTACAACCTAAATATGGGTGTAACATGTAATATTACCAAAGGTGAACTTATTGTATAACAGTGTAAATTTGCTGTCCCCTCAAAATAACTCAACATACAGCCATTAATGTCTAAACCACTGGCAACAAAAGTGAGTACACCCCTAAGTGAAAATGTCTGAATTGGACCCAAAGTGTTAATATTTTGTGTGGCCTCCATTATGTTCCAGCACTGCCTTAACCATCTTGGGTATGGAGTTCACCAGAGCTTCACAGGTCGCCACTGGAGTCCTCTTCCACTCCTCCATGACGACATCACGGAACTGGTGGATGTTAGAGACCTTGCGCTCCTCCACCTTCCATTTGTGGATGCCCCACAGATACTTAATAGGGTTTAGGTCTGGAGACACGCTTGGCCAGTCCATCAACTTCACCCTCAGGTTCTTTAGAAAGGCAGTGGTCGTCTTGGAGGTGTGTTTGGGGTCGTTATGTTGGAATACTGCCCTGCGGCCCAGTCTCTAAAGGGAGAGGATCATGCTCTGCTTCAGTATGTCACAGTACACGTTGGCATTCATGGTTCCCTCAATGAACTGTATCTCCCCAGTGTCGGCAGCACTCATGCAGCCCCAGACCATGACACTCCCATCACCATGCTTGACTGTAGGCAAGACACACTTGTCTTTGTACTCCTCACCTGGTTGCTGCCACACACGCTTGACGCCATCTGAACCAAATAAGTTTATCTTGGTCTCATCAGACCACAGGACATGGTTCCAGTAATCCATGTCCTTAGTCTGCTTGTCTTCAGCAAACTGTTTGCGGGCTTTCTTGTACATCATCTTTAGAAGAGTCTTCCTTCTGGGATGACAGCCAAGCAGACCAATTTGATGAAGTGTGCGGCGTATGGTCTGAACAATGACAGGCTGACCCCCACCCCTTTAACCTCCGCAGCAAAGCTGGCAGCACTCATACGTCTATTTCCCAAAAACAAACTCTGGATATGACGCTGAGCATGTGCACTCAGCTTGTTTGGTTGACCATGGCGAGGCCTGCTCTGAGTATAATCTGTCCTGTTAAACCGCTGTATGGTCTTGGCCACCGCGCTGCAGGTCAGTTTCAGGGTCTTGGCAATCTTCTTATAGCCTAGGCCATCTTTATGTAGAGCAACAATTCTTTTTTTCAGATCCTCAGAGAGTTATTTGCCATGAGGTGCCATGTTGAACTTCCAGTGACCAGTATGAGAAAGTGCATCAAAAAAGGGGGAAAAAAAAAGGAGCAGGGGGAGTGGGACTTTATATGAAACACAAGGTTGCAAAAAGGTAAATGGGTGAAGAGTACATGTTTTATTGATTGCCATCTGAAATAACCATCCATAGCATTTGATTACAACAGTATTGGTATACATTGGTACATGGTATAAATTCATAAAAACAAGTTCATGTAAAATGGCAATTAATCATCCTTCCAGGGTTCACCACTGTGGTCATTGCATAAACAATAATACACCGTAAAACTTGCAAAACCCATGGCCTTGTTGGTCCTAGTGAGGGTATTGAGTGTAAGCTTGATGTTCTAGTAATGTTAATTTAGAAATAAAACGTATGGCAGCTCTACGCGTTTCGTGGCTAGCGGGCCACTCGTCAGGAGCGAGCACAGGATGTATCTACAAATAAAGGATGGAATATTATAATAAGGGTGAGTACGGTAATGGGGTATAGAACCCTCAAGTCAATTACCTGTTAATGGTGGGTATCAGTGTGGTTATGGCGCGAAAGCGGGGTACCATGGCTCCCCTGGGAGCAGTTATCCGGGGAGCCATGGTACCCCGCTTTCGCGCCATAACCACACTGATACCCACCATTAACAGGTAATTGACTTGAGGGTTCTATACCCCATTACCGTACTCACTTACCCTTATTATAATATTCCATCCTTTATTTGTAGATACATCCTGTGCTCGCTCCTGACGAGTGGCCCGCTAGCCACGAAACGCGTAGAGCTGCCATACGTTTTATTTCTAAATTAACATTACTAGAACATCAAGCTTACACTCAATACCCTCACTAGGACCAACAAGGCCATGGGTTTTGCAAGTTTTACGGTGTATTATTGTTTATGCAATGACCACAGTGGTGAACCCTGGAAGGATGATTAATTGCCATTTTACATGAACTTGTTTTTATGAATTTATACCATGTACCAATGTATACCAATACTGTTGTAATCAAATGCTATGGATGGTTATTTCAGATGGCAATCAATAAAACATGTACTCTTCACCCATTTACCTTTTTGCAACCTTGTGTTTCATATAAAGTCCCACTCCCCCTGCTCCTTTTTTTCCCCCTTTTTTGATGCATGACAGGGATGGAAATTTGTAGCCTTACCAGGCTACAGTTTCATTTACAGTCCAGAGGGATGGAACAATGGTGTCTTACCAGACCATGTGTTCATTCAAAGTCCCTATTTATTTCCCTTCAATCCCAGTATGAGAAAGTGACAGCGATGAAAGCAAATTTAACGCACCTGCTTCCCATTAACACCTGAGATCTTGTAGCACGATCAGGGCCACATGACACTGGGAGAGAAAATGGCTAGGTGGCCAAGACCATACAGCTGTTTAACTGGACAGGTTCCACTCAGAACAGGCCTCGCCATGGTCAACCAAAGAAGTTGAGTGCACATGCTCAGCGTCATATCCAGAGGTTGTCTTTGGGAAAAAGACGTATGAGTGCTGCCAGCATTGCTGCAGAGATTGAAGGGGTTGGGGGGGAGCCTGTCAGTGCTCAGACCATACGCCGCACACTGCATCAAACTGGTCTGCATGGCTGTCTTCCCAGAAGGAAGCCTCTTCTAAAGATGATGCACAAGAAAGCCCGCAGTTTACTGAAGACAAGCAGACTAAGGACATGGATTACTGGAACCAAGACCTGTGGTCTGATGAGACCAAGATAAACTTATTTGGATCAGATGGTGTCAAGCGTCTGTGGCGGCAACCAGGTGAGGAGTACAAAGACAAGTGTGTCTTGCCTACAGTCAAGCATGGTGGTGGGAGTGTCCTGGTCTGGGGCTGCATGAGCGCTGTCGGCACTGGATAGCTACAGTTCATTGAGGGAACCATGAATGCCAACATGTACTGTGATATACTGTAGCAAAGCATGATGGATTGGCCAAGGATGTCTCCACACCTAAACCCTATTGAGCATCTGTGGGGTATCCTGAAGCAGAAGATGGAGGAGCGCAAGGTCTCAAACATCCACCAGCTCCGTGATGTCATCATGGAGGAGTGGAAGAAGACTCCAGTTGCAACCTGTAAAGCACTGGTGAACTCCATGCCAAAGAGGGTTAAGGCAGTGCTGGAAAATAATGGTGGCCACACAAAATATTGACACTTTGGGCCCAATTTGGACATTTTCCCTTAGGGGTGTACTCACTTTTGTTGCCAACAGTTTAGACATTAATGGCTGTGTGTTGAGTTATTATTTTAAGGGGACAGCAAATTTACAATGTTATACAAGCTGTGCACACTCTACTTTACATTGTAGCAAAGTGTGATTTCTTCAGTGTTGTCACATGAAAAGATATAATATAAAAAATGTGAGGGTTGTACTCATTTTTGTGAGATACTATATATATATATATATATATATATATATATATATATATATATACACACACTCACACACACACACACAGTGGATATAAAAAGTCTACACACCCCTGTTACAATGTCAGGTTTTTGTGATGTAAAAAAAAATAAGACAAAAAGATAAATCATTTCAGATTTTTTTTCACCTTTCCACCTTTAATGTGACCTATAAAACTTTACAAATCAGTTGAACTGAAATCTTTTAGATGGAGGGAAGTAAAAATAAAAAAACTAAAATATAGTTGCATAAGTGTGCACACCCTCAAACTAATACTTTGGTTAAGCACCTTTTGATCTTATTACACTCAGTCTTTTTGGGTAAGGGTCCATCAGCATAGCACATCTTGACTTGGCAATATTTGTCCACTCTTCTTTGCAAAAACACTCCAAATCTGTCAGATTGCGAGGGCATCTCCTGTGCACAGCCCTTTTCAGATCACCCAACAGATTTTCAATCAGATTCAGGTTTGGGCTCTGGTTGGGCCATTCCAAAAACTTTAACCTTCTTCTGGTGAAGCCATAACTTTGTTGTTTTGGATGTATGCTTTGGGTCATTGTCATGCTGAAAGATGAAGTTCCTCTTCATGCTCTTTATAGCAGAAGTCTGCCAATATTGACTGTTATTTGGAACTGTTCATAATTCCCTCTACCTTGACTAAGGTCCCTGTTTCAGCCGAAGAAAAACAGCCCGAAGCATGATGCTCCCACCACTATGCTTTACTGTGGGCACGGTGTGCTTTCGGTGATGTGCAGTGTTTTTGCACCAAACATATCTTTTGGAATTATGGCCAAAAAGTTCAACCTTAGTTTCGTCAGACCATAACAGTTTTCCACATGCTTTTGGGAGACTTCAGATGTGTTTTTGCAAAATTTAGCTGGGCTTGGATTTCTTTGTAAGAAAAGGAAGAGGATTGAATGTGTACAGGGAGGGGCCAGAGCCTTGTGTGTTTATAGGTTTGTGTATGTGACATATGTACAGCGGGGACGGAAAGTATTCAGACCCCCCCTTACATTTTTCACTCTTTGTTATATTGCAGCCATTTGCTAAAATCATTTAAGTTCATTTTTTTTCCTCATTAATGTACACACAGCACCCCATATTGACAGAAAAACACAGAATTGTTGACATTTTTGCAGATTTATTAAAAAAAGAAAAACTGAAATATCACATGGCCCTAAGTATTAAGACCCTTTGCTGTGACACTCATATTTAACTCAGGTGCTGTCTATTTCTTCTGATCATCCTTGAGATGGTTCTACACCTTCGAGTCCAGCTGTGTTTTATTATACTGATTGGACTTGATTAGGAAAGCCACACACCTGTCTATATAAGACCTTACAGCTCACAGTGCATGTCAGAGCAAATGAGAATCATGACGTCAAAAAGAACTGCCTGAAGAGCTCAGAGACAGAATTGTGGCAAGGCACAGGTCTGGCCAAGGTTACAAAAAATTTCTGCTGCACTTAATGTTCCTAAGAGCACAGTGGCCTACATAATCCCTAAATGGAAGACGTTTGGGACGACCAGAACCCTTCCTAGAGCTGGCCGTCTGGCCAAACTGAGCTAAAGGGGGAGAAGAGCCCTGGTGAGAGAGGTAAAGAAGAACCCAAAGATCACTGTGGCTGAGCTCCAGAGATGCAGTCGGGAGATGGGAGAAAGTTGTAGAAAGTCAACCATCACTGCAGCCCTCCACCAGTCGGGGCTTTATGGCAGAGTGGCCCAACATAAGCCTCTCCTCAGTGCAAGACACATGAAAGCCCACATGGAGGTTGCTAAAAAACACCTGGACTCCAAGATAGAACTTTTTGGCCTTAATTCTAAGCGGTATTTGTGGAGAAAATCAGGCACTGCTCATCACCTGTCCACTACAGTCCCAACAGTGAAGCATGGTGGTGGCAGCATCATGCTCTGGGGCTGTTTTTCAGCTGCAGGGACAGGACCACTGGTTGCAATCGAGGGAAAGATGAATGCGGCCAAGTACAGGGATATCCTGGACGAAAACCTTCTCCGGAGTGTTCAGGACCTCAGACTGGGCCGAAGGTTTACCTTCCAACAAGACAATGACCCTAAGCACACAGCTAAATTAATGAAGGAGTGGCTTCACAACAACTCCGTGACTGTTCTTGAATGGCCCAGCCAGAGCCCTGACTTAAACCCAATTGAGTATCTCTGGAGAGACCTAAAAATGGCTGTCCATCAACGTTTACCATCCAACCTGACAGAACTGGAGAGGATCTGCAAGAAAGAATGGCAGAGGATGCCCAAAATCCAGGTGTGAAAAACTTGTTGCATCTTTCCCAAAAAGCCTCATTGCTGTATTAGATCAAAAGGGCGCTTCTACTAAATACTGAGCAAAGGGTCTTAATACTTAGGACCATGTGATATTTCAGTTTTTCTATTTTAATAAATCTGCAAAAATGTCAACAATTCTGTGTTTTTCTGTCAATATGGGGTGCTGTGTGCACATTAATGAGGGAAAAAATGAACTTAAATGATTTTAGCAAATGGCTGCAATATAACAAAGAGGGAAAAATTTAAGGGGGTCTGAATACTTTCCATTCCCACTATATGTCTTGCCACTCTACCCCATAGCCCAGACATATGAATAATACGGGGAAATGTTGTCACATGTACCACACAGCCAGTACTTGTCAGATATTCCCGAAGCTCCTTTAATGTTTCTGTAGGCCTCTTGGCAGCGTCCCTTTCTTCTCATCTTTTCATCGATTTTTGAAGGACGTCCAGTTCTTGGTAATGTCACTGTTATGCCATATTTTCACCACTTGATGATGACTGTCTTCACTGTGCTCCATGGCATATCTAATGCCTTGGGAATTCTTTTGTACCCTTCTCCTGATACCTTTTAACAAGGAGATCCCTCTGATGCTTTGGAAGCTTTCTGCGGACCATGGCTTTGGTTGTAGGATGTGACCAAGAAAATGTCAGGGAAGACCTACTAGAACAGCTGAACTTTATCTGTGGTTAATCAGAGGCACTTTAAATGATGGCAGGTGTCAGGGCAGCCATAAGAAATTTTTGGGCCCCTTATAGAGCTTTAGGGCTGTCCCCCCCCCTGAGCCTGAACACCAACATTCCCCAGGGCTTGCCCACGGGCCATCCTACTGAATCCGCACATCTCACCTGTACGCACTCAGCCCCCCCCGCAATCCTGTATACGTGTCAGCCCCCCTCACACCTGTATATATGTCAGGGCTCCACCCCCCCCACACACCTGTGTATATATATATATATATATATATATATCAGCCCCCCTCCCCCACACACCTGTATATATGTCAGCCCCCCCTCCCCCACACACCTGTATATATGTCAGCCCCCCCTCCCCCACCTCTCCCACACACCTGTATATATGTCAGTGCCCCCCCACACACACACCTGTATATATGTCAGTGCCCCACACCCATATTTTATATATATATATATATATATATATATATATATATATATATATATATATATATATATACATACAGTATTTATCGGCGTATAACACGCGCCGGCGTATAACACGCACCCCAAGTTAAGGAGGGAATTTTAAGGAAAAAAACTTTTAGGAGTAAAGTTTAAGGAAGAAAAACTTACATTAAAATCCCCATCAATGCAGCATTATCGGTGTCCATCTGCAGCCTTGTCAGTGTCAGTGCAGCCTTGCTCCAGTGTCCATCTGCAGCCTTGTCAGTGTCAGTGCAGCCTTGCTCCAGTGTCCATCTGCAGCCTTGTCAGTGTCAGTGCAGCCTTGCTCCAGTGTCTATTGCAGCCTTGTCAGTGCAGCTTTGCCACAGTGCAGAATTGTCAGTGCAGCCTTGTCAGTGCAGCTTTGCCCCAGTGCAGAATTGTCAGCGCAGCCTTGCCCCAGTGCAGAATTGTCAGCGCAGCCTTGCCCCAGTGCAGAATTGTCAGTGCAGCCTTGCCCCAGTGTCCATTGCAGCCTTGTCAGTGCAGCCTTGTCAGTGCAGCCATGTCAGTGCAGCTTTTCTCCAGTGCAGCTTTGCCCCCGTGCAGCCTTGCCCCCGTGCAGCCTTGCCCCCGTGCAGCCTTGCCCCCGTGCAGCCTTGCCCCCGTGCAGCCTTGCCCCCGTGCAGCCTTGCCCCCGTGCAGCCTTGCCCCCGTGCAGCTTTGTGGGATCGCCGCGATCCCTGCCGTCATACACAGCCGTGTGTAAATTTAAATATGGCGCCGAGACTGCAGGGACTCGGCGGAGCGCTGATACACATAGCCGAGAGTCCTCGGCTTTTCTCGGCGCCGCTTACAGTCCCGCCCTATGGGCGGGACTGTAAGCGGTGCCGAGAAAAGCCGAGGACTCTCGGCTATGTGTAGCTCCGCTCCGCCGAGTCCCTGCAGTCTCGGCACCGTATTTGAATTTACACACGGCTGTGTATGTCGGCGGCGATCGCGGCAATTGCTGCGATCGCTCCGATCACACACAATTGGGGGGGATCGGCCATAACACGCACCCACGATTTTCCCCTGATTTTCAGGGGGAAAAAGTGTGTGTTATATGCCGATAAATACGGTATATATATATATATATATATATATATATATATAAAAGCCCCCCTCCCCCACACACCTGTATATATGTCAGCCCCCTCTCCCACACACCTGTATATATGTCAGCGCCCCCCCCCCACACACACCTGTATATATGCCTGCCCCCCCCACACACACCTGTATATATGCCAGCCCCTCACATACACAAACCTGTATAAATGGCAGCCCCTCACATACAAAAAGCTGTAAACACACAAGACTCTAACCCCTCCCTGTACACAAACAGCTCCCCTCCCTTTCCCTCACAGCCCCTACTTGTAAAGATCTTCCTACCTAGTCCCAGCCCATTTTCACAAAGCTGGCATGTTGCTGAGAAGCACAGTACAAATCACACGAGGGGTGCACATAAGCATAGTAGCCAGAGGTGGCAGTAAAGAGCTCGATGTCTGAGCTCAGTGACACGAGAACAGCAGAAGCTGTGAAATAGTTTCTTTAATGCACAGCACTGCTCCCCTTCACCCGTCCTGCCTTCTTCTGGCCCGGGCGGGCCCCTTACAGTTGTGGCGGCTGTACCCCGATGGCAGGTGTGTACTGACTCCTATTTAACATGAGTTGGAATGTGAGTGCTTAATTCTGAACACAGCTACATCCCCAGGTATAAAAGAGGGTGTGCACACTTATGCAACTACATTATTTTAGTTTTTTATTTTTACTCCCCCCCATTACTTTCTTTTCAGAATCAACATTTTCTATAGGACACTATACTACAAAATAATTTTTACCCATTCTTCTTTGCAAAAAAGCTCAAGCTCTGTCAGATTGGCTGGAGATCATCTGTAAAACAGCAATTTTCAATTCTTGCCACAGATTCTCAATTGGATTTAGGTCTGGACTTTGAATGGGCCATTCTAAACACATGAATTTGCTTTGATCTAAACCATTCCATTGTAGCTCTGGCTGTATCTTTAGGGTAGTTGTCCTATTTTAACAGAAACTCATTGTGCGATGAGGTTTGATTCTATTGGATTCCTATATGAGCTACTATAACAGTCTCATTGAGATAACTGGTCCCAATATTGAAGGCTGTCTTGTATTTTTTGCTTGAGGTTTTTTTATTACTGTCCCTGAACAAGCAGCTAGGTCTAATTAAAAGGGCTTCGTAAAGTTTATTATTAATCGACCTTATCTTTCTAGGAAAGTTAGTGCCACATAATCACTGTGACAATGATATTTAGATTTGGAATATTGTTTTGGGTTATTAAATTGTATTGCACAATGCACTAAGATTAAAAAAAAAAAAAAAAGTGTCCTGCTGGAAGGTGAACCTCTTCCCCCAGTCTCAAGTCTTTTGCAGACTAACAGGTTTTTTTTCTAAGATTTCCCTGTATTTGGCTCCATCCATCTTCCCATCAACTTTGACCAGCTTCCCTGTCCCTGCTGAAGAAAAGCATCCCCACAACATGATGCTGCCACCACCATGTTCCATGGGTGGGGATGGTGTGTTCAGGGTAATGTGCAGTGTTAAGTTTTCTGCCATACATAGCGTTATGCTTTAATGCCAAAAAGTTCAGTTTTGGTCTCATCTGACCAGAGCACCTTCTTCCACATGTTTGCTGTGTACCCCACGTGGCTTCTTGCAAACAGGACTTCTTATGGCTTTCTTTCAACAATGGCTTTCTTCTTGCCACTTGTCCATACAGGCCAGATTTGTGGAGTGCACGACTAATAGTTGTCCTGTGAACAGATTCTCCCACCTGAGCTACAGATCTCTGCAGCTCCTCCAGAGTTACCATGGGCCTCTTGGATGCTTCTCTGATTAATGCTCTCCTTGCCTGGCCCGTCAGTTTAGGTGGATGGCCTTGGTAGGTTTGCAGTTGTGCCATACTCTTTCCATTTTTTGGATGATGGATTGAAGAGTGCTCTGTGAGATGTTCAAAGCTTGGGATATTTTTACACTTCTCCACAACTTTATCCCTGACCTATCTGGTGTGTTCCTTGGCCTTCATAATGCCGTTTGCTCACTAATGTTCTCTAACAAACCTCTGAGGGCTTTGCAGAACAGCTGTATTTATACTGAGATTAAAATTACACACAGGTGGACTCTATTTACTTAATTAGGTGACTTTTGAAGGCAATTGGTTCCACTAGATCAGGGATCTCAAACTGGCGGCCCTCCAGCTGTTGCAAAACTACAAGTCCCATGAGGCATTGCAAGGCTGACAGTTACAAGCATGACTCCTACAGGCAGAGGCATGATGGGACTTGTAGTTTTGCAACAGCTGGAGGGCCGCCAGTTTGAGACCCCTGCACTAGATTTTAGTTAGGAGTATCAGAGTAAAGGTATCTGAATACAAATGCACGCCACACTTTTCAAATACTTGTAAAAACCTTTGAAAACCATGCATCATTTTCCTTCCACTTGACACTTTTTGTGCCACTTTGTGTTGGTCTATCACATAAAATCCCAATAAAACACATTTACGTTTTTGGTTGTAACATGACAAAATGTGGAAAATGTCAATGGGGTATGAATACTTTTTCAAGGCACTGTACATACAGCACACACGGGGGGCTTTTTTCCCCTCAGAGAATAGGTGCAGGAACTCAACCATGCCCCCCACTGTTTCTTGGGTGGGGGCAGGAGAGTGAGCAAATGGTGGGTGTGGCCAAGTTGCACTAAGTGTAGGAGGGCCTTAAAGGGGCAATAAATACCATAAGTGTAGTACATACAGAATGCAGCATTCAGGAGTGCGCTACCTACAGAGTGCAGAGTTCAGGAGTGCGTTACCTACAGAGTGCAGGATCCAGGAGTGCTCTACGTGCAGGGTTCAGGAGGATGCTACCTACACAGTGCAGGGTTCAGGAGGGCGCTACCTACACAGTGCAGGGTTCAGGAGGGCGCTACCTACACAGTGCAGGGTTCAGGAGGGCGCTACCTACACAGTGCAGGGTTCAGGAGGGCGCTACCTACACAGTGCAGGGTTCAGGAGGGCGCTAACTACACAGTGCAAGGTTCAGGAGGGCGCAAACTACACAGTGCAAGGTTCAGGAGGGCGCAAACTACACAGTGCAAGGTTCAGGAGGGCGCAAACTACACAGTGTAAGGTTCAGGAGGGCGCAAACTACACAGTGCAAGGTTCAGGAGGGCGCCACCTGCACAGTGCAGGGTTCAGGAGGGCGCCACCTGCACAGTGCAGGGTTCAGGAGGGCGCCACCTGCACAGTGCAGGGTTCAGGAGGGCGCCACCTGCACAGTGCAGGGTTCTGGAGGGCGCTACCTGCACAGTGCAGGGTTCTGGAGGGCGCTACCTGCACAGTGCAGGGTTCTGGAGGGCGCTACCTGCACAGTGCAGGGTTCAGGGGTGCGCAGAGTGCCAGGTTCAGGGGTGCGCAGAGTGCCAGGTTCAGGGGTGCGCAGAGTGCCAGGTTCAGGGGTGCGCAGAGTGCCAGGTTCAGGGGTGCGCAGAGTGCCAGGTTCAGGGGTGCGCAGAGTGCCAGGTTCAGGGGTGCGCAGAGTGCCAGGTTCAGGGGTGCGCAGAGTGCCAGATTCAGGGGTGCGCAGAGTGCCAGGTTCAGGGGTGCGCAGAGTGCCAGGTTCAGGGGTGCGCAGAGCGCCAGGTTCAGGGGTGCGCAGAGCGCCAGGTTCAGGGGTGCGCAGAGCGCCAGGTTCAGGGGTGCGCAGAGCGCCAGGTTCAGGGATGCGCAGAGCTCTCCTCCCACCCCCTTCGAGGGGACTGACATCTCAATTATATCACAAGCTCCCCCTAAACCCCCCCCCCCCCCATCCACCAAAAATTCTCTTCTCCTGCCATCACAATTCTCCCCTCCCCCTAGCTGTACAAAAGCCATAAAAAATATCCTTTCCCATTACAGACCTCAGATACAACGCAGCTTAATGTGGGGTGGGAGATGTTCTTCCTCCTAGGTTCCTCCTTGCACTGGTTTGAGACAGGTTGGAGCCGAGGAGGACATCAAAGACAGACACAAATAGAAGGTGCGCACACCTAGTGCATTACTGAAAATGTTTAAAACGGAAAGCAAAAAAAAAAATGGATACTCACAAGATGTCAATTGGATATGAGCCATAAAAACACAGTGCTGAACAGGAGGGACATAGATGTGCCATATAACAGTACAGCTGATGCGTTTTGGGGGCCCACCCCCTTATTTAGAGCTAGCCTAGCTCTGAACGCGTCAGTGGTACACCCTGTTATTTGGCATATCCATGTCCCTCCTGTTTAGCAGTGTGTTTTTAAGGCTCACGTCCAATTGACGTCTTGTAAGTATCTATTTTTTTATGATTTTACTTTCTGATTAAATATTTTTAGTAATGCACTAGGTGTGTGCGCCTTTTATTTTTGTCTGTCTTTGTAGTACCACCGGACCACCCCGTCTGAAGAAGGCATCCGCCTAGGTTTGTGGGATCACCGCTGTCCTTGTGTTTCCACACTGAGGAAGACCTCTTAGCACGGGAAGTGACTGTTTACTTTTGTACTTAGAGCTGAGGAGGAGCCTAGCGGAAGCTTCCTCAGCTGAGGGGTCGCAGTCAGCCAGAACAAATAAATAATGATATTTGAAGCGCTTCACAATGTGCATGAAAATGAATATATAAGAATAAATATAAATAGTCAAATAAATCCAGCGGTGAGTAAAAATTCCTAAAAAATCCAGCAATCAAAATAGTGTAAAATTATAAAAAATTAGTGACACCAAATGTGTAAAAAATTCACATAAAAAATCCACATAAAAATAAATATATAGGGATGTATTCAGAAAGTTCAATTATACAGGTGTAGAATCCTGATTGGTATAGAGCTTTTGATCACTAGCAAAGCTGTTTAAAAACACTTGCTTAATTAAGGTGCTCATTGATAGTACCAATGTGTTTTTTGCTTCTATTCACAACCAATGTGAGAATCATAAACAGGCAGATAAGAGAAAAAAAACAATCATTGTGCAATAGTTAGGATACCAGGGTACACAGGCAAACTTCAATCCACTCACGTGTGCCTTATAATGATAAGGCATATGCAGGTTTTACTATAGCAGTCAGCCGCCTTAGACAGGAGCAGATTCAGTGCAGTACACTGTGTGATACTGCTGATCTGCACAGAGCGTCCTTGGCTCCTCCCACCAGTCAGCCAGAACAGCTGCTGTTAGAGCCGATAATTGCAACAGAGCAATGTCTGGCACTAGCAATGCCACCCCCCCTTTCCTGTATATATATTTCCTGGGAATGGCGTGGAGGGTTCAGTGCAGCCGCTCAGAGAGGATTCTGTATTTAGACATGACTAGTGACTGAGTGCTTGGGGTGATTAGACATCCGCCTAGGATGCCCTTTATCTTCAAAACTCCTTTAGACAGTCACTCCAAGATTAATAGCGTCATACTACTGTTGTTCCCATCATAGGCGTGAACACAAGGTGTGCCCGGGCACACCCAGCACATCTTGTGTGCATGCCTATGATGGGGACAACAGAAGTATGACGCTATTAATCTTAGAGTGACTGTCTAAAGGAGGTTTTAAGATAAAAAGCCATACACATAGTGCTGCATTGATAGTATCCAGATAAAATCTATTCACTGTGAGTCACTATCGCAGCTACAAGTAAAGATGGCAGATTTGTAGAGAAGGCTTGCTGTTTGATTTGTATCCATCGCTTGTCTCTGGATTCCACCAGTGTTGAGTTTGATCCAAGATTGAAGCTCTGTAGTATGCTGCAAATCTAGCACTCCTACTCTGCCTGAAATTTAGGAGCATATAAAAAGTGCCCATTAACTCAAGCTTTTATATTCCACGATTGAATTTGTAAGCAAGTTTTTGAGGGTTTTTAATGTAGGATAATGGAAATGGTATAGTCCAAAATAGATGAAGTATATGGGGCAGTATGAATATTTCTACTATGAGCTATTCACCCTGCCCAAGAGAATGTAGTTTGGGATAATTCCTTACATCTAAAATTTTAATGAGCAAGGGGGGGTAGGATCCAGCGTGCAAAGAAGATGGCCGCTTAAGCAGTTAGCTCTGCATGACAGTGATAAACCGGAGGCTATTACCCTAGACCTTCAGGCTACTCACCTGAATATGTCTCGCAAACAGAAATCGGCCAGGCCGCATGACAGACTCTCTCAACACTGCTCTGCTCCTGCAGCCAAGTTGGCAGCGGCTGCTTCCCATTGACACAGCATGGGCAGCCATGAGGGAAGAACACCTTGCAGCAGTTGGGGCAAAGGAGCCCTCTTCCAACACCTCCAGCCCTGCTAAACCTAGACAGAAGCGGTCTCCTACCAGGCCTGCCATAGAGGTGGTGAGTGTCCCAGAATTCTCCCTTGATGACCCCCGAGAACTACATGAATCTATTTCAGCTTTCCCTACCAACAACCAGCCAGTCCTAGATACCACTCCTAAGGACATGTTGGTCTCTTTAAGAAATACATGCCGATATACTCTCTCTGGCACAGCAATTTAAATCAGAAGTTCAGGGGGCGTGGCTTGCCGCATGGAGCTATAGGAAGGCTCTCCCTCAGCTTCCGGACCTCGCGGCTATACAGGGCTCTTAATCACTGGGAAACCCCGCTCTCATCACCTCTATGGGGAGGACCCCACCGAAGGATCAGAAGGGCACAGGTGGAAGTCGCCCAGAAGGTGATTTAGGACACCCGATCCTCATCCGTGGCCAAGAGCCAGCTGATATCCAGGATGGCGCCTCCTTACCTGTCCTGCTCCGAGTCGACCTTGGACATGCAGATGAGCTCTCGTGCCTGCCATACATCTCCTGAGGGCCAGGATCCCTCCTCTAGGCGCTCCAGGAGTCACTCAAACGCTTCCCTAGGCTCTGGGGATGGTTGGGATATGGAATCACAGCTGAAGTCCCTGCACAGTTATATCAGGTCTCTGCCTACCAAAGCAGACTTTAAACACTGTCAGAAGGATTGAAAAAAACCTACAGGCAGAGCTGAGCTTAAAAAGGGACATTGGGGCATATATAGAAGATACAGAAAATACCACGGATGGGCTCTGTAGTGCTGTGCAATCTCATAAGGAAATCCTCAATACCCATACTGTTATGCTGCAACAACTTTCCTACCAACAGGATGACATAGAAAACAGGAATCGCCGCATCATCAGAATTAGTGGATTGCCTGAATCTGTGGAACCCAAAGATTTACATGCGGCTGTGACCGCCATCTTTAACCAATTACTTCAAAAACCTAAAGGGGGTCACATTGAATAGGACCGTGTCAATAGGACCTCCGGTCCGCAGAATCCAGATCCCTCCTATGTGCGTGATACCCTCTGCAGGGCACATTTCTACATGGTTAAGGAAGCCAATATGCTGCTAGCACTCAAGATACTATACTCTTTAATGACACCCCTGTCATGCTCCAATCGGGATCTTTCCCGTCAAGCCCTGACTATGTGAAAAGCTCTGAAACCAAGATTAAATATCAGTGGCGTTTGCCTTTTCATCTTCGGGTAAATCATGAGGGGAAAACAGCTTTGTTGTGCACCTTAGGAGATTCGCCAGCTTTCCTCAGCACTCTGGAACTTCCGTTAGTCTCCCTGCCTGACTGGCCATTCACTCTAACTGCCCCTGGATTACCATTTGCTCCACAGTGGCAGAAGCAGGGCCGAAAGCGAAGATACAGATACTCTTCTCATAAGGCCCCGAATTACCGATTTATCTGCGGGGAGCCCTTTAACCGGTTGCCGACCAGCCGCCGACATATTGCGGCAGGTTGGCACGATCCCGTGAGCTGTCGTAGCTATACGTCAGCTCCTTAAAGTGAGATAGCAGGCGCCCACGCGCCTGCTGCACTGCGGGGGTGTCGATGCTCGTGGCCGATGGTCGTGATGACCGCCGGCCACGAGAGGCAGAACAGGGACGGGAGTGTGTAAACACACAAATCCCTGTTCTGTTCTGTGAGGAGAGACAGATCTTGAGTTCCTAATAGCTAGGAACCACGATCTGTCATCCCCTCTAGTCAGTCCCCTCCCCCTACAGTTAGAACACACAGTTAACCCCTTGATCGCCCCCTAGTGTTAACCCCTTCCCTGCCAGTGACATTTATACAGTAATCAGTGCATTTTTATAGCACTGATCGCTGTATAATTGTCAATCATCCCAAAAATGTGTCAAAAGTGTCCGTTGTGTCTGCCATGTCAGTCACGATAAAAATCGCAGATAGCCACCATTAATAGTAAAAAAAATTAATAAAAATGCCATAAATCTATTCCCTATTTTGTAGACGTTATAACTTTTGCGCAAACCAATCAATATACGCTTTTTGCGATTTTTATTACCAAAAATATGTAGAAGAATACATATCGGCCTAAACTGAGAAAAAAAAATAGCTTTAAAAAAAAAAAAAAATTGGGGATATTTATTATAGCAAAGAGTATAAAATATTGTGTTTTTTTCAAAATTTTGCTTATAGCGCAAAAGATTAAAACCGCAGAGATGATCAAATACCACCAAAAGAAAGCTCTATTTGTGAGAAAAAAAGGACGTCAATTTTGTTTGGGTACATCGTTGCACGACCACGCAATTGTCAGTTAAAGTGACGCAGTGCCGTATGGCAAAAAGTGCTCTGGTCAGGAAGGGGGTAAATCCTTCCAAGGCTGAAGTGGTTAATTGCCTCCCTTGCTCAGAAGCTACTCTTGCACTGTCTCAGGAATTTGTTCTTCCTCTACCACTGGAGTTCTTTTGACCTACTTTGTAACCTCTTGTTTTGCCGCTTCCATTTCTATTTTTATCTTACTTGCACCCGTCCAATGACTTAGTTTTAATGTTCCAGCCATATAAGCAGTTTTATAGGTTTTCGTAGATGGAACTATCAAAACTCACTTTTGGAAGTTGTGTCTTACTTGTATTGCTTATACATGTTATGCCCCATCAGTATCTACATTTTTGTCTGCGCTTCCCGTGGCCTTATTTTGATACTTTTATTGACCTTGTTAAGAGTTTCCCTGGCCTACCATACTGTGACTATTTTTTTCCCTTTTTTTTAAATTAATTTACCCTGTGGGTCGTGGGGTTTGGGAGCTGCTCTGTGCATCTTCTGTGTCCCCCCATTATTCCATTCGGTGCCCGATTATGCACTGTTTTTTGCTTAGCCAGATTGTCATATGTAGGCCGTTATATATTCCTTAAACTGAAATATAACAATCTTCTTTTCACAGTGGCCAATGTCTATGCGCCTAACCAGGATCAGGCTCATTTTCTCTCCTCCATTCTCACCAGATTGTCTTCCTTTGCTGGCGGATGCTTTGTGGGTGGTGATCTTAAATTTCCCCACTCCCCGTCGGCGGATACGTCTTGTGGTAATTCATCCCTACCATCCTCTTCCCTGGCACGCACCAAGTCACATTTACACTCCTCTAACTTGGTAGATGTCTGGCGCTTACTCTCAGCCTTCTGCTTTCGTTGTGATGAATGGTACATCTTCGGACCCGTTCGACATTTGGAATGGCATGCGCCAGGGGCGTCCCCTTTCACCTCTCTTGTTATCGTAAAACGTGGCGTGTGCCATCTGACAGAACAAATCTATACAGGGCGTTCACACATCCTCTTCTCACCACAAACTATCTCTTTAGGCAGACAACCTTTTGGTCTATATTCAACACCCCCATACCTCCCTGCCCTCACTTTTTTTTCTGCATTTCAGCAATTTGGGTCTTTCAGCAACTTTAAACTCAATTTCTCCAAAACGGAAGCCCTTATCGTGTCTTTACCAGCTTCTATGATGTCCTTACTCCGCTCTAATTTCTCTTTTCAATGGAAGGCTAGGGGCATTTCTTACTTGGGGGTTACAATCCCTTCCAATTTGTCTGATCTATATACCTTGAACTATATTCCCCTCCTCTCACGTATTAGGACTTGGATTCCTGGGGGGCTCTTCTTTTCCCTGGTTTGGCCGCATTAACACCCTAAAGATGGATACCCTGCCCAAATTGCTATATTTGCTCCAAACTATGCAAACTATACCTTTTTTGGTCCCTAAATACTTTGTCTCCTTGAGGTCTTTCCTAAGCTCCAAGGAGGAGCAGGTTTACCGGGTTATAAACTCTACTATAAAAGCTGCCATCAAGGCATGCATTCTGGAGTGGTTCCCGCGCCCATTCACAAAAGGCTTCTATCATGGTTGAACAAGACCTGGAACATCGACCCCCTTTGTGGGGCTATAATAGTGATCTCCACTGCTTATCCCCTTCCTCCCCATTGATGTTAGCAGCCCTTAGATTATGGTACACAAGAGGAGGTTATGCTCGGTTTTATCTTCAGACCCCCTCCCCCCTCACTCCGCAATTTGATAACCCCGCCTTCCCTAAGGGTATGGGAGTCCCTACCGTTGTTCATTCTTGCGCTCTGCATCGCCGAGGCTGGCTAAGTTTGTTTAACCTCAACAGGGAACCCCGTTTGTTCCTGAGGGATCATGGGACTGGCTCACTACACTCCATTAGTCCGCCTTTGTAAAACAGCTGTTTCTTTCCTCCCATATCCATCACCCTTATACTGAATGGCTGTGTTCCCTCCATGAGTTGGCTAGACATCTACTTTCCTCCCTTTACTGTTTTAATACATGCACTCACACATGATGACTTGCCAGCATACACTAGGACATGGTCCGCAGATCTAGGAGAGGAGTTTGAGGGCGGACTGGCAGACTTCATTCCACTTTACACATAAGTCCACCTTTTCCTGCTATTCCCAAGAAAAGAATTTTAAGTACCATGCAAAGGCAATCGTAAGCGTCGGTCTGGTGTCATATGTAAACGGCAATTGCACCATGCATGTGAGGTATCACCGTGAAGGTCAGATGGAGGGCAGTTATTTTAGCAGTAGACCTTTGTAAATCTAAAGTGGTAACCTGTAAAGGCTTTTAAAAATGTATGTACTTTGTCGCCGCTGCACGGTATCCATGTACTCGGCATAAGATCATCTTTTTTATTTCATCAAACATTTGGGCAATAGTGTGTTTTAGTGCATTAATATAAAAAAAGTGTCTTTTTTCCAAAAAAAATTGCGTTTGAAAAATCGCAGCGCAAATACTGTGTGAAAAAAAAAACTGCAACACCCACCATTTTTATCTGTAGGGCCTTTGCTTTAAAAAAAATATATAATGTTTGAGGGTTCAAAGCAATTTTCTTGCAAAAAAAAATGTTCATGTAAACAAAAAGTGTCAGAAAGGACTTTGTCTTCAAGTGGTTAGAAGACTGGGTGATGTGGGACATAAGCTTCTAAATGTTGTGCATAAAATGCCAGGACAGTTCAAAACTCCCCAAATGACCCCTTTTTGGAAAGTAGACACCAAGCTATTTGCTGATAGGCATGTGGAGTCCATGGAATATTTTATATTTTGCCACAAGTTGAGGGAAAATTACAAATTTTGTATTTTTAATGTGAAATAACACCCCAAAATACAGTCTACTGCTTCTCCTGTGTACGGGGATACCACGTGTGAGACTTTTTGGGAGCCTACCTGTGTACAGGACCCCGTAAACCAAGCACCGCATTAAGGCTTTCTAAGGGGCGTGATTTCACTTCCTCACTACCTATCACAGTTTTGGATGCCATGAAATGTCAAGATAGCACTAAACTCCCCCAAATGACCCCATTTGGGAAAGAAGACACTTCAAGCTATTTGTTGAGTCCATGGAATATTTTACATTTTGCCACAAGTTTCGGGATTTTTTTTTTTTTTACAGAAAGTTGTCACTAAATGATATATTGCTCAAACATGCCATGGGCATATGTGAAATTACACCCCAAAATATATTCTGTTGCTTCTCCTGAGTACGGGGATACCACTTTGAGACTTTTTGGAGCCTGTGTACAGGACCCTGAAAACCAATCATCGCCTTTAGGCGTAAATTTTTGATTTCACTCCTCACCGCCTATCACAGTTTTGGAGGCCATGAAATGCCCAGATAGCACAAGACCCCACCAAATGACCCCATTTTGGAAAGTAGACACCCCAAGCCATTTGCTGAGAGGCATGTTGAGTATTTTGCAGATCTCGCTTTTTGTCACAAAGTTTTGAAAATTGAAAAAATAAAAAAATACATTATCTTTTCTTTCTTCATTTTTAAAAACAAATGAGAGCTGCAAAATACTCACTATGCCTGTTAGCAAATACCTTGGGGTGTCTACTTTCCAAAATAGGGTCGTTGGGGGGGGGGGTGTGTGCTATCTGGACATTTCGGGGCCTCCGTAACTGTGATAGGTAGTGAGGAGTAAAATTAACATTTTACACCCTTAGAAAGCCTGAAGGCTAGGATTGGTTTTCAGGGTCCTGTACATTGCTAGGCTCTCAAAAAGTCTCAAACACGTGGTATCCCTGTACTCAGGAGAAGCAGCAAAATTTATTTTGGGGTGTAATTCCACATATGTCCATGGCATGTTTGAGCAATATATCATTTAGTGACAACTTTGCGTAATTTTTTTTTTGTCATTTTTCAATCACTTGTGACAAAAAAAAAAATATTCAATGGTCCCAACAAGCCTCTCAGCAATTTCCTTGGGGTGTCTATTTTCCAAAATGGGGTCATTTGGGGGGGGGGGGGGGGGGTTGTACTGCCCTGCCATTTTGGCACGTAAATTCCAGAAAATGTACCATAGTTTGTAGACGCTATAACTTTTGCGCAAACCAATAAATATACGCTTATTGACATTTTTTTTTTACCAAAGTCATGTGGATGAATACATTTTGGCCTAAATGTAGGACTAAAATTTAGTTTATTGGATTTTTTTTATAACAAAAAGTAGAAAATATAATTTTTTTCAAAATTTTCAGTCTTTTTCCATTTATATCGCAAAAAAAAAAAAATATCGCAAATGCAATCAAATACCATCAAAAGAAAGCTCTAATTTGTGGGAAAAAAAAGGACGCAAATTTCGTTTGGGTACAACATTGCATGACTGCGCAATTACCAGTTAAAGCAGCGCAGTGCCAAATTGTAAAAAGTGCTTTGGTCATTGAGCAGCCTAATCTTCCAGGGCTGAAGTGGTTAAAAAGGTAACCATCCTCACCTGTGATCCGTTTGCTTTTAATTAGTGTGTGTGTGTGTATAAAAGGTCAATGAGTTTATGGACTCCTGGCAGACCCTTGCATCTTTTATCCAGTGCTGCACTGACGTTTCTGGATTCTGAGTCATGGGGAAAGCAAAAGAATCGTCAAAGGATCTGCGGGAAAAGGTATATAAAAAGATATCCAAGGTATTGACAAAGCCAATCAGCAGTGTTCAAACTCTAATCAAGAAGTGGAAAATGAGGGGTTCTGTTGAAACCACACTATGGTCAGGTAGACCAACTGAAATTTCAGCCACAACTGCCAGGAAAATTGTTCGGGATGCAAAGAAAAACCCACAAATAACTTCAGGTGAAATACAGGACTCTGAAAACATGTGGTGTGGCTGTTTCAAGATGCACAATAAGGAGGCACTTGAAGAAAGATGGGCTGCATGGTCGAGTTGCCAGAAGAAAGCCATTACTACGCAAATGCCACAAAGTATCCCGCTTACAATATGCCAAACAGCACAGAGACAAGGGGTATAGGGGGCGCGCGCCGCGTCACTAATTAGGCGATGCGCGTCCCCGGTGGCCGCTGGGCACCCGTGATCACTCGACAGAGCCAGAATGTGGATGTGTGTGTGTAAACACACACACACACACACACATCTACGTTCTGGCAGGCGAGAGGAGACAGATCGTGTGCTCCTAGTATATAGTAACAATGAACGGTCCCCCCCAGTTAGAACATGCTGAGGGAACACATTTAACACCTTGTTGCCCCTAGTGTTAACCCCTTCCCTGCCAGTGACATTTATACAGTAAATCAGTGGCTACTTATATCTCTGAAAATAATAAAGCGGATCTTGCGAGCCAACAATGGAACAGTACTATAAAAGTGAGCGCGTATCGTAACCAAGCTGCAAACGCTAAACACGTTTCATACTCGTGCAGGTACACTCATGAATTAAAATAAAATTGCATTTGCGCTAGGAAAACAAACCGTATAAAATAAATATTTATATAAAGTGCTTAGCTATCAAAAAGGAATATATTCAGAAATCTATTATAATCCGTGTAACATTAATGTTGTGATACAACTAATAAAGTGCAACATGTGAAAGATATTAAAAATACAGGTGCAAATTTAGGATAAAATGTCCACTCCTTCACCAGATTAATAAATAAAGACCATAAACGTTCATCAAAATTAAAATTTCTAGTGCATAAATCCAGTGTTCATAAAAAGTGCTTTTCATCATGCTCCTTAAAACCAGTGCAGAACTTATAGCATGCTTCAGTGCTCTTCCAGTGTTCCCCAAAAGCCTATGCGCTCACCTCAGAGCGTGTGACACAGTACTTAAACTATGCCAAAACACGCTTGGGAGCCACTCCTGGGCTCTAACGATATGCAGGTGATGAAATCCAACTCCCTCAATCAGTAGCATTCCAGATCATGGATAAAAGAGAAAAAGCTCCATAGCGTGATATTGTAAGGACTTTATTAAAAATAAATATTCCCTTCATAGGGGTACTCACATGATATAGGTGCGCGAGTGCACCATTCTATTCAGGGCTCTGTATATGTGAACCAAATCGTTGGTACGGCGTGCGGTGCGTCTATCTCGTCTCACTACCTTTGCTGACAGCTCCGTCCTGGCCCCTCCCCTGACGCGTCTTCGGCACAGGGATCACGTGCCTAGCTATCAAAAAGGAATATATTCCTTTTTGATAGCTAAGCACTTTATATAAATATTTATTTTATACTGTTTGTTTTCCTAGCGCAAATGCAATTTTATTTTAATTCATACTTATATCTCTGATTACTGTATAAATGTCAAAGGTCCCAAAAAAGTGTCCGATCTGTCCACCGCAATGTCGCAGTCATGATAAAAATCGCTAATCGCCGCCATTACTAGTAAAACATTAAACAAAAATGCCATAAATCTACCCCTATTTTGTAGATGCTATAACTTTTGCGCAAACCAATCAATATACGCTTATTGCATTTTTATACCAAAAATATGTAGAAGAGTATATATCGGCCTAAACTGAGGAAGACATTTTTATTTATTTTTTAAAATTGGGGATATAGCAAAAAGTAAAATAGGTTTTTTTTTCAAAATTGTCATTTTGTTTTTAGCACAAAAATCAAAAAACGCAGAGGTGATCAAATACCACCAAAAGAAAGCTCTACTTGTGGGGAATAAAAAAAAAAAAATTTGTTTGGGTACAGCGTTGCATGACCATGCAACTGTCAGTTAAAGTGACGCAGTGCCGTATCGCAAAAACTGGCCTGGTCAGGAAGGGGGTAAATCCTTCCAGGGGGTGCAGTGGTTAAAATCTGTGCATCAGTGGGTGAAGAAAATTCAGGGGAATCCTTTAAAATTATAAAAAGGGAAGCATAAGATTTGTTAGAGTTAAATGATTAGTTAGGCTAAGTTAGTCTCAGTTAATTGGACCAAAATGCAATTTTGGTTTTTAGCGGTTGTTGCTTGAACGGTTTCTAAAAATGAACTGGCCTCATTGGCTTTGGTATAGAAAGTGAATTTAATTTTTTTTAAAGCTCTATTCCATGAATTCAGCTCCTTTGTAAAATTTGAAGGCACACTGAGTTACGTCCAAGAAAGTGCACGACATCTCCTGAGCTTATCTCTTAATTATATCTGACAGATTTATAGTACTCCAAGAAAACGTTTTTGCTGCATTTTTGGAGGCCGGACGCTGAGCCTATTGATCACTGCATCTTCAACAGTAGAGTCACTGTAGCTATGTCTGCCCCTACCCTCCTCCTGCCTAATCACAGAAGCCTTGGTATTATGTGAACACATTCACAAAACCAAAATTCAGCTATTTTCTCCATTTCCCAAATGTTTGACCCACGGCCTCTCTAAAGCTGCTCATGTGGAACGTCCGTGGTATGAGGGACAAGGTAAAGAGGTCTGCTATCTTTCCGAAAAAACGTTGAAGATATTTTAGTACTAGTGGAGACGCATGTTGAGGACAGTCTCCAGATGGCCGTCAAATGTCCTTGGATTGGGTGGGCGTACCATTCAACCTACATCACCCACTCTAGAGAAGTATACATTCTAATAGCCAAATCTGCTCATTTTGAAACCCCGGAGATCTCAAGTAGGCCCCTTAGGCAGATAAGCGTTTTTATATGATAATCTATTTGGCAAACCGATCTTGCTACTGGTGTTCTACATACCTCCACCGTTTAATTCTACGGTATTAACTGAGGATTTTAGCTTTATGGCACATCACCCTACAGTACCAGCCATCTGGCTGGGCGATTTGAATACTACTCTAAACCCCAGCTTAGACAAGTTGTATACGACTTTGCCCTCTTAACCCCCCCCCACTCAAACTACACACTTTGCCAGCCTCCTAGCTGATTTTAATTTAGTTGATACCTGGAGATACAAGCATCCCACATCAAAAGCCTTTTTCCTGTTTCTCCCCTTCTCACCACTCTATGTCTCGTATTGACTATATTCTGTTCTCCCAAATTTTTCTGCCTAGACTTAACAAAGGTGGGGTTCTTTCCTAGATTACTCTCTGACCACAGTCCATTCTGGGTCACTCTAAGGTTACAACACAATTGCCCTCCAGTCACGTGGCACCTAAATCCTTTCTGGCTGAAGAGTATGAGCTCACTGCGGATTGGAGATTATTTTGGCAGACAACACTGCCCCTTTCTCTGCAGTGTGGGACGCATTTAAAATTCATACCAGATCTGTATTAATTCCGCTTATAGCCAAATTGAGAACCACCTCAGGGACAGCTCTGGCTTAGGCCATTATGGATCTCTCTTCTGCAGAAAAAGCATTTATTGCGGAACCCTCTGCTACTAAGGCCATTAACCTTCAACTACAAACCAGGGTAGTTGAAAACATGCAATATAAGAAGGCTAGACAAAAACTTTTCTTTCATAAACAAAAACATTTTGAGCACAGGGAAAGAGCAGGTAAACTCTTAGCCTATCAGGTATGCTGTGAATATAGATCACCAGTTGTGATCACACTGAGCTCTCCTACGGAAGACCCTGTGACAGAACCCAGTCGGATAACTGCCAAATTTAGAGACTTTTTTGCAAATCTATATACCTCCACGGTCACAGATGATACGACCTTAATGCAGTCGGTTTTTGAAAATATCCAATTTCCCCGACTTACTGAGGAGCACACTGCACTACTAGAGGCACCACTGATGACCGATAGCAGAAGCAATAGCTACATTCTCCCGCTCTAAGTCGCCAGGTTTAGACGGCTTGCCCATAGAATTTTATTTTCTACTCTGAATTGACACCAAAATTGCTTCCCCTTTTTAAACCATATTTTTGAAACTTCAACCCTACCCCCATCTATGAGAGGGGAGTTAATAGTTTTAATACCAAAAACTGGTAAAGACCCGGGCCTTTCGAGTCATATCGCTCCATTTACCTTTTGCAAGTGGACGTAAAAATCCTTGCCAGATCCTTGCTGTCTGTCTCAACAAAGTGATTCTCACTCTCATACAAGAGGACCAGTCAGGCTTTACTTCTTTCAACCTGAGAAGACTTTACATAAATCTCCAGACTCAACAGGAAAATACTGGCTCCAGAGTAGTTGTTGCCCTAGACACAGCTAAGGCATTTGATTTGGTCGAGTGGCGCTATCTCTGGAAATGTTTAGAAAACTACAGGTTTGGCCGAAAATTTATGAAATGGGTACAATTATTATATCAGGCTCCGGTGGCCAGGTTCTTGGCAAACGGGTGGACTTCCGCCAAGGTTGTCCCTCATCTCCCTTGCCGCTGAACTAACGATGACAATACGTTCACACCCTGACATTTCTGGCTTGCAGGGGAGTCCCCTGATAGAAAAGATAATCATGTACAGGGATGACACACTTATACCTTGCCGACTCTGGCACGCCTCTGTCAGCAGCTCTGACTCAGAGCAATTTGGGCTTTTCTCTGGTCTAAGAATTTATTGGGACAAGTCTCAAATACTCCCCTTGAACAATTTCCCATCACCGCGAGATCAGGCTAATCTCCCTCTGCAAAGTTAGCCAAATTAAGTACCTAGTAGTGCAAATTACTAACTTTCCAGCAGACTATATCTTAATATAAAACCCCTGTTTTTTAGGATTAAGAACAAAATTGAAATTTGGGACAGTTTACCTAGGAGTGATGGGTCACATAAATCTTGTGAAAATGGTACTATTACCTAAAATACTCAACATAGTCTGGCACTTGCCAGTATATTTACCGTTTAAACATTTTAAATCTTTGGAGGCACTACTCAAGCCATTTATATGGAGTACGAACAGACACAAGCTGCCCTGGCGGAAGCTGAAAAACCCTATTGATCTTGGAGGGGCGACTCTCCCAGACCTTAACATTAGCAGCTCAGCTGTCTCATTTATTCCACATCGACAAAACTGATAAATTAAGATTTCTTTTTTTTTTTGTGCCCCAAATGGTCACATCCATCCACAGATCCCTTTAATGCTATTGCAGGTGGAGCTAGGGGAGCTGAGGTTGTAGGTGATCGCCAATATCTGCTATATCACTATAGGCGTGTATGGGAATGTAGTGTCTGACACGCTCATTTTACCCCATTAACATGAATTCACTCCCTTATGGCATAATACTACACTCCGAGTTTTGCTTGATTCTGGACCCGGATATATGGAGTATTAAGGAAGTGTATTATTTATCCCACCTTCTGGCAAACTGTAACCTGAAAACATTTGCTGAAGGCAGACCAAGAATTGCCAAACCATGTTTTTCAGATACCTACAAGTACAACATACCTTTTAGTATCAATTTCCTGCTGTAATTCCTCAACTTGACTGTACAGTAATCCAATCATCGAAGTAGTCAAAAGCTTGGACCCCAAAAAATGTATCTCAGTTTTCTATAATATGCTACTTCTCCCTCCTTCATCCAAATTAGCCTATGAGCTAAACCGAGGTGGGAGAAAGATTTTAGCGCAATGGAGGATGAGGAATGGAGCAATGCTTTGGACGCTTGTCTTACTCAATTATATATTCTTCATCGCTCTTATCTGACTCTTCAAATAGCCAGGTACAAAAATGACCACAGTACTGTGTCCAATGTGCTCTTTTGAGGTGGGGCCACAGACGACCACAGACAGTTGTGCGCCAGATGACCACAGACAGATGTGCGCCAGACGACCACAGACAGATGTGCGCCAGACGACCACAGACAGATGTGCATCAAATGTGTGCCAGATGGTCACGGACAGATGTGGCAGATGATCACGGACAGATGTGCGCCAGATCACAAACAGATGTGACAGATGTACCAGATGATCCTGGCTGTGCCATATAATTACAGATGTGCGCCAGATCAAAGACAGATGTGCGGCAGATGTTCAGTGGGGCAGATGTCCAGCAGGCCAGATGCGGCAGATGTCCAGCGGGCTAGATGTCCAGCGGGCCAGATGCGGCAGATGTCCAGCGGGCTAGATGTCCAGTGGGCCAGATGCGGAAGATGTCCAGCGAGACAGATGCGGCAGATGTCCAGTGGGCCAGATGTCCAGTGTGCCAGATGCTCCGTGAGACAGTTGCGGCAGATGCTCCGTGAGACAGATGCGGCAGATGCTCCGTGAGACAGATGCGGCAGATGCTCAGTAGGACAGATGCGGCAGATAATCAGTAGGACATATGTTTACTTAGACAGGTTTTTTCACGGTGTTGGGGACACAGACAGGACACTGTTTGGGGACACTAGCTGGGTGATCAGTGTGTAAAAAGCTGTAAAAAACAGTTCATACACAGTCAGTGAGGAGGCTCTCCTCACTGACAGGCTCTGTGTGAGGAGAAGCAGAGCCGATCGCCGTTACAACGGCTGTGTTTACATCACATGATGGCTGTGATTGAACACAGCCATCATGTGATCAGGAGGGCCAATCACAGAGCCCTCCTGCCGATCCAAGATGTGGCGTGTCCGGGGGACAAGAGTGCATCGGGGCTACGCGATCCTGTTCCTTCTGAAGGACATTCAGGAACGTCCACGCAGGAGGAGGAAGCGCCCACCTGGCCGTTTATATGCAGTGGTCGGGTGGGAAGCAGTAAGGCTTCATGTACACTTTTGCTGGTAAACGGACGTTTAGGAGCAGTTGGGCATTTTTTCAGCTGTCCCTGAATGCTCCTCTATGTTATCTTATCAGTACATGTACACAGGGTTGTTTATAGTCATTTCTAGGCAGTTGAGTTTAGAAGCATTTTTTGAAAAGCAAAAAAAATGCGTCCAGGACAGATGTTCAGAGGCATTTGAAACGCCAAATGCCTGTAACAGCTTTTTTTAAAAAAAACTCCTAAAAAATGCAAACGTAATATAAATGTGGCAAAACTGATGTTTTTAAATATCTGTCAAGTTAAATCGTTCAGAGGAGGTTGTAAAACGTCCCGTGTACATTAAGCCTTAAAGTATTTCGAACATTTTCACATCAACATGTTTGTGGCATCGTTCAAGAGGTTGGATTTGACACAATACAGCAGAGATTTCTCTGGATTTCCTCTTTTTTCAAAGGCCCACAATTTAATAAATTAAACCTCTCGTAAAAGCTTTATGCATATTCCATAACAGGAAATCAATACCTTCAGTAGCGTTGCTTTGAAAAAAGGAAAGTATTTCATGTTTGATTTGATCTTTGTAATGTGTGTTCCTAAGCAGAGAAAAGTTGAACCTCCACACGGAAGTATTTGTGTGAAGTGATATCAGATTATTTCTGTATAAATTGGAGCAAGATTCAACTGTGTTGAGTCCAAATTGTCTTTGTTAAATGTTGTAGAGCAATTGTATCAGGAAAAAATTAATTCTTGAGTAGGATTGTTGTGGTTGGGAGAAAAAGGTATAATCTTTCATTGCCGTGAAGAAATCTTAACCAAGTGCTCACATTCTCACCCCCTTCAAGACTAGGCCAATTTTCAGCTTTTAGCGCGGTCACACTTTGAATGGCAATTACTCAGCCATGCAACACCAAATTACATTTTTAGCATTTTTATTAAACAGAGCTTTCTTTTGGTGGTATTTAATCACCACTGATTTTTTTTTTTTTTGGAAAAATCATCTTTTTCGTAAATTTAGGCCAAAATTTATTCTGCTACTTAGTAAAAATAACCCAAAACAGTGTATATTATTTAGTCTGTGTGAAATTTAGAGCGCCTACAAACTATTAAAATATATATATATATTTATTACACATACACACACACGCCACTTTATTAGGTACACCGGTTCAATTGCTTGGTAACAAATTGCTAACCAGCCAATCACATGGCAGCAACTCAATGCACATAGACATCTAGATGTGAAGACGACTTGCTGAAGTTTAAACCAAGCATCAAAATGGGGAAGAAAAACTGCTGATCTACTGGGATTTTCACACACAACCATCTCTAGGGTTTACAGAAAATGATCCGAAAGGGAGAAATATCCACGGAGTTGTGTGGAGGAAAATACCAGAGGAGAATGGGCAGACTGGATCGAGATAAAGGCATCAGTAACTCAAATAACCACTCGTTACAATCAAGGTATGCAGAATACCATCTCTGAATGCACAACACATCAAACCTTGAAGCAGACGGGCTACAGCAGTAGCAGACCACACCGGGTGCCACTCCTGTCAGCTAACAGAAAACTGAGGCTACAATTCGCAAAGGCTCACCAAAAATGGAAAATAGAAGACTGGAAAAAAACCTGCGTGGTCTGATGAGTCTCGATTTCAGCTGCGACATTCAGGTAGTAGGGTCAGATCCATGAAAGCATGGATCCATCCTGCCTTGTCAGACTGGTGGTGGTGTAATGGTGTGGGGGATATTTTCTTGACACACTTTGGGCCCCTTAGTACCAATTGAGCATTGTTAAAATGCCACGGCCTACCTGAGTATTCTTCCTGACAATGTCCCTCCCTTTATGACTACAGTGGACCCATCTTCTGATGGCTACTTCCAGTAGGATAATGCACCATGTCACAAAGCTCAGATCATCTCAATCTGGTTTCTTGAACATAACATCTGTGATGTCGTCATGGAGGAGTGGAAGAGGACTCCGGTGGCAACCTGTGAAGCTCTGGTGAACTCCATGCCCAAGAGGGTTAAGACAGTGCTGGAAAATAAGGGTGGCCACACAAAATTTGGACATTTTCACTTAGAAGTGTACTCACTTTTGTTGCCAGCGGTTTAGACCTTAATAGCTGTGTGTTGAGTTATTTTGAGGGGACAGCAAATTTACACTGTTATACAAGCTGTACACTCACTACTTTACATTGTAGCAAAGTGTAATTTCTTCAGTGTTGTCACATGAAAAGATATAATAAAATATATACAAAAATGTGAGGGGTGTACTCACTTGTGAGATACTGTATATACACACACTCACCTGCCACTTTATTAGGCACACCTTGCTAGTACCGGGCTGGACCCCTTTTGCCTTCAGAACTGCCTATATTCTTTGTGGCGTAGATTCAACAAGGTGTTGGAAACATTCCCCAGACATTTTGGTCCATTTTGACATGATACCATCACGCAGCCAACATTCTATTATGCCCTGTACACACGATTGGACATTCCGACAACAAAATCCATTGATTTTTTCCGACGGATGTTGGCTCAAACTTGTCTTGCATATACACGGTCGCACAAAGTTGTCGGAAAATCCGATCGCTCTGAATGCGGTGACGTAAAACACATATGTCGGGACTATAAACGGGGCAGTAGCCAATAGCTTTCGTCTCTTAAGTTATTCTGAGCATACGTGGCACTTTGTGCGTCGGATTTGTGTACACACGACCGGAATTTAACCAATCAGATTTTGTTGTGGGAAAGTTTTATAGCCTGCTCTCAAACTTTGTGTGTTGGAAATTCGACGGAAAAAGTCCAATGGAGCCCACACACGATCAGAATTTCCGTCAACACAATCCGATCGCACTTTTTCCGTCTGAAAATCTGACCGTGTGTACAGGGCATTAGTTTCTAGCTGTGCAGCATTACTTTGGATTAAAGCCCTGATCAAGTCCTCCATGTTTAAGATTCACAATTACACAGTCCTTTTAACCCCACTGATACATGGTTTACACAGCTTATCTCAAAGCAGTTTTTTTTTTCTAACAAGTACACAGCATAGCCAGCAAACGTGCCTTTAAGCGAGGATCAGTAGAGGGAGTGCCCACATCGGTAAACAATTGTAGGGTTCAGCTTCAAGTGGAGACTGCTCAGAGAGGTGAACCAAGCCTCATGTAAGGTTAAGAGCTTCCTGCTGGTGTTTATTGGTCAGCATGCACAACACAAAAGGATTCCCGCACAGGGGTAATAGAAAACACATTCCCAAAACAAAAAGTTCAGCAGATAGTTTTCAGCCTCCTGGCTAGTCAATACTGGGTCTGCTCCAGTCCTGCAGACATGTTCCCTCACAACCTGCTTTTCTCCTCTACGCCACCAACACTAATTAATCCAAATTATACCCCAGGCGGTATCCATCAATAACGGACAGGGGCTGTTTGGCATTATATAAGAAATGGGTAAAATCCGGGAGTGATGCAATGCTATCGGTAGCTGGGTATGAAGAGTGAGGCCAAGATCGCCGCAACTCATCTCTATGCCCTTGAAGGACTGGAGCAAAGTCTGACATCACTTCCTGTTCTCAGGCCATAGTAAATTTTTATTTAATTTTCTTCATGCCCTTTCGTTATCTCCCAGGTTCTGGATGCAGAGGGTAGATATATATTCCTTAAGGGTACTATACATGGCGAGATATTTACTTTAGCCAAACTCCCACGCTATCAATTTTCTATCTAGTGTGCTTTAGAAGCTGCTTGAGTTTAAAGCAGAGTTCCACCCAAAAATGGAACTTCCGCTTTAAGTGCAGGTGACCCCCTGACATGCCACATCTGGCATGTCATTTTTTTGGCGGGAGGAGCAGGTACATTGTTTTTAGAGGCACCCAGCTCCCACTTCCTCCCCTGGCTCAGCAGCTCGTGGAAGTGCAGTGCACGCCCCACTGTGAAGCCACAGCCGGGCGCCCACAGTTATGCCCCGTACACACGGAAAATGTTCGATCGAAGCTTGTTGTCGGAAATTCCGACCGTGTGTGGGCTCCATTGGACATTTTCCATCGGATTTTACGACACACAAAGTTTAAGAGCAGGCCATAAAATTTTCCGACAACAAAATCAGATTGCGTCAATTCCGACCGCGTGTGGACAATTCCGACGCACAAAGTGCCACGCATACTCAGAAGAAATTCCGAGACGGAACAGCTCGGCTAGGTAAAACTAGCGTTCGGAATGGATAGAGCACTTTCGTCAGGCTGCAATGTTTAAAATTGTTTAATACAGCGCACTCTCTTCTTCTTTATAATGCTAGAAGAATGAAGTAGTTTTGCTGTCATATTCACACAGACTTCTCATAAACTTCTTTCTTTATTATTTCTCATGATTTCATCAATATATTTCGATTTCTCACATCTGACAAAAAAATATATATATTTTTTGTTGGGTTTGTATTTTTTTCAAGGCTGATTTTTCTTTTTTTGGGTTTTTTTTTGGTTTGTATTTTTTTCAAGGCTGATGTTTTTTTATTTTTTATTACTCCAGAATATTTTTGTGTGTGTTTTGTGTGTCAAGTTACCACAACACCATTATTATCTTGTATTATTTAATCTCAAGGAGATTGTTTGGTGTTGGTGTCTCTTGTTAATCTCACATTGTATTTTTGAAATGTACCTGCCTCCTCACAAACAAACTGTCCTTTTTGAAGGAAAACACACATAGGCAAGTATAATTGAACCAAAAATTCCTTTATTAAGGGCTCAGAACCAAACGAAAAGGGAGGCAACGCTGGACAAACAGCAGAAATTGGCGCAGCCTTTGACCCCCAGGGCAGACATCAATTATTTTCCTGCAAAATTGGTGGCCTGAGTAGTCCATATCTAAGGGAGTGCGGTCTGGTCCAGAAGTCCCAGAGATCATGAAAGCAGCAGATGACATGTATGTTCCCAGGCTGTGGTCAAACAAGAGCCTGCATATTTCGCAAGACCAGACTGAACCCAGGTCATCACTCTGTGGTCTTCCTTCCACGCTTCCTTCCCGGCTGTGGCTCTGGTGTTGGAGATGTGGCAGGAGGAGGAGGAGGACCTGGAGGAGGAGGACTATGAGTGAGGTGATAAATGTGGGTTGCACGTGTGAGTTGGCCCCTCAACCCCTTATTTAGAGCTTCCAAAATTAAAAACTCACATAGGTGTCATTGGCCCTCCTCCATCTGCATCATTTTGCATGCAGTTATGCCAGCAAAGTCCTCCTCCACATTGTGAGGTGTTCTGAGGGCCTCAGTAGCCTTCCAAAATAGGCTTATTGCAGCCTCCTCCAGGTTACTCCTCTTCCTGCCACTTTGTCTTTGAAGGCGGAGGGGAGGGACCTGGGCATCGGGCAGCCTGCTTGGCCCGGCCACCTCCTGGCTGAGACTTCCCTGTGTATGAAAAAGGGACATGGTTTTAGTTTTTGCTTCATCAATCACAATCATAAATTAGTACTCCAAACTAACATATATTTAACATCATTGATTGGACAACCAGAAATATTTAGAAGAATGCTATACCTGGCTCCAGCTGGGCTCCTCCACATGTTGCTGCCTGGAAGGCCCAGGTTGGGCGTCAGAAGCCTCAGCTGAGGGGGAAGGAAGTGTGGAAGGAAAAGTGGAGAGTGCTGGCCTGGGTTCAGTCTGACCTGCCAGAAAATGCAGTCTGTCATAGTACCACAGCCTGGGTAGATAAATGTCATCTGCAGCTCCGGATCTCTGGGAATCCTGGACCTTCTTGTGCTCCCTTAGATAAGTGCTCCTCAGGCCATCAATTAGGATCTTCAAATAGGTGATGTCTGCCGTGGGGATCACCGGCTTCACAAATTGCAGCAATTTATCCTGCGCTGCATTCCTCTTTGTTTGGTTCTTATAATCAGGGTGGTTTATCTGTCACAGACAAGGCAGCTCCCTGAACATATCTATGAAGATTGGCATAAAGTCATGATCCTTCAAGATATCCATTTTAACTGCAAGACACAACACAAGACAAACCCCAATGTCAGCCTAAAGTCTTCTAAACTTGTGCAAATACAGGGCTCAATCTAGAAGCAGTATAGGCCCAATGTTAAATCTTACCTTCGCTATCACGATCGGCAACTCCGTTATCCCTTCCTCCACTCACAGATCGTACGTACTATGCACACGTGTTACGCTTTATAGACACTGCGCATGCGTGAAACTCCGCCCGCCCCTGACGTTCTTTCTAGTCTATTCCCCGCGCCTTCTCGTTTGTCGCAGTGGGGGAAGAGCACATGGTGGAGACACAGCAGGTGTCTGATAATTACACCAACGAGGAGGAGGAAAGCCCGGAGCCTGAAACGTCCCGATCCAGAAGGAGACGATTTAAGGCATCAAATATGTCCTTTGGGGAGATGTTGGAGATGGTCAACATCCTGAAGAAGGCCGACTATGACGGGAAGTATGGACCGTACCCCAACCCCAATGTCAGAAAGGCCAAGATCATGGCAAAAATGGTCAAGAGTCTGCACCAGAATTTCGGGGTACGACGATCCAAGGATCAACTCAGGAAGCGGTGGTCGGACCTGAAATTAAGGGAGCACGAGCAGTACAGAAGGATCAGGAGAGTGCTGCAAAAAAGTAAGTAGTTGTCCTGTGTTCCTATTCTTTATGTTTATTACGTTTGTGCTGCTCCATGTGCTTTTCTTAACTGTTGTCCAGTTTAAAATGGCAACTTTCATGTTCATGGGCACATTATTCGTTCGTATGAAACATTGTTCGTTCGGCCCAGAAAACAGCATTGTTTTGGCCATATGCATTTAAATACATTTTTTTTTGGCCTACTTGTCTTAAAAAAATTTGGTGGTGTAGATGGGTTTGTAACTAGAATAAAAAATGCAAACTAGATTCTGTGTAAGGAGAGGACACTCAGCAGCAGTTTTCACATCTGGACGCTGGAGCACTAGTGTGGGACACCAGAACACCCTTTTTATTAGGGGGCCCACACAGGTGCTCCAATGTATACTATAGGGGTGTCTCCATCTGTGAAGCTTGTACAAAACAGGCAAGTATTCAAGCTTGACAAAGGACAAAATATTTCTTCATCTTGGAACTCTGTCAAAAGAGACAATTGTACCCCACTTCCAAACAATGTTTCATATTTCTATTTCTGCCATGAAATATCTGTGTGCTAAGTATACCTATTTTTTTTTTACATAGGGGATAAAAGACTCGGAGGACACCCCTCATCCGAGGAGACCACAGACCCCCCACCTCAGGAAGAGGGGGAAATCCCACAAAGACTACATGAGGAGGAGGAGGAAGGAGACGTGGTAGAAATTGTCACCACAACAGGTGAGTTTCTGCGACCACAGGCTCAGGTAAGAGATGGATGCCGGCATATTTATAATACATGGTGTGTTTTTGTTTCTATATTTTTAGGTGATCATGATGTTGTGGATCCAGATCATTTCACCTCTGAAAGTGCACAGATCCTGATCCGGGAGATCATGGGGTGTAATAGAGACTTGAAAAACATCAATGATGTTCAAAAAAAAAATGAAGAACATCATTGATGTTTTAGGGAGAGTTTAAAGCCCCTCCAAATCCCTTCGGTTTTTTGTGCTTCAGTTTCTACTCCGCCATGTGTATGGGTGTAAGAAATAGGCGGAACCTGCTGGCCATGATTCCAAATGTGTTCTCCACCACTCTTCTGGCTCTGGCCAGCCGGTAATTAAAAACCCTCTGGTCCGGGGTAAGGGGCCTCATCGGGAATGGCCGCATTAGATGGTCCCCCAGCGCAAACGCTTCATCTGCAACGAAGACGAATGGGAGTCCTTCCACATTGTCTTCTGGAGGTGGCAAGTCCAAGCTGCCATTCTGGAGACGCCTGTAGAACTCTATCTGGGCGATGACTCCACCATCGGACATTCGGCCATTCTTCCCCAGTTCCACATACAGGAACTCATAAGTAGCCGACACCACTGCCAACATCACAATACTATTGAACCCCTTATAGTTGTAATAGTATGACCCCAAGTTGGGTGGTGGGACGATGTGGACGTGTTTTCCCATCAATTGCCCCTCCGCAGTTAGGAAAGTCCCACCGCTGAGCAAAGTGGGAGGCCACAGTCTGCCAATTCTGTGGGTTGGAAGGAAACTGTGGAGTCCAAGGTATAAGGTCCACCTATCAGATTCCCTCTCCCACCCTCTCATGGGCCATTTCTAACATTATTGGGGGGGAGCTCTTGGACAGGTAACCCTCTCCACTTCATTGAGAGATGAATGCATAAATAATGTGTATTACTTTGGCCAGCCCCTCCTTAGTTACACTATTAACAGCCCACTGGACAGGTAAGAAGTGTCATAATGCAAAGATATAAATACACACTGTACACATTTGGACATTCTGCTATTACCCATTAAGATAATAATAGGATACAAAAACTTGAAACAGTACCATTTGAAAGTATACAGGCAGGCCCTTGCACTGCATGCTTTGGGGAATTCATCCATACATCTGACCACAAAATAGATGGGTATAGTGTGTATGGGTTTGGCAAAGTCAGCAGATAGATGATTGAGGATAGAGAATTGGTATCAGCTGACTTAGCAGTTGGGGGGAGGGAGGGTTCCAAATGATTTGGGGACCCCAAACAAAAAGCCTCTGGCACTCTGCCTGAATTTTACGCAGAAATCAAATTTTTAAACATTTTAGGGGGTATTTAGGGTAAAGCACTACTATGGAGCTGACAAAATACATTGTTAAGTGACTACACGAGGTGAATATAGGCCCAGGAGAGCATGCTGGGGAGGTAAGTGAAGGCAAATATGTATGAAGGACACAAAAAAGTTACCTAAAAATCCAGCATGTATGAGGACAAAGGGGACATTCACAGCATATTCCAATCATGGTAATTAGGGAATGAGGAAAGAAATACAATAAAATGATGTTAAAGGATAAAAAACTTACCTTAATATACTCCTTCTGCAAGACCTGGATGATGGCAGAACAGGTCTCTGGGATAATGATTCCCAGAGCCTAGGGGGAGATGCCTGTCGAGAACTTGAGGTCCTGCAGGCTTCTCCCAGTCGCCAAGTACCGCAGGGTGGCCACTAGCCTCTGCTCCAGAGTGATGGCTTGCCTCATGCAGGTATCCTGCCTGCTAATATAAGGGGTCAGCAAAGCCAACAAATGGTGAAATACGGGGTCCGTCATCCAGAGAAAGTTCCTGAAATCAGGATTATTCTCACAGATCTCACGGAGCAAAGGCATGTGACAGAACTGGGCATGCTGGAGCAACCAATTCTTGGTCCATAAACTCCTCCCCACCCTGTTCATGGACTGGACGTGTGTCAAGGTAAGGACCCCAACACTAAGCCCCCCGCACAGCATGAACTCTACGAGGAGTACGTATACGCAACATGGCTAGAAAACGGTCGGCTGCTCAGAACGAAGTAGCAGAACGCACTGAACAGCAAGGCCTGTGAAGAGCGACCTGAAAAACAGTAACGAACAAACAAGAACACAATGACAGAGTCATGTGTAACTCGCTGCACGCATTGAAGAGCAGATACAAACCCTCAAGCACAAACTGAACAGCAGAAAACGATCTGAAAGCCACAAGTCTGAAAAAGCGCGAATCGTCTCTCACCAAACTTTTACTAACACGAGATTAGCAAAAGGAGCCCAAAGGGTGCCGCGCTTGGTTCAGACCTGCCCTTTTCTAGTCTTGTCGTACGTGACCGCGTTCTTGGCGATCGGAAATTTCGACAACTTTGTGCGACCGTGTGTATGCAAAACAAGTTTGAGCCAACATCCGTCGGAAAAAATCCATGAATTTGATGTCTGATCGTGTGTATGGGGCATTAGAATGCCGGCGCCTCGGAGAGGAGCGGGGCTTCCTGCACCTGTGTCGCTGGACTGTGGGACAGGTGAGCGTCTGATTAAAAGTCAGCAGCTACACTTTTTGTAGCTGCTGAATTTTAAATGGGTGGAACTACGCTTTAAGGAGAGCTTCTCACTGTTGGGTGGGTATTTTAACCTCCCTCCCTGAACCTCAGCTGGACACCTCCTCAGGGATGTCATCTTTTTCAAAGCCCTAAAACACTTCCGCAAACTCTTGCAGGACTTACACCTAGTGGACTGCTGGAGAGTCACTAACCCCTCTGCTAGAGACTACAGCTATTACTCCACTGTTCAACTCCTATTCAAGGATAGATCACCTCTATGTTGACCAATACTATCTCGGCAGGCTCAGTAGCACCAATGTGATCTCAAAAAACTTGCCACCACCCTCATTTATAGCTGGCTATCGCAGTAAGCGGCATTGGAGGGCTACAAACAGATATAAACAAGGCCTGGGGAATGCCCAGGAAAAAATTCCAAGCCTACTTACCACCAGCTCGCAGACAACCAAATTAACCTGTCTAACAGTATGCGTTAAAAACAGGGGTTTAGTCCGCACGCATTTGCAAACGCATGCGTAAGCCACAGAGCCTCGTCACGGCACCCTGATATCTGTGGTCCTAACACTAAAATATGAGTGTCCCCACAGTGGAGGCACATGCATTCTGATGGATAAATGAGAGCAGGTGGACTGAAGGGCAGCCTATCCCTTCTTAAAGGTACAGGAGCACACCAGACACCCAGCAAATAGCACAATGGCTGCAAAGGTGCTGGTGTGTTACTGGACCAATACACACACCAAGGTGATCTTAAAAAACTTGCCACCACCCTCATTTATAGCTGGCTATCGCAGTAAGCGGCATTGGAGGGCTACAAACAGATATAAACAAGGCCTGGGGAATGCCCAGGAAAAAATTCCAAGCCTACTTACCACCAGCTCGCAGACAACCAAATTAACCTGTCTAACAGTATGCGTTAAAAACAGGGGTTTAGTCCGCACGCATTTGCAAACGCATGCGTAAGCCACAGAGCCTCGTTGCGGCACCCTGATATCTGTGGTCCTAACACTAAAATATGAGTGTCCCCACAGTGGAGGCACATGCATTCTGATGGATAAATGAGAGCAGGTGGACTGAAGGGCAGCCCATCCCTTCTTAAAAGGTACAGGAGCACACCAGACACCCAGCAAATAGCACAATGGCTGCAAAGGTGCTGGTGTGTTACTGGACCAATACACACACCAAGGTGATCTCAAAAAACTTGCCACCACCCTCATTTATAGCTGGCTATCGCAGTAAGCGGCATTGGAGGGCTACAAACAGATATAAACAAGGCCTGGGGAATGCTCTGCGAGCTGGTGGTAAGTAGGCTTGGAATTTTTTCCTGGGCATTCCCCAGGCCTTGTTTATATCTGTTTGTAGCCCTCCAATGCCGCTTACTGCGATAGCCAGCTATAAATGAGGGTGGTGGCAAGTTTTTTGGTATCACCTTGGTGTGTGTATTGGTCCAGTAACACACCAGCACCTTTGCAGCCATTGTGCTATTTGCTGGGTGTCTGGTGTGCTCCTGTACCTTTAAGAAGGGATGGGCTGCCCTTCAGTCCACCTGCTCTCATTTATCCATCAGAATGCATGTGCCTCCACTGTGGGGACACTCATATTTTAGTGTTAGGACCACAGATATCAGGGTGCCGTGACGAGGCTCTGTGGCTTACGCATGCGTTTGCAAATGCGTGCGGACTAAACCCCTGTTTTTAACGCATACTGTTAGACAGGTTAATTTGGTTGTCTGCGAGCTGGTGGTAAGTAGGCTTGGAATTTTTTCCTGGGCATTCCCCAGGCCTTGTTTATATCTGTTTGTAGCCCTCCAATGCCGCTTACTGCGATAGCCAGCTATAAATGAGGGTGGTGGCAAGTTTTTTGAGATCACCTTGGTGTGTGTATTGGTCCAGTAACACACCAGCACCTTTGCAGCCATTGTGCTATTTGCTGGGTGTCTGGTGTGCTCCTGTACCTTTAAGAAGGGATGGGCTGCCCTTCAGTCCACCTGCTCTCATTTATCCATCAGAATGCATGTGCCTCCACTGTGGGGACACTCATATTTTAGTGTTAGGACCACAGATATCAGGGTGCCGTGACGAGGCTCTGTGGCTTACGCATGCGTTTGCAAATGCGTGCGGACTAAACCCCTGTTTTTAACGCATACTGTTAGACAGGTTAATTTGGTTGTCTGCGAGCTGGTGGTAAGTAGGCTTGGAATTTTTTCCTGGGCATTCCCCAGGCCTTGTTTATATCTGTTTGTAGCCCTCCAATGCCGCTTACTGCGATAGCCAGCTATAAATGAGGGTGGTGGCAAGTTTTTTGAGATCACCTTGGTGTGTGTATTGGTCCAGTAACACACCAGCACCTTTGCAGCCATTGTGCTATTTGCTGGGTGTCTGGTGTGCTCCTGTACCTTTAAGAAGGGATGGGCTGCCCTTCAGTCCACCTGCTCTCATTTATCCATCAGAATGCATGTGCCTCCACTGTGGGGACACTCATATTTTAGTGTTAGGACCACAGATATCAGGGTGCCGTGACGAGGCTCTGTGGCTTACGCATGCATTTGCAAATGCGTGCGGACTAAACCCCTGTTTTTAACGCATACTGTTAGACAGGTTAATTTGGTTGTCTGCGAGCTGGTGGTAAGTAGGCTTGGAATTTTTTCCTGGGCATTCCCCAGGCCTTGTTTATATCAGTAGCACCAATATTGATTAAATCACTATTTCTGACCATGCCCCAGTGTCTGACTCTGCGAACCTCAACCACGCACTGCCCTGTGTGGACCTGGCGTTTAAACTAGTCTTTGCTACATGATAACGCTATCTACATGGATCTTAAATCCTCCACTAAAACATCTTTTGAACTGAATTCCACTGACGAGGTGCCCACGAAAGGAGTATGGGAGGGTCATAAGGTGGTAGTTCGAGAGGTTGAAACAACTGATCTGGTTGATGAGATACGAGTGCTCCAAATGAACGCACAAAGTTGCTTGCAACCGACTGACCTGACGAAAATTACGGATTTGAGGGCCAGACTGTCTGAATGTCTAGAAAGGAAATCTGAGAATAAATTATGTTATTATGCGCATAAGCCTTGGGATATCTTTGTCCCTGTTACCCTTCACTTCAGAAGACCCCTTAGCGCTGGAAGTGGCTGTTTTTTCAGGCTTTTACTCATGTTAATAGGCTAATTGTACAGCACAGGTTGTAGACTTTACTCATATTGCAGGCGAAATCAGGTCAAATTTTAGCTCCTTATACAACCTTAAATCCCCTTAAGTGAAAAGATTTAGTAATATGTGTGTTGAATGCGCTACTCTATTTACAATACACCACTCCGTTTAGCATTGTGTGCGCATAAACCTCCTAAATGTTTAACATATACCTTAAATAGTGTCTCCATAATTAACAGTGTATAGAACGGTATAGCACAAAATTCAAAATGTTCCAGCATATGAAACAAATTTCCACCTTGATGTGCAAAAAATTATTGAATAAATGTGAATTTCAATAAAAAAAAAATAAAAATAATAAAATCAAAAAAATTTATATGACAGAAAATATACTACAATAAATAGTGTCCAAAGTCCATGTGCAAAGTGCAGTGTGTAATAACTTCAGAAATAGTTGTGCGACCTTTCTTTAGATGTACAACATTTGTTATCCATGATCGTGACATGATCACCACTTCCGTGACAAACCACCGCCATATGAATTGGCCACTCACCAGATATTAATGAACAATGCGCCTTCGGTTCATTAATAGGGATAACCACTGCACCTGGATTGTATATATGTTGTCCCCAGTGCGCTACATATGAGCCTTAGTTCCCCTCATGGGAAATATATAAACAGCAATCATTGCGCAATATGTTTAAAAAAGCTGTTTATTTATCTAAATAAAAGAAGTAAATTCAAACTCACATTTAAAAGTGCCCTCAAGCCGGCACTAAGCTATTCCAGCGGTTAAGGATGGGTGTAGTAATGGTGTGATTACCGGTGTGCGGTATGAGATTCGTCCGCACTCGGCTTGCGCTTCACCCCTCGTTCTCGTCAAAACCGGACGTAGCGTAATCACGTGACAAAATATCTCCCAGCAGCCTCTATGCATTTCACATCATAGTATGCGTCATCAGGAAGCTGCTTGTGATTGGTTTGTCACCCCTTTATATTGTATTATACCGGAAGTTGTACAAACGCCATCTTAACTCAGGGTCTATGCCCACACTCAATTCATTATGTTTTACCTACATTCCCCCGGAAGTAATCAATGTAGGTAAAACATAATGATCTTTGGTTTTTAATACATGTCCTATACTAATTCATCTGTTTATTCATTCTTGGAGTAACTTCAACCCTATGAACTCAGTTGTTTCCTCCCCTTTCTATGGGGTCGCTACTGTATATCTTTTTCTTGCCTTTTCAATATTGATGGGTCCAGAACTATTGCACATACTTGGGTATAGAGCATTAACCACTTTATACTGTGTAAATGCATATTTCATTATGATGTACCTTGAATACCCCACCGGCTTTATATAGGAACTTTATCTCTATCTTACTGTTGTCCTTTTTTTGTAATGTAACCTGCATGTTTTTTAAGTGTTACAGATGGTTGGGAACTGATAGAGAATTGGTGATTGGAATGAGGGACACGCATACTTTATTTCTGGTCTATGTATTATTTTTTACCGCTGCATTGTAAAAGCTTTCTTCAATAGAGATTATACAAAAAAAAAACAAAAAAAAACCATACATACACACACACATATATATATATATATTTTTTTTTTTTTAAATATTATTTATTTATTTATTTTTACCTGAGACCATAAGAGCATAAAATGCTGATCGTATTTTTTAAATTCTGCGCGCGCACAAAGGGATGGGGTGCTTTACTTTTTTTTTTTTTCTTATTTTACTGTTTATTTTTACACAGTCCGTTTTTCTTTTATCACTATTATTCCTATTACAAGGAATGTTTGTAAATCTTCCTTCTAACAAAAATAAGGATGATAGATCCTCTTTTATTGAGCGATCTGGGGTCAAAAAAACCCAAATCTCTCATTTACCTTTTTAGATATATCTATATATAGATATATAGATATATCTATATATACACATACATACATACATACACACACAGTGGAGTAAAAAAGTATTTAGTCAGCCAACAATTGTGCAAGTTCTCCCACCTAAAAAGATGAGAGAGGCCTGTAATTGTCATCATAGGTATACCTCAACTATGAGAGACAAAATGTGGAAAAAAATCCAAACAATCACATTATCTGATTTTTGAAAGAATTTATTTGCAAATTATGGTGGAAAATAAGTATTTGGTCACCTACAAACGAGCAAGATTTCTGTCTCTCACAGACCTGTATCTTCTTCTTTAAGAGGCTCCTCTGTCCTCCACTCATTACCTGTATTAATGGCACCTGTTTGAACTTGTTATCAGTATAAAAGACACCCGTCCACAACCTCATACAGTCACACTCCAAACTCCACTATGGTGAAGACCAAAGAGCTGTCGATGGACACCAGAAACAAAATTGTAGACCTGCACCAGGCTGGGAAGACTGAATCTGCAATAGGCAAGCAGCTTGGTGTGAAGAAATCAATTGTGGCAGCAATAACTAGAAAATGGAAGACATACAAGACCACTGATAATCTCCCTCGATCCGGGGCTCTACGCAAGATCTCACCCCATGGGGTCAAAATGATCACAAGAACAGTGAGCAAAAATCCCCAAACCACACAGGGGGACCTAGTGAATGACCTGCAGAGAGCTGGGACCAACGTAACAAAGGTTACCATCAATAACACACTACGCCGCCAGGGCCTCAGATCCTGCAGTACCAGACATGTCCCCCTGCTTAAGCCAGTACATGTCCGAGCCCATCTGAGTTTTGCTAGAGAGCATTTGGATGATCCAGAAGAGGATTGGGGGAAAGTCATATGGTCAGATGAAACCAAAGTAGAACTGTTTGGTAGAAACACAACTCGTCGTGTTTGGAGGAGTTGCAATCAAAGAACACCATGCCTACTGTGAAGCATGGGGGTGGCAACATCATGCTTTGGGGCTGTTTCTCTGCAAAGGGAACAGGACAACTGATGCATGTACATGAAAGAATTAATGGGGCCATGTATAATGAGATTTTGAGAGCAAACCTCCTCTCATCAGCAAGGGCATTGAAGATGAAATGTGGTTGGGTCTTTCAGCATGACAAAGATCCCAAACACACCGCCCGGGCAATGAAGGAGTGGCTTCGTAAGTAGTATTTCAAGGTCCTGGAGTGGCCTAGCCAGTCTCCAGATCTCAACCCCATAGAAAACCTTTGGAGGGAGTTGAAAGTCCATGTTGCCCAGCAACAGCCCCAAAACATCACTGCTCTAGAGGAGATCTGCATGGAGGAATGGCCCAACATACCAGCAACAGTGTGTGACAACCTTGTGAAGACTTACAGAAAACATTTGACCTCTGTCATTGCCAACAAAGGATATATACCGTAATGTATTGAGATGAACTTTTGATATTGACCAAATACTTATTTTCCAACATAATTTGCAAATAAATTCTTAAAAAAAAAAATCCGACAATGTGAATGTCTGGATTTGTTTCCACATTTTGTCTCTCATAGTTGAGGTATACCCATGATGACAATTACAGGCCTCTCTCATCTTTTTAAGTGGGAGAACTTGCACAATAGGTGGCTGACTAAATACTTTTTTGGTTTACAAACATTCCTTGTAATAGGAATAATAGTGATAAAAAAAAGCCATAAATAAAAAGGGAGTGTGTAAAAATAAAAAGCAAAATAAGAAAAAAAAAAAATGTAAAGCACCTCATCCCTTTGTGCGCACGCAGAAGCTAACAAATACGATCAGCATTTTATGCTCTTATGGTCTCAGGTAAAAAAAAAAAATGTATATATATGTTTTTGGGGGTTTCTAGCAAAAAATACTGATTTAAACTTTTAAACAAAAAGTTCCAAAAAGGCTTGGTCTTCAAGTGGTTAAAGAACCCCCCCATCCTGCCATGCTCACGCACATAGGAGAACGCAAGCATCAGTCTATGGTAGGTACGTAAACAGCGATTGCACCATGCATGTGAGGTATCACCGCAAATGTCAGATCGAGAGCAGTATATCTAGCACTGAGCCGTCTGAGTAAATCTAAAGCTGTAACCTGTAAAGGCTTTTAAAGCATCACCTATGGATATTAAAAATGTACGTAGTTTATCAGTTGCACGGGCGTGCGCAATTTTAAAGCAGGTCATGTTTGGTATTCATTCACTTGGCATAAGACCATCTTTTACACATCACCAAATAATTGGGCAATATATTGTGTTTTTGTGCATTAGAATTCAAAAGTGTGTTTTTTTGGTTTTTTTTCAATTTGCATTTGAAAAACAGCTGCACAAATACGGTGTTACATAAAAATTCGCAACACTCACCATTTTAATCTCCCAAAGCCTCTGCTTTAAATATTATAAAATGTTTGAATGTTCAAAGGAAGTTTCTAGCAAAAAAAAAAAATAGGATTTTTATTACAGCTTACCTGTAAAATCCTTTTCTTGGAGGCACAGAGCCTTAAGTACTCAATCAAGGAAATTCACTCCCTATATAACCCCTCCTCCTTCCAGGAGCACATCAGTTTTTGCAGCAAAGCAATATACTTAAATCCTAAAAGAGGGGAGTGTGTCCCATGATGTACTCCAGTCCAAGAAAAGGATTTTACAGGTAAGCTCTAAAAAAATCCTATTTTCTTTATCGTACATCATGAGACACAGAGCCTTAAGTAATTACCCAATTAACTAATGGGACTCCCATAGCAATGCTACTTGAGGGGAGGGAGAGACAACCCGCAGGGTACCCCCAGATTTGAGGACTTATACTGCTGCCTGCAGCATACTGCGCCCAAAGGCGATATCCTCATACCTCCTTACATCCACCTGATAAAATTTTTGTGAATGTATGCACTGAAGACCAAGTTGCGGCCTTACAGATCTGAGCCATGGAGGCCTGGTGACGCACTGCCCAAGAAGCACTAACTGCTCTGGTAGAGTGCGCGCCTTAACTTGAAAAGGGGGGATCGTACCACTTAATTATAAGTTTCGATTATAACTTGTCGAATCCACTTAGCGACAGTGGATTTCGACGCTGCCTGTCCCTTCTTAGGACGCTCTGGCATAGGGCTGAAACAACTAATCGATTAATCGACAACCAATCGATTATGAAGTTAATCGATTACTATTTTCATAATCGATTAATCGGCCAGTAACATAATGGGGTTAAAAAAAATTAAAATGAGCCCTTTATAGTACAAAAAGAGCAAATAATCACTACTGTACATATTACTTTCACAGTTCTATAGTAAAAAAATGAACCCCTTACAGTAGTGATTATCTGCTTTTTTTGTACTATAAAGGGCTAATTTTAGTTTTTTTAACCCTATTATGTTACTAAACGTCTTAGACCTACATCACATCTATGTGTTTTTTTGCTGTTTTTTGCAGAAACACACTAGTTAATTTATATGGTTTCCTATTGTACACGTTCACATCTATGCTTTTTTTCAGCTGCTGCGTATTTGGAAAGGGTCAGGGACTTTTTTTTTTTTAACACAAAACAGTGCTTTTTTGGTTCAATATACTTCAATGGAGAAGCTGCAGAAATGCATGTAATGCGTTTTTGCAGCAATTTGTGTTTTTTAATCTGCCCAACAAAAAATTGGGCAAAAAAAAAGCAAAAGCGCAAATCGCAACAAAATCACGTGTGCAAAACGCACAGCAAAAAGCACTGCAGGAACACATAAAAAGCAAACTGCATAGGTGTGTAAGGAGCCTTATGCTGGCCACACGGATCAATTTTCAGACTATTTTGAATATTCATACAAAAAATCTTTGTACATTCGCTGAATGAAAGAATGTTGTTTGAAATTTTCACTTGTTTTTAACATTCTGTTTTTAAAATGAATGTAATTTCTGAACGAAAACCACATACACTGTCTGAAAATTCCTTTGACCAAGAAGTTTTCTATTATTTCCAAATTTTCCCGTCACTGTGGTTGAAAATGAACGTCGGTTTGACCCCACTAATGATTAGAAAATCGAACTAACGTTCTTAAAATTAAATTTTTTTTTTTTTTTGAAGGAAGACATTGTTTTTTAAATAAAAAAAATTGATCTCCGAGTCTGATGATATTTACCAGATTCACCCTTTGATAGTATATACAGTATCTCTACTCTAATAGTATATACAGTGTATGTCCTCTAATAGTATATACAGTGTATGTCCTCTAATAGTATATACAGTATTTACATTCTCATGGTATATACAGTATATCTCTTCTGTCTGTTATTCTCAGAGCGGATTAGAGATTTTTCTCCCTAATCATATATTTGGTTATTTATATTTACCACTGCATAGAGATATTTAAGAATAAATTGCCTTTTTTAAAAAAACTTTACATATTACCTCAATTATACACCACACTTCTAAGATTATTAACCGATTAATCAATTAATCGAAACAATAATCGGCCAACTAATCGATTATGAAAATAATCGTTAGTTGCAGCCCTACTCTGGCAGAATACGTAAGACACCAGTCTTAAAAATCTGAGCAGTTGTCTTGAAATAGATTCTCACTGCTCTCACCACATCAAAACAATGTAGTGACTTTTCTTCCCTGGAACATGGTTTTGGAAAAAACAATGGCAGAACAATATCTTGGTTAAGGTGAAAACCTGAAACCACTTTTCGCAAAAGCCTGGACGAGGGCGTAACGCCACTCTGTCCTCATTAATAATCAAATATGGCTCTTTACAAGAAAGAGCAGCCAATTCTGAAAACCTCCTTGCTGAGGATATAGCAACTAAAAATACCAGGTTCCTTGTCAGAAGGACTAAGGGAATATGCATCAGTTCAAATGGCTGTTTTAGTAACACTGACAAAACTAAATTCAAGTTCCAAGAGCTTAAAGGTGATTTAACTGGCGGACTAATCCACATCACCCCTTGTATAAAACCCCAGACTAATGCCCCATACACACGGTCGGACATTGATCGGACATTCCAACAACAAAATCCTAGGATTTTTTCCGACGGATGTTGGCTCAAACTTGTCTTGCATACACACGGTCACACAAAGTTGTCGGAAAATCCGATCATTCTGAACGCGGTGACGTAAAACACGTACTTCGGGACTATAAACGGGGCAGTAGCCAATAGCTTTCATCTCTTTATTTATTCTGAGCATGCGTGGCACTTTGTGCGTCGGATTTGTCTACACACGATCGGAATTTCCGACAACAAGGTCCTATCACACATTTTCCATCAGAAAATCCGACCGTGTGTACAGGGCATTAGAATGCGTTTTTTATGATATATCTCCAAGGGTATCAACCCTTGGATTCACACCAGGAAACATAAGCCTTCCAGACTCTATAATGTATAGTTCTGGAAGTTGTTTCCTTGTATTATTCAAAGTAGAGATAACTGAGCCGGAAAGCCCACGTTTCCTCAGAATGTGGGTTTCAATAGCCAGGCCGTTAAATTTAGCGTTCGTAAAGTAGGATGGAATATCGGCCCCTGTGAGAGCAGGTCTGGCCTTAGTGGAAGGGACCATGGATCCTCCACTGCCATCTTTACGATTTCTGCATACCATGACCTTCTGGGCCATGCTGGTGCTGCCAGAAATCCTGGTTCTCTTTTCAGCTTGATCCTGCAAAGAAGTCCAGGCAGCAATTGAATAGGGGGAAATGCATAGATCAGTGAAAGCTGATCCTATGGTATCACCAACACATCTGTTCTGCATGCGAAAGGATCCTTTGTTGTGAATACAAAGTTGACTTACTTTATGTTGAACTGGACGCTAGAAGATCTACGTCCGGAGTCCCCTATCTTTGACAAACAGCCCGAAAATATGTCGGAGTGAAGAAACCATTGCCCTGGGAATAACTGCTGGTGACTTAAGTAGTTCGCCTGCCAATTCTCTATTACCGGAATGAAGACTGCCGATAGGCACGGAATATTTCTTTCTGCCCAAGTTAGAATATGGTTCACCTCTCTCTGCGCTGAGAGACTCTTGTTGCACCCTTGGTGATTGATATAGGCCACAGCCGTGGCATTGACGGATTGGATCCTGACAGGACAATCCCTTAACCTGAAAGTCCAGGTCTTTAGAGCCAGACGCACTGCCCGAATCTCTAGGATGTTGATGGGAAAGGCTCTTCCGGTTCTTGACCACTGTCCTTGGACAGTTGTCTTCTTTAGTACTGCCCCCCAGCCTGAAAGGCTGGCATCTGTCATTACCGCTTTCCAGATAACAGGTCTGAAGGATTTTCCTTTCAGCAGATTCTGGTTAATAACCACCAATTAAGGCTTTGTGGGGACAGCCACATTGGCAAGTCCAAAGCTTGGATCGTCTTGTTAGCAGATAGAATACTGTTTTGCAACGAATGGATATGGAATGGAATGGAACTGGGCATAGGGAACTGCTTCGAATGAAGCCACGATCCTTTCTAACAACCCCATGCAAAGGTGAATAGAGGGATCTCCTTCTGACCTGACCATTCGCACCAACTCTCTTATGGAGTTGCTTTTTTTTGCCTGGCAAGAACACCCTTTTTCTGGGCTGTATCTATGATCAGACCCAAATACTCCGGCTTTTTAGCAGTTTTAAGGGAGACCTCACTAGGTTGAGAATGTAATCCAGACTTTTCCAGGTAACTGGTTGTAATGCGTACACCTTACTCCAAACACCGATTGGTCTATTAGCAATAGATCGTCTAGGTATGCCAAGACTGTTTAAGCCATGTGCCCTTGACCTGGCTAGAGGTAGGGCTAGCACTTTTGTGAACACTCGGGGAGCTGTAGCTGGCCCGAAGGGCAAGGCTATAAACTGAAATAGAATTGTATAAGAAACCGCGCTATATGAACTAAAAAATGAAAAATTAAAAAATAATGAACTATGCACATCAAAAAACTGAGTCCATCTGAAGATAATGTCAACAAATGTCCGACAAAAAATCACCAAGGGATATAACTCTTCATCCACATAATTAGTGACATCACACTCAGTTCACCATTGGAAGTAGTGTTAGAGATAGGACAGTCCTCCACCTTCAAAACAACTGCCTCTTACCAGCTCCCTTGATCTCTGGTCAGGAGATCAATAACGCCTTTTGGCTTATAACCCAGCCACAGTCTCAGATAGGGATGGATATAAGGTCAGGTCGACTCCTCCTGTTATCCTAAATAGCCCATACACAACTTGTCCAATGGCCCATCAGTTAGTTGCTTGTAGCGTGCGGTATGCTGGTGGTGGTGTCGGTAATGAAGTTGCTGGACGGTCGGTCAGTTGCGTGTTGTTGGAGATCTGGATGGGAAGCCGCAGGAGGGAGCTCCTCAGGAGATTCACAGCCTATATGGGGAGGTCTTCTGGGAGAGGCTGAACACAACAGGATGGTTGGAGAAGAAAATAAATAAATAAACTTTAAAAGGCGTCCGGAGCGAGGACAAAAAAAAAAAAAAAAAAAAAAAAAAAAAAAAAAAAAAACTATAAACTGAAATGCTGCTATTCTACTTCGAAGCGCAGAACCTTTGGTGAGCGGGAAATATATGGACATGCAGATATGCATCCCTGATGCTGATAGATGCCAGAAGTTTTTCTCCTTGTAGGATAGAAACTACTGAACTGATCAACTCCATAGAAAGGAGCGGATCCTCAGGAACTGATTTAGATTCTTTTAGATCTAGAATGGATCTGTTGAATTTCTGCGTGGATCTGTACATGTACAGGAAACGCATGAAAAAAGCAGTGAAGGTTTTAAGGAACCTAAGAAAAAACAGAACTATCAGCTGTCTCTACTAGAGGTAGCTTGAAAGCGGCACAAACCATCTCTGTAAGAGATTTGTACCAGCAATCTGATTGCGAGGCTGAAAAAAGGTTCAACTCCAGTTGTCTCATTCGCAGAGGAGTAATCGGTTTGCCTTTCTTCCTGATCACCTGAGGGTAACCCTTCATCCTCTACCCACTGTTCCCTTGAAAAGGGATCTAAGGTGGGGGAGGGGTATCTAACACGCTTCCTATCCTTGGATAGCGGATGCAGTTAAAGTCGCTAATTTTCTTTCTAGGCCCTGCAGGGCGGAGGAAAAACGCATTTTCAATCATGTATACAGGGGCTGAATGTTTTCTCCTCTTAGAGTCTGGAGGCTGTCCCCACTGCCTAGAGGCAGCTGCCCCTGGCGCAGGGGAAGATGTCAGTTTAAATAAAAGGACGTTTACACCTTCTTTTGGACAAAAGAGTACCTTTCCGGCTAGAAATCATTTGGATGTATTTGATCAAATCTTCTCCAATGAAAAGGTAAACTAGTCAGAAGCCTTTTTGCAAGATGCTTCGTCTGACCAACTTTTTAACCACAGGGTCCTACGCATGTGTTTCAGCACAAGCGCAAGGCGGGACGCTTGGTGGATAGAGTCTTTTATGGCGTCTATGGCAAAACATAGCACCTTTGGTAGGAGGATTTTAACAAAAAATTCCAACTTCTTAGCTGTTGGATCCTTAAGTATTTGTGCATCTTTATTGATGCTGGAAATCGCAGCGTCTACTGCTGGTACTTTCCATCCTTTGTGAACTTTTCCTCCATGATAGAGAACTGAGAAACTCTTTGGAGGGAAAAAATGCTTATCCAGATGATGCTATTCAGCATAAATAAGCCCTTCTAGAAATGCATGAAAAAGGCTTTAAAAGTTTTTTTTTTTTTTAAAAACCCATGGAAGGGACCGAACTTTGAGCTGACTGTTAGGAGTAGCATAAAAAGTGGACAGAACCATCTCTGTAAGAGTTTGTACCATCAATCTGTCAGATTGCGTTGCAAGGTTGCATAAGGCTTATCAACTGTTTCCTCCGTCGAGGAAAATTCGGCTTGTTTTTCCCCGTGATCACCTGAGGGTAATACCTCATCCTGTGCCCACTGTTCCTTTGGAAAAAGGGGTTTGAGGTGGGGGAGGGGGATCTAGCGCGCTTCCTATCCTCTTGGATGGAGGATGCGATTAAAGCCGTCAATCTTCCTTCTAAGCCCTGCAGGGCAGAGGAAAGTGCATCTTCAGTCACATATATAGGGGCTTAAGTGTGAGAAGCAGTTGCACCACCAATTACTTCCAATGACTCACCCTGGCTTGCCATGTCAGGTATCTCCGGAGAGGATGACAGTGTGGAGGCATGACTGGAGTTCCCAACGCCTAGGGGTGGAATCCTTGGTACCTTTGTGGTAGCTCTGGAAGTCATAGTGCTAAGCACAACAGCAGAGGCACTTTAAGAAAAAAAAATTATGGTATTTGGTGAACAATAGTTTTAGCAAAAAACAATGTCACCATAAGGACTAGCCCTTTGATGCTGAGTAACCATATTTCCTGTACTGGAAATGCCTTACACACCTTTACATGCCCAGCGCTCCTGTGTTCCTTAGTGTGACAGACTTCTGTCTTCAGCATATGAACTGAGAGCGTCTGTGTTAAGCCTCAGGTGAGATAATATAAATACAAATAATTCTGCGCTACCCAAATAGCAAGCAGCTAACACAGCAATTAGGATATAAGTAGAAACAAAAAAACAAAAAATGTGTATGCATACAGTGAGGACATCACCCCTGAGGCCTATACCGTTCCACACACCATTCTTGGACCTCTCTTCTCCATCCACGGAAGCTCATCAGCTGGCTGTTGATGACCATAAGCTTGTTTGACCCGATTGAACATAGGTTTATTGGGTCCAAAGGTTCCAGTAAGCCTTCTTATTGTTGGTGGGGATGCACCTTTGAACTATCTTTTTCTTCACGTTTGGATAAGTGAAATATGAAGTTATATGTGTATTGAGGATCACTACCGCCTTGCAAGATTTATTTGAGGACTTTTAGGACTTTTTCAATTTTAATTTCAAACAAATATTCTCATGTCCTTTTCTATCTATGATTGCCGCATTTGAGGAGTCAATTGCCTTTTACAGTATGTAATATATGGTTGTTTTATATTAGCGCTACACATTTTTTGTTTTTTGGTTTCTACTTTTAAGCCTCAGGTGAGAACCTGATTAGGCGTCCTCAGCGTCTTCCACCCTAGTGTATGCGCCTGTGTGCTCCATGTGGACGTTACGTCCCGCACACGGCAATACCTGCCCCCCTCCTTGTTTTAAAAATAACACTAGTCCACGCGTGAGGACAGCATTTGGGTCTGCAGATGCAGACCCGAAGGGGAAGAGGCGGCGCCGGCCGCCAGATTTTTAGAGTCTGCAATGCTATACAGGGGCTGAATGCCTGTCCAGGCTCAACAAGAGCAAGTCTGATAATACAAACAATGGAAGCTCTCCAGGGGGGGAGGGGAATTTATGTCAGCAGTGTTTGTTTGGCTCCCAGTTTTAAAGGAAGACTTCACTTTATACAAAAAAAATGCAAATGGCTGTTTTTGTATGTTCATAAACTACTGCTGTACCCCCTTTAGATCCCCCAGAAGAGGAACACCATCTGTTCAATTAAGTATCCCCCTCCGGCTGCTGGGACCACACCTGCAGCTATAGCTGGACACAGAGCTGCTAAAAAAGGCATTGAACAATGTAAGTGTAATATACTCCCTCTAGAGGTGACATTTTTAAAGGCTCCTTTGGACCTGTATAATACCCCTCAGGACAACTTTAGGTAATGTAGCAAGACCAAAAAGAGTCCTGGTTCCTAGGGTCCAGCCCTCAAAGAGAAGCGTTACAGGCAAAACCTCATTCTTATGTGAGGCCCGGGTACCATCCTGTGGCCGCAGTGGCATGGATGGATCCGGTTGTGGAGGTTTTTTAAATCCAGCATGGATCCCTCCTGGAGCTACTCAGAGCACATTTTCACTCATGACCAACACCTTAGACACTGGCGAAAAAACTGATGTGCTCCTGGAAGGAGGAGGGGTTATATAGGGAGTGAACTTCCTTGATTGGGTATACCAGTGTCAACACCTGAAGGTGGCCAATAACCCATCAATTACTTAAGGCTCTGTGTCCCATGATGTACGATAAAGAAAAATGTATATTTATATTTACAGTAGGGCAAAAAAGTATTTAGTCAGCCACCAATTGTGCAAGTTCTCCCACTTAAAAAGATGAGAGGCCTGTAATTGTCATCATAGGTATACCTCAACTATGAGAAACAACATGTGGAAACAAATCCAGACAATCACATTGTCTTATTTTTGAAATAATTTATTTGCAAATTATGGTGGAAAATAAGTATTTGGTCATCTACAAACAAGCAAGATTTCTGGCTCTCACAGACCTGTATCTTCTTCTTTAAGAGGCTCCTCTGTCCTCCACTCATTAACTGTATTAATGGCACATGTTTTAATTTGTTATCAGTATAAAAGACACCTGTCCACAATCTCAAACAGTCATACTCCAAACTCCACTATGGTTAAGACCAAAGAGCTGTCGAAGGACACCAGAAACAAAATTGTAGACCTGCACCAGGCTGGGAAGACTGAACCTGCAATAGGCAAGCAGCTTGGTGTGAAGATATCAACTGTGGGAGCAATAATTAGAAAATAGAAGACATACAAGACCACTGATAATCTCCCTCGACCTGGGGCTCCACACAAGATCTTACCCCGTGGGGTCAAAATGATCACAAGAACGGTGAGCAAAAATCCCAGAATCACATGGGGGGACCTAGTGAATGACCTGCAGAGAGCTGGGACCAACATAACAAAGGCTACCATCAGTAACACACTACCCCGCCAGGGATTCAGATCCTGCAGTGCCAGACGTGTCCTCCTGCTTAAGCCAGTACATGTCCGGGCCCGTCTGAGGTTTGCTAGAGAGCATTTGGATGATCCAGAAGAGGATTGGGAGAATGTCATTTGGTCAGATTAAACCAAAGTAGAACTGTTTGGTAGAAACACAACTCGTCGTGTTTGGAGGAGAGAGAATGCTGAGTTGCAACCAAAGAACACCATACCTACTGTGAAGCATGGGGGTGGCAACATCATGCTTTGGGGCTGTTTCTCTGCAAAGGGAACGGGACGACTGATCCGTGTACATGAAAGAATGAATGGGGCCATGTATCGTGAGATTTTGAGAGCAAATCTCCTCCCATCAGCAAGAGCATTGAAGATAAAACGTGGCTGGGTCCTTTCAGCATGACAATGATCCCAAACACACCGCCCGGGCAACGAAGGAGTGGCTTCGTAAGAAGCATTCCAAGGCCCTGGAGTGGCCTAGCCAGTTTCCAGATCTCAACCCCATAGAAGACCTTTGGAGGGAGTTGAAAGTCTGCGTTGCCAACATACAACAACAGTGTGTGACAACCTTGTGAAGACTTACATTGTCATTGCCAACAAAGGATATATAACAAAGTATTGAGATGAACTTTTGATATTGACCAAATACTTATTTTCCACCATAATTTGCAAATAAATTCTTTCCAAATCAGAGAATGTGATTGTCTGGATTTGTTTCCATATTTTGTCTCATAGTTGAGGTATACCTATGATGACAATTACAGGCCTCACTCATCTTTTTACGTGGGAGAACTTGCACAATTGGTGGCTGACTAAATACTTTTTTGCCCCACTGTATATTATATTATTAAAGGTACTTATATAGCGCTGTCAATTTACGCAGCGCTTTACATATACATTGTACATTCACATCAGTCCCTACCCTCAAGGAGCTTACAATCCAATATCCCTAACTCACATTCATATACTAGGACCAATTTAGACAGAAGCCAATTAACCTACCATCATGTCTTTTTTGGAGTGTGGGAGGAAACCGGAGTACCTGGAGGAAACCCACGCAGGCACAGGGAGAACATGCAAACTCCAGGCAGGTAGTGTGGTAGTTGGGATTTGAACCAGCGACACTTTTTACTGCTAGGCAAGAGTGCTATCCACTACACCACTATATTATATTTAACAAATGTTAAACCAATTGGGATTGCTGCACTTAAAATTTATTAGAAAATACATCAATTTAAGTTCCATTCAGTGTCAAATGCATGACGGTTTCGGGCTGTACAGATAACGCCCTTCTTCAGAACAGGACACATACAATAATGGTGATCTTTACAAATATATATATATATATATATATATATATATATATATATATATATATATATACACACACACACATACACATATATATACACATATATATATACACATACACACACACTCACTCTTCTCTCAGATGGGATCAGTTAATCAATCCATGCCAATAGGGCTAATTAACAAAATAGAAAAAAAACATGTAGACATATGTGGAATCATGGGTCATCAGGTGCTATCGCTTTTCTCATTACATTCGATATGCACTAAAGAAGAACAAACACACACATATATATATATATATATATATATATATTTATATATATATATATATATATGGTAATCAGCTATATTAAAGAAACAATAATAAATTATCATTTTTGTGAATTTATACAAAAGGGAAGAAAAAAAAAAGTAGAGCAAGAATAAATTAAAGAAATAAATATAAATCAAAAATCATAATTTAACCACTTATCCACTGGGCACTTGAACCCCCTTCCTAACAAGACCAATTTTCAGCTTTCGGTGCTCTCACATTTTGAATGACAATTACTCTTTAATGCAACACTGTACCTATATGAAATTTTTGTCCTTTTTTTCACACAAATAAAGCTTTCTTTTGGTGGTAATTTTTATTTTTTGCACTATAAAAGAAAAAAGACCGAAAAGTGCATTTTTCTTTGTTTCTGTTATAAAATTTTGCAAATTAATAATTTTTCTTCATAAATTTTGGCCAAAGTTTATACTGCTACATATTATTGGTAAAAATAACCCAAACAGTGTATATTGTTTGGTCTTTGTGAAAGTTAGAGAGTCCACAAGCTATGGTGCCAATCTCTGAAAATTGATCACACCTGATGTACTGACGGTCTATCTCATTTCTTGAAACCCTAACATGCCAGAAAAGTACAAATACCCCCCAAATGACCCCTTTTTGGAAAGAAGACATTCCAAGGTATTTAGAAAGATGCATGGTGAGTTTTTTGAAGTTGTAATTTTTTTCCCACAATTCTTTGCAAAAATCAAGATTTTTTTTCTTTTTTTTTTACAAAATTGTTATATTAGCAGGTTATTTCTCACACACAGCATAAGCATAGCACAAATTACACCCCAAAACACATTCTACTACTCATCCTGAGTACGGCGATACTACATGTGTGAGACTTTTACACAGTGTGGCCACACACAGAGGCCCAACATGCAGGGAGCACCCTCAGGTGTTCTTGGAGCTTAATTACACATATAATTTCTTGACTACCTCTTACACTTTTGAAGGCCCTGGAGCACCAGGACAATGGAAATGCCTCAAGAATGACCCAATTTTGGAAAGAAAACAACCCAACCTACAATCTATGAGGCACAAAGAGTCCTTTGAACATGTCATTTTTTTCTACAAGTTTTTGGAAAATGTGTAAAGAAAATGAAAATGCATTTTTTTTTTAACACAAAGTTGTCCATTTATACAATATTTCTAACACATAGCATGTACATACCAAAAATTGCACCCCAAAATAGATACCACATGTGGGAGACTTTTACACAGCCTGGCCACATAGAGGCCCAACATGCAGGGAGCACAAGTTTCAAATCCAATTCGACTACCCATTACACTTTTGTGAGGCACTCTAGTGGCATGGCTGAGCATGAATGGGGATGGCTGAGCATTAAAGGGGATGAGTATGGCTGAGGATGGACCGACGGCTGGCTGGCTGGCTGAGGATGGACCGACGGCTGGCTGGCTGGCTGAGGATGGACCGACGGCTGGCTGGCTGGCTGAGGATGGACCGACGGCTGGCTGGCTGGCTGAGGATGGACCGACGGCTGGCTGGCTGGCTGAGGATGGACCGACGGCTGGCTGGCTGGCTGAGGATGGACCGACGGCTGGCTGGCTGGCTGAGGATGGACCGACGGCTGGCTGGCTGGCTGAGGATGGACCGACGGCTGGCTGGCTGGCTGAGGATGGACCGACGGCTGGCTGGCTGGCTGAGGATGGACCGACGGCTGGCTGGCTGGCTGAGGATGGACCGACGGCTGGCTGGCTGGCTGAGGATGGACCGACGGCTGGCTGGCTGGCTGAGGATGGACCGACGGCTGGCTGGCTGAGGATGGACCGACGGCTGGCTGGCTGGCTGAGGATGGACCGACGGCTGGCTGGCTGGCTGAGGATGGACCGACGGCTGGCTGGCTGGCTGAGGATGGACCGACGGCTGGCTGGCTGGCTGAGGATGGACCGACGGCTGGCTGGCTGGCTGAGGATGGACCGACGGCTGGCTGGCTGGCTGAGGATGGACCGACGGCTGGCTGGCTGGCTGAGGATGGACCGACGGCTGGCTGGCTGGCTGAGGATGGACCGACGGCTGGCTGGCTGGCTGAGGATGGACCGACGGCTGGCTGGCTGGCTGAGGATGGACCGACGGCTGGCTGGCTGGCTGAGGATGGACCGACGGCTGGCTGGCTGGCTGAGGATGGACCGACGGCTGGCTGGCTGGCTGAGGATGGACCGACGGCTGGCTGGCTGGCTGAGGATGGACCGACGGCTGGCTGGCTGGCTGAGGATGGACCGACGGCTGGCTGGCTGGCTGAGGATGGACCGACGGCTGGCTGGCTGGCTGAGGATGGACCGACGGCTGGCTGGCTGGCTGAGGATGGACCGACGGCTGGCTGGCTGGCTGAGGATGGACCGACGGCTGGCTGGCTGGCTGAGGATGGACCGACGGCTGGCTGGCTGGCTGAGGATGGACCGACGGCTGGCTGGCTGGCTGAGGATGGACCGACGGCTGGCTGGCTGGCTGAGGATGGACCGACGGCTGGCTGGCTGGCTGAGGATGGACCGACGGCTGGCTGGCTGAGGATGGACCGACGGCTGGCTGGCTGGCTGAGGATGGACCGACGGCTGGCTGGCTGGCTGAGGATGGACCGACGGCTGGCTGGCTGGCTGAGGATGGACCGACGGCTGGCTGGCTGGCTGAGGATGGACCGACGGCTGGCTGGCTGGCTGAGGATGGACCGACGGCTGGCTGGCTGAGGATGGACCGACGGCTGGCTGGCTGGCTGAGGATGGACCGACGGCTGGCTGGCTGGCTGAGGATGGACCGACGGCTGGCTGGCTGGCTGAGGATGGACCGACGGCTGGCTGGCTGAGGATGGACCGACGGCTGGCTGGCTGAGGATGGACCGACGGCTGGCTGGCTGAGGATGGACCGACGGCTGGCTGAGGATGGACCGACGGCTGGCTGAGGATGGACCGACGGCTGGCTGAGGATGGACCGACGGCTGGCTGAGGATGGACCGACGGCTGGCTGAGGATGGACCGACGGCTGGCTGAGGATGGACCGACGGCTGGCTGAGGATGGACCGACGGCTGGCTGGCTGGCTGAGGATGGACCGACGGCTGGCTGGCTGGCTGAGGATGGACCGACGGCTGGCTGGCTGGCTGAGGATGGACCGACGGCTGGCTGGCTGAGGATGGACCGACAGCTGGCTGGCTGGCTGAGGATGGAGGGCGATTTGTTTACAAGTGATCGCTCCGTCATTTGACGGAGCGATCATGTGGTAAACGGCCGCTGTCAGCGGTCATTTACCGTGATGGATATTCCCGGGTGCGCACCCCAGGGAGCAAGATTCTGTGAGGACGTCAATGTACGCCTTCCCAGAATTATCGAGCCTCACTGTAGCCGTCATTCGGGTATAGCGCGGTCGTTAAGTGGTTAATCCATTGGGCAATAATGTATTTAAACGATGTATCCATTGGACCTCCCGTTTTTTTATAGGTTAATTCTCTATTTTTTAACATTTTTTAGACCATGTAGCTGTTTCACACAGCCCTCATTAGCGCTACATTTCCACTCACCTCGTGTTTACAAAATTTTAGTCACATTTATATGTAGCTGCCCTGGTTTTTCCAATTTTTTCCAAAATAGCGCAGTTTTAATTTTCCACCTAATTCTCTATTCCGGCCACATCTATTCTTAGATATACCATCTATATCCATAAACCTTAATTGAGAAACAGTATGTCCCTTCTCTAAAAAATGTCTGACTAAAAGTAGTTTATCTAATTTGTCTCTAATAGAATACTTGTGTCTGGCAATCCTATCTTTGACTTTTTGAGTGGTTTCTCCCACATATAATAACCCACAAGGGCACTTTATTATGTATATAACATAAGATGATTGACAAGTATAATGATTCTTAATATCAATATTATACCCTTTACGTGGATGGGAAAATGATTTCCCTTTTATCATACTGTTGCATCGAATGCAGCAGAGGCAGGGAAAAGAGCCAAAATTGAGTGGTCCCAGAAATGCAGTAAGAGGTGAGGGAGGATGGTATTGATCAGATTTGACTAATCTATCGTCCGACCTACACATATTAATACTCGACATCACCCTTTCATCTCACAATTCCATCTTTATTCCACTAAGGTTTATAACATAAAAAAACACTGGTCTATCCTGTATGATGGTTATCCGTCAGTGCAGGAATTCAAGTTTCCTCCTTTACCCACCTATCGTCGAGGTCGGACGATAGACAGATAAGTCAAATCTAATATATATGCCAGGACAGTTCAAACACCCCCCAAATGACCCCTTTTTGGAAAGTAGACACCCCAAGGTATTTGTTGAGAGGCATGTTGAGCGCATGAGAGATTTTAATATTTTGCCTCAAGTTTTTATAAAATTACATTCTATTTTTTTTTAAGCAAAGTTGTCACTTAAAATATTTCTCACACATGCCATGTGCATATGTGGAATTATACCACAAAAACATATTCTGCTATTTCTCCTGAGTATGTGGATTCCACATGTGAGATTTTTTGGCAGTCTAGCCAAGTACAGGACCCCAAAATCCAACAAGCACCTTCAGGCTTTTAAAGGGCAATAATTTCTCATTAAACTTCCTGACTACCCATTACAGTTTCGGAGACCCTGAAATAGTTACGTAGTCAGGTTGTTAAAAAAGACACAAGTCCATCTAGTTCAAAAACAAAAAAAAAATAAAAATACAATCCCATATACACAATCCTTTACCCACCGTTGATCCAGAGGAAGGCGAAAAACCCCAGCAAAGCATGCTCCTATTTGCTATAGCAGGGGGAAAAAATCCTTCCTGATCCCCCGAGAGGCAACTGGATCAACTTTACTTATAGATGTTAGTACCCAGTTATATTATGTACGTTTAGTAAAGAACCCAAGCTCTACTGAGCTTGCCAGAACTACCTCTGGAGGGAGTCTATTTCACATTTTCACAGCTCTTACTGTGAAGAAACCTTTCCAGATTTGGAAATGAAATCTTTTTTCCTCTAGACATAAAGAGTGTCTCCTTGTCCTCTGATGACCTTAAAGTGAATAACTCAACACCAAGTTCACTATATGGAACATTTATGCATTCGTTCATGTTGAATCATATTCCCCCCCTTAATCTCCTCTTCTCAAGAGGGAATAGATTCAGTTCCTCTAATCTTCCCTCATAGCGGAGTTCCTCAATGCCTCTTGTTATTTTGGTTGCTCTTCTCTGCACTTTCTGCAGTTCTCCGATATCCTTTTTGAGAACTGGTGCCCAAAACTGAACTGCATATTCCAGATGAGGTCTTGCTAATGATTTGTACAGGGGCAAAATTATATCTCTCTCTGGCCAGGATAATAAAAAACACACATCTCAAATTACCCAGTTTTGGAAAGTGGACACCGAAAGGTATTTGCTAAGAGGCATGGTGAGTATTTTGCAGATCTCAATTGTTGCCACGAGTTTTTGGAAAATGAAGAAAACACAATTGTATTTTTTTCTTTTCATGAATCAATTTTCAAAACCTTGAGACTAAAAATAAGATCTGCAAAATAATCACCATGCCTCGTATCAAATTCCTTAAAGTACCTAAAGCATCTAATTTACAAAAAGGGGTCATTTGGGGGAAGGGGGGTTTGTACTATCCTGGCATTTCAGGGCCTCCGAAACTGTGATAGGCGGTGAGGAACTGACATGAGGAAACACACACCTTGAAAGCCTGACAGGTGGTCCATGGAGAACATGGAGGTGGTTAGGCTGCCAAAAAGTCTCTCATATGTGGTATCTTCATACCCAGGACATATAGCAGAATATGTTTTTTGGTGTTATTCCACATATACCCATTTAATGTGTATGCCATATATAAGTGACAACTTTGTGTAAAAAATAAAAAGAAAACTTTTTTTTTGTAAAATTTCCAAAAATTTGTGGCAAAAAATAAAATCTTCCATGGACTCAACATGCTCTCAGCAAATAGCTTGGGATGTCTACTTTCTTTTGGGAAAGGGGGGGGGGGGGGGGGTTACCATCATGGCATTTTAGCGCCTCAAGAAATGTGTTAGGCAGTCAGAAAGTAAAAGCTGCATAAATTCCAGTATACATACATACACACATTATATTATATATATATATATACACACACATACATATAGACACAGTACCATAGTTTGTAGACGCTATAACTTTCACACAAACCAATATTTACCAAATACATGTAGCAGAACACATTTTGGCCTAAATATAAAGAAATTTTAGTTTATTGAAAAATGTTCAGTCTTTTTTCATCTATGCCACAAAAATAAAAAAACCCAGTGGTGATCAAATATCAGCTCAACTTGTGCGAAAAAAAAGGACACAAATTTAGTTTGGGTACAGCGTTGCATGACCGTACAATTACCAGTTAAATTAGCGCAGTGTTGAATAGCAAAAAAATGCCCTGGTGAGGAAGGGGGTAAAACCTTTCGGAGGTCAAGTGGCTAAATTAACCACCTCCCGCCCACCATATAAGGAAATGACGGCGGGGGTGGTTCTGTTGTTCTGGGACGACGTCATATGATGTTGCCCAACTCTTGCCGAGGGTGGGAGAGCTGTGTCCCTGGGACACGGCACATCCTGGATCTTGGTAAAGAGCATATGACGTGGCTCTTTACCCATGTGATCAGCTGTGTCCAATTACAGTTCATCACATGTTAACAATGAAATGCTGGTTATGGGCTTTCCTCTCCTCACACTGACAGCGTGTGAGGTGAGGAGAGCCAATCCCCGGCATTTCCTCACAGGGGAGACCTGCACAGATAATTAGGGCACTGATTATCAGTACAGCCCTAACAGTGTCCTTCAGTGATGCCAGTCAGTAACCAGCAGCATTGCCAATCAGTGCCCCTCATTGATGCCAATCAGTGACCAGTGATGCCAATCAGTGACCATCAGTGATGACTTACAGTGCCACCTATTTTTTTTTTTTTTTTTTTGCGAAAAAACGAAAAAACAGTGGCGATTGAATACCACCAAAAGAAAACTGTCTCAAAAAAATTATAAAAATTTCAATTGGGTAAAGCGTTGCATGACCGCGCACTTGTCATTGAAAGTGCGACAGCTGAAAATTGTCCTGGGCAGGAAGGGGGTGAAAGTGCCCAGTACTGAAGTTGTTAAAGTTAGAATGTGTTTACAGGAGTATTAAGGACAGGTTAACCACTTAGGGACCCAGCCTTTTTCTGACATTTGTTTTTTACAAGTCAAAATCTATTTTTTGCTAGAAAATTACTTAGAACCCCCAAACATTATATGTTTTTTTTAGAAGAGACCCTAGAGAATAAAATAGCGTTGCAATTTTTTGTCACGCAGTTTTTCAAACGCAATTTTTTTGGGAAAAAATACACAATGAATTAAAAAAAAAAAAACACATAATATATAACCCACTTTTTTGTACGGTATGAAAAATGGTGTTACACCGAGTAAATAGACACCCAACACGTCAATTGTGTGTGCTCTTGCTCAGACTACTGCGGCGATACTTCACGTGTGGTGCATATGTGGACGTGACCTAGGAATGCATTCACTACTGCGCATGAGAACACAGGGACGGGGTGCTTTAAATGTTTTTTTAGATTTAACATGGTCCCTTTAAAAAATAGATTTTTCATCACTTTTATTGCTATCGCAAGGAATGTAAACATCCCTTGCAACAATACAGCATGACAGGTCCTTTTTATGGAGAGATCTGGGGGGGGGGGGTTTATCTTTTGTTTTAAGAAAAAAAAAAACTTTTACATGGTCCGAGAACTGGAAGTCATGATGTCGCTCAGGTCCTCCAAGGGCATAGAGATGAGCGGTGACCTGCTTGCCATCACTCATCTCTATGGGAAAAAACACTGCAGACGCCGGAAAACAAACGGAAGCTGCGGGAGGGGCCACCTCTCCCTCCGCTTCTAAAAGCAATCCTGCCGGGAATCCGCCACTGGGATCAGTTATCTGAAAGCTGGCTGCCTGAGGGAGAAGAAAACACCAGGGTTATGGCATCTAGCTGCAGCCATAACCCCAGTATTTTTAACGTCAAAGTAATGACGAAAATATCCAGTTAGGTGGTCAGCAAGTGGTTAAATTACATTTGAAAGACAGGTTAAGTTGAAACTGTTCGGAAAAAATGCATGTTAAGGGTAATTTTAGAGGTTTCGTTTTAGGGTTTGCTAACCACTTGCCGCCCGTCCTATTGCAGATTGACATCCGCATTGTGGCTTCGTTATCCTGACTGGGCGTCGTATGACGTCTAGCAGAATAAGCCGCTCAGGCGTGCCCGGTGGCGCGCAGTGCGGCGATCAGTGACGCTATGTGTTGCTCCGACACACCGCATCTCCAATCATGGTAAATAGCCTATGACGTAGGCTCTTAACCACATGATCAGCTGTGACCAATCACAGCGGTAACCAGGAAGTGCGGGGATTCGGCTTTTCTCGGTTCGCGTTGACAGGGAGAGCCAATCGGCGGCTCTCTTGAAAGAAGGGGGAGGGTCTGCGCTGATAATCATTGCATTATCAGCGCAGCCCCCATCAGAGGTGCCCACCACAGCTGTCAATCAGTGCCACCCGTGCCCCCTATCAGTGCTGCATATTAGTGCCACCTCATCAGTGCTGCCTAATCAGTGCCCATTAGTGCAGCCCCATCAGTGCCCATCAGTTAAGTAGAAAACAAAATGTTACAACAGAAAATTAAGAAAACTTTTTTTTTCTTCAAAAATGTCAGTCTTTTTTAATTTGTTTAGCAAAAAATAAAACCCAGTGGTGATCAAACACCGCCAAAAGAAATCTTTATTTGTGGGAAGAATATGATAAAAATGTTGTTTGGGTACAGCGTTGCATGACCGCGCAATTGTCAGTGTGACAACGTTGAAAGCTGAAAGTTGGCCTGGGCAAGAAGGGGGTGAAAGTGTCCTGTATTAAAGTGGTTAAAGGGCTAGTATAGTATATTGCAGGTGTCATTTTAGATCTATATACAGGCATTACTCGGGTTACAAACAAGATAGGTTCTGTAGGTTTGCATATTTTGCAGTTATTATATTTTTTTATTGTATTATTTCAGTCTGCAATACTGTCACTTCCCTTCTAGGTGGGGTGCTTTTTTTCACATTATTTATCTCACTTTGGCACTTCATTTGTTGGTTTTCACTCATATATACGTTTTTCTGGCACTAATGTCTTTGATGGATTCTAGTATGTAGCTATGAATCCTGAGCAAACTACAACCTGTTCCTGGTAGAAATTAGCATCCTAGAAACACCATTTAGCAGAGGTTTTGGCATTTCTTATCCTTGTCCTAGTTGATTACGGTCAGGTTTTAAGTATTGGTTTGGTACTGTTTGATAGAGTGGCGCTACATATTTTATCATTTATTTATTGCTTTTTTGGGGGAACTGAGTGGACCCATCTATGTTGGCCGCTCTCTACCTGGTACCACATTATTAGCTTCAGATTTTCATTCATATTGTGGTTTTTGCGCATTAGTCCTTTTATATTTGTTTCTGTAGGTTTGTTCCTAAAGAGGAGGGCCACTAAAAAAAAAAAAAAAAAAAATTAAAAGTCAGCAGCTACAAATACTGCAGCTGCTGACTTTTAATTGGACACTTACCTGTCCCTGGGTCCAGCAATGCGGGGGATCGAAGCCCCGCTCGTTTCGCCCTCCGTTTGGCGGCGCCGGCATTGCAACTGTGGGCGCCGGGCTGTGGCTTCACAGCCTGGCACCCACTGCGCATGCGCGAGCGGCGCCGAGCGCCGTGATAGGCAGCTCAGTCACCTGGGACCTGTAAAGGGTCCCAGATGATTGACAGGAGGGAGCAGAGCTGAGCCCTTCCTGTGCCGAGACGGAAGTGATGTCACCAGCCCAGGCACTGAAAGAGGCAGACTACGAGGGACCCCCTAGCAACAGGCATTTAGAGGTGAGTAAAAAAAATAAATAAAAAAAAAATCCAAATTTTTTTTGTATTTTTTTTTAGGATTTTTCATGTAGTTTTTTTTTTTTTTTGGGTGGAACACCACTTTAAGAAATTGTATGCAAGTTGGAACAGGTACATTTTTTTTTATAAAATAGGGAAGGGTTAACAGCCCTGTAATGTTAGTTTTGCTGTCTATGCCCCTGTTCGGAAGATTTCACCTCACTTTCTGTCCCTGGATTGGATTCTATTCATTTTGGGTTGTTGTGGAAACAAGGATTGGTGGCAAAGCTTCAGTGGAGACACCTTTTTCGCATGATAACTTTACAGGAGTGAATTTCTCATCCTAGGGTCAGATTTCCTCTCACTTCCTGTTGTCGCCTACCGTTTGTAAGTATGAGTCCTATTTACCGTGGGGACGGAAAGTATTCAGACCCCCTTAAATTTTTCACTCTGTTATATTGCAGCCATTTGCTAAAATCATTTAAGTTCATTTTTTTTTTCCTCATTAATGTACACACAGCACCCCATATTGACAGAAAAACACAGAATTGTTGACATTTTTGCAGATTTATTAAAAAAGATAAACTGAAATATCACATGGTCCTAAGCATTCAGACCCTTTGCTCAGTATTTAGTATAAGCAGCCATGAGTCTTTTTGGGAAAGATGCAACAAGTTTTTCACACCTGGATTTGGAGATCCTTTGCCATTCCTCCTTGCAGATCCTCTCCAGTTCTGTCAGGTTGGATGGTAAACGTTGGTGGAAAGCCATTTTTAGGTCTCTCCAGAGATGCTCAATTGGGTTTAAGTCAGGGCTCTGGCTGGGCCATTCAAGAACTGTCACGGTGTTATTGTGAAGCAACTCCTTCGTTATTTTAGCTGTGTGCTTGGGGTCATTGTCTTGTTGGAAGGTAAACCTTCGGCCCAGTCTGAGGTCCTGAGCACTCTGGAGAAGGTTTTCGTCCAGAATATCCCTGTACTTGGCCGCATTCATCTTTCCCTCAATTGCAACCAGTCCTGTCCCTGCAGCTGAAAAACACCCCCACAGCATGATGCTGCTACCACCATGCTTCACTGTTGGGACCGTATTGGACAGGATGAGCAGTGCCTGGTTTTCTCCACACATATCGCTTGGAATTAAGGCCAAAAAGTTCTATCTTGGTCTCATCAGACCAGAGAATCTTATTTCTCACCATCTTGGAGTCCTTCAGGTGTTTTTTTTAGCAAACTCCACGCGGGCTTTCATGTCTCTTGTACTGAGGAGAGGCTTCCGTCGGGCCACTCTGCCATAAAGCCCCGACTGGTGGAGGGCTACAGTGATGGTTGACTTTCTACAACTTTCTCCCATTCCCTGACTGCATCTCTGACTGGAGCTCAGCCACAGTGATCTTTGGGTTCTTCTTGGCCTCTCTCACCAAGGCTCTTCTCCCCCGATAGCTCAGTTTGGCCGGACGGCCAGCTCTATTAAGGGTTCTGGTCGTCCCAAACGTCTTCCATTTAAGGATTATGGAGGCCACTGTGCTCTTAGGAACCCTTAGTGCAGCAGAAATTTTTTTTGTAACCTTGGCCAGATCTGTGCCTTGCCACAATTCTGTCTCTGAGCTCTTCAGGCAGTTACTTTGACCTCATGATTCTCATTTGCTCTGACATGCACTGTGAGCTGTAAGGTCTTATATAGACAGGTGTGTAGCTTTCCTAATCAAATCCAATCAGTATAATCAAACACAGCTGGACTCAAATGAAGGTGTAGAACCATCTCAAGGATGATCAGAAGAAATGGACAGCACCTGAATTAAATATATGAGTGTCACAGCAAAGGGTCTGAATACTTAGGACCATGTCATATTTCAGTTTTTCTTTTTTAATAAATCTGCAAAAATGTCAACAATTCTGTGTTTTTCTGTCAATATGGGGTGCTGTGTGTACATTAATGTGGAAAAAAATTAACTGAAATGATTTTAGCAAACGGCTGCAATATAACAAAGAGTGAAAAATTTAAGGAGGTCTGAATACTATCCGTCCCCACTGTAAGTCAGATGAAGGTAACTCTGGGACTGCCTGAATATCTACCTGTATATCTATATACACACACTAATTTTCTGATGTACATGACATGCGTAGACATGTAGCAGTCCATTTGTCCATTTACACATTAAAAGGAAATACAGCAAGATTGATAGTTGGCAAACTTTTCCTATGCTAATTCTACGCAAACAATAAACTGTAGAAAAATGTGTAACTGGGTAACGAGGGTCGAAAACACTGTAGCTGGCCTTAATTTTTGTGAAATGCCTAGTTATTTAGGAACAGCAGCGTTTGGTCAGTCAATCAGAAACCCCTGCAGTTTCAGGCACTGGCATTTCAGAGGGAAGCTTTAGCTGTTAAAACTATCATCGTGAAAGCACAGGTCTTGATTAGAACACACATTATTGCATCCATGGAAGCTACCCAAGTACAGAATATAGATCTAGGCTGTCCATGAGGTCTGAGTATTTTTAATGGGATTTTGAGGACTTCTGCTCATTGTAAGATTTACAAATACTCTGCAGGACTTTGTCATCTGTTCTGGGACCAAATGTCTCACTGGAGAACCAAATTGCTGTGGGAAAATTTTCTTGGATTATACCATTAGTTATATGGTGGCATAATAATTATTAGCCATCATACATATCGTTACAACAGTTAGGTTACAAATAGAGCTCAGTAACTTGGGCAAAAATGCTTTCAATATGTTTTAGGGTAATATATACAGCTATATATATATATGTAATAAATTTCCGTTTCAACAAACAACTTTCTGTTCACTGCCTGACAATGTGGCCCGCTCTACCTTCCTGGAAAGGTTCACAGCTTCACATAATTCATACACAAATATCAATGCATACTTATTTGCTTCAAAAATCTTTTCTTCTTTGGATTCATCTACAGAATATTCACTCCTCTTTCTTAATCTGGAAGGTGGACGATAAGGCCCCGTTTGTACTAAAACACTTTCATCAATTTCTCTCTTTACAGTTTCAACTCCCTAAAGAAAAAAAAATGAAAGTTTTGTTTCTTTTTTCATACAATATACCACATAAACATAAAAGGACTAGTCAACAAAATGGAATTGTGTGTACAAATCTAAAAGACTATTGAGGGACATAAAAACTTACTCAGTAACCATGTGTATGTAGCACGGCCCTTCGGTAAACTGGACCTCTAGGAAACAAAATGTAAGCCAGCCCTTATAGCCTATATGACACCTCCAGAAAGCTTCCATTTGTAGTTAGAAGTACAAGAATAATGCTACTAACATATGAGGTGAGGCAGCTGTGTCCCTCAATGGACTCAAACAAAAGCATTACAGGAAAGCACAAAAATACTTTTGTTTCCAAAAGTATATGACGTCATATGACGTCCAGTCAGGATAACAGAGCCACTTCTCGCCCGGCCTATAACAGATTGGCGTCCGGAAAGTGGTCTATTTCCTCAGACCAATGAAAATCCGATGCCACTTTGGCTAAAGCCTGGTACACACTGACAGTATTTTTTTTTTTCGTAGGGCTGACAGGGGATGGCTTCCCTTACCCACCAGAACATTTCGACCAGCATTCTCAACCACTGGCTGAGAGCGCTGATCGGGAGCCTGGCTTCTGTCGGACCGATTGACATACACAGGCTGAATGTCCACCGGTTTTTATTGAACCGGTTGATGTCTCCCTGCATTCGGCCAATGTGTACGGGGCTTAAGAAAGCTGGATCTAGAGACCAAATAAACTGGTCTTGAAGGATAAAACAAAGGTTCCACAATTGAGAGTGCCTAGATCTCGCTGACTTTTAGCAGAGAAAAGAGCCACCAAGAGAACTGTTTTCAGGGTTAATATCTTGAACAGTCTTCCAGCGGCTCAAAGGGCTCTTTGCAGAAACCCAGCAACACAATGGAAAGATCCCATGTCCGGAATCTATAGTTACTGGATTTTCTTTTCCACACCGCCCCTCCACAGCTCCTGCCCATTGAAATCAATGGGGCAGCAGGGCTATACCGTCGGCAAAGCGCTTTGCGGGTGGTTTTAACCCTTTCTCGGCCACTAGCGGGGGTTAAAAGTGCCCCGCTAGCGGCTGAATACCTCCGCAAATACGACGGTAAAGAACCGCTTTTACCGCCGACGCCGCCCCCGTCCCAGTGTGAAAGGGGCCTAATGCATATTATGATAAGTGCATGTCAGATGACATATTTCCTTTACTATAAGGAGAAAACCTCCTTTATTCATTTAACCAATCATAACGATACACATACTATAACATATTAATTATTCATGATTTATAGAATAGTCTTAAACTAACATTTTCTATTAGACAGCTACTTCTGGTTGTCTCGCTGCTAGGCTATTCTTGAATTTATAAGTTCCTTAGGTTTCACTTTTATAACTTTCTAAAATATGCTTAGAACAAACAGCTTCCAAACAAAACCTAAAGTAGCACACTACAGCCTGAAATATTATTCATAATATTAAATTAGTTAACCCTTCAGTGTGCAGGAAAGTCTCCAGGGGTCTGTCACGCTCTGCTTGAGCAACCCCATAACCATGCTCTCTTGGGCTAGTAGGGAGCAATTAAAATTACTTTTGCAGTGGAATAGGTACTCTCTCCAAGACTGAGATATGGCATTCAAGCCCATACTGAATGGGTCCTTCTATAAGAAAAAGGAAGCGTTCCACCTTCCCGTTTTCTTTTGTAGCAAATAAATTGATCAAAGGCTTTCCTCATTTTTCCAAAATCTGCTCAAAAGCAGTCTGATTCAGGCTCCATTCTGTCAGAGATCTTCCTCCTGTTTAGACAATCTGCTAGGATGTTCAGTTCCCCTTTCAGATGTACAGCAGATAGCAACGCTAGGTTTTCTTCCACTTATTTTAAAAGGTTATTTGCAATCTCCATTAGATCTGCAGCTCTTGTACCTCTTTGTTTGTTGAGATACCGTATCTCAGAAAAGTGAGTACACTCCTCACATTTTTGTAAACATTTTTTTATTATAAATTTTCATGGGACAAACACTGAAGAAATTACACTTTGCTACAAAGTAGTGAGTGTACAGCTTTTGTATAACAGTGTAAATTTGCTGTCCCCTCAAAATAACTCAAACAGCCATTAATGTCTAAACCACTGGCAACAAAAGTGAGTACACTCCCAAGTGAAAATGTCCAAATTGGGCCCAATTAGCCTTTTTCCTTCCCAGGGGTCATGTGACTCGTTAGTGTTACAAGGTCTCAGGTGTGTTAAATATTGTGTTATCGCTCTCACTCTCTCATTCTGGTCACTGGATTTTCAACATGGCACTTCATGGCGAAGAACTCTGAGGATCTGAAAAAAAGAATTGTTGCTCTACATAAAGATGGCCTAGGCTAAAAGATGATTGTCAAGACCCTGAAACTGAGCTGCAGCACGTGGCCAAACCATACAGCGGTTTAACAGGACAGGTTCCACTCAGAACAGGCCTCGCCATGGTCGACTGAAGAAGTTGAGTGCAGGTGTTCAGCGTCATATCCAGAGATTGTCTTTAGGAAATAGACGTACGAGTACTGCAAGCATTGCTGCAGAGGCTGAAGGGGTGAGGGGGGTCAGCCTGTCAGTGCTCAGACCATACGCCACACAATGCATCAAATTGGTCTGTATGGCTGTCGTCCCAGAAAGAAGCCTCTTCTAAAGATGATGCACAAGAAAGCCCACAGTTTGCTGAAGACAAGCAGACCAAGGACATGGATTGCTAGAACCATGTCCTGTGGTCAGATGAGACCAAGATAAATGTATTTGGTTCAAATGGTGTCAAGCGTGTGTGGTGGCAACCAGGTGAGGAATAAAAAGACAAGTGTGTCAAGCATGGTGGTGGGAGTGTCATGGTCTGGGGCTGCATGGGTGCTGCCAGCACTGGGGAGCTACAGTTCGAGGGAACCATGGATGCCAACATGTACTGTGACATACTGAAGCAGAGCACGATCCCCCTCTCGCTTCGGAGACTGGGCCGCAGGGCAATATTCCAACATAACGACCCCAAACACACCTCCAAGACGACCACTGCCTTGCTAAAGAAGCTGAGGGTAAAGGTGATGGACTGGCCAAGTATGTCTCCAGATCTATTAAGCATCTGTGGGGCATCCTCCAACGGAAGGTGGAGGAGGGCAAGGTCTCTAACATCCACAAGCTCTCATGTCATCATGGAGGAGTGGAAGAGGACTCAATTTGGACATTTTCACTTAGGTGTGTACTAACTTTTGCCAGCAGTTTACACATTAATGGCTGTGTGAGTTATACTTTACACTGTTATACAAGCTGTACACTCACTACTTTACATTGTAGCAAAGTGTAATTTCTTCAGTGTTGTCACATAAAAAGACATAATAAAATATTTACAAAAACGTGAGGGGTGTACTCACTTTTGTGACATACTGTATATAGCACTGCTTAATTGTTAAGAAAACAAAATGATGCTATGTCAGACTTATTCAAATTAAGAGAAGGCTGCTGGCAAAATTTTGGATAATATAAAAAATGTGCCTGAACTCACAAGGATTTTACAAATACACATCGATAACTGAAAACAATTCTTTGTTTGCATTACCTGAGAAATTACTTTAAATGCAGCTGTCTTTCCAAGCTTTTCCCCTCCTTTTGTAACTGACTCAGCTGAATGTTTGGCGGTTTTGGCTGCTTCCTCAACCCCTTCTCGAATCTTGCGGCCAAAATCACTCCTTGTAACGTCATCTAAGCTCTGTAAACAAAAAATAAACCAAAATTAGGTACAATAATAAACATTAACATTGCAACGCATGTATATAATATCAAGATCAATATGTAATGTTGTGCTCTAGGTGGTGCCTAAATTAATAGCATACAGTATATCCCTAACAACATACAGAATATCCTTATTCATACACATAAAATGCCAAAGGGCAATCAATATAAAGTGCAAGTGCTACAAATAGTGGATAGTGACAAACAGATACAGTATATATTATATGAAAACCAATAAGAATGGAATATATATATATATATATATATATATATATATATATATATATATATATATATATATAATTCATGAGTGAAGTTCTGGATAATTAGGGATGCACCGATACCATTTTTTTTTTAAATGAGTACAAGTACCGATACTTTCTTTTAGTACTCGCCGATACCAATTACCGATACCCACCGCAACTGTTTTGTTTTAACTTCAGCTATCAGCAATGGTACAAAGCATTGAAAAGTTATTTACAAATGAAATAAATTGATTATTTTTTTTTTTTAATTTAGCGCTTTTTTAATGTGAAATGTGTAAATATATGTTAATATATATGTGTAAAAATATTCACTAACAAAGCAAACAAAAAAAAAGTTTTAATTGTTTATCGTTTATAAAATAGACGTGAACAAAAGGAATAAAGGAAGAAAATAATTAAATGGAGGTGATTAGGGAGTTAATTAAGGCTGATTAGAGTAAATTAAGGGTTATTAAGGGGTTAAACAGAGGAACACTTGTTCATCTCTTTGATCTGTAGATGAAGAAACAGAAATATACAAAAAGAAACAATGTTTCTTTTTATTTTAGTGTTTCAGGGAAGAGCAATGTTGTTAATAAACATTGCCGGCTACTTTTTTTTTTGGCAGCTTCAATTACCGGACTTCTTTAACACTGGGGAGACAGCTCAAAGAACCCAGCCTGAAAGTATCGGTGCATTTGCATGAGTACCGATACTTGTGCAAATACTCGGTATCGGCACCGATACTTGTATCGGAGCAACCCTATTGATTATATATATAAAAAAAAAAAAGTCCTTATAGAAGTGAACTGAGATAGTGGCTACTATACCAAATAGCAGTTAGTGCAAATCCAAAGAAAGTTATTGGTGACTTGGTGATAAGGAATCTTCAGTATAAATTACACATCACAATATATCACAATGACAAAGGTAATCCAAATTCCTGCCACAGCTGTTAAGGGTTTTCTTTCAAGTACCTCAACGGTGGATAGGTGGGAGAGAGCTCCAGGTCCAGTATAATGAATAGGAGGGAAGGAGAAATGGTTGTCCAAATCGTGAAGTAGGTTTAAAAAAGTGCGTTTTATTTAAAACAAGGAGCCGAATGTACTCGCATTTAAAATAGACAAGCAAAACACAGTACCACGAGCACCACGAGCTTGCAACCTGACATCACTTCCGGATTACCTTTGTCATTCTGATATTCTTGTATGCCGTTACCTTACGGCAGTAAGGTAAGGGACCACCATGCACAGAGGTGTCATTTACACTGAAGATTCCTTATCACCAAGTCACTAAGTCACCAATAACTTTCTTTGAATTTGCACTAACTGCTTTTGGTATAGAAGCCACTTTCTAAGTTCACTGCTATAAAAGGACTTTTTTTTTATAAATTATCATGAACTTCAACTCATGAATTATTATATATGTATTCCATTCTTATATTGGTTTTCACGTAATATCTGTTTGTCACTATCCACTACTTGTAGCACTTGAACTTTATATTGTATTGCCCTTTGGCATTTTATCTGTATGAATAAGGATATTCTGTATGCTATTAATTTAGGCACCACCTAGAGCGCAACATCACATATTGATTTTGATTTTATTACCCTTTTTTTGGTTGATCCATTCTGTGTTTGCTGCAACTAGGATTGTATCCTTGCTATTCTAGGCAGCGCGGGAATATTCTCTTTTACTTTTATTTTTCATGTATATAATATATTCATACTTTTTTAAAGCTAAAATATTATGTAGACATACACCAGACAGCCATAACATTATGACCACCCGCCAAAACCTGTCGAGGCATGGACTCTAGACCTCCGAGGGTATGCTGTGGTATCTGGCATCAAGCCATCAGTAGCAAATCCTTTAAGTCATGTGAGGTGGGGCCTCCATGGATCAGACTTGGTTTTTCAAGCACATCCCACAGATGCTTAGTTGAACTGAGATCTGGAGATTTTGGAGACCAAGTCAACATATCAAACTTGTTGTTGTGTTCCTCAAATCATTCTTAAATTCTTAGAACCAGGCTACGTTCTTCCACTGCTCCTGCAGTGCAGTTCTAATGCTCATGTGTCCATTGCAGGCGCTTTTGGCTGTGGACACAGGTCAGCATGGGCACACTTACCGGTCTGCTGCAACGCAGCCACACACACGCAACAAACTGGGATGCACGTGTGTTCTGACACCTTTTTATTTGAACATTACTTTTTCAGTAATTTGAGCTACAGTAGCTCTTCTACTGGATCAGATTGCATGGGCAGCCTTCACAGCCTTGGTTGTCCATGATCCTGTCGCTAGGTTCACCAGTTTTCGCTAAAATCCTTACACATGCCTATTATTCTGCTTTTAACACTTTAACTTCAGGGACAACATGTTCGTCTGCTGTCTAATATATCCCACCGACTTTCAGATGCTATTGCCATGAGGTAATCAATGTTAATCACTTTATCTCTCAGTGGTCATAATATTATGGCTGATCAGTGTACAATACCATCCAATCTACAGACTGCAGCATGCATGTCTAAAGAAATGCATTTTATGCTTGAGGATAAAATGATTGATGGCAGAGAAAGCTAATAGCTGTGAGGTGAGCAATGACAGTACAAATAAGGGGGAGAGGGGACTGATTATTATACAGGATTTATATAGCGCAAAGTTTGTGCAGTGCTTTACAACATGAAGTCAATTACACTGTAAATAAAGGTGGACTTAAGACAGCTGCTGCAGTTTCAAACAGTTATATTGTGGCAATGCAAAATTGCAGCTGTTCAGCTTTAAATCATTTAATTTGATTATTCAAAATGGGAAAAAATTTGAATCGCGCTACCAATAAGATTCTAAACTAAAACCAAACAGTAACATATATGAACCACCTATTGTTCAAATGTTGTAAAAGAATCCTGTGTATAACGTGACAATTAATAAAAAATAAAAAATGTGATAAGGGTCAAAATGGATCTAAGTCCACAATAAAACTAATCAATAACCAAAACAATGAGTATGTCCATAAATGATGAATTAATGAAAATGAACATCAATAATAGTGAAATAACACATAAAAAGTCCATAGGTGCACAAAATAAATTAATTGAAAACTAAAAAATCAAAACATTGTGAATAAAAATACACCATTGCACTGTGAGATAAAAGTCCATAAAAATGTGAACCATCCGTCCTCAAACTCTATGAGCAGGAAACGGTGTTGAATCCACCACCAAATCAGCAGGAATAAACTCTTACCAGATCACCACGATCCCCAATAACAGAAGATCAAGGAATGCATGTAATGAATCACAACCCGGCTCCAAAAGACAGCAGGCGCAATCATGGATTCTGGGCAACCACCTCATGGCCAATCAGACCACCACATGGATAGCGTGGTACATAAAAAATATAAACGCTCCATATAGTGTAAAACCTTATGATTATTTATTGTTTAAAAGAAAGTAGTACACTTACAATGTTGCAGTTAAAGAGCCTGAACACCGACGGGAACATCTGTCATTCACACCTCGAAAATAGCGAACACTTTCAGGGATTAGTACGCCCAACTGTATCCACTCCCGGGTACTTTACCGGGATATGCGGAGTCCCAGCGGACCGACCGCATCCTACAAGACCTTACAGAGGCCCAATCCCCACAGCTAGCGGCCTCTATTGGCGAGCAGCTGGATGAACCCATCTCTATACTGGAAATTGAGGCAGTGATCAAAGACCTTCCTAATGGGAAGAGTCCTGGCCCCAACGGCTACACAAATGCCCATTACAAAAAATATTCGGAGGTGCTGTCTAGGCCCATGTGTGCCTACTTTACATCATTGACCTCCGGCACAGCAATGCCTAGTGAGGCGTTGATGGCACATATAACAGTCCTCCCGAAGGAAGGGAAAGATCACACCATGCTGGGGAACTATAGGCCTATATCACTTCTGAACACTGATGTGAAGATTTTGGCAAAAATCTTGGCCAATAGACTTAAGCCGCTCCTCCCAACGGTCATACACCCTGAACCCTGAACGGGGTTCATAATGGGAAGGGAGGCAAGGGACAACTCAAATAGAGCGCTCCAACTGATCCATTGGGTGGAATCTCAGGCTAAGACCCACCCTTGTCTTTTGCTTTCCACTGATGCCGAGAAGGCATTTGACAGGGTAGACTGGACATATATGAGGGCAGTGTAACATCATGACAAAACTAAGAATTCAACCTTCTGTCCAATTTCAAGATAAATTACAACAAGTCAGAGATTCTATCCCTGAATGTTTCCCTGGGTTTACGTACACAGCTGCAGACTGCCTTCTCATTTACATGGTGTCAAACCTGCTTGAAATACCTGGGGATATACTTGCCCGCAAGCTGCTCCCAAGCTTTACGTGTGTAACTACGGGCCATTGCTTTCCACTATCAGAGTAGACCTAAAAAAAATGGGACCGATCTGCTTTTTCTTGGATGGGCCGAGTCAGTGTCCTCAAAATGAATGTGCTGCCCCGTATCCGGTTCTTCCTGCAGATGGTGCCTATCACTTTGCCTAGGACTTTCTTCTCAACTTTCTTCTCAACCCTCAACAGCATGTTTATACAATATATTTTGGAGTGGGAAATGCCCTAGGCTGGCCCTCCGCACGATACAGTGCCCTAAAGCAAGAGGGGGTTTGAGGGCCCAGTGGTCCGCAGATATTATGAAGCTATAGCTTTACAGCGCATTCTAGACTGGTATCACCTTGAAACTTTGGGTGCCACTTGACAAATTCCTAGCGGGCCGGAACCTGTCGCATGCCCCCTGGGTTCCACGGGAGTGCAGGGGTTTTTCAATGCTGGTTTCTCCCATGGCCTTCCATGCCCTGACAATCTGGGATGCTTTGAATAGGAGGGGAAGGCTTGCTCCGCTGACTTCCCCTCTGGCACCACTGGGTGGCTTCCCCTGGTTTAATCTGTCCCAATGGACGAGTGGCGTTAGACGGCTCCAGCATTTCATTAATAGTCTACCCCGTGCAGTTCGCTCTCCTACTCTGGCATCACCCTTTGAGCGCCTATGTATGTCAACCTCTGCTATCCCCCACGCAATATCGGTACTAAATGACTTACTGCAATCCATGCACAATGAGGGAAAGCCGGGATTTATTAGGGATTGGGAGAGGGACCTTCAGCACGTTTTTACTGAGCCTCAGCTGGACCATCTTTATAGCCTCACACACTCCAGCACAGTAGACACAAAAATGCAAGAGAATAGCTATAAAGTCCTAACCAGATGGTTAGGTATAGGGTCCCTTCCAAACTTGCCAAGAAATACCCGTCTCTTTCAGCCACATGCTGGAGAGAATGTGGCCTTAGAGGCTTATTCCTCCACATCTGGTGGGAGTGTCCCAAATTAAGACCTTACTGGCTGGATATTCACGCTCAGGTCAAGATCATTTTGGACCTGGAGCTCCCAGACTCCCCCATGGAGTCCCTACTGCATTTCCCTACCATTCTTCTCGGCCAATACCACAAGTCGATACTACCACATCTGCTTAATGCGGCCTGAAGGCTAATCCCAATATATTGGAAGAAGCCTCAGGTACCTACCTACACTGAATGGATAACTTTAGTCAATAATATCATGGCTGCAGAGGAATGGATGGCGAAAAAGACAGATATGAGAAGTTTTATTCAATCTGGGCTACCTGGATACAATATACCAGTCCGACAGTGTTATCCGTCCCGGGACCCTCGCAGACGACGGCCCCACCTGATTGACGGGGTCGGGACATGGGGGTTCCGGTGCGGCACTGACTGGAGAGCAAAAGTGCAGAAGAGTTTTGACAAAGCTAACACAGCTTAAGTTGGTTTACCATGCTAAAAGGTGTAGCACCCCCTTTTACTTTTTGTTTACAGTTTATTTTGTTTCCATTCTCATCTTGATGTTTTTGATTTCTTTGCTGGGCCTTGGTACCTCGGATCGCTATGTGATCCCTGCTCTTGATTGAAGGTTTTAATCTTCCTCAGTGATATCCCGGAGGGGACTGTAGGGGAGATCCATAGATGTGTGAATTCATATGATGCTATAGTGAGATGATGATCATACATCCCTATGAAACGATCCCTCAATGTGTGTATTCCTGAGTTATGTTCTCTTTCTGTGAAAAAGTGTACCCCAAAAAGGCCGTCTATGTAACATAATTTATACCTTTTCTATCTGTATGTTGTTAAATTAAAATATTCTTAAAGATTATATAAAAAAAAAGAGCCCGAAGTCTCATGCGCAGGCCCGGAGCACAAGCTGACAACCCGTCCTTCCGGGTAAACTAATGGAGCACGAGGTGACGTCAGCGCGTCGCTCCGCCCTACGAATTTCGTAATTACTTACGTCGTCCAGGGGCACGGGCGGCACACTGCCTCACCTCTACTTATACAGAAAATAGCGCACCATGCCTCGTTCGGAGCCACCACACACCCACGGACATGCGCGGTAGCGTAAATTAGTGTCCATCGCACTGTCAGAGTCTATCAAGACCTTCTGCATACGAACACCAAAAATAGCTCAAAACCGAAACTTGGTCATCCAAAAGTTAGTCCGCGACATAAGACAAGCTAAAATTGGAAATATAATCAAAATGGGTATGGGATAATGTCATATCACACACACAAACCGGAAATACATCCAATGTGTGTAAAGGTGACAAACTCAGCACTGAGGCAGAGCGACACCCAGTGGACAGTACGAAAATTGTCCAACCCACACAAATGGACCAAAGTAACCTGGTTACTTAATAAGGGGGGAGGGTCCAGAGGCAGAGATAGCCAGCACGGAAGATATTCCTGAGGGTAGTATTGGGGGCATTAGTGGTAGGTTAACCAAAGCACAAAGACACAAGGTGAGTATAGTAGCAAGTCCTAGTTGCAATCTCGAAACACCCAATACGAGGACAATATGCGACCGGTCTAAACTATGTGGCATGTTCACCAATGCCAGGAGCATGGCGGACAAGATGGGTGAACTAGAGATACTGTTGTACGAGGAGGATTTGGATTTTGTGGGAATTTCAGAGACCTGGTTCAACAGCTCTCATGATTGGCTGGCAAACATTCAAGGGTATACCCTTTACCGCAAGGATAGAGAGGGTAAAAAAGGGGGAGGGGTATGCCTATATATCAAGAATAATGTACAAGTGAATGTGAGAGATGACATCACTAAGGGAGCTAGGGAGGAGGTGGAATCCTTATGGGTAGAGCTCCAAAGGGATGAAGCTAAGGGGAAAATAATACTGGGAGTATGCTATAGGCCCCCTAACCTGAGGGAGGAAGTGGAGACGGATCTCCTATCACAAATTGGATTAGCAGCAAGGATGGGAAGTGTTATCATAATGGGGGATTTTAATTATCCAGACATAGACTGGGCGGAGGGAACCGCGCATTCATTTAAGGCTCGCCAATTCCTTAATGTCTTGCAGGACAATTTTATGGGTCAGATGGTAGACGCACCAACTAGAAATAAAACATTACTGGATCTACTGATTACCAACAATACAGACCTGATCACGGATGTGGAAATACGGGGCAATTTAGGTAACAGCGATCACAGGTCAATTAGTTTCAGTATAAATCACACAAATAGGAAACAAAGGGAATACAAAGACACTGAATTTCAAAAGAGCCAACTTCCCTAAACTACAAACCTTGCTAAAAGGCATAAACTGGGATAAAATATTAGGAACAAAGAATACGGAGGAGAGATGGGTTTGCTTTAAGAGCATATTAAATAAGAGCATTAGCCAATGTATCCCATTGGGTAATAAATTTAAAAGAGCGATCAAAAGTCCTGGATGGCTTAACTCCAATGTAAAAATGCATATAAAAGCAAAGCAGAAGGCCTTCAAAAAATACAAGGTTGAGGGATCATCCTCAGCATTCAGACTTTATAAAGAATGCAACAGGAAATGTAAGGGTGCAATTAGGACGGCTAAGATAGAACATGAAAGACACATAGCGGAGGAGAGCAAAAAAAATCCCAAGAAATTCTTTAAGTATGTAAACAGTAAAAAAGGGAGGACAGACCATATTGGCCCCATAAAGAATGAGGAAGGACATCTGGTTACAAAGGATGGGGAGATGGCAAAGGTATTGAATTTATTCTTCTCCTCAGTCTTCACGAGTGAATCAGGGGGCTTCAGTAACCAAAACTGCAGTGTTTATCCTCATGACACAACACAGGAAGCACCTCCATGGTTAACAGAGGACGGAATTAAAATTAGACTTGAGAAACTTAACATTAATAAATCACCGGGACCAGATGGCTTGCATCCAAGGGTACTTAGGGAACTTAGTCAAGTGATTGCCAGACCGTTCCTAATTTTTACAGATAGTCTACTGACTGGAATGCTACCAGCTGATTGGAGAAAAGCCAATGTAGCACCAATATTTAAAAAGGGCCCAAAATACATCCCTGGGAATTACAGACCAGTTAGCCTAACATCAATAGTATGTAAACTCTTGGAGGGGATGATAAGGGACTATATACAAGATTTTAGTAATAAGAACGGTATCATTAGCAGTAATCAGCATGGATTCATGAAGAATCGTTCTTGCCAAACCAATCTATTAACCTTCTATGAGGAGGTGAGTTGCCATCTAGATAAAGGAAGGCCCGTAGACGTGGTGTATCTGGATTTTGCAAAAGCATTTGACACAGTTCCCCATAAACGTTTACTGTACAAGATAAGGTCCATTGGCATGGACCATAGGGTGAGTACATGGATTGAAAACTGGCTACAAGGGCGAGTTCAGAGGGTGGTGATAAATGGGGAGTACTCGGAATGGTCAGGGGTGGGTAAGTGGGGTTCCCCAGGGTTCTGTGCTGGGACCAATCCTATTTAATTTGTTCATAAACGATCTACAGGATGGGATAAACAGTTCAATCTCTGTATTTGCAGACGATACTAAGCTAAGCAGGGCAATAACTTCTCCGCAGGACGTGGAAACCTTGCAAAAAGACCTGAACAAATTTATGGGGTGGGCGACTACATGGCAAATGAAGTTCAATGTAGAAAAATGTAAAATAATGCATTTGGGTGGCAAAAATATGAATGCAATCTATACACTGGGGGGAGAACCTCTGGGGGAATCTAGGATGGAAAAGGACCTGGGGGTCCTAGTGGATGATAGGCTCAGCAATGGCATGCAATGCCAAGCTGCTGCTAACAAAGCAAACAGAATATTGGCATGCATTAAAAGGGGGATCAACTCCAGAGATAAAACGATAATTCTCCCGCTCTACAAGACTCTGGTCCGGCCGCACCTAGAGTATGCTGTCCAGTTCTGGGCACCAGTCCTCAGGAAGGATGTACTGGAAATGGAGCGAGTACAAAGAAGGGCAACAAAGCTAATAAAGGGTCTGGAGGGTCTTAGTTATGAGGAAAGGTTGCAAGCACTGAACTTATTCTCTCTGGAGAAGACGCTTGAGAGGGGATATGATTTCAATTTACAAATACCGGACTGGTGACCCCACAATAGGGTAAAACTTTTTCGCAGAAGAGAGTTTAACAAGACTCGTGGCCACTCATTAAAATTAGAAGAAAAGAGGTTTAACCTTAAACTACGTAGAGGGTTCTTTACTGTAAGAGCGGCAAGGATGTGGAATTCCCTTCCACAGGCAGTGGTCTCAGCGGGGAGCATTGATAGCTTCAAGAAACTATTAGATAAGCACCTGAATGACCGCAACATACAGGGATATACAATGTAATACTGACACATAATCACACACATAGGTTGGACTTGATGGACTTGTGTCTTTTTTTCAACCTCACCTACTATGTAACTATGTAACTATGTAACTATGTAATATAAGGAGTTAATAAAAATACATACAATTAATAAAAAACAAAAAATATATTCAAAATATATTCAACTGGAATAACAGGTTAAAAACCTGAATTCATCTACTATGGATAATAAGTCCATGAGGTGTGAGGGCTCAAAATGAAGGTCAATAATACAGTTCACAAAACTATACATACATATATATATATACATATACACTCATAATATATATAACGGATGGTGCATACAGATTATAAGTCTAACGACCAGAGGTACCCGCCTATTTCGGAAAGATGGTTGATCACAACATGGATGTATAGGATGAAGAAACGACAGCATGGAAACCGCAGACAAAACATAAATGCAGCTATCGAAAAGAAAAATGCAAATTAGGCGTTATTGATAAATGCATTAACATAGGCATCTACATTTAAGCCAAAAGTTAGTTTTGGTATATTGGTGTATTCGGTATCTCCAAGCCATTTCTTGTTTGGAGATCTCCCTAACCAATGAGCTGCCTCTCCAATGGGGCTTGTACTTGTCTATCCCCATATAGCGTGTATTGGAGGGGTCCCTATGATGCACCTCATCATAATGTCTGGAAACTGAATGGTTCTTATAATACTCTGGTGTTGCACCGAAAACACTGTAATAAACGGCAGGGACATTTTATCATCCATCACCTGACATGGTTTGTCTGCCAAAAGTGACGATCCGTCCATATCCCTTACCATCTTCACAGTTTGGGACAATATTAGCAGATCATAGCCCTTTTTCTCTAAATCTGGTGACGAGGACAGCTGCCTGATTGTCAAAAACCTCGACTTCAGTGCAGTTGCGCCTCAAACGCGTGTACCGGCCATAAGGGACAGCTCTAAGCCAGGGTTCATAATGGCAACTGTCTGAACATATGTAAGAGTTTCTATCCGTCGACTTAAAATAAGTAGACATGATAAATCTCTCCTCTTTAACTGTGATTGTCAGGTCCAAGAAATTAATTTCCTCCAAACTCGCATCAAAGGTAAATTTGATAGAAAATAAATAAGTGCAGCGCTATGATTGCAAAAAAAAAAAAAAAGGGAAAAATTGTATGCGATTCAAACATATATGTGACAAAATGACACAAATTCTAACATAATAGATGTGAATGGATATTAAGCAATGTGCTAATATAGTGACTTCACTACTCACAAATGTCCAAGTTGAACAAAATGATGAAGTCCAATTAGGTTTGTGATCCAATACACATGTGGGAAGTTCCTGGCATTCCTGGGAACCTTGGAGTGAAAAAATTAAAGCAAACACCACCACCGTGAAAGAGGGAGGAGGCTTACCAGATAATATTGACTTGGCGGGGCATATACCACCCAAGTCAACAGGGCTTGTTGGGTTCAAACCACCCAATGGGGGACAGCAGATCCTGGAACTCCGTCATTTGATCAGCCTTAGACGGTCATGAGATGTTAGCTGGAGTCTCCAGGAGTCTCAGGGAGCATGAAAACTTATTGTCACAGGAAGGGTATCATGTAATAGAAAAAGGGGGCTGACATAGCATGATACCGTTTAAAAAGGAGGTGGTTTAATAAAAATATAAATTCAACACTCACATTCGGAAGAAATTGATACAGCATGTAAAAGCATGAGGCAATGTTAGCGGATGGTCCGGAAGGGTGGACCTTCCGCTAACATCGCCTCATGCTTTTACATGCTGTATCAATTTCTTCCAAATGTGAGTGTTGAATTTATATTTTTAATAAACCACCTCCTTTTTAAACGGTATCATGCTATGTCAGCCCCCTTTTTCTATTACATGATACCCTTCCTGTGACAATAAGTTTTCATGCTCCCCGAGACTCCTGGAGCCTCCAGCTAACATCTCATGACCGTCTAAGGCTGATCGACTGACGGAGTTCCAGGATTTGCTGTCCCCCATTGGGGGGTTTGAACCCAACAAGCCCTGTTGACTTGGGTGGTATATGCCCCCCAAGTCAATATTATCTGGTAAGCCTCTTCCCTCTTTCACGGTGGTGGTGTTTGCTTTCATTTTTTCACTCCAAGGTTCCCAGGAATGCCAGGAACTTCCCACATGTGTATTGGATCACAAACCTAATTGGACTGTATTTCATCATTTTGTTCAACTTGGACTTTTGTATATAGTGCTGTGTTGCTTTAAGGACGCTTTATGGTGCGCCAGAAAGCGCCTCATCCACCAGCGGGAGAGGATGTCCATCGAGGACTGTCGCAGACTGGTCCACAGTCTGCTCAGAGACTACCACTTGATGGACTTCGAGGAAGAGGAGGTCTGAAGATTTCCCCTCCCCCCTCTCCCCCGTGTATCCTTTGGCAGTTCAAATAAAGCTTCGGGCCTGTGAACTCTTTTTTCCCTCCCCTACCCCACCTTCTCCACACCCCCCCCCCCCCCCCAACACACCCGTTGCCCATTTGAATGTTATTAGACTGTGTGACCTGACTTTTTGTGATATGTTTTTTGAAGTAAATGCTTTCAGGGTAATGCGGCGTCATGCATGATATGAGGTTTCGGGGTATTATTACTCTGCACAACACATTAGGCATCATACCGAAGGATGAATGTAATTTATTTGTATGCTTGGCAATGCATTGTTATGTAGTGTATTTATGCGCTGCTTCGCAGTACAGATTGGAATGTACCCTGTTTAATGTACTTGTTTTTTGTATATTTTCTTGCAAAATAAAGTACACATTTTCAATCAAAAATTTGTGTGTAGTGCAGTCACTATATTAGCACATTGCTTAATATCCATTCACATCTATTATGTTAGAATTTGTGTCATTTTGTCACATATATCTTTGAATCACATACAATTTTTCCCTTTTTTTTTGCAATCATAGCGCTGCACTTATTTTCTACCTACTTAGCTCTTTGTTTACAGCGGTGCCGGCTGCTGGATTGCGGGGTCACAGCGCAGTATACACTTTTCATTACTCAAAGTTAAATTTAATGCCCCTATTGTTTTCATTGAGGAGTGCCATAAAGTCCAGCAGATCTGACTCGCTGCCATCCCATAGGATGACGACGTCATCGATATATCTAGCCCATAAGACCACCTCTGGTCTATTTTGGGCATAAATGACATCCTCCTCCCACTTGGCCATAAATAAATTGGCCAAGCTCGGGGCGTACTTAGCCCCCATAGCTACACCCCTATCTTGTAGGGGTGCTGAAATTAATCGCAGCATCGATGCATCGCGATTCGGGTGTCCCCGATGCGGCATTGATGCATGCGACCCGAAAAATCAATGTCTTGCCACGCCCCCTCCCGGGAGAGCGCTCCGTGCGTAAAGCTGTTACTAGTGTGTATTTTCCGCTCATGTGACCCTCGGCCGCGCCTCCCTCCTCTCAGTCTCTCCTGATGTCAGCCCCACCCACTGACTGGAGCTATCAGGTCAGAAGAGAGGCGGGCGGGGCTGACATCAGGAGAGACGTGAGAGGAGGGAGGCGCAGCCGAGAGTCACATGAGCGGAAAATACACACACTAGTAACAGCTTTACGCACGGAGCGCTCTCCCGGGAGAATTCCCTGCTCAGGAGAGATGTGACAACCGGCGGAACACCGGCGGCTGGAGTGGAGATCGGGGGGAGATGGTGAGCAGGCAGATCGCCCTGCTCATTACAGGCTGCCACCAGCACCGGCAGAGCAGCATGTAAGTACAGAGGGGGAGGGGGGGCGCTGTGCCACAAGTCCATATCATACAATTGTCTTCTATGTGCCTTCATCACACCACAACTCTGCATTATTGTCCGCAGTCTCTGACCATCTCCTGTAGCATGTCCGCAGTCTCTGACCATCTCCTGTAGCATGTCCGCAGTCTCTGACCATCTCCTGTAGCATGTCCGCAGTCTCTGACCATCTCCTGTAGCATGTCCGCAGTCTCTGACCATCTCCTGTAGCATGTCCGCAGTCTCTGACCATCTCCTGTAGCATGTCTGCAGTCTCTGACCATCTCCTGTAGCATGTCTGCAGTCTCTGACCATCTCCTGTAGTATGTCTGCAGTCTCTGACCATCTCCTGTAGCATGTCCGCAGGCTCTGACCATCTCCTGTAGTATGTCTGCAGTCTCTGACCATCTCCTTTAGTATTTTGGAAGAGAGCCTGGAGCTCCTCTGCTGTCTTTTTTTCTTAAGAACAGATAGAATAAAAAAAATGGAGTTCTCCTGACTACTTGAATTTTTTTTTGATAAAAACCATGAGCAATTGCGGACTTGCGCTGTAATCGTGATGCATCGTGATGCATCGCCGAATCGAATCGTTGACTTGATAATCGTAATCGAATCAAATCGTGAGGCCAGTGAAGATGCGCACCCCTACTATCTTGGCGATAGAACTGTTGGTCAAACAAAAAATAATTGTGGGTAGCAGCATACTTTAACAACTCCATAATAAAATCAATCTGTGATGGGACCAATCCCGAGTCCTTTACCAAATATAGCTTAACTGCCTCCAAACCCAGTTGGTGGGGAATAATAGTGTAGAGCGAGGTTACATCCGCTGTAACTAGCCATAACCCACTCTTGGGTTAAGAACCAGCTTCCAGACATTATGAGGTGCATCATAGGGACCCCTCCAATACACTCTATATGGGGATAGACAAATATAAGCCCCATTGGACAGGCAGCTCATTGGTTAGAGAGATCGCCAAACAAGAAATGGCTTGGATATATCGACTCAAAACGTATGTACCTTTTGGCTTAAATGTAGGTACCTCACACCTCATGGACTTATTATCCATAGTAGATGAATTCAGGTTTTTAACCTGTTATTCCAGTTGAATATATTTTTTGTTTTTTACGAATTATATGTATTATTATTAATTCACTCCTTATTTTATTAAGTAACCATGTTACTGTGGTCCATTTTTGTGGGTTGTACAATTTTCATACTGTCTACTGGGTATCGCTCTGCCGCAGTGCTGAGTTTGTCACCTTCACACACATTGGATGTATTGCCGGTGTGTGTGTGTGTGCGTTATATGACATTATCCCATACCCATTTTGATTATATTTCCAATTTTAGCTGGTCTTATGTCTGAGCCATTTTGGCTCGGTCGCGGACTAACTTTTAGATGACCAAGTTTCGGTTTTGAGCTATTTTTGGTGTTCGTATGCAGAGGGTCTAGGTAGACTGACAGCACGATGGACACTAATTTATGCTACCGCGCATGTGCGTGGCGGCTCAGAACGAGGCTTGGTGCACTATTTCCTGTATAAGTAGAGGTGACGCAGTGCGCCGCCTGTGCCGCTGGATGACGTAAGTTATTACGAAACGCGCAGGCAGGAGCGACGCGCTGACATCAACTCATGCTCCATTCGTTTACCCAGAAGGACGGGTTGTTTGCTTGTGCTCCACCCGGCGCATCAGACTTCAGGCTCTTTTTAACTGCAACAATGTAATTGTACTACTTTCTTTTAAACAATAAATAATCATAAGGTTTTACACTATATTTATATTTATATATTTATATTTTTTATGTACCACGCTATCCATGTGGTGGTCCGATTGGTCGTAAGGTGGTTGCCCAGAATCCATGATTGTGCCTGCTGTCTTTTGGAGCTGGGTTGTGATTCATTACATGCATTCCTTGATCCTCTGTTATGGGGGATCATGGTGATCTGGTAAGAGTTTATTCCTGCTGATTTGGCGGTGGATTCAACACAGTTTCCTGCTCATAGAGTTTGAGGACAGCTTGTTCACATTTTTATGGACTTTTATCTCACAGTGCAATGGTGTATTTTTATTTGTTCACAATGATTTGATTTTTTAATTTTCAAATAATTTATTGTGTGCACCTATGGACTTTTTATGTGTTATTTCACTATTGATGTTCATTTTCATTATTTCATCATTTATGGACATACTCATTTTTTTTGGTTATCATCGATTAGTTTTATTGTGGACTTGCATCCATTTTGACCCTCATCACATTTTTTATTCATTGTCATGTTATACACAGGATTCTTTTACAACATTTGAACAATAGGTGGTTCATTTATGTTACTGTTTGATTCTAGTTTAGAATCTTATGGGTAGCGCGATTCTAATTTTTTCCCATTTTCCTTTTTGTATTAATGTTATCCATGAGAATTGCAGCTCCCGAGCAATTGAATAGTTGGAAACAAGTTCCCCAGCCATTTATTTAGTTTTATCTTAGTGCAGTTACTTTTATTCTTTTTCCATTATTCAAAATACCTGCAGTTATTTCTTTACATTAATGCTAAACTCAGTTTTTTTTCCACTAGAACTGAATCCCAGCATAGATCATGCTTCTGTACCATGTTGCTCGGTTTTCTGCAGATTACCTGATATTCTGGATTTAGTTGTGGCTTTGTATCATGTGACACTCTGTATGGCCGAATGATAGACTGCATCCCTTCCACAGACACCTCCTGCAGCACCTAGAGCCTAAAACACACCGACCACCCTGTAGTCGTTCAGACTGTTGAAGTTCTACAAGAGTTATTGGGGTTTCCAATTCATTTCTTTCCCCTTGCGTAATGGTCGATATCTCCAATTTTCCCAAGAAATCTTCCATTACTCCCTCCTCCCCCATCCTCTGCGATGTATACTTTTTTTATAATAGACACTAAATGTATCCACCATCTCCGAGGTAAGAGAAGTAATCTCTCCTCCTATTAACCTAATAGTAGACATGGTAGAGGGGGAGAATCAGACTTCACAAGTTGCGCCAACATTCTTCCTACGCTTTCACCATCTCCAAAGGCACATTGCCTCTGGAAGAGTCGTCTACTCTCAACTTTCCTTGCAATTGCTATTTTATATTTTTGTTGTTTGTCTAACCACATTTTTTTCTTCCCCAGGGACGGATCAGTTACGTAATTATTTTCGGCCCCTAACACCTCTCTTCGAATATTTTCCTTCCATTCCCTGGATTCTCTATTAAATTTAGCAACCTGCTGAATCAAAATACCTCTGAGGTATACCATCAAGATATCCCAAAGCATCCCAGTAGCCACCGTACCTTCATTAAACTCTAAAAATTCTCTCAATTTAGGCAGGACCTCATCTGTTTTCTTTATTAATTCAAACCAGTATAGACTTATTTTCGAAGCTCTCTGAGCTCTTTTCCCCCCTAGGTTCAATGTAAGCACCATAGGTAAATGATTGGATACCCCTCTTGGTAAGTATAAGATATTTTCTATAATTTGCAACGCTCTGCCATTTCCAATAGCCATGTCTATCCTGGAGAGCGTGGAATACGAGCTTGAGTAGCAAAAATATTGCTGGATGCCTGGATTACGCGCTCTCCACATGTCTATTAGCCCTGTTTCCTCCAGGAATTGGCTCAAACGGCTCTTCTCTGTGAACTCTGAGTGTATCAAAACAGGAAACCTAACCAACCTTTTTATCTAAGACCTCTTTGAAGTCTCCTACTACTATGACCGGTACATCTTCCTTATCCAGCATGAATTCATTTAATTTAAACATAAGATCCATTTTAAAAGGTGGAAAGGTGGAGATATATAGATATTTGCCACTTACATTCTGTTCTCAATTGAGCACTAAAGAAAAATATAATGGCCATTTTCATCTATGCTGGTCTGTCTGCAGGAAAAAGTCACCCCTGCTCTCGTAATAACACTTATCCCTCTAGAATAAGAGGAGTATACCGAATGGTACTGAAGTGGATATTTCCTATTCTTTAATTGTTGGATTGTATGTTTTGTTAGGTGTGTTTCCTGCAGACAGACCAGCTCTACTCCATATCTTTCCAACATGGAAAATAGTGCTGCTTTTTTAAACGGTGTACCCAGTCCCTGACAATCCAGGATCCTATGTTAGGCGTTTTAGCCTGCATATGAAGGTGGGGTTAATATAAAAGGCTGTCGGAAATACCTATTCAAAAATAAATTTGTGTAAAATTCATAACTAATCTGTACATTACTACCCTTGGTTCTGTATTTAGACCCCTGTGCATATTTCTCTTTTGTATTACCTTTTGTTATTTTTATCACCACTACCAAAAGAAACAGATATAAATTCAAAAATAACCTCATGTGAATTTCAAACATCCTCTATTACTAGCATTGATCCCCTGTGTATTGTATTACAACCACTGAGTGCAATTCACATATTATATTCTCTTCTAATGTGTACTTCGTTATCTAGGTGTACCCTAAGGGTCTTTTTTGTAACCATTTCCCACATCACTTGTTCCTCATGTTCCCCTCCCATTCATCTCCCTCGCTATCAACAAAACATAAAATAAAATATTTTTTTTAAGCCATAACCCCTTCTCACTCATTTGAAAAGAGCCAATATCCACTCATGTGTCCCCCCCCCCCCCCCCCCACAAATTTTAAGTTACCTTAAAAAAAATACACATAGAAAAACAGTAAGTTCACACATTATAACCATTTCCCTCCTTTCCTCTCCCCCTTCCTCCTCCCTTCAATTTATTTGCAACTTCTCCTTGTTCTCTTCCAGCCATATCCCCACTCCAGCCAGGGATTCAAAAATCTGGGTTCCGCCCAGCGCTGCTACACGTAGCCATGCTGGGTAGAGCAAAGCATATGTCAACTTAAGTTTTTGTAAAGTAGGTTTAATCTGCATGAACTCAGCTCTACGCCTCTGCAGTTCCAGCGAGAAATCTGAGTATAGTGATATCTTGGTGCCATTGAAAGAAATATTTCCCACCTCCCTTGCCTTCCATGGCAGCGTCACTTCATCTTTATAATTAAGAACTTTCACCAAAAGTGGCCTAGTTTATCTGTCAGGGCTGGCTCAGCCCTCCCTTCTCTGAGCTGGCCGCTCAGCTGTCAGCTAATTGCCAGCTCTGTTACGGTTACTGGACTCTGGCTATGCTTTGACTTTGCTTACTCTATTTACCTTTTTATTAATAAACAAGTGCAATTTTACTGTACTTGTCTCGGTCTGGTTTCTGACAGTAGGTGAAGGCCATGAATTCAGAAAATACAGTCAATCCACTTGTTGGTAATATTTTTTCCAGATTGGATGAGCAAGATCACCGCATGGATCAGTTTGCCATGGCTTTACAAATGCTCCTGAGTCGCACGGCTCATCTGGAATCCCCCATTGTGGCTGCTCTGGTACAACCTGAGTTGCCAGCTGTCCCTGCTGCTGCGCCAGTCTCTGTGCAGGCACCCGCCTCAAGTATTACCTCTATAAGAGGTATGTCTGGTTCAGCCCCGCTTCCCCAGTGATTTGGGGGCGATCCAGTTCAATGCAGAGGGTTTCTCAACCAAGTTGAGATATACTTTGAGATGCTGCCCCAGGCGTTTCCCACAGACAGAAGCAAAGTAGGGTACGTGAGAGCCTTGGCCTGGGCCAACCTTTTATAAGAGACGCAAAAACCTGTTGTCTTGAGTTAACCTGAGTTTGTGGCCTCCTTTAAAAGGGTATTTGACGTTCCAGCCCGCTCAGCTTCTGCTGCCAAGTGCCTCATGTCCATCAGAGTACGAGAACTGTTGCCGACTACGCCATTGAGTTCCGTACTCTGGCAGCAGAGGTTGCTTGGAACAATGAGGGCCTTATGGCTGCTTTTTCTCATGGTCCCTCAGATTCCATCAAGGATGAGATAGCAGCCTGAGATATACCCACTGAGCTGGAGAGCTTGATCTCGCTTGCCATCATCATTGACTCCAAACTCAGAGAAAGACTTGCTCTTAAAAAGCGCTTGCGGAAGCCTCCTGTACGTTTGCCTCCGAGCTTTGCAGTCCCATCCGTGCCTCCCTCACCTCCAATGCCTCCTGGTACCGAGTCGGTCAGTGAAGATGAACCCATGCACCTGGGCTTCACACGTCTCTCTGCGGATGAGAGACTTTAGGAGGAGGGAGAGATTGTGCCTTTATTGTGGCCAGGCGGGTCACTTTTTGAAGTCTTGTCCTACCTGTCCTGGGAACACCTGAACCTCGAGGTCCTGTCATGGATAGACCTTAGGTGGTGTTGTGTCGTCCCCAGTTATCCAGAGGGATAAGCCCCTGGTTTCGGTCACCCTTTCTTGGGCTAGGTCGTCTATCGAGATACAGGCTCTAATCGACTCTGGGGCTGCAGGCCTGTTCATTGATACTGCCTTTGTATCAAAGCTCTCGATTCCACTGCAGCTGCTTGACACTTGCCATTGAAGCTCTTGACGGGAGACCTCTACAGCCTGCCCATCTGGCTCATGAAACGGATCCGTTGTCCATGGTCGTAGGGGCTCTTCACTATGAGATTATCCAATTCCAAGTGATTTCCTCTCCTAAGTTATCTCCTGGTTATTGGTTATCCTTGGTTACAGAGGCACAACCCCTCTTTTGATTGGCTCCGTGCTGAGGTTCTCTCCTGGTCACCACAATGCAGTGAAACATGCTTCTGGAAGGTAGCCAAGGTCCTGTATACCTCTTCACTCTACTCCCTGCCAGAGGAGTACCGTGATTTTAGCGATGTCTTTGACAAAGGTCAAGCCGGTAGTTTGCCTCCACACCGGCCGCATGATTGCACAATTGACCTTCAACCTGGTGCCACTCCCCCTCGTGGCCGGGTTTACCCTTTGTCGGTCTTGGAGGATAAAGCCATAGAGGAGTATGTTGCAGACGCACATTCTCGGGGTTTCATCCGCAAATTCTCGTCTCCTGCTGGTGCTGGTTTCTTCTTTGTGAAGAAGAGGAGCGGTGAACTGAGACCTTGTATTGATTATAGGGATCTCAATCGTTTCACGATTAAGAATGCCTACCCGATTCCGTTAATTATGGAGTCATTTGACCGCCTTAAGGGAGCAACGGTTTTCACTAAGCTTGATCTGAGAGGGGCTTACAATCTCATGAGGATTAAGGAGAGCGACGAGTGGAAAACTGCGTTTAATACCAGAACAGGCCATTATGAGCATCTCGTAATGCCTTTTGGCCTTTGTAACGCCCCGGCAGTTTTCCAGGAATTTATAAACGATGTCCTCTAAGATTTGTTGCAGTTATGTGTGGTGGTTTATCTTGATGATATCCTCATATTTTCCAAGTCCCTGGAGAGCCACCACACAGATGTCTGTCGTGTGTTTCAAAAATTAAGAGAGAACAAGCTCTATTGTAAACTGGAGAAGTGTGAGTTCCATCGGGAACAGGTTAAATTCCTGGGCTATGTCATTTCCACTGCTGGTTTTTCGATGGACCCAGAGAAACTTTTGGCAGTCCTACAGTGGCCTTGACCTGTGGGGTTACGTCCTCTGCTGCGTTTGCTGGGTTTCACCAACTATTATCGGAAGTTCATTCGTAACTTTGTCTCTGGTCAAGCCCCCGACTGATATGACCAGAGAGAACGGTAACCCACAGAGTTGGTCTCCGGAGTCCATTAAGGTCTTTGAAAGTCTCGAGGCTGCCTTTGTTTCTGCTCCTGTGTTGGCACATCCTGAGCCTACTTTACCTTTTATCCTTGAGGTTGATGCTTCTGAGACTGGTGTTGGCGCCCTTCTGTCTTAATGTCCTACCTCTGAGATTGCTATGCATCCTTGTGGCTACTTTTCCAAAAAATTTCACCTGCCAAGTGCAATTACGAGATTGGTGACAGAGAGCTGTTGGCAATCATTTTAGCCCTGAAAGAATGGATACATCTCCTCGAAGGTACCACTGTGCCGGTTCTCATTCTTACTGACCATAAGAATCTCACATTCTTGTCTGAGGCTAAACGTCTCTCTCCCAGAAGGGCGCGATGGGCTCTTTTCTTGTCAAGTTTCAATTACATTGTCTCATTTTTACCCGGTACTAAGAATGCAAAGGCTGGCGCCTTGTGACAACAATTTTCCTCCACTTCCAAGTAGGAGTCGGTTCCGGTTCCTACGATTCCTCCTGATCATATTCTGGCTACGGTTCACACCAGTCTTACTCCATTGGGTGACAAAATTCTTGCTGCTCAGGTCCATGCTCCTCCTGAGAAACCTTGTGACCGCTGCTTTGTCGAAGTGTGTCTCCATACTGCCGTGCTCCAGACTTCATATTCTCCCAAGGTAGCTGGCAACCCTGGTAAGATTCAACTCGTTTGGGCCATTTCCCAACAATTCTGGTGGCCTAGTCTACGTGCTGATGTAACTGCCTTCGTAGCTGCCTGTTCTATGTGTGCTCAGAGTAAGACTCCATGACACCTTCCAGTGGGCCTCCTACAACCCATACCCAATGGATAGAGGCCCAGGACCTATCTGTGTATGTATTTCATTGTGGAGTTGTCCAACTCCCAAGGCAACACAGTTATCCTTATAGTGGTTGACAGGTCCTCAAAGATGTGTCATTGTATTCCACTTAAGTTGCCCACTTCTAAGGAACTGGATCTCCATTTTTGCTAGGGAGATATTTTGCTTACATGGGCTACCCAAGGTGATGGTCTCGGACAGGGGTTGTCAGTTTGTGTCCCGGTTCTGGCGAGCCTTTTCTGCACAGCTGGGAATTCAGCTTGCTTTCTCCTCTGCGTATCACCCGCAGTCTAATGGGGCTGCAGAACGAGCCAATCAGTCCTTAGAGCAATTCCTGTGTTGCTATATTTCTGACCATCACAACAACTGGTCAGACCTATTACCATGGGCAGAGTTTGCTCACAACAGTGCCTTAAATTCTGCTTCCCGATTGTCTCAGTTTATGGTGAACTATGGTTTCCAACCTTCCATGTTGCCTGACTCGTTTGTTCCGCAGAGTATTCCTGCGCTAGAGAAGCATCTCCATGTTCTTCGTTCCACTTAGGCACAAGTCCAGGAGGCTTTGCGTCATGCTAATGATAGTTACAGACTCCATGCTGACCACAGACGCCTGCCTGCGCCTTCCTACCAGGTTGGGGACAGAGTCTGGCTGTCATCTCGCAACTTCTGACTTCGTGTTTCCTCACTGAAGTTCGCACCTCGGTTTATTGGGCCCTTCCGTATGCTTCGCAGGATTAACCCAGTGGCTTACGTGTTGGACCTTCCTCCTAGTATGCGCATCTCAAATGTGTTTGTCTCCTTATTGAAACCGTTGGTCTGCAACCGCTTTACCACCTCGGTGCCATCTTCTTACCCTATACAGGTTGAGAACCATGAGTATGAGGTACAGTCCATTGTTGACTCCTGTAGGTTCCGTGGGCACATACAGTACCTGGTGCATTGGAAGGGGTACAGTCCGGGGGAACACTCCTGGGTCTCATCCTCGGATGTACATGCTCCTGCCCTCCTCCATGATTTCCATAGACGTTTTCCCCTCAAGCCCGGTGGTCCTCCGAGGGGGAGGGATCGTTGAGGAGGGGGGTAATGTCAGGGCTGGCTCAGCCCTTCCTTCTCTGAGCTGGCCGCTCAGCTGTCGGCTAATTGCTAGCTCTCATCTGTCTCCACAGTTAACTAGCTGTTGTGGATCTGCTCGCTAGTCCCGCCTACTTAAAGATCTCCAGCTCACATTATTCCTGTCTTCGACTTGGTCACATCACAAGAAACCATCTCCTGCGTTCCTGTTTAAAGACTGGCTTTGCTGCCATCCCTTCTGGCTCCTTATCCTGCTTGCTGTTCCTCTACTTGGATCTCTGACTTCTGGCCTGGCTGATTAACTGATCTGGTTACTGAACTCTGGCTTGGCTGATTACCCAATCTGGTTACTGAACTCTGGCTTGGCTGACTACTTGATGCGGTTACTGGACTCTGGCTATGCTTTGACTATGCTTACTCTATTTACCTTTTTATTTTTATTAACAAACAAGTGTGATTTTACTGTACTTCTGTCTCGGTCTGGTTCATGGTTTCTGACAGTATCCTCCTGGTGGTGAAGCCCTAAAGAGAACTCTATGTGCTCTTTCAATTGAAAACATTGTTGAGAATGCCTCTCTTCCAAAGAGTTCAATGAACCATTTTTCCAGAAACTCTATGGGATTAGGACCCTCACTCCTTTCAGGCAGCCCCACCAACTTCACATTATCCCTGCAGAGTCTGTTCTCCATCTCATCCATTTTTGACGCATATCTGCTCATCTGTTCTTTCTTATTTTTAACCGCATTTTTTAATGGGTATGTGTCATCTTCTATCTGGCTTATCCTCCCTTCCAGGGCTGTTCTTTCTGCTGTTTTTTGTAAATCTTGTCTGACCAGTATCAGGTCCTCCTTCACTCCCTTCAGCTGGGCACATACCGTATATACTCGAGTATAAGTCGTTCCGAGTATAAGTCGGGGCCCTAATTTACCACAAAAAAATGGGAAAAACTTATTGACTTGAGTATAAGACGAGGGTGAGAAATGCACAGCTACTGTAAGTGGAAAAGAGGGTCAACAATGCCCATTTGCAGCCTCACTGTGCCCATTTGCATGCCTCACTGTGCCCCGAACTTCAAACTCGGTAGTTAAGGGTTCCTAGATGCCCCCTAGCTGCAGCCAAAATTTGGGGTCTCTGAACCCAAAGGGTCCCAAAATGACATTGCTGCAGATGGACACAGTTGACCGAATTTGGGGCCCTGTATCTTGGGGCCACTTAGTGCTAAGAACCCCAAATTTGGTGTGCAAACCCAGTGGAGAGCAGAGACTGACATTTTCCGAACCGATTTTGGGGCCCCGTATCTCGGGGCCCCAAAAGTTGGTTTGGAAAATAAATTTTCGAGGGGGGCACTTTCAGCACAAAAAAATGTGCTGAAAAACTCGACTTATACTCGAGTATATACGGTAGTTCTTTTAATGAGCCCTTACATGCATTCACAGCCATAAATATGTCCTTTAATGTTGGTTCTTTCTCTAGGGATGGGTGATGCTTCTATATTTTGTTCAATCGGCCCTGAACTCTTATTACTGTTTTTGTTGTTAAGACAGGTGTTGCTGTTACTGCAGACTGACCATGGCTTTTTCTGTCTGGCATAGAACCCTGTTGCGCTTTGGTCTGCGAGCCCCTTTTGCTGGAGTCTGAACCAGGTTATGAACAGCGCTCCAATTTTGCTGCGGCTGCCACAGATGCTTGCTGGTAGTTCTTTTCCTTCAAGAAGCGTAATTGTTGCATCCCTGCGTTCTCCAGCTGCTTTTGATACTCTCCTCTTCTTATTGCTGCCATACCCGCAAACGGGGCTGTGTTTTTCCCTTTTTTTTCCCCCTTTTCTTTCCCCCTTTGCAAGTATTCAGCAACTGAAGAAAGGAAAGGTCAATTAAGCCAGGAGGAGGATACAACAGTGCGATGGTATATCCGCAATTAAAACTAAAGGAATGGTTTCCTCTGGAGTTAAAAACTCAGGCGTAAAATGCATGAAATTACTTGCAAATCATAAAGTTCAAAACTCAATTCAGTGCAACTTTTCCATACACAATCTCAAGCTGGATTTTAATTATATTAGTATATTAATACCATTCATTAAAATTGCTGAAGGATTGCTGATGTCTTAAATATATTGAATTGAGGTTAAAAAAGAAAAAAGAAAAGAAAAAGAGGTGCCAAGTGTCACATATTAAGTTCATCAGAGAAGCTAAACTGGTAAGGTTGAGTATTGTACGCCAGAGGCCCACAAAAAAAAAAAAAAAAAGTTGAGAGCTGAAATTATAAATACAGGGATCAATGAGAATCAATGGGTTATTACCATCTTATATATCAGTCCCTCCAGGAGCAGAAGTAGCTAAGTGAGTATGATACAATGTACAGCAATACTTCAGGGGCTTCAGGGGCAGATACAGTGGCAATAAAAAGTATGTGAACCCTTTTGGAATGATATGGATTTCTGCACAAATTGGTCATAAAATGTGATCTGATCTTCATCTAAGTCACAACAGACAATCACAGTCTGCTTAATCACTTCAGCCCCAGAAGGATTTACCCCCTTCCTGACCAGAGCACTTTTTACAATATGGCACTGCGTTGCTTTAACTGCTAATTGCGCGGTCATGGAATGCTGTACCCAAACGAAATTTGCGTCCTTTTCTTCCCACAAATAGAGCTTTCTTTTGATGGTATTTGACCACCTCTGCGGTTTTTATTTTTTAAATGAAAAAAGACCAAAAATTTTGAAAAAAAAAAAAGATATTTTCAACTTTTTGTTAAAAAAATCCAATAAACTCAATTTTAGTCATACATTTAGGCCAAAATGTATTCGGCCACGTCTTTGGTAAAAAAAATGTCAATAGGCGTATATTTATTGGTTTGCGCAAAACTTATAGCGTGTACAAACTAGGGTACATTTTCTGGAATTTACACAGCTTTTAGTTTATGACTGCCTATCTGATTTCTTGAAGTGCTAAAATGGCAGGGCAGTACATACCCCCCCCCAAATGACCCCATTTTGGAAAGTAGACATCCCAAGAAAATTGCTGAGAGGCATGTTAAGCCCATTGAATATTAAATGTTTTTGTCCCAAGTGATTGAATAATGATAAAAAAATAAAAATATTTTTTTTTTTCAAAAAGCTGTCACTAAATGATATATTGCTAAAAAGTGCCATGAGCATATGTGGAATTACACCCCAAAATACATTCTGCTGCTTCTCCCGAGAACGGGGATACCACATGTGTGGGACTTTTTTGGGTGCCTAGCCGCGTACGGGGCTTAGAAAACCAATCACTGCCTTCAGGATTTCTAAGGGCGTAAATTTTTGATTTCACTCCTCACTACCCATCACAGTTTTGAAGGCCATAAAATGCCAAGATGGCACAAAACCCCCCCAAATGACCCCATTTTGGAAAGTAGACACCCCAAGCTATTTGCTGAGAGGCATGTTGAGTCCATGGAATATTTTATATTTTGACAAGAGTTGCGGGAAAATGACAAACTTTTTTTATTTTTTTTTGCACAAAGTTGTCACTAACTGATATATTGCTCACACAGGCCATGGGCATATGTGGAATTGCACCCCAAAATACATTCTGCTGATTCTCCTGAGTATGGGGATACCACGTGTGGGACTTTTTGGGAGCCTATTCGCGTATGGGGCACCGAAAACCAAGCACCGCCTTCAGGATTTCTAAGGGCGGTAAATTTTTGATTTCACTCCTCACTACCTATCACAGTTTCGTAGGCCATAAAATGCCAAGATAGTACAAAGCCCCCCCAAATGACCCAAATGAATGTTTTGTAAAGTAGACACCCCAAGCTATTTGCTGAGAGGCATTGTGAGTATTTTGCAGCTCTCATTTGTTTTTGAAAATGAAGAAAGACAAGAAAAATGTATTTTTTTTTTCTTTTTTAAATTTTCAAAATTTTGTGACAAAAAGTGAGGTCTGCAAAATACTCGCGATACCTCTCAGCAAATAGCTTGGGGTGTACTTTCCAAAATGGGGGGTTTTGTGCCATCTGGGCATTCCATGGCCTCCGAAACTGTGATAGGCAGTGAAGAGTGAAATCAAAAAATTACACCCTTAGAAAGCCTGAAGGCGGTGCTTGGTTTTCGGGGTCCCATACGCAGCTAGGCTCCCAAAAAGTCACACATGGGGTATCCCCGAACTCAGGAGAAGCAACAGAATGTATTATGGCGTGTAATTTCACATATTCCCATGGCATGTTTAAGCAATATATCATTTAGTGACAATTTTGTGCAAAAAAAAATTTTCTTTTTCCCGCAACTTGTGTCACAATATAAATATTCCATGGACTCGACATGCCTCTCAGCAAATAGCTTGGGGTGTCTACTTTCCAAAATAGGGTCATTTGGGGGGAGGGGGGGTTGAACTGTCCTGGCATTTTATGCACAACATTTAGAAGCTTATGTCACACATCACCCACTATTCTAACCACTTGAAGACAAAGCCCTTTCTGACACTTTGTTTACATGAAAAAATTATTTTTTTTTTGCAAGAAAATTACTTTGAACCCCCAAACATTATCTATTTTTTTTTAAAGCAAAGGCCCTACAGGTTAAAATGGTGGGTGTTTCATTTTTTTTCACACAGTATTTGCGCAGCGATTTTTCAAACGCATTTTTTTGGGAAAAAACACACTTTAGATTTTAACCACTTGACGACCGCCTCACGCTGATATATGTCAGCAGAATGGCACGGGCAGGCAAAATCATGTACCTGGTACGGGATTGCCTACCCGCGGGCAGGGGGTCCGATCGGACCCCCCCCGGTGCCCGAGGCAGTCGGCTTTGGTCTGGGAGCGTTCAGAGATGAGGGGGAGGCCATCCATTCGTGCCCCCCCCTCGCGATCGCTCCCAGCCAATGAGAATCTTCACAGAGGCAGGGGATGTGATGTCATCTCTCCTCGGCTCGGCAGTTTCCGTTCCGGCGCCGAGGAGAGAAGACTGCAATGTGAGTGCACCAACAATACAGACACACAGTAGAACATGCCAGGCACACATTACACCCCCCCCCCCCCCGTCACACTGACACCAAGCAGTTTTTTTTTTCTGATTACTGAATGGTGTCAGTTTGTGACAGTTAGTGTGGTAGGGCAGTTAGTATTAGCCCCCTTTAGGTCTAGGTTACCCCCCTAACCCCCCCTAATAAAGTTTTAACCCCTTGATCACCCCCCGTCGCCATTGTCGCTAAGCGATCATTTTTCTGATCGCTGTACTAGTGTCACTGGTGATTCTAGTTGGCGAGGTAAATATTTAGGTTTGCCGTCAGCGTTTTATAGCGACAGGGACCCCCATATACTACCGAATAAAGGTTTTAACCCGTTGATTGCCCCCTAGTTAACCCTTTCACCACTGATCACCGTATAAGTGTTACGGGTGACGCTGGTTAGTTCGTTTATTTTTTATAGTGTCAGGGCACCCGCCGTTTATTACCGAATAAAGGTTTAGCCCCCTGATCGCCCGGCGGTGATATGCGTCGCCCCAGGCAGCGTCAGATTAGCGCCAGTACCGCTAACACCCACGCACGCAGCATACGCCTCCCTTAGTGGTATAGTATCTGAACGGATCAATATCTGATCAGATCTATACTAGCGTCCCCAGCAGTTTAGGGTTCCCAAAAACGCAGTGTTAGCGGGATCAGCCCAGATACCTGCTAGCACCTGCGTTTTGCCCCTCCGCCCGGCCCAGCCCACCCAAGTGCAGTATCGATCGATCACTGTCACTTACAAAACACTAAACGCATAACTGCAGCGTTCGCAGAGTCAGGCCTCATCCCTGCGATCGCTAACAGTTTTTTTGGTAGCGTTTTGGTGAACTGGCAAGCACCAGCGGCCTAAGTACACCCCGGTCGTAGTCAAACCAGCACTGCAGTAACACTTGGTGACGTGGCGAGTCCCATAAGTGCAGTTCAAGCTGGTGAGGTGGCAAGCACAAGTAGTGTCCCGCTGCCACCAAGAAGAAGACAAACAGGCCTGTCGTGCCCATAATGCCCTTCCTGCTGCATTCGCCAATCCTAATTGGGAACCCACCACTTCTGCAGCGCCCGTACTTCCCCCATTCACATCCCCAACCAAATGCAGTCGGCTGCATGAGAGGCATTTTCTTTATGTCCTCCCGAGTACCCCTACCCAACGAACCCCCCCAAAAAAGATGTCGTGTCTGCAGCAAGCGCGGATATAAGCGTGACACCCGCTATTATTGTCTCTCCTGTCCTGATAATCCTGGTCTTTGCATTGGTGAATGTTTTGAACGCTACCATACACTAGTTGAGTATTAGCGTAGGGTACAGCATTGCACAGACTAGGCACACTTTCACAGGGTCTCCCAAGATGCCATCGCATTTTGAGAGACCCGAACCTGGAACCGGTTACAGTTATAAAAGTTAGTTACAAAAAAAAGTGTAAAAAAACAAAAAAAATATATATATAAAATAAAAAAAAATAGTTGTCGTTTTATTGTTCTCTCTCTCTCTATTCTCGCTCTATTGTTCTGCTCTTTTTTACTGTATTCTATTCTGCAATGTTTTATTGTTATTATGTTTTATCATGTTTGTTTTTCAGGTATGCAATTTTTTATACTTTACAGTATACTGTGTTTTATTGTTAAGCATTTTTTTGTCTTCAGGTACGCCATTCACAACTTTGAGTGGTTATACCAGAATGATGCCTGCAGGTTTAGGTATCATCTTGGTATCATTCTTTTCAGCCAGCGGTCGGCTTTCATGTAAAAGCAATCCTAGCGGCTAATTAGCCTCTAGACTGCTTTTACAAGCAGTGGGAGGGAATGCCCCCCCCCCACCGTCTTCCGTGTTTTTCTCTGGCTCTCCTGTCTCAACAGGGAACCTGAGAATGCAGCCGGTGATTCAGCCAGCTGACCATAGAGCTGATCAGAGACCAGAGTGGCTCCAAACATCTCTATGGCCTAAGAAACCGGAAGCTACAAGCATTTCATTACTTAGATTTTGCCGGATGTAAACAGCGCCATTGGGAAATTGGGAAAGCATTTTATCACACCAATCTTGGTGTGGTCAGATGCTTTGAGGGCAGAGGAGAGATCTAGGGTCTAATAGACCCCAATTTTTTCAAAAAAGAGTACCTGTCACTACCTATTGCTATCATAGGGGATATTTACATTCCCTGAGATAACAATAAAAATGATTAAAAAAAAAAATGAAGGGAAAAGTTTAAAAATAAGATAAAAAAGCAAAAAAAAAAAGCAAAAAAAAAAAGCACCCCTGTCGCCCCCTGCTCTCGCGCTAAGGCGAACGCAAGCGGCGGTCTGTCATCAAATGTAAACAGCAATTGCACCATGCATGTGAGGTATCACCGCGAAGGTCAGATCGAGCGCAGTAATTTTAGCAGTAGACCTCCTCTGTAAATCTAAAGTGGTAAACCGTAAAGGCTTTTAAAGGCTTTTAAAAATGTATTTATTTTGTTGCCACTGCACGTTTGTGCGCAATTGTAATGTCATGTTTGGTATTCATGTACTCGGCCTAAGATCATCTTTTTTATTTCATCAAACATTTGGGCAATAGTGTTTTGGTGGATTAAAATTTTAAAAAGTGTGTTTTTTCCCCCAAAAAAGCATTTGAAAAATCGCTGCGCAAATACTGTGTGAAAAAAAAAAAATGAAACACCCACCCTTTTAATCTGTTGGGCATTTGCTTTAAAAAAATATATAATGTTTGGGAGTTATTTTGCAGACCTCACTTTTTGTCACAAAGTTTTTAAAAACAAATGAGAGCTGCAAAATACTCACCATGCCTCTCAGCAAATAGCTTGGGGTGTCTTTCCAAAATGGGGTCATTTGGGGGGGGGGGGTTTGTGCCACCTGGGCATTCCATGGCCCCCGAAACTGTGATAGGCAGTGAAGAGTGAAATCAAAAATTTACACCCTTAGAAATCCTGAAGGCGGTGATTGGTTTTTGGGGCCCGTACGCGGCTAGGCTCCCAAAAAGTCCCACACATGTGGTATCCCCATACTCAGGAGAAGCAGCTTAATGTATTTTGAGGTGCAATTCCACATATGTCCATGGCCTGTGTGAGCAATATATCATTTAGTGACAACTTTGTGCAAAAAATAAAAATAAAAATTGTCACTTTCCCGCAACTTGTGTCAAAATATAAAATATTCCATGGACTCAACATGCCTCTCAGCAAATAGCTTGGGGTGTCTACTTTCCAAAATGGGGTCATTTGGGGGGGGGGGGGTTGTGCCATCTGGGCATTTTATGGCCTTCAAAACTGTGATAGGTAGTGAGGAGTGAAATCAAAAATTTACGCCCTTAGAAATCCTGAAGGCAGTGATTGGTTTTCGGGGCCCCGTACGCAGCTAGGCTCCCAAAAAGTCCCACACATGTGGTATCCCTGTACTCAGGAGAAGCAGCTGAATGTATTTTGGGGTGCAATTCCACATATGCCCATGGCCTGTGTGAGCAATATATCATTTAGTGACAACTTTTTGTAATTTTTTTTTTTTTTTGTCATTATTCAATCACTTGGGACAAAAAAATAATTTTCAATGGGCTCAACATGCCTCTCAGCAATTTCCTTGGGGTGTCTACTTTCCAAAATGGGGTCATTTGGGGGGGGGGGGTTTGTACTGCCCTGCCATTTTAGCACCTCAAGAAATGACATAGGCAGTCATAAACTAAAAGCTGTGTAAATTCCAGAAAATGTACCCTAGCTTGTAGACGCTATAACTTTTGCGCAAACGAATAAATACCGTACTTATCGGCGTATAACACGCACTTTTTTCCCCTTAAAATAAGGGGAAAATCGTGGGTGCGTGTTATACGCCGATCCCTGCTATTTTGTGATCTGTCGGAGCGATCGCCGCCGACATTCACATAGCTTGTATTTTTAAACATGGCGCCGCGGAGTTCGGAGGGACTCGGCGGCGCTCGTTCAGCTGAACGAGCGCCGCCGAGGACACAGTGACTGGGCGGAGCCGAGATACACATAGCCGAGGGTTCTCGGCTTTTCTCGGCGCCGTTCACAGTCACGCCCAGTCCCGCCATTGGACCTGTGTTATGTCCATCATAGGGACTTGGCATGACTGTGAACGGCGCCGAGAAAAGAAGAGAACCCTCAGCTATGTTTATCTCGGCTCCGCCCAGTCACTGTGTCCTCGGCGGCGGTCGTTCAGCTGAACGAGCGCCGCCGAGTCCTTCCGAACTCCGTGGCGCCATGTTTAAAAAATACAAACTAAACGTTTGTATGTCAGCGGCGACAAGGCTTCACGGACCACTGAGGCAAGGCTGCACTGGGGCAAAGCTGCACTGAGGGCAAGGCTGCACTGGGGCCAAGGCTGCACTGGGGCCAAGGCTGCACTGGGGCCAAGGCTGCACTGGGGCCAAGGCTGCACTGGGGCCAAGGCTGCACTGGGGCCAAGGCTGCACTGGGGCCAAGGCTGCACTGGGGCCAAGGCTGCACTGGGGCCAAGGCTGCACTGGGGCCAAGGCTGCACTGGGGCCAAGGCTGCACTGGGGCCAAGGCTGCACTGGGGCCAAGGCTGCACTGGGGCCAAGGCTGCACTGGGGCCAAGGCTGCACTGGGGCCAAGGCTGCACTGGGGCCAAGGCTGCACTGGGGACAAGGCTGCACTGGGGACAAGGCTGCACTGGGGACAAGGCTGCACTGGGGACAAGGCTGCACTGGGGACAAGGCTGCACTGGGGACAAGGCTGCACTGGGGACAAGGCTGCACTGGGGACAAGGCTGCACTGGGGACAAGGCTGCACTGGGGACAAGGCTGCACTGGGGACAAGGCTGCACTGGGGACAAGGCTGCACTGGGGACAAGGCTGCACTGGGGGCAAGGCTGCACTGGGGGCAAGGCTGCACTGGGGGCAAGGCTGCACTGGGGGCAAGGCTGCACTGGGGGCAAGGCTGCACTGGGGCAAGGCTGCACTGGGGCAAGGCTGCACTGGGGCAAAGCTGCACTGACAAGGCTGCACTGACAAGGCTGCACTGACAAGGCTGCACTGACAAGGCTGCACTGACAAGGCTGCACTGGGGCAAAGCTGCACTGACAAGGCTGCACTGGACACTGGGGAAAGGCTGCAGATGAACACTGATGAGGCTGCATTGATGGGCATTTAAATGTAAGTTTTTTTTCCTTAAAATTCCCTCCTAAACTTGGGGTGCGTGTTATACGCCGGCGCGTGTTATACGCCGATAAATACGGTATACGCTTATTGACATTTTTTTTACCAAAGACATGTGGCTGAATACATTTTGGCCTAAATGTATGACTAAAATTGAGTTTATTGGATTTTTTTTTATAACAAAAAGTAGAAAATATAATTTTTTTTCAAAATTTTCGGTCTTTTTCCGTTTATAGCGCAAAAAATAAAAACCGCAGAGGTGATCAAATACCATCAAAAGAAAGCTCTATTTGTGGGAAGAAAAGGACGCAAATTTCGTTTGGGTACAGCATTGCATGACCGCGCAATTAGCAGTTAAAGCGACGCAGTGCCAAATTGGAAAAAGTCCTCTGGTCCTTAGGCAGCCAAATGGTCCGGGGCTGAAGTGGTTAATGCACTAAAACACACTATATTTCCCAAATGTTTGATGAAATAAAAAAGATGATCTTAGACCGAGTACATGGATACCAAACACGACCTAACACGACATGCTTTAAAATTGTGCACAAACTGCAGTGGCGACAAACTAAATACATTTTTAAAAGCCTTTAAAAGTTACCACTTTAAATTTACAGAGGAGGTCTACTGCTAAAATGACTGCCCTCGATCTGACCTTCACGGTGATACCTCACATGCATGGTGCAATTGCGGTTTACATTTGACGCCAGACCGACGCTTGCGTTCATCCTTTGCGCGAGAGCGGGTGGGGGGGACAGGGGTGCTTTTTTTTTTTCTTTCTCTTTTTTTTTGCTTTTTTATCTTATTTTTAAACTGTTCCTTTCATTTTTATTTTTTTTTAGCATTTTTATTGTTATCTCAGGGAATGTAAATATCCCCTATGATAGCAATAGGTAGTGACAGGTACTCTTTTTTTTGAAAAAATTGGGATCTATTAGACCCTAGATCTCTCCTCTGCCCTCAAAGCATCTGACCACACCAAGATCGGTGTGATAAAATGCTTTTCCAATTTCCCAATGGCGCTGTTTACATCCAGCGAAATCTAAGTCATAAAATGCTCTTATCTTCAGGTTTCTTAGGCCATAGAGATGATTGGAGCCATTCTGGTCTCTGATCAGTTCTATGGTCAGCTGGCCAAATCAACGGCTGCATTCTTAGGTTCCCTGTTGGGACAGGAGAGCCAGAGAAAAACATCGAAGATGGTGGGGGGGGGGGCATTCCCACCCACTGCTTGTAAAAGCAGTCTAGAGGCTGATTAGCTGCTAGGATTGCTTTTACATGAAAGCCGACCGCTGGCTGAAAAGAATGATACCAAGATGATACCTAAACCTGCAGGCATCATTCTGGTATAACCACTTAAAGTCCAGCAACATGCCAGTACCTTGCTGGTGCTTGTTGGGCATATATTGTAAACTTTTTTTTCATGCAGCCTGGGGGCTGAACGAAAAAAAGAAATTGATCGGTGGGTATGCCCACCATTAGAATACCTCCCATCATCCACCCACTTCTAATGATGGGCATATATGCACCATTTATATATGCCGAAGCATGGGAGCATCCTCCCGCAAAAGGTAGGAGCAAATCGCTCCTCCGCCCACTGCTGCCCCCACGCTTCGGCATATATGCTGAAGTAGGTAACTGTGGTGGTGAAATCACCTCCGACAGCGCTGGAGTCACGGCTTTATGTATCGTGGGAGCAAACGCTGTTGCTGTCAAGATAAATAAATCCGCGCTGCAGCTGAATGGCGTACCTGAAAACAAAATGGTTAACAATAAAACACACTAAACAGTAAAGTATAAAAAATTACATACCTGAAAAGCAAACATGATAAAACATAATAAAACATTGCAGAATAGAATACAGTAAAAAAGAGCAGAACAATAGAGAGAGAATAGAGAGAGAGAGAGAGAGAGAGAATAAAATGACAACTATTTTGTTTTATTTATTTTATATATTTTTTGTGTATTTTTTTTTTTTTTACATTTTTTATAACTAACTTTTATAACTGTAACCGGTTCCAGGTTTGGGTCTCTCAAAATGCGATGGCATCTTGGGAGACCCTGTGAAAGTGTGTCCTAGTCTGTGCAATGCTGTACCCTACGCTAAAACTCAACTAGTGTATGGTAGCGTTCAAAACATTCACCAGGATTGCCAGGACAGGAGAGACAATAATAGTGGGTGTCACGCCTATATCCGCGCTTTCTGCAGACACAACATTTTCTTTGGGGGGCTCGTTGGGTAGGGGTACTCGGGAGGACATAAGGAAAATGCCTCTCATGCAGCCAGCTTACTGCATTTGGTTGGGAAGGTGAGGTGGAGCACCATCTGGAAACAGAAGGGCTCTGACGATCTCTTCCTGGAATTTAAGGAAGGATCCAGTCTGTCCTGAAGCTCTGTGTAGCACATGAGCATTCAGCAAAGCCAGTTGAAATAAGTATACAGACACTTTTTTGTACCAGCGTCTGGCCTTACGGGCAACTAGGTACGGCGCCAACAACTGGTCGTTGAAGTCCACCCCTCCCATGTTAAGGTTATATTCGTGGACACAGAGGGGTTTCTCAACAACACCAGTCGCCGTAGGAATTTGGACCGTCGTGTCTGCATGAAGGGAGGTAAGAACGAAAACATTCTTATTAGAGGTCGACCGATATGGGTCTTTCTCTGGCCGATGCCGATATTTAGAAATATCGGTGGCCGATGGCCGATATGTGATGCCGATTTTTTTGGGCCGATATATTAGGCCGATTTTTTTTTTTTTCTTTCCCCTTCATCTCATAAAATCTAACAGTTAGACCCCTTTCACACTGGGGCGTTTTTTAGGCGCTTTTGGGCTAAAAATAGGGCCTGTAAAGTGCCTGTAAAACGGCTCCCCTGCAGTCTCAGTGTGAAAGCCCGAGTGCTTTCACACTGAAGCCATGTGCTGGCAGGATGTTAAAAAAAAAGTCCTGCAAGCAACATCTTTGGAGCAGTGTATACCACCACTCCTGCCCATTAAAATGAATGCGCACCGCTGCCAAAGCGCCTGCAAAGCGTTTCGGCAGCGGCGCTTCAGGGGCGCATTTAACCCCTTCCTCGGCTGCTAGCTGGGTTATAAGCGCCCCACTAGCAGCCGAATAGCGCCGCTAAAATGAAGGTAAAGCGCCGCTGAAACTAGCAGCGTTTTACCATCAATGCATGCCCGCTCCAGTGTGAAAGCAACCTTAAGTGATACAGAAATATTTTTTACATTTAAACATTTATTAAACAAAACAAACCTCCAATCAGTTCACTTGTATGTAGAATTTAGAAAAAAAAACCTATATCTTAAATATTAAATATACAAAAACAGGTAATCAAAACTTTTGGACGAAAAAAAAATGGGCTAACTTTACTGCTTAGTTTTTTTTTTTATTCATTAATGTATTTTTTCAAAAAAAATTGCGTTTGAAAGACCGCTGCGCAAATACCGTGTGACATAAAATATTGCAACAACTGCTATTTTATTCCCTAGGGTCTCTGCTAAAAAAAAATATAATGTTTGGGGGTTCCAAGTGATTTTCTAGCAGAAAATACAGGATTTTTACTTGTAAGCAATAAATGTCAGAAAAGATTTAGTCTTTAAATGGTTAAACTGAGAACTTCTACACACTGAGCTCAGTTCATTCATAAATGTAAACATTGTATCCTTCAGGTTCTTTTTATCAGATTTGGCAGGCTGCCCAGAGGAGGAAGAAGTCGCTTCACAGAAGTTTTCAGGCAACTTGCACTGACTTCTTTTACAGAAGTAATTTGCAAGTCACGCTGAAGTTATATCGGCCTTTTTTATCAGCACAATCGGCCGATGCCGATTAAGTAAAAAACACCAAATATCGGCCGATATATCGGCCGGCCGATATATCGGTCGACCTCTAATTCTTATTGTCCCTCCACTTCATAGCGAGCAAATTATTACACCGCAAGCAGGCTCTCTCCCCCAGCCTAAGACGGGAATCTACAAGCCGCTGGGGAAAGCCCCAGCGATTAGATTGCACGGTGCCACATGCTCCAATTTGATGATCAAAAACGTGACTAAAAAGTGGCACGCTCGTGTAATAATTGTCCACATATAAATGGTACCCCTTTCCGAATAAGGGTGACACAAAGTCCCACACAATCTTGCCAGCGCTTCCTACGTAGCCAGGGCAGTTTGTCGGCTCTACGTGACTATCTTTTCCCTCATAAACCATAAAACTACATGTATAGCCTGTGGCCCTGTCACAGAGCTTATACATCTTGACCCCGTATCTGCCACGCTTGCTGGGAAGGTACTGTTTGAATGACAAGCGGCCAGAAAATTTAATCAGGGACTCATCAACACAGACAACTTGATGGGGAGTAAACAAGTCTGCAAAACGTTGAAGTGGTTTATGAGGGGCCAAATTTTGTAGAGCCGATCGTATTCAGGGTCTCCACGAGGACGACAGAGTTAATTGTTGTTGAAGTGCATCAACCGCAAGATCTGCTTGTATCGTGCCCTGGTCATGGAGGCAGAGAACAAGGTCATATGGTGAATTGGGTCAGTGGACCAATATGACCGCAACTCACTCTTTTTAGTTATGCCCATGTTGAGGGAAAGGCCCAGAAAGAGCTTAAATTCGGAGACCGTAATTGGTCTCCAATCTCTGGCAAGGGAGGACTGGGGAATAGTGGCGATGTGTTGACCAGCGTACAAATTGTTTGGTCCACAATAGATCTATAGAGATCTTCGGTGAAAAACAGTGAATAAAAATTAAGTGGCGTAAAATCAACTGTTTCCACCTGAATGCGGGGTTGGCCAGTGAATGCGGGAAGTACGGGTGCTGCAGAAGTGGTGGGTTCCCAATTAGGATTGGCGAATGCAGCAGGAAGGGCACTATGGGCACGACAGGCCTGTGTTCGTCTTCTTGGTGGCAGCGGGACACTACTTGTGCTTGCCACATCGCCAGCTTGAACTGCACTTATGGGACTCGCCACGTCACCACGTGATACTGCAGTGCTGGATGTATGACCAGGGTGTACTAGGCCGCTGGTGCTTGCCAGTTCACCAGAAGGAATAACGGCGCTAGTACTGCTCTGCTCCATACGAGAGCCCTGCGGTTCTTGCACATCAAGGACAGAAGAAGAAGTTTGGGGTCTGGTACGCCTGACCTTGGCAGGGACCACAACTCCGTCACCAGAGTTATCTGTCATGGACCCACTGTCGTCTACAGGATCGTATTCTGAGCCTGAATCTGACAGATGAGTGACTTCCTCTTCACTATCTGTCATGCTCAGTAACGTGTAGGCCTCTTCACTAGTGTACCTTCGATTTGCCATTTTGGGCTCTAAATTTAGTGGTACACTAGTGAGACTCACAGGCAAAAAAGCTCCTGTCAGCGACTATCAAAACGCTACCAAAAAACTGTTAGCGATCGCAGGGATCAGGCCTGACTCTGCGAACACTGCAGTTATGTGTGCTTATTGTTTTGTAAGTGTCAGTGATCGATCGATACTGCACTTGGGTGGGCTGGGTTGGGCCGAGGGGCAAAACGCAGGTGCAAGCAGGTATCTGGGCTGATCACGCTAACACTGCGTTTTTGGGAACCCTAAACTGCTGGGGACGCTAGTACAGATCTGATCAGATCAGATGTTGATCTGTTCAGATACTATACCACTAAGGGAGGTGTATGCTGCGTGTGTGTTAGCGCTACTGGCAGTAACCTGACGCTGCCTGGGGCAACGCAGACCTTATCTGACCCTAAAACTTAACTTATATCACCGCCGGGCGATCAGGGGGCTAAACCTTTATTAGGTAATAAACCGCGGGTGCCTTAAAACTATAAAAAACAAACTAACTAACCAGCGTCACTCGTAACAGTTATACGGTGATCACTGGTGAAAGGGTTAACTATGGGGCAATCAGGGGGTTAAAACCTTTATTAGGTAGTATATGGGGTCCCTGTCGCTATAAAACACTGACTGACAGCGAACCTATATACTTACCTCCCTAACTAGCGTCACCTGTGACACTAATACAGCGATCAGAAAAACGATCGCTTAGTGACACTGGCAACGGGGGGTGATCACGGGGTTAAAACTTTATTAGGGGGGGTTAGGGGGGTACCCTAGACCTAAAGGGGGCTAACCCTAACTGCCCTACCACTTATAACTGTCACAAGCTGACACCAATGCAATGATCAGAAAAAATAAAAAAACTGCTTTTGGTGTCACTGTGGCAGGGGGTACAGGGGGGTGATTGGGGGGTGAAAAGTGTGCCTGCGTGTTCTACTGGAAGTGTAGTGTTGGTGCAAACTTACTTGATGTCTTCTCTCCTCGGCGCCGGAACGAAAAGACCGGCTCGAGGAGAGATGACATCACTTCCTCCACTTCCGTTTACATTACAGAAGCCGAGGAAGCATTTCATTCACCAGGAGCGAATGCGGGGGGCACGAATGAGTGGCCTCCCCCTCACCTTTGATTGCCCCTGACGATAATTCGACCGCCGCAGGCACCGGGGTGGGGGGGTCCGACCGGACCCCCCGCCCGCGGGCAGGCAAGGACATACAGGTAAGCCCTTATGCCTGCCCGTGCCATTGTGCCGACGTACATCATCGTGCGGCGGTCGGCAAGTGGTTAAGCTAATAACACACAAAGAATTAAATGTTACCATGTTTTTATTGAACACACCATGTAAACATTCACAATGCAGGTAGAAAAAGTATGTGAACCCCTAGACTAATGAGATCTCCAGGAGCTAATTGGAGTGAGGTGTCAGCCAACTGGAGTCCAATCAAGGAGATGAGATTGGAGGTGTTGGTTACAGCTGTCCTGCCCTATAAAAAACACACACCAGTTTTGGGTTTGCTTTTCATAAGAAGCGTTGCCTGATGTGAATGATGCCTCGCACAAAAGAGCTCTCAGAAGACCTACGATTAAGAATTGTTGACTTGCATAAAGCTGGAAAGTATAAAAGTATCTCCAAAAGCATTGCTGTTCATCAGTCCACGGTAAGACAAATTGTCTATAGATGGAGAAGATTCAGCACTGCTGCTACTCTCCCTAAGGCGCAGCACACCAACATCAAAACCTCATCCCAACTGTGAAGTATGGTGGTGGGGGCATCATGGTTTGGGGCTGCTTTGCTGTGTCAGGGTCTGGACGGATTGCTATCATTGAAGGAAAAATGAATTCCCAAGTTTATCAAGACATTTTGCAGGAGAACTTAAGGCCATCTGTCCACCAGCTGAAGCTCAACAGAAGATGGGTGTTGCAACAGGACAATGACCCAAAGCATAGAGGTAAATCAAGAACAGAATGGCTTAAACAAAAGAAAATACGCCTTCTGGAGTGGCCCAGTCAGAGTCCTGACCTCAACCCAATTGAGATGCTGTGGCATGACCTCAAGAAAGCGATTCACACCAGACATCCCAAGAATATTGCTGAACTGAAACAGTTCTGTAAAGAGGAATGGTCAAGAATTACTCCTGACCGTTGTGCACGTCTGATCTGCAACTACAGAAAATGTTTGGTTGAAGTTATTGCTGCCAAAGGAGGTTCAACCAGTTATTAAATCCACGGGTTCACATACTTTTTCCACCTGCACTGTGAATGTTTACATGGTGTGTTCAATAAAAACATGGTAACATTTAATTCTTTGTGTGTTATTAGTTTAAGCAGACTGTGATGGTCTATTGTTGTGACTTAGATGAAGATCAGATCACATTTTATGACCAATTTGTGCAAAATTCCATATCATTCCAAAAGGGTTCACATACTTTTTATTGCAACTGTATATGTAACAAGCCTTATCAGTTATTGCCAATCCTTTTACTCAGGAAAGCCTGGGTATCCTGCTCCATAGTCTCTGCGGCCAAACTATAATACAGTGTAGTCTCACAGTCTTTTGCATACCCTTCATCTGGCTTGATCTTACTTGTGGAAGAACAACCCCCTGGGGGACGGCACACAGACCCCAAAAGTTTGTACAGAAGCTGGTATTCATCTACACTTTCGGAGCCCTTCTCACAGTATTTCCGGGTGTCTTCCACCTTGCCCCCCCCCCCAATTCTCACAGACCATTGCGGGAACCCGGAGTCCACACGCTGCTCAGCTGTTCGGTTTCACTGGCCACACGCCGCTCAGCCAGTGCTGTATTTAGGCCTTGGCTGACAAGGCCCAGGCCTAGGGCGGCACTTTGCGGGGGGCGGCAACCCCCCCACGAAAAAAAAGCACCTGCATCCTCCTCCCGACTCGCGCATGCAGGGCCGCCATCCGAGGAGTATATCTAAATGACATCGCTATGGAAGTGCGGGGGGGCGTACTGCACCCGGGTGACACCAGGAAGCAGTTGTAGTGGGTGCAGTCACCCCCCCTCATCGGCAAAGCGATGATCACAGGCAGCGGAGCTGTGACAGGGAGAGGAGAGCTGTGTACACAGTGGTTGTGTATTTCCCCCGCTCACCCCCCCTCCTTTCTCCTGTCAGCTGAAGTTGAACAGGAGAGGAGAGCGGCTCGTTCCCCTATACGCCGCCCAGCTCTCTGCCCGCTCTTGTCATAGCAGAGAGCCAATCCGAACACACGGGGGATGGGCATTATGGGAAACGTAGTCCCAGAAGATTGACGGCCCCAGTATGTCCACAGACATACTACAGGCTACAGTCCCCCAACATACATGCACTGGGGGGGGGGACCTGACCTGGAACCCAGCAAACAGCAGAGTGCTACAGGGGAAGAAAAAGAGAGGACTGTGCTGGGGGAGACCAGATAGAGCCACGCTGTAACCGCACCACCAGATAAAGCCACGCTGTACCCGCACCACCAGATAAAACCACGCTGTACCCCCACCACCAGATAAAGCCACGCTGTACCCGCACCACCAGATAAAACCACGCTGTACCCCCACCACCAGATAAAGCCACGCTGTACCCGCACCACCAGATAAAGCCGCGCTGTACCCGCACCACCAGAGAGGGAGCCACGCTGTACCCGCACCACCAGAGAGGGAGCCGCGCTGTACCCGCACCACCAGAGAGGGAGCCGCGCTGTACCCGCACCACCAGAGAGGGAGCCGCGCTGTACCCGCACCACCAGAGAGGGAGCCGCGCTGTACCCGCACCACCAGAGAGGGAGCCGCGCTGTACCCGCACCACCAGAGAGGGAGCCGCGCTGTACCCGCACCACCAGAGAGGGAGCCGCGCTGTACCCGCACCACCAGAGAGGGAGCCGCGCTGTACCCGCACCACCAGAGAGGGAGCCGCGCTGTACCCGCACCACCAGAGAGGGAGCCGCGCTGTACCCGCACCACCAGAGAGGGAGCCGCGCTGTACCCGCACCACCAGAGAGGGAGCCGCGCTGTACCCGCACCACCAGAGAGGGAGCCGTGCTGTACCCGCACCACCAGAGAGGGAGCCGCGCTGTACCCGCACCACCAGAGAGGGAGCCGCGCTGTACCCGCACCACCAGAGAGGGAGCCGCGCTGTACCCGCACCACCAGAGAGGGAGCCGCGCTGTACCCGCACCACCAGAGAGGGAGCCACGCTGTACCCGCACCACCAGAGAGGGAGCCACGCTGTACCCGCACCACCAGAGAGGGAGCCACGCTGTACCCGCACCACCAGAGAGGGAGCCACGCTGTTGCGGTTTCGCTGGGTCTGGTAAGAGGGCCTGTTGGCCATTATCCATTACTGTTCCTACGGACTGAGCCGTGCCTAACCTGCTATTCTCTAGGCCTTATTGACCACCACAACAACCCTCTCTGTCCTCCCCCCCGACGTCCCTCTGTCTTCCTCAGATGAAGATGACAGGGCGGGTCTTAAAAAGGAAGGGGTGTGGCCTTGACAGGAAGGGGAGGGTCATATTTAAATTAGGGGGTGCCCAAGTTTAGTCAGGCCTAGGGCAGCACAAAACCTAAATACACCACTGCGCTCAGCTGAGCAGTCTCACTCAGAGGATATACACCGCCTTCTTTCCCGCCCCTCCACACAGGGGCTCAATCTATCAGCTGGGCGGTCAATTCAGTATGAGCAGTCCGTGCTCCGTGCTCACCGCTCCCGTTTAGCAGGAGATCAACAGCTCCAGCCACCTCAGCCTCGGTCTCTCCAAACACCACTGCAGTCTAAGGGGAGGCTAGGAGGGAGTCCACACACGTCCTCACTCACTCCATACTCCCTCCCTCTCTCATCTGGTCACGCCCCCAACAAAGTGGAACTTTGGTGAGAAAATAAAGTGATTGTAAAGGCAAATTTTTCCTCTTTTTAAAAATAACAAAATGTCATACTTACCTGTTCTGTGTAATGGTTTAGCACAGTGCACCCCTGGATACTCCCCCACCGGTGCTCCTGGCTACCCCACCCCCCAGCTGCATGCCCCAACAGCAAGCCGCTTGCATAGACACAGTGTGGCAAAGCCCTGCCCCACCCCCCTTCCTTCCTCAATAGCAGTATAAATTTATGATTGACAGCAGCGGGAGCAGTCCCCTTTATGATCATAACAGACCCCAATTCTGTATGAGCGCCTGATATAGATATTAAAGGGGAACACCATACCTTACTTTTGTGGCAGAGTTACCCTTTATATTAGTAACAGGCAATATTCATGGGTTTGGTTGGATATTAAAGGGGAACCGTACACAGTTTAATTTTTTACATGGAGTTAACTTTAATAATCATAGCACACTGCAATTCTAGATGAGGGTCTGGTATAAATATTAAGGGGGAACCCCCCACATTTCATTTTTGCAGTAGATATTTGGAATCATTCACACCTAGGGATTTGGAAAAGGGGGCAGAATTGGCATGATTCTGCCCCCCCTTTCAAATTGCATGGCAAAATGCACAGCGTGCTTGGGTGCCATTCATTCTTAACCAGTTTCATACCGGGTCATAGTAAAATGACCGCGGCAGGAACACCTTCCCATCCTGGTCCATAAAGAGGACCTGTCACAGCCCATCCGAGTACCCGTCACCAGCCCATCCGAGTACCCGTCACCAGCCCATCAGAGTACCCGTCACCAGCCCATCAGAGTACCCGTCACCAGCCCATCAGAGTACCCGTCACCAGCCCATCAGAGTACCCGTCACCAGCCCATCAGAGTACCCGTCACCAGCCCATCAGAGTACCCGTCACCAGCCCATCAAAGTACCCGTCACCAGCCCATCAAAGTACCCGTCACCAGCCCATCAAAGTACCCGTCACCAGCCCATCAAAGTACCCATCACCAGCCTATCAAAGTACCCATTACCAGCCCATCAAAGTACCCATCACCAGCCCATCAAAGTACCCATCACCAGCCCATCAAAGTACCCGAGTACCTGTCACCAGCCCATCAAAGTACCCGAGTACGTATCTGCAGCCCATCAGAGTACCTATCTGCAGCCCATGCCTCATAGAATATAGGTTATGGTGTTTGATTTGCAAAATGGGGTCATTTTGTGGGTAATGCCATTGTCCTGGTGCTCCAGGACCCTCAAAAGTGTGATAGGTAGGAATGAAAGGAGATGTGTAACTTATGCTCCTAGAACGCTTGAAGGTACTACTTTAATGTTGGACCTCTCTATGTGGCCAGGCTGTGTAAAAAAAGTCTCACAGATGTGGTATCACCATACTCAGGACGAGCAGTAGAATGTAGTTTGGGGTGTACTTTTTGCTATATACATGCTATGTGTTAGAAATATCTATGTGTTTGCTTTTCAAAAAGGGGTCATTTGGGGGGTATTTGTACTTACCTGACATGGCCTCAAAAAATGAGATAGGCCGTCAGTACATCAGGTTTGACCAATTTGCAATGATTTGAACCATAGCTTGTAGACTAACTTTCACACAAACCAAATATACACTTATTTGGGTTATTTTTAACAAAGGTATTTAGCAGTATAAATTTTGGCCCAAATTTATGAACAAAAATTACTTATTTGCAAAATTTTATCAGAGAAACTAAAAAAAAAAAAAAAAAAAAATTTTTTTTTTCCCAAATTTTTGCTCTTTTTTACTTATGTCGCAAAAAATAAAATAACCCAGTGGTGATTAAATACCACCAAAAGAAAGCTGTATTTGTGTGAAAAAAAATGATAAAAATGTTGTTTGGGTACAGTGTTGCATGAATGAGTAATTGGCATTAAAAGTGTGAGAGCACTGACAGCTGTAAATTTGTCTGGGCAGGAAGGATGTATAAGTGCCCCTGTATTGAAGTGGTTAATCACATAACAAAAACATGTGGTAATTGTGAACAAATGTGCGTGAAAAAAAACTGCACAAAGCTTGTTGCCCAAAATGGGGCACAAGCTTCTTTGCCACAACAAACGTGCATAGGGCAACCCATTCAAGTGAATAGGCTATTCTCTGTGCGACATGTGGAAACGTGTGTGAAATGCCCAAAACAAAACATGCATTCCTGCTACACAGTGTGAACAGGGCTTTAGATGCAAGGAATCACTTCCATACTAGAATCATTGCAGTCTTAGGGTCTGTTTACATTAGTAGTTGTGCTGCATTTTTACCACCCCCAACCACTCTCCCTTTAGCTGAAAAGGCAGCAACAGGGTGTATACATGGTGCTACTGCGATACTCTGCTTCATGGCTGTGGGGGGGGGGGGAGAAACAATACTTCCTGTTGTGCTCGGTGGGCACTACCACCCGCCGAACACAACCCATTATATGAATGGAGCCATGCTGCAACCACACGGCAAAGTGTGCACAATGTGCATATTTGCAGTGGTCTGGCATTTAGGTGGTTAAAACTCCTCCTCACTACCTGTTAAATGTTCTCTGAAGAGCAATCTAAAACCAGATCGCTCTTCAGACAGCAAAGCAGGTGTAAATGAGCCAAAAAATAGAAAATCATTCCTCCATTATACCTGCCAAAGTAACACTGCAAGACTAGACAGAGGGCTCTGGGAGTTATTATGAAGGTGCTTCCTTTATGTGTAAATTAATCAGATCAGGCTCTGGGGGGCAAAGTTGCGCTGGTAGTCACACGACTTTCGCGTTGCGCTAGTGAACCAGAGCTAATCGTGATTCATTCAATCATGCCCAGGATCAGCACAGGTATCTTTCAGAGCGGGCTGTGTATATTATATGAAGGGGTTTCCTTCTTGAATAATGCTGTGATCTGTGAGGTGGAACTTGGGAGGTTTGGACTCTTTCTGCAGGTGTGACTGGGCGGGCTTCAATGTTAATTAGGATGTATTTAATCCCACCCTCCATCAGAACTGAGAGGGAAATCACATAGTTTCCACAGTCTGAACGACTACAAAGAGGAGTGTACTACCACAAGGTAGTGGAATTACATAGTTTCCACAGTCTGAACGACTACAAAGAGGAGTGTACTACCACAAGGTAGTGGAATTCAGCTTTAATATTCCTAAAGGGAGGCTTCTGAAGGACCAATAAAATCAAGTTCAAGTCCCATGGCGGCATTAGGGAATGCACAAGAAGTGTCACATGTCGAACACCTTGTAAGGAAGTATGAATCAAAGAATGCATGGTTAGTGGACGTTGAAAGAAAAATCGCAAGGGCAGATACCTGGCCCTTGGTGGTACTTAAAGGCCAGCTTTTACTCAACACCCCACTGAAGGAAGATCAAAATCTGAGCCACCAAGAAAGAACGTGGATGGCCATCTGCAGCCTCACGCCACAATATGTATGCCTCCCATGGTACAGTGGGTATAGAAATGAATCACCCCCCTTAAAAATCAAATTTTGTTGGTTTGCAGCCTGAAATCAAGACACTGTTTTTGTTTTGCCCAACTGTATTAACTTTACAAGTTAAAGATAAAACGCCAACATGTTTTTTTTGATAATTCACAAACTGAATCACCGAGTTAAAAAAAAAAAAATCACCTTCTCAATGGCACACAAAGCCATTTGACTTTCAGCTGTGATCAGCTGTGATCATATTGATTAGATCAGCATGAAAAGACAAGAGGGACTGAGGCAAACAAAGCGGGGGTCCACCTATCGTTTTTTTTTTTTGGAGTTCATTCACAAACTTTTCTTCTCATGATTATCTACTCACATGTTCTGTGTAATAAGTCCGCCTGTGTCCGATTTCTTTGTAAAGAATAACTTATAAAATTCACTGAAGGCGGTTTCCATCCTCATTGTGGGCATTTGAAGCCCACAAGCATGTATTTCCTGGATGCTGTGAATGCTGTGCTCCCAGCATTCACCGAGATGTTGTGATGACACTGTTGCACAATGCATGCTGGGAAGCCTGAGACTAGCTCCCAGGGGACTGTGGGAGGTCTGGGAGAGGCTAGAAACACGCCTACTCCCATGGGAGGAAAACCAGGAAGTGCCAAGAAGATTAGAAAAAAAAGGTAATTACGGCGATTTAAATTTTTTTACACAGCATGTCAGCATCTAGGCAAGGAAGAGAATGCATAGAGATAATGTTCAAAATTTGGGTGGAACCCCGCTTTAACTATGGGTGGCAAGGCACTGTCAAAAGATCTCAGAGATAAAGTTGTGGACAGGCACAAGTCAGGAGAAGGATACAAAAAAATTTCAAGGGCTTTATCAATACCTAGAAACAGTGAATTCTATTATTAAGAAGTGGAAGGTATTTGGTACAACACAGACCCTCCCTGGATCAAGACATTGCTCCAAACTGGATGAAAGACAGGAGAAAACTGGTCAGAGAGGCTACCAAGAGAACTACAGCAACTCTGAAGCAGTTGCAGGAGTTTATGACAGAGTGGTCATTGTGTGCATGTGACAATATCACAAATTCTTCACAAATGTCCCTTGCGTGGAAAAGTTGCAAGAAAAAACCCACATGCAGTTTTGATTGAGCTTTGCCAAAACGCACCTTGAAGATTGTGAGGCCACATGGAAAACCAGTTAGACTTACCGGTAAATCTGTTCCTAGGAGTCAACCAGGACAGCACAGGAGAGACAGGCCCTGGAGGCAGGAAAAAAAAATGTCAGGAAGTCCTTTAAAAGGGTGGTCAGGCATCCCACTCTTCAGTATTACATCCAAATATCTCCCAGGAACACGTCTGAAACACAAAATACATAGCCATCCACCATTATAACAGCATTTAGGGGGGGAATTTCTTGCTTTCCTGGATGACTCCTAGAAACAGTTACCAGTAAGTCTAACTCTGGCTTCCTCCAGTTGTCTGTCCAGGACAGCACAGTAGAGGACAAGCGAGAACATACCAGATTTGTTGGGGGGGGGGGGGTCAGACTACTCCCAGAGGTGTTCTTCTGAGCAAACTTTAAGACCAGGTGAAAGCTTGAACGGGGGAAAGGCATAACACAGACGCAGCGCCCACGTTTGTGTCAAGGCACCTACCCCTTTGGCCTACTCGTCCCTTCCCAAGGAAAAGTACGTCGGAAAAAAAAACGGATTCAGAGACCATTCTGACTCGCAAACCTAACGGCGACTCAAATTTACTGCCAGATGGTTGTCCACCCCCTTTAGGTGAACTGCCGAGTTCGACCCCAGGTTGATCTCGGCCCACACAAACAAAAAATCGCTATTGCCAAGCGTATTATGGATGGACAACGTGTCCCTCCCTGCTTGTTCACATAAAAGCCCGCCACCACACTGTCCGAAAGGATCTGGATGTGGTAACCCCTTACCTCCTCGCCAAATGCTCTCGGAGCTTCACAAATCGCCCCTAATTCTCTCCAGTTGGATGACCTTTGAGATTCCTCCCTGGACTAGGACCCCTGGGCCACTTTGGACTCCAAGTGATCCCCCCCCCATCCCCAGGCACTTGTGTTGGTTGTAATTTGCACCGACACTGGAAAGGACCAGAGAAGACCATCAGAAAGGAATTCTTCCTCCCTCCAAGGAAGGTTTTGTCCAAGGCTTGTTGACATCCGACCCAATTCTTTAGGATGTCGGCCTAGAGACATCTGAAATGGGCTCTCGCCCAGGGCACTGCTGGAATTGTCGCTGCCAAGAGGCTAGCCCCAAAATGGCTGTTCTGATGGATAGTGGAAGGTTGCTCTCAAAGCAAGTCGCAGTTTCCTCTACCTTTTTAATCTTTTCCTCTGTGAGGTACACTTTCTGCATTATGGAATTTACTCTGTATCCCAAGTAGCGCAGATCTTGAGAAGTGGTCCGATTTGATTTTTTTTCCCTGTTTACGAGCCACCCTAGGTTTTCTAACAAAGGAACCGCCACCCGCAAATCTCTCTGCAGCTGGAGCATACTGGGGGAAAAGAATAAAAGGTCGTCCAAGATTCCTTTCAGCCTCAGCGGGGCTATTGCCTCTGCCAGGACTTTCGTAAAGATCGTGGGGGATGAGGACAGGCTGAATAGGAAGGATCGGAACTGGAGGTGGCAAACATTCTTCCCCGACATGATTGTGACCCTCAAGAACTTTTGCAAACCCTTGTGGATCGGCATATGCAAGTATGCATTCCTTACATCAAAAGGGAGGCCATAAAGCAATTTGGAGTTAAAATTGTTTTTGTCATGAAGATGGTTTCCATTCGAAACTACCCCTTTGTTTAGGTTTTTTTTTTTTTTTTTAAACGCTTAATTGATAAAGATGCATAAGACAAGTTTGCAAAGCAACCCACATGCTCAACATGAGCATAAAAAAGTATAAAGTTTGGTACACAAATACATAGAAGGTACAGAATTGTACTTTTATATATTTAAGCTCCTAGTCATAATGAAGAACAGTTACAAATCCCTCTCTAATCTGATACCTTTAACCTGAAAGTGTAACAATGTCACCTCCAGTACATAGCTATGAACTCTTATGTACACAAAAAGCAAGAACAGATAGCAATTACCTCACCTATTAGTAATGGGGAGAGTGGAGGAGCCCCAGACATCCCATAACTTATATTTATGGGGACATCCTATGTGTTCGAAAATATATTTTTTTCATATGGCAGTATCTGGTGCACCATCTGAATCCATTGCAGGTGGATGGAGGATCAGATTGATTCCACTTAAAGGGAATGTAAAGTCTCAAGGTTTTTCACCTTAATGCATTAGGGTGAAAATCCTTCTTTGCTGCAGCTGCCCCTCAGAGCCCCCTGTTCTGTTCCAGCGATGTGTACAAGCCCAGTGGCAACAGCCGCTATCTCTGTCCTCATTGGATAGATTAATAGCAGCAGGAGCCATTGGCTCCAGCTGCTGTCAATCAAATCCTGTGGCATGGGAGCGGGGACGAGGCGGAATCCCGCTGCCTGTTTCAATGAACGCAGCAGCGGGACTCGAGAGCACACCAGCACAAGTTCCCCTAAGGAAAGCGGCTCTCCTTGAGGGCACCCGATTAAGGGGAGGAGCCAGGAGCATCCCAGAAGAGGAGGTTCAGGGCTGCTCTGTGAAAAACCCTTGCACAGAGCAGGTAAGTATAACATGTTTGTTATTTTTATAAAAAATCTGTACCATTACACCTTTAGGTACAATAGCCTTTGGAGCTAAAAATAAGGTTTCCCCTCAATAAAATTCTAGTCTATTTTGGCCATTGTTCTTCATCTAATATACCCGACAGATGCGCGGAGTGCATGGCATAAGGACAGAAAGAATTCTAGACAATAATAGGATTTTTTAAAACAGCTTACCTGTAAAATCCTTTTCTTTCGAAGGACATCACGGGACACAGAGCCACAGTAATTCCTGATGGGTTATATAGGTATCACTGGTGATTGGACACTGGCACACCCTATCAGGAAGTTCAACCCCCTATATAATCCCTCCCCCTTGCAGGGATACCTCAGTTTTGTAGCCAAGCAATATAGTGTATTAGAAGAGGGGCGGGACCTCTGTGTCCCGTGATGTCCTTCGAAAGAAAAGGATTTTACAGGTAAGCTGTTTTAAAAAATCCTATATTCTTTCTCGAACATCACGGGACACAGAGCCACAGTAATTACTGATGGGATGTCCCAGAGCAATGCTACCTGAGGGGGGGGAACCACGACCAAGTAGGGTGCAAATCAGACCTGAGGACCCTGTACCGCTGCCTGCAGCACACTACGCCCAAAGGCGATATCCTCATGCCTTCTCACATCCACCTGATAGAATCTGGTGAATGTATGGACTGAAGACCAGGTTGCGGCCTTGCAGATTTGAGCCATAGAGGCCCGGTGATGCACTGCCCAAGAAGCACCAATAGCCCCTGTGGAATGTGCCCTGATCTGAAACGGAGGAATCTTCTGTTTCAAACCGTAAGCTTGAATGATCAACTGTCGAATCCATTTAGAAATGGTAGCTTTTGACGCTGCCTGTCCTCTATTGGGACCTTCTGGCAGCACGAACAAAACATCCGTTTTGCGAATTTTAGCAGTTGCTTCCAGATAGGTTTTGACTGCTCTTACTACATCCAAAGAATGTAGTGACCTTTCTTCCAAAGAACAGGTATCTGGAAAAAAGGAAGGCAGAACAATGTCTTGGTTTAGATGAAAATCTGAAACCACCTTCAGTAAAAAACTAGGATGAGGGCGCAGTACCACTCTATCCTTGTGTACAATCAAATAAGGCTCTTTACAGGAAAGAGCTGCTAATTCTGATACTCTTCTAGCAGAAGAAATGGCTACCAGAAAATTAATTTCCTTGTCAACAAGACCAAAGGAATCTGAAGTATTGGTTCAAAGGGCTGTTTCTGTAAAACAGACAGAACCAAGTTCAAGTCCCAGGGGTTTAGGGGCGCCTTAAACGGAGGATTAAGACGCGTAACCCCCTGCATAAAGTTTTGGACCAAAGAATGCGAAGCAAGTGGTCGTTGAAACAATACTGATAAGGCAGAGACCTGGCCCCTGATGGTACTCAAGGCCAGCTTCATCTCGAATCCCATTTGTAGAAAGTCAAGAATTCTACCTATTACATACTTTCTGGGATGCCAACCCCTGGATTCACACCAGGATACATAAGCTTTCCAGACTCTATGATAAATTACTCTGGAAGCTGGCTTCCTTGCATTTATCAAGGTAGATATCACAGGACCTGAAAGCCCACTATTCTTCAGAATGTGGGTTTCAATAGCCAAACCGTCAAATTTAGCCTTTGTAAGGCAGGATGGAACACTGGACTCAGACAACAGGTCTGGGCGTAATGGTAGGGTCCACGGGGAACACACCGTCATCCTTACTATTTCTGCAAACCAAGTCCTCCTGGGCCAGGCGGGAGCTACCAGAGGTACCGACTTCCTTTCTTGCCTGATCCTGCGAAGAAGTTGTGGCAGTAGCAGAATAGGTGGGAATGCATAAATCAGTGAGAACTGATGCCACGGAATCACCAACGCATCCTTCCCGTATGCAAGAGGATCCTTTGTCCTTGCTACAAATCTGTCTATCTTTCTGTTGAACCTGGATGCAAAGAGATCTACATCTGGAACCCCCCATCTTTGGCATATGACCCAAAAGACGTCGGGATGCAGAGACCATTCCCCTGGGAGTAACTGCTGGCGACTTAAATAATCCGCCTGCCAGTTCTCTATCCCTGGAATGAAGATTGCCGATATGCATGGCACCTGCTTCTCTGCCCAGACAAAGATCTGGTTCACTTCTCTTTGAGCGGCTCGGCTCCGGGTGCCTCCCTGATGATTGATATAAGCCACTGCTTTGGCATTGTCGGACTGGATCCTGACTGGGCAACCCTGTAGCCTGAGAGTCCAGGCTCTTAGGGCTAGATATACCGCACGGATTTCCAGAATGTTGATGGTTAAGGTCCTCTCGGTTTGGGACCATACTCCCTGGACCGCAGACTGTTCCAGAACTGCTCCCCAACCCGAAAGACTGGCATCCGTTGTTACCACCGTCCAGGTAACCGGTAGAAAGGATCTCCCCTTCTGTAGGTTTTCGGGTATTAACCACCAATTGAGGCTCTGACGCACCGCCTGAGACAGGTGCATTGGGAAGTCTAATGCCTGAACCCTCTTGTTCCAGGTCGACAGGATACTGTGTTGCAGTAGTCTTGAATGAAACTGAGCATAGGGAACCATCTTTCCTAGCAAAGAAAAGGTGTAAAAGTTGCGCCAACTCTTGGACAGAAGTGAAGCAGCCAACACAGCAATATGACCGTTGCAAGTGAAAGTTGGAGTGAAGAAGTGTGGCGCTAATGGGTGGTGGGACTCCTGTTGCTGAAACAGGTAGAGAAAGTGTTTAGGAGAGAGTAAAAACTCCTTTAGTGTAAAAGTGTATGTAAAGTATACATAAAAATATATAGGTAATAAACACAGTGCAGGTGAAAACAGTGTGTGTTAAAGAGTATAAAACACTCAATAAAAAGAAAATTTAAAGGACACTAATTAAAAAGCAAAACATATATAGTACAGCAAATACATATCAATGCAAGGTGAGCTGAGTGTGTTAGTCCACAAAATTGGAGTTCAATGGAGGTAGCAGACCAGAGAAAGAACACCGGTATCTCCAACGGGAAAGAAATATAGATATATATACAGAGGAACTCAAAAGTCTTTTAAATGGCAAGATGGAATAGTCTCATTCAATCTCACGGTAATTAGATGTGAGATGTCTTCTCAAGAGGTAACCTGAGGGTTATAGGAAAAGGACCCGACCAATGTATTGGATCTTGGCTCAAAAGGATAATTCCCACCAGGAGAGAGGCAGAAGCAAAAAGCAAAAGAATGCCCTTACCAGATCCGGTGGACTCACGGGCCGTAGCGGTGAGTCAAACGAGCCTGTACCGTTAAACGGTGTGGGGTGAAGGTGTGTGGGAGAACTTGTAAACCATCTTGTCAGCAGTCCTCATACGAAGCACCGATTTGGAGTCCGGGGTCCCCAGGGTATGGTTCCGATCGGCCGATCACCGTTTCCTCAGAAAGCCATCATATGTGCAAATAAGCAAAAAAGGAAAAAAAGGGAAGAACCACTCCACATGGTGTAAATCGTTGATTAGCAAAGAGCATAGCCTCTCCAGCCTGTGATTGGCCACAAAAAGTCATGTGACCGGTGTGTCACAGATGACGCTGCCGAACCCGGAAGTTGTCCCGTGTAACAGCGCCGATCAGCTGTTACACTCCAATCTCTCTGTATATAAAGCGCAGTTGTGTGTGGGGGGCTTACTCATACCCCAGCAGAAGCCTTAGGAGGCGAAACGCGTCGGGTTCTGTGTGTATACCCCACCACTATCTACTGCGCCTGTTTTTACTACTTTTATGCCGGTTTTTAATTTATTTTGGGCCGAGTTTTTACCGCCCTTTGCCTGTAACAACATTTTTTTGGAGTACACTCCTCAAATAAAGTGCTTCTATGCTCTTTGCTAATCAACGATTTACACCATGTGGAGTGGTTCTTCCCTTTTTTTCCTTTTTTGCTTATTTGCACATATGATGGCTTTCTGAGGAAACGGTGATCGGCCGATCGGAACCATACCCTGGGGACCCCGGACTCCAAATCGGTGCTTCGTATGAGGACTGCTGACAAGATGGTTTACAAGTTCTCCCACACACCTTCACCCCACACCGTTTAACGGTACAGGCTCGTTTGACTCACCGCTACGGCCCGTGAGTCCACCGGATCTGGTAAGGGCATTCTTTTGCTTTTTGCTTCTGCCTCTCTCCTGGTGGGAATTATCCTTTTGAGCCAAGATCCAATACATTGGTCGGGTCCTTTTCCTATAACCCTCAGGTTACCTCTTGAGAAGACATCTCACATCTAATTACCGTGAGATTGAATGAGACTATCCCATCTTGCCATTTAAAAGACTTTTGAGTTCCTCTGTATATATATCTATATTTCTTTCCCGTTGGAGATACCGGTGTTCTTTCTCTGGTCTGCTACCTCCATTGAACTCCAATTTTGTGGACTAACACACTCAGCTCACCTTGCATTGATATGTATTTGCTGTACTATATATGTTTTGCTTTTTAATTAGTGTCCTTTAAATTTCCTTTTTATTGAGTGTTTTATACTCTTTAACACACACTGTTTTCACCTGCACTGTGTTTATTACCTATATATTTTTATGTATACTTTACATACACTTTTACACTAAAGGAGTTTTTACTCTCTCCTAAACACTTTCTCTACCTGTTTCAGCAACAGGAGTCCCACCACCCATTAGCGCCACACTTCTTCACTCCATCTTTCCTAGCAGCCTCCTACAAAGACGGACAGAAGGACCCTTCTTGGTCCTGACTACCAGAATCAGCTCCCTTAATGAAGTGATCTTTGCCTGAGGTAGAAATACTTTCTCCTGGCTTGTATCTATAATCAAACCCAAATACTCCAGTCTTCTTACTGGTTTTAGGAAAGATTTTTCTAGGTTGAGAATCCAACCTAGGTGTTCCAAATACTTGACTGTGGTCCTCAAGCTCTCGTTCAAAGAGGCTACCGACCGGCCTATCAAGAGCAGGTCGTCTAGGTATGCTATGACAGTTATACCTTGGGCCCTTAATCTGGCCAGAGGAGGAGCCAAGATTTTTGAAAACACTCTAGGTGCAGTGGCTATCCCGAAAGGCAGAGCCACAAACTGGAAATGGCGCCCTCCTATCTCGAAGCGCAGGAACTTCTGATGAGCAGGAAAAATGGGCACATGCAGATATGCATCTCTGATGTCTATCGATGCCAGAAATTCTCCTCCCTGCAGGATGGAGACTACTGTCCAAATTGATTCCATGCGGAAGGACCGAATCCTTAGGAATCGATTCAGATCCCTTAGATCCAGAATGGGTCTGACATCCCTATTTGGCTTTTGGACCATAAAAAGGTCGGAATAGAAGCCCAATCCTTGATCTTTCGTGGGAACCACCATAATGACCTCTTGTGACAAAAGCCGCTCTAACGCTAGAAGGAGCGACTGCTTTTTCTCTGGATCCCTGGGGACATTTGATCTGAGGAAACGAGGAGAGGGAAATTCTTGGAACTCCAGTTTGTAACCTAAGGTTACTGTGGAGATTACCCATCTGTCCTGGAAGTCCTCCTGCCAGAGCTTTGAGAACTGTAGCAGTCTTCCCCCTACTCGAGCGAGCGGGGGCGCCCCTTCATAAAGAGGCCTTAGTGTCTTGTCTAGTAGACTTCCTCCCCCAGGACTTCTTTTGTCCCTGGGGTTGACTCTTGTTTCTTGACCCAGACGGAGGAGGCCGTCGCGACTGCCTGGAGGCTGATGTCGCTGGCGCTGGGGACAGAGTCCGTTTGAAAGAGGGACGCTTACTCTTTCTCTTAACAGGTAAAAGAGTGCTTTTCCCACTAGAGATCCTTTGGATATAGTTATCCAAGTCTTCTCCAAACAGCCTTGCACCACGAAATGGGAATCCAGCCAGGAGCTTCTTACATGGTGCTTCAGCTGACCAATTTAACCATAAGATTCTACGCATTTGCACCAACCCAAGTGAAAGACGAGAGGTCTGCATGATAGAATCTCTGATGGCGTCAACAGCAAAACCTAAGGACGCTGGAAGGTTAGCCAACCCCTGGGCCTGCTGTTCAGGTAAAACTTTGATGACCTGCTTAACATGGTCTCATAAGTATTGACAGACTCCAATCGCTGCTATTGCAGGTTGAGCCACTGAGCCTGTTAAGGCAAAAACATCTTTCAACAGGGATTCCATCTTTTTATCCACAGGATCCCTGAGCATCTGAGCATTGTCTACAGGACAAGTCAGACTCTTATTTACGGAGGAAATGGCGGCATTAACGGCCGGTATTCCCCACATCTTAATAAACTTTTCTTCCATAGGATAAAGTGTTGAAAACTTTTTCGGTGGAAAAAAACGTTTAAATGGGTGATCCCACTCAGAATAAAGGAGCTTTTCAAGTAAATTATGAACAGGAAAAGCAAGTGCTGTTTGAGGAGGCTTCAGTGACCCCAATGAAGAAGAGGGTTCTTTAACTGATTCAGATACGGGCAACTTAAATGTGGAGCGGACCAATCCAGCAAGGATCTGCATTAAAACGTTCTCATCCTGAGAAGCTGCAGAGGGCCCTTCTTCACCCGATTCCTCTGAAGAGGAATCATCCGTCCCATCCCGATCCTCTGAAAGGGATTCTTCTCCCCTATCCCAGAGCTCCTCAGCCTGAGGGTCCTGGGTAGCAGAGGAAGGCCTAGTGCGTTTTCTTCCACTGAGTGAAGATGTGATCACGGCCATTAATCTTTCCTCTAACCCATTAATGGTTGAGGAAAAAACCTCCTGCCTAATATATACAGGGGCTGAAGTGCCAGAAGCAGGTGTAGCCCCTGACCCCAACGGCTCTCCCTGGCTAGCCGTCCCTGGCCCCTCAGGGGTAGAAGATGCTGCAGACAGGGGGCCCTCAGAACCCGAAGGAGATCCCCTAGAGCCTCTGGTTCTTGGGATATTTGAACCTCTTCTACCCATAGTGCAAAGCAACAAGGTGGAGGTATCATAAAAATGAACACTGACTGCTGAGCGATGTAGTCTTAGCCACAGCCTTGCTACCAATGCCCAGTCCTAGTGTTTCTTTAGTAAATGCTGCCTAGGGGAATGCCTGTGTACCACCTTATATGCGACCTGTCAGCTCTGTGTCCCTCCAAAGGCTGTGTGCACCTGTAAAGTGTGCCTCTTATAGCCATGCAGCCGGCAGTGTGGGCGTCTGAGCACGCTGAGGCCGCACTGACCCTCTGCCCCCCCCCCCACTCTACCCCCCCTTGTTGTTTCAAAAAACGTGCGCTTCCCGCGCGAGCCACCCCTCCTGTTCTGACAAGCATGGAGGAAAAGGCCGGGGGTGGAGGGGGAAGGAGAGAGGCCGGCAGTGATGGGGCCTGCACGTGGCAATGACGGCGGCGGCGGTAACAGTGCGGTATACTACCACCTCACAGACCACCTGTGTCCCCCCCTATACTTGGGGGGAATCACCAGGAGAACCCCCCCATCCCATCCTACCTGGAGCTCGGCTGGAGGAGCTGTGCAGCGTGAAACACTGAGACAGACATCAGCATGAGAAGGTATGTGCTCTTGGCAGCCCCCCGGTGGCGCCAATAGGCATAGCATGCATTTACTTCAAAGGAGAAACCCACTAGAACTAAAAGATTCTGTGGAATCTTCCTTACCTTATCCAGCCGCAGGATTCTGTATAGACACCCAATCTTCACCTCTCACGGTGGGCTCCGTTTGGAAAAAATCTTCAGAGACTGGGGCCCCCTACGGATAGGGGGATCCACAGTTCTGGGCCTGTAAAGCACCCGGCCAGAAATAAGGCTAGAAAAACCATTTTCTGAAATGCGGGGTCCAGCTCTCTAAAAAGAGGAAGCGTTACAGGTAAAACCTTGTTTCTTCGGACACGAGGCCCGTGTACCATCCAATTCGGCGTAAAAAGGACACTTTGAAATGGATCCGGTTCGCCTGGCTTGCCCCAGTACAGGATATAGGATATTCCCTTTGGAGCTCAGCACAGGACATCTTTACACGTCCAACACCTAAGACACTGGCGTAAAAACTGAGGTATCCCTGTAAGGGGAGGGATTATATAGGGGGTTGAACTTCCTGGTTAAGGTGTGCCAGTGTCCAATCACCTAGTGATACCTATATAACCCATCAGTAATTACTGAGGCTCCGTGTCCCGTGATGTATGAGAAAGAAAGTGTGGCGTGCATTTGTATTCACCCAATACTTTGTAGAACCACCTTTTGCTGCAATTACAGCTGCAAGTCTTTTTGGGTTTGTGTAACACTGCACATAACCCTGAACACACCTTCCCCACCATGAAACATGGTGGTGGCAACATCATGTTGTGGGGATGCTTTTCTTCAGTAGGGAGAGGGAAGCTGGTCAGAGTTCATGGGAAGATGGATGGAGGGCAATCTTAGAAGAAAACCTGTTAGTCTGCAAAAGACTTGAGACTGGGGCGGAGGTTCACCTTCCAGCAGGACAACAACCCTAAACATACAGCCAGAGCTACAATGGAATGGTTTAGATCAAAGCATATTCATGTGTTAGAATGGCCGAGTCAAAGCCCAGACCTAAATCCAATTGAGAATCTGTGGTAAAACTTGAAATTTGCTGTTCAGATGCTCTCCATCCAATCTGACAGAGCTTGAGCTATTTTGCAAAGAAGAATGGGCAAAAATGTCACTCTAGATGTGCAAAGCTGGTAGGCACAAAATCTTCAGGTTTCTGCTAGAAATCTGAACATGAAGAGGAACTTTTTTCAGCATGGCAACGACCCAAAGCATACATCCAAATCAATCCAAAGGAATGGCTTCACCAGAAGAAGATTAAAGTTTTAGAATGGCCCAGCCAGAGTCCAGACCTGAATTTGATTGAAAATCTGTGGTGTGATCTGAAGAGGGCTGTGCACAGGAGATACCCTCGCAATCTGACAGATTTGGAGTGTTTTTGCAAAGAAGAGTGGGCAAATTTTGCCAAGTCAACATTTGCCATGCTAAAAGACTCCTACCCAAAAAGACTGAGTGCTGTAATAAAATCAAAAGGGGCTTCAAAAAGTATTAGTATAAGGGAGTGCACACTTATGCAACCATATTTTATTTTTACTTTTCTCCACCTAAAAGATTTCAGCGTGTTGTTCAACAGAGTTGTACAGTTTATAGGTCGCAATAAAGATGGAAAAAGGTTCTGAAATGATTTTATCTTTGTCCCATTTTTTTACATCACAGAATACTGACATTTTAACAGGGGCGTGTAGACTTTTTATATCCACTGTACTTTTTCAAGGCACTATATATAACCCCTACCATTACTGAGTATTGCTGACTCAATCTTTATCCTTTACTGGGTGCGTTTGAGGGACAGGTTTATCATATGGAATAAACTTAAGCTGTCTGTATGATCACAATTATACTTATGCCACTACTACTCTAATCTACTGCACAACTCCCTGGTTGGGATTTCACTAAAACGGTTTAAGAGTAGTTAACTCCCTTTTTTAGGTTCCTTCCTCTGAAACAATCACCCCCCTAGGATTACGCTAGAACAGTTGCAATACCCCAAAGATGGAGGGGGTTGGCACTTACTAACCCCTGGCTTTACTATGTTGCGGCCCAACTACAGCATTTAATAGGCTCCATGTTTTCTCCTATATCTGAGACCTCCCCTCATGTCAGATCAACCAATCGCCTTATGTTTTTTTGCACTAAGGCCAATTCCATCCCAGACAGCCTGGAATCTCAGGAGTTTCATACGCTTAACAAATGCTGACACATAACCTCATTTATAAGATCTGGAACAAGTCAAAACAACTGCAGTGTATGCTGGAGCTTCCTATCTATAGTTCTATATGGAATAATAACACCTATGTTGAATTGTCAAAACTGCAGCAGGGTGCTAGGTGGTAAGCTTTTGGGGTGACTCACCTTTCACATTTTTCAGTATAGGAGATTTTTCCTTTACCAAACTTCAGAAGCGTTTTCCTTTGCCCCCTACCATGCTTTAATAATACATGCAATTACAACATGCTGTCAAAGCTCAGGGCAATGCGGGAGGATGGGATCAATCACTTACGCCCTATTTATAATTTGATCCAATCAGTTGATTGCACTAAAGGTTTAATTTCACAATGCTATAGCATGTATAGCATATACTATAGTATAAAATAATTTCCTTGGGGCATGGCCACGCAATGGCGGAGTGAGGAAGCATACCCCTAGAGCTCTGTTCAAACCGACTGCAAAGATAGACCTTCCACAAGCACCCGACTATGCCAAAAGGCAACAAAAAGACTCCACAGACTCCCGGCGCCAGTCCCGCAACTCTCAGACCTTTTCACTCTACAAGCTTCTCTGCCTCTGGAGCAGTTGTTCCGCCACTGACATGTCATCTCTGCAAGAGCCCTTTTCCCCAGCCTCCCTGGCACTGGGGGAGGCTCCCTGCAGCTGGCCCTACAAGTCCCCATACAGCTGACTCTGTTAGCAACACCTGGCTTCTCGGCATTGCTGGCAGACCACGAAGCTAGAGCCTGTCTGCACTCTCAACTAAGACAGATGACCCATACTCTACAGCAAGTACTCAGGAATGAGCTTAGGGGAGGTTAAGGACTTCCTGCATACTGTATCCATACAAAACTGACACCCTGGAGTCCAACCAGACTACAGTGGACCAAAGACTGGCTGCTATGGAGGCTCAGATGTCCATACATATGCAACACCTGTACACTCCATCTCCAGCAAGACAATTTAGAAAACAGGAGCAGGAGACACCCTGAAACTAATGGGTATAATACCTGAGGCTACATCTCCCAGAGAGCTCCCATCCACAGTTACAGCCATTTTGAATAGGGGCTTGGGCAAAGACCTAGAAGATCTGAAATTAGACAGGGTTCACCAGATTCAAGGTTCTTACTCCTTCAGCGGATGGGAGGCCAGGAGAGACCTTGTGTAGGGTGCATTTTTATGTCATAAAGGAAGAAATTCTCAGAAAGGCATGGCATGGCATCGGGGACTAATAGATTTTGATGGCGCTTCAATTCAAATCCTGCCTGACCTCTGCAGATACACCCTGCAAATGCATCGCACTCTGAAGCCGCTCCTAGAAAAGCTACGCAAAGATGTCATGTACGGCTGGGGTTACTCATTCCATTATTGTGTGATAAAGGGGCCACACTCTTTTGTGCTCCGCATGCTGCTAGAGTTATTTACCAGGCTGGAGATCCCAACCATTCCTTTCCCGGATTGGACGGTCATGGAGCTTGGCCCGGCACCTTCCCAAGAAGAAACCCATTACGTAATGCCTCATGGAACAAGCATCAGGGATCCCTATGCAAGTGAAATGTGAGCTTACCCCCCTCTTCCCTTTCTGGGCCTGCAGGTGCTCTGCTTTTGCCTAAAACCCGATCAGTACCAACTATCTTTTGCATCATACCTACTAGATGCTGGGTACTTCGAGCCCCTATTCTGGGCGATTTGGAAGACGTCTGCACCACATGTATGCATGATCTCGCGATGAGCTCTCTTTCTGTGTTTCCTTATCCTGCACACACACCTGAGTGAAGCACACAGATCATCCTGAGTGAGGCAAGCTGTGCTGAGACACTGTGGAGTACACTTTCAGTGTGGAGTCAGAGTCCAGAGTGAGCGGTGTTGTGAAGCTGAGCCTGGAGCTGTCGGATCCATCCATTTTGGAGGTCGGGAGACACATAGGATGTGGCCAAGCACCGGGCATTTTCTTACCTCATGATTTAGATGATCTCTTATCATTTAGAGATCATTGGAAGTTGGGCTGACCACTGGATATACACGCCAAGTCTCCAGGAACGTTTGGCTTATCGGTCACCGGAGGTGCTGGGAAGATCAAAGGCCCTGGCTGGGTATTAGCCACAAGCTCAGACAGCTTGTGCAGCTGGTAAGCTTGCACCCTATGTGGTGGTGGATATTTGTTGTTTTATAAGTCGTCACTGAAAATTGTTTCACATGGTATCTTATCAAACGTTTCCTGGAAATTTCAAGGACTGTGGACTCATTTATTTACCATTTATGTTTACTTATTTGCCCTGTTTGGAGTAATTTTTTGTGATTTGTTTCTTAATTTGATTGGACTGATTCATCCGATTGATCATATTCAATTGCACTTTTTTTATATTTATTTTTTATTTGTTTAAGCGCAGCTTCTTATGTTTTTTAATTTTTTTTACATGTAAGCATGTCCCCCTCGCTCTTCCGATGGCCTGTCGAGCCACGCAGGCCAATTATAAAAGCCAATTCGCTACTGGAGACTTCCCAGAATCTTCTGATCTTGAACTCCGGCTCAGCCCCCTATGGGTGCCTCGGACCTCGTTAACTCGGAGTTCAAATATATACGTTGCCTAGGCCTTGGTTCATAAACCTTCAGTGTACAGGTTTTTGGTAACCAGCTGTAAAGTTCTACCTGGCAGTCTTATACGACGGACAATTGGCCCTTTGGGAGGCTCGTTTATGTTTAAATGTTTTGGGTAGTTTTCCAGTAGGATTCTGTCCTCTGGGCATGTGTTGTCTCCCTTAGTTGTTGTGTAGTTGGTGTTCCCCTTGGAGTTTTACTGGGGCTCTCTTGGGAGGGATCAGGGACCTTGGGGGTGGAGCAGGAGGTGCTGGACCAGGGCCATTGTTAGATCTTCTGGTGTGGGCCTCTCGCTTAGCTCCTAGGGTTTTAAGGGGCGATTTAGTCTGATGCAGCCCCTAGGGTTTTAAGGGGCGATTTAGTCTGATGCTGTACCTACTTGAATTCTAGAGCAGCGCCGGTGTTTCATCAGATTAGGGGACCCGTCAGATTTTGAAACTGAAGTGCCGTTCCGTTGCCGCCATCTTGCTACGACCCGCACTCGTCCACAGTAGGGATACAGTGAGATAGGGGCAAGTGAACATCTGGCATTTCACACTTATTTTTACCACTAAACGGAGCTTATATAGTGAAAAACAGTATTTGGAAATCCGTATGACTGTTTTGATGTTGAATTGTAAAAGCAGCGGTGTTCTGTCAGATTAGCAAACCTGTGAGATCAGCAGGCTTGCCGCTGCTTTTACAATTCAACATAACAGTCAGATGGATTTAAAAACACTAAATGTCACTATATAAGCTCCAATTCGTGGTAAAAATAAGTGCGAAATGCCAGACTCCGGTGGGTGGAACAAGATGTCCGATTGCCACCTTCTCACTGTATCCTTACTGTGGAAGAGTGCGGGTGTAGCAAGATGTCGGCAACGAAACGTCACTTCCATTAAATTCTGACAGGTCGCCGAATCTGCCGAAACACCGGCTGGCAGGCCATTGCCATGATCTCTACTGCAGGTGCTGTAGGGGGGAGTTTATAAACAGACACGTGGGTTTGAGCGTGGGGCTCATGGAGAGGCAGAGACTTTTCCCATCCTCTCTATGTCTCCTCTTCCCACTTGTAGCTAAGATGGGTAATGCTGCCAGGGGGTTGTTATATCTGCCTTTATACCCTAGGAATGCCGGATGCCGGCTTTTTACAATGTTTTTGCTTGTTTAACTATTCAAGAGCACCTCTACACATCCGTAGTTGCGTTCTATTTTTCCCACATAGGCTTTTGCCTCCTCGTGTTGTCCCTTCTTGGATAATTCCCAGAGGGGCTAACAGAGATAGGTAGGCTAATTTTGGAGCCACCATAGTATTTTCATATAAAAACTATTTTTTTTTATCTTTCCCTAACCCTTTCCTCTAGTCACCTCTCCTCCACTTCCTTCTTTGACGGCGGTGTTGACCAGTACTCATGTCCATCTTATGATGTGTGAATGTCAAAGGATTGATTATTCCTGAGAAGCGCATCACAAATCTGTGTGAACTTAGGCGCATGCGAGCATAAGTCGCGTTCATCCAAAAGACCCATTTTCAGTATGGCAAGGTACCAAAACTTATTAACTTGCGTTATCCACTGGGGTACCACAGTACGGCCCCCACTTCTAAGACTGGGGGGTGAGTATCCCGATTTCCATGCCAGTGGTTTGGACCCTCATGGACCAGAAATGTGACCAGGAAGGCCACTATGTATTTCATAAAGGAGATCTGGCCGGCCGCAGAATCACGCTAGCTTCTATTTACTTAACCAATCGTGCTCAGTTAAGCTGCTTGGAGGAAATCCTCAATGCTCTGCAAGGTTTTATGGAGGGCGAACTGATATTGGGAGGTGATTTTTACATGGCCCTCGACCCTCTTCTGGATGCCTCCAGGTTCACGACGCATTTGTCCTATCCGTATCTTCGTCGGGTGAAAAAAAGCCCTTTATTCAACATGCCTGGTGGATGTGTGGCGGATCCACCACCCTAATGATCATGATTATACATTTTACTCATCCCCACATGACAGTTATTCCCGGATCGACTATGTGATGGTATCCTAGACCCTTCTTCCAGGGGCTGTACGTCCATAGGCACACAGACTGTTTCTGACCATGCCCCATCTATTCTTGACCTTTGTCTTGGAGTTTCATGTTCCAAATCTTGGACATGAAAACTCAATGACTGCTTGATAAAAGAAGGCCCACTTCAGAAGGACCTTGCCTTAGCTTTGATGCAAATCTTTTCCAACAATGCTGCAGACGATATCACTCACCTGACCTTATGGGAAACCCATAAATGCATCATGGAGTGGCAAGTTGATTCAAAAGGGGACAGAACTGAAGAAAATAAGGCTAGACACCGTGCTAGCTTCTAGCCCAATTGCTGCGTGATGTCTCGCTCAAAAGATATATTCCGCATATTGATTCTGAGACAGGGGACAGATATCACACGTTTTCAGGAACACTATTCCTCTTTATACAATTTATCGACTCCAATGTCTCCTGAACAATTAGACACCAGGAAACAAGTACAAGTCTACCTGGTTAAGTCAGGCCTACCTTCAATTTATGAAGACATAGCTGAGTTCCTTTAACGTTCCCATTTCGACGGATGAAAATTTAAAAGGCTGTCACAAAGCCTCAGGCCCAGAGGGCTACAGGGCGGCGTACTATAAAAGCATTTGCGCCAATTCTAGCCCCTAGATTTATAGAGGCGTTTAATTCTCTTTTGGAATATCAGCCCTTGCCAGTTGACACCTTGAGGGCACACATTACTGTGATCCCTAAGGAAGGTAAGGACCTGGCTCAATGTATGAATTACCAGCCCATATCCTTGTTAAATGTTGACCTGAAGATCTTCACACGGATGCTAGCATCTAGACTTTTACCTCGCCTTCAGAATATCATCCACTCAGATCAGGTTGGCTTTATGTCTACCAAGGAGGCGAAAGACAATACAGGGGTGCTGGACAATATACAGTTGTGCTCATAAGTGTACATACCCTGGCAGAATTTATGATTTCTTGGCCATTTTTCAGAGAATATGAATCGTAACACAAAAACTTTTCTTTCACTCATGGTTAGTGTTTGGCTGAAGCCATTTATTATCAACTGTGTTTACCATTTTTAAATCTTAATCACAACAGAAACTAGCCAAATGACCCTGATCAAAAGTTTACATACCCTGGGAATTTTGGCTTGATAACATGCACACAAGTTGACACAAAGGGGTTTGAATGGCTATTATAAGGTAACCATCCTCACCTGTGATCGGCTTGCTTGTATGTAGTGTGCGTGTATAAAAAGGTCAATGAGTTTCTGGACTCCGAACAGGCCCTTGCATCTTTCATCCAGTGCTTCACTGACGTTTCTGGATTCCAAGTCATGGGGAAAGCAAAAGAATTGTCAAAGGATCTGCGGGAAAAGGTAGTTGAACTGTACACAGGGAATTGAGAATGCAAATCAGCAGTGTTCAAAAACTAAATCAAGAAGTGGAAAATGAGGGGTTCTGTTGAAACCAAACCAAGGTCGGGTAGACCAACTTAAAATTCAGCCACAACTGCCAAGAAAATAGCTTGGGATGCAAAGAAAAACCCACAAATAACTTCAGATGAAATACAGGACTCTCTGAAAACATGTGATGTGGCTGTTTCAAGATGCACATTAAGGAGGCACTTGAAGAAAGATGGGCTGCATGGTCGAGTTCCCAGAAGAAAGCCATTACTACGCAAATCCCACAAAGTATCCAGATTACAATACGCCAAACAAGACAGAAAAGCCTCAAACCTTCTGGCCCAAAGTCATTTGGAGTGATAAGACCAAAATTTACTTTTCTGGCATCAACCATAAACGTTACTTTTGGAGAGGAGTCAACAATGCCTACCTTCTGTGTGAAACAGAGGTGGATCGCTGATGTTCTGGGGATGAGTGAGCTACAAAGGCACAGGAAATTTGGTCAAAATTGATGGCAAGATGAATGCAGTATGTTATCAAAAAAATACTGGAGGAACATTTGCATTCATCAGCCAGGAAGCTGCGCATGGGACGTACTTGGACATTCCAACATGACAATGATCCAAAAACACAAGGCCAAGTCGACCTGTCATTGGCTACAGCAGAATAAAGTGAAGGTTCTGGAGTGGCCATCTCAGTCTCCTGACCTCAACATCATTGAGCCACTCTGGGGAGATCTCAAACGTGCAGTTCATGCAAGACAGCCCAAGTATTTACAGGAACTGGAGGCTTTTTTGTCAAGAGGAATGGGCAGCATTACCATCTGAGAAGATAAAGAGCCTCATCCACAAATGGCCTCATCCACAAATTGGTAGTTTGTTTTCATTATGATTTAAAAAAAGAGTAAACACAGTTGATTGATTATAAATGGCTTCAGCCAAACACTAACCATGAGTGAAAGAAAAGTTTGTGTTATCATTCATATTCTCTGAAAAATGGCCAAGAAATCATCAATTCTGCCAGGGTATATAAACTTATGAGCACAACTGTACATCTCGCTCATTTTTTAAAACCACCTCTATGCCTACTTGCTTCTGATACGGAGGAAACATTGGACTGGATATTCCTGAAGGAGACGCTAAACCATATCAATGTCGGACAGGCTTTCAGTAAATGGATAGAAGCCATATAAGCCACCCCATCTGTGGCAGTTAGGGCCAACGAGGCAACCTTCGCCTACTTCCCATTGACCAATGGTACCAAACAACGTTGTCCCTTGTCGCCTTAGATATGTCTTGACTTTGGAGCCATTTATACAGCACATATGGCACAACGTGGACGTAAATGGCTTTCCGGTTGCCAAATCAGAACAGAAAGTAGCCGCTTTTGCGGATAACATGTTGTTCTTTATTATGTTTCCATAAACTACGTTGCCCAACCTCCTCGATGAGTTTAGTTAGTATGGTGCTCTCTCGCATTTCAAGATTAACATACATAAATACGAAATGCTCAATATTATTCCCCCTTTGCACGTGCTCTGGCGCTCCGTTTGTCATTTTCTTTCCTCTGAGCAACCTCTCATCTTACATATTTGGGGTGAAACTGACCTCCTCTATAGATAAGATATTTGCAGCGACTTTTCCACCCATGCTTTGTGCCCTTACTGTAGATTTGGTCAGATGGCACACGGGTTCATACACATGGATGGGTCAGAATGCCAGTCTTAAAATTATTATGCCCAGGCTACTATATTTCTTTCAAATAATCTTTTTGCCTACAGTTGTTCCCACCACTTTCTAAAATCCGTTTGTGGTGCTTTCGTAAAATTTTTCTGGGCGAACATCCCCGCCTCTCCCATTCTTATCTGGCCTGATCTAAACTGACTGGAGGGATGACCTTTCTAGAACTAATTCGATATTACCAGGCCGTTCATCTGGCCAGGGTGTTAGCATGGTGTAGAGATGGAGGAACCAAGGCGTGTGTAATGATTGAACATTCATGTTCTGATATTCCGTTACAAAGCTTGCCGTGGCTGCGCCACAATTCTTTGGGTGCTCTGAAGCATAATACCCGGAGTCATACATCAAGGTCGTCATTTTTCTAGATCTGAGCAAGAGTTTACCTGCACTTTCTGATACAGGGTAATCCAGCGTTTCCCCAGGCCTTACTAATGGTCATTTTAAACGACTCTTCATACAAGGCAAACTTTCTCGTTGAGTCTCCGTTAAAACCACAGCAGAGCTGCAGTCGATGTTTGACCCAATGCCAGATCCCTGGCGAATGTAGCAACTCACCCATTTTCTTACCCATGTACTCTGTGTGTGGGGGGGGGGGGTCATCCTGCTTTAATATTCAGTTGTAAAACCTTTGTCTGGAACCAAGCTCCTCCTCTTATGGGGTCTCTGAGGCATATAAATTGCTTAGTCAACCTCTCGATGGCTTCGTGCCAGGGTTTCTGCTGAAATGGGAAAGAGACTTGGGCTCTTCATTCTCCGATGACCAATGAGAACATATTCACTATTTTGCCTATTACGCCTCAATGGCCAGTACATATCAAGAGTTGAATTATAAGATCCTTACCTGTTGGTATAAGGTTCCATCTCTCTTGAAAAAAAAAAATCTATCCCAATGCGGTGAACACCTGTTGGCATTGCAGAGAGGCTAAGGCTGCATTCACACCTGAGCGCTTCGTTTTCAGGCAGAAAGTCACGCATTTTTACCGTGATTTTGACCGCATTGTCCCGCATTTTTGCCACGATTTTGTACAGGTCAAAGGGTCCCCAATGTATAAAGAAAAACACCTAAAAAGAAGCTCCAAAACTTATTTGAGTGTCAGGCGTTTTGGAGCGGAGATGTGAACCATCTCCATAGAGAATAGATGATTTTTTTCCCCTCCAGCATTTTGTAGCTTCAGGCTACAAAACGCTCAGGTGTGAATGAGGCCTGAGGGTACCATGTTGCACACATTCTGGTCCTGTCAAACTGAAAAGGTTTTGGTCCCAAGTGAGGGACATTATCAAGCAACTTACTGATTATGATTTGGGCACTGTCCCTGGTCCATCGTTTGAAAGTCCCCCTCCCCTTTTTTTTGTTTCATTGGGTCTTCGACTGTTTGGCTGTTTTGAAAAATGAAGTTCAGACAGAGTGGTTTGGACACGATAGTTATCCATTTGCAATGTTTAACGACATGGAGTGTGACTATTTGATGTATTCTTTCAGACTATGTATGTATTATGAGTTGCTTCTGCTGGTCGGCTCGGATTACTGTTCTTCCTACGTTTGTGTGAACTTTACTTAAAGAATTAGAAAAAAGAAAAACAAAGAAGAGCACCACAGTAGCAATTCTGAGATGCTTGTTCCAAGCTAGGAAAATGATCACTTTAAGATGGCAATCAAAGACATCCCCCACAGTAAGAGACTGGACTGGCACAGTGAATGAAACCCTCTGTAGAGAAAAAGTAGTGTATACAAAGAGAGGCAATCTTAAGGAATTCAATAAGATGTGGAAGCCTTGGTTGGAAAAAATGGGCCACCCCGAATAGAGTGTAAAAAGCATAATAAAACTGGAAAATCAATTAGTATAGTTGATATGTAAGGGAAAGGAAACACTAATTAAATGGGAATAATCAGCCAATCACAATGTGGTAAACGCTAGGTAATATAAAAATAATTTGATAAACCTGTCACAGGAATTTAAACATGAGTATTTTTGTAAAGGAGGAGGGGGGTGGGTAAAGGAGGAGGGGGGGTGGGTAAAGGAGGAGGGGGGGTGGGTAAAGGAGGAGGAGGGGTGGGTAAAGGAGGAGGGGGGGGGGGTAAAGAGGGGAGGAATTAAGGTCTCAACACTAACTTTTTATAATATTGGAAAAGGGTGTAGAAAGGGGGCTTAGGGGTGGAGCCTACCCCTGTTTTTCTGATTGTTATTCTTATTTTTCTGTTTACTTTTTGAACTTCCACCCCTGCGTAATTATTAGCCTTAGTCTGGTAGATAAGGTAATGTTTACTTGATCTGTATTCATGGAATCTGTAAAAATCCTAAAAATAAAGATTAAAAAAAAAAAAAAATCAGAAAAAAAATATAGTTTCCTTAAAGATCCCCCCAAAAAGGGATTGTTCAATGGGAACAGAATGTAGGTTCACTGAAAGGTGATCAATGAGAGGAGGCACTCCAGTCGGTGACCATTCGCTCCTTGAATGTTTCACAGAAATTGTCACAACTTTATATTTTATTGAGAGCGCATTACACTCCACTCAGGCTTCATAAAATGGGTAAGATCAGTAACCCATTGTGTTTTACATGTAGTAGAGGGCATCTCATTCATCTCCTCTGGCGTTGCCCAAAGTAACATCAGTACTGGGCTGGGGTTCTATCCACCCTTAACAGAGTGTTGCAGACTAAAGTACTGGGCTGGGGTTCTATCCACCCTTAACAGAGTGTTGCAGACTAAAGTACCTCTAGACCCGAAATTCTGTTTGCTAGGCATTTTAGGGGATGAGATCTTGGAGAAAATGACTAGAGTTTTCTTTAGAAGAGCCTTTATTTCAGACCCGCAAATTAATTCTGTTATGGAAATCCCCCGAGCCACCCTCCCTTAAATCTTGGGTGACTCACATGGGAGATACGCCCCTTCTTAAACGCTACATATATCAACACAGGGGCTGTATGGGCAAGTTTCAGAAACTGTGGCTTAACACACCAGGTCCGAGTCCCAGGCAACTTATACAGATGAGACTATTACAATGTCCAGATGTGTAATACCATTCTGCTCAGGGATATGATTGTTGCAGTCTACGGCTGGGTTTTGACTGAGGAACGTGCATGAGGGGGTGACATTGTATTGTATTTTACTTTCCGATGTTTGAGCTATGAATTGTATGCCATGCTGTTTAAGGTCTGTACACTGGAGAGTTCTTATGTTCAATAAAATCTTTCGGATTTAAAAAAAAAAAAAAAAAAAAAAAAGCCTCTTTAGCTCCTCCTACTATTAGCATAGTTTGTCCACATCCATTGCATTATTGCTCTTCTTGGGGTGCCCCAGGTCTCTTACAATCCTAGCAGTGCCTCTGGGGGAAGCTTCATCTGCGATGAGATGGGAATGAGGAGAAGCTGCCTTCACTCCCACTGTGTGCCACACTGAGACTGATGCGTGAACTGTGAGTACACAGAGAATGGGTAGGACAACACAGTCCTAGACCCTCTTCCCATCCCCCTTTACCTCCTCAGAACCCCCCCTCCCCCCAGCACCCCTTAGCTTCTTCCATTTCTTAGGGACTGTATATAACAATTTACGGTGGACAGCTTTGCAGATGGCAAGTGGTATGGAGTCTTTATATTGATTCTTCAATGCCCGTTTTAACCCCTAAAAACCCTTTTCTCTGTTCCTGCATGGGAGAGGGGGCACTGGATGACCTTGTCCATTTATATACATTATACATATTTATATTTAACCACTTCAGCCCCAGAAGGATTTACCCCCTTCCTGACCAGAGCGCTTTTTACAATTTGGCACTGCGTCGCTTTAACTGCTAATTTCGCGGTCATGCAATACTGTACCCAAACGAAATTTGCGTCCTTTTCTTCCCACAAATAGAGCTTTCTTTTGATGGTATTTGATCACCTCTGCGGTTTTTATTTTTTGCGCTATAAACGGAAAAAGACCGAAAATTTTGAAAAAAAATTATATTTTCTACTTTTTGTTATAAAAAAAAATCCAATAAACTCAATTTTAGTCATACATTTAGGCCAAAATGTATTCGGCCACATGTCTTTGGTAAAAAAAAATGTCAATAAGCGTATATTTATGGGTTTGCGCAAAAGTTATAGCGTCTACAAACTAGGGTACATTTTCTGGAATTTACACAGCTTTTAGTTTATGAATGCCTATGTCATTTCTTGAAGTGCTAAAATGGCAGGGCAGTACAAAACCCCCCCAAATGACCCCATTTTGGTAGACACCCCAAGGAAATTGCTGAGAGGCATGTTGAGCCCATTGAATATTATTGCCTGTGCCATTCTGCCGACGTACATCGTCGTGATGCGGTCGGCAAGTGGTTAAATATATTTTGGTCTGCAAATTAATCAACCAAATGATAAACTAATTTACAAGAATTGTTAACTATTTTCTCCATTTAACCCGCCATAAAAAAAAAAATCGGCAATAGCACACAAATTCTGCAAGATCATTACCTCCTTCATGGTGTCTGAAAGCTCTCCAAACTTCTTTCGAAACACTTCTGATGTCTTCATTGTTTCTGATTCTATCGTTTTCTGTCAAAAAAAATAAAAATAAAGTACCAAAAACTGCAACAAAATACATCACAAAACACATCCAAATGCAAATGTTTAGAGCTAGGAAAAATTAGGCATAGTCTTAGTTTATTGTAAGGCTGGTAAAATCAGGCTGAAAAAAAGGTTCTGGATGAATTTCACAAGGTTTGTACCGCTGTCTAACAAAAGCCGATCTAACAACTGACTATAGAACGGTCATATGCTGGAAAACCAGTATTAGATCTGTGACTTCTGACGAGGTGGGCGGGGAGTGGGGAAAGTCCCTGCTGCCAGAATACAATGGCATGGTGAGGATAAAGGGATCTGCAAGTTTCTGTCCATTCAACCCACTGGTTGAAGAAAAGAGAAAAACCGGTGTATACCTTGCTTTTAAAACTTTAGACATAAAATATGAACAAAGCACATGCCACTACAGTGTACAGTGTGCTGAACCCACAGCACTGACTGTGGCTCTTCTTTGATCCTATTTTCTCTGCTATCTGCATGAGACACTTCTGACCGTTTTTCCTGACACAACAGCCTAAAAGGAAGACCGCTCACTCCCCCACCCCCTCCAGCCCACAGCAAGTGACCCAGAGCCTCAACTCTGTATGTTTCCATTAGCCTGTAAGCCTCTGTAGAGGGGGTTGTGTCCCTTTCCTCCAATCAGCTGTCAGAAACTGTGCCCTATGCTGTACAGCACATGTCAAATAAAACCCGCGAGCCAAACCTGGCCCACCAGGCCATTTCATGTGGCCCTCCCTTGCAGCTGTGGCACCCCTCTCGTCTATAATGACACCTGGTCTCCACAGCCAGAAACTTTAAGGACAGAACTCCTCAACCAGATCCTGGGCTTCTCTGTGCAGCTGCAACATCCCCTTGGTGCCACCTCCCCAAATCAGTAGACTTTGACAGCTGACTCGAGCCCTCCTCCAGAACCTGCATTTTCTAATTCTCAGCTCTGAGCCTAGATTCTTCCCAGCAGCAGCACATGGTAAGGGGGGTGCACTGTGGCATAAGGGAGGATAGGGGGCTCTACTTCTGATAGTGGGGGCGAGGTTCTTGACATGTGATTTAAGGAGGAGTGGGGTGCTCTGGACATCTAGTCTTACAGATTCAACTAGCCCTTTGGAGGACAATAATGCTGATGCAGCCTGCGATGAAATGGAGTTCGACATCCCTGCTATGCAGTGTGTGTGATGTCAGATCCCCACCCCCTTCTGCTACTGCTGAGGAATTTTTTTGTTTGATCTGTGCGTTTTAGAACAGTGGTCATCAACCCTGTCCTCAGGGCCCACTATCAGGCCAGGTTTGAAAGATAACTGAAATACATCACAGGAGATATCATTTGCTGCTCAGTGATTGCAGTATTCTAGTCTGCATCTCTCCAAGGTAATACATAAACCTGGCCTGTTAGTGGGCCCTGAGGACAGTGTTAATGACCACTGTTTTAGAATGATCCACAGAAGAGAGGACAGATAAACAGGTACAACTTATTAAAGAGGGTTTTACCTCACCGTGCATCACCGGAGACTAGCTACTTCACTGTGTATATTTAGGGGTTTACAACCACACCAACACAGTGTAAGATATCGCTTCTATACTTCAGCAATCGGCAATAAAAAAAAGCCTCCATCACGCAGGGTAAAAAAAAAAAAAATTAAATATCTGAACACATTAAGGAAAAACAGACAAAACAAGGGAGGGATACCATACAATCTTTAAGAATTCCTGAAAACAGTTCCTGGTCCAGAACAAGAAAAGAAAAAGTAGAGGTGCAAGGTATAAGCAGCTGTATAGGAAAACTACTCAAAAGAAACACAAGCTGACCCGAGGGAAGGTAAAAACGTAATTAGAAAATTATCTGGGTGCGGTGACCGGAAGTGGATGCAGACGTGGACGCTGATGTGAGCGTGTGAGAGCTCGCCTCTCTTCCTCCTACCCCTGCTTCCATCCACTGGTCGGGGATGCCGTGGGCTGCCTAACTGCCTGGGACCCGATGAGCGGTGGATGTCTGTTCCACCTGGATGACTCCCGGAACTAGATCCTGTAAAGCCTGTAACCCAGAAGATGCTGCCCTGGAGAGCGGGGACGGTGGATGGTGACGGTGTGTCCCTGACGGACTTTTTCTGCTGTAGGTGGGAGGCATTGGAGTGGTGTGGGGGGATCCCACTCCCCCCCCCCTCGTTTCTCCTGAATTTCAGACTGGACCAGTGGGGTGCCGCCACCGACCCCATCCTCACTCTAAGGAACACATATTATAGAGGGGAATGACGACGGTGGAGTGAGAGGCCCCAACCACTCTCCCCCACCTTTTAATGGAGCTTGCTGATAAGGGGTGTGAGAGAGACCCCCCTGCTTGACAGATTTCTTAGCCCCACACAGCGGAACAGAGGAAGGTGCTCACGTTATCCCCTGCAAAACCAGGACATGTGATCAGCTTTGGTGAGAAATTTTCATTTTTTTTATGCCTAGAGCCAGGAGTTCTTTTTTTCTTTTACCCTATGGATTGAAATTAAGAGACTAAGTTTGTATAGTGTAATTTCTCAGAGGGGGACAGACTTTACTCCCATCTCATTTTTTCCCTTTTTTTTTTTTTTAAAAGGTACTTCCCGGTCCCCTTTTCCCCCCCTGCCTCCTGTCCTTTTCTCCCTTCTTCTCGTTTGACTCCACTTAGCCTGGCCCCGAGGATGGCAGAGGAGGGGAAAATGGGATTGAGATACACTTTTACTCCCGTACATTAACTTTAAGCGAATATGCCATCTCAGCGCACCTCCAAGGTGAGCCAGGCAGCAGCAGCCAGATTAAAGGAATGTTCGCACCAACAGGGACAGACCCCCCCCCAAAAAACATCCAACAGACCCAACACGCCAGTATGTTGTCCAAACCAAAGTCTGGGGCTAACCCCACAAGAAAAAGCCTGGGACAGGGCCAGGTAACCCCCATGAAGGGGGTCATTCCCCCTACAGGAGGTTCAATGAGCGAAGGGATGGAGGACACTCTAGGACGACCAAAGCCTTCATTAAGTACGGAAATACGGGGGAGGGGGGGGGGAAGTAGAACCCTCATTTTTTTTTTATCAGAAATTTTTTTTTATTTTAATTTAATACATACACTTCACAAAGCAGTTATACATAATATATAATAATACAATGTCTATAAGATTATACAAAGTCACTATTGTAGAATAGAACCCTCATTAACAGAAATATTGCAGGTGATTAACTCCTGCAAAGTCTCCATAAATGAAATGTCTGTCCAGCTCATTACTGTACGGGAAGAACGATCTTTTGTTAGGCATGATATGCAAAAAGTACGGGAAAGGACGACCGCTCTTGAGGGGAGGGTTAGCTCAGTGGAGATGATCTGAGCCCTATGAAACAAGAGATGCACTCTATAAAAGGAACAACTGGTTAGTTATCAGAGTAAGATCGACGAAATGGTGAATAGGATGCGTAGGAAGAATGTACGGATAGTGGGGCTTCCCGAACGTAGTGAGGGATCAGACTCCACTGTATTCCTGGAAAACTGGTTTAAAGATCTGTTTGGAGACCAGTCTTTCACCCTTTTTTGCATTGGAGAGAGCCCACAGGGTCCCCTCTAGACCCCTTTAACCGGGTGCCCCTCCTAGATCTCTCATGGTAAAATTATTTCACTATCAGGATAAAGTGACTATATTAAACAAGGCCAGAGAAATGGGCAATATCCTGTATAATGGGAATCGGGTCCCCATGTACCCCGACTTCTCCCCTGACTTACAAAAACGAAGGGCCAAGTTTGGAGAAGTTAAATGCAAATTGCAACAACTACAAGTGAACTATGAGCTGTTATACCCAGCAAGACTATGAATAAACGCCCTTGGGGAGACTGTTTTTTGATACCCTGGAGACAGTGGAAAACTGGATTGCAACTCATAAGAGGAGATTGTAGCACAATCTGACTATTACCCTGGAAAACCATTAACATTGTGGTTCAATTTAGACTACACTATAAAACACAATGTTGCACATGTAGAGGGAGAGGAGAGAGGGGAGGGGGTAGATGGGAGGGAACAATGAGCATACTACCCCTTGGTGCCAAGGGGTGTGGCGAAGAGTTTTCTCCATGTGTGTTTTTTGTTTTATGTTTTGTTTGTTCGTTTAGTTGGTAGTTGGACAAGGGGAGGGGAGGGTTAGGGAGGGAAGAGTGTAAGAAGATTAATTCAAAGATATTAATAACACTTAAAATCACTGGAATATGTAACGGTTGCATTGGGATGCCCCCAAACAGGCCTAGTGGGCAGGTGAGAATGATGCATGGGTGGAATGAGTGGTATGTTTGCTACACTAGAGTGCTTGAAATTAATTACAGACACGAGGTTAGGCAATATGGGGTCACTAAACTGACACAACTATGGCACTATAGTACATTCATGATCAAAGGTATAGGTTATGTGGTTCAGAGAAAATGTATTTTTGATCGTTAAAAGCACGCACCTTAAAAAACTCACTTTGTGTTCATGGAATGTCCGGGATTAGGAGTGTTAGAGAAAAAAGCAGCAGTTCTTCTGATTGCAAACACATATGAGGTAGCTATCCTTTGTTTACAAGAGACTCGCCTCAGTAAAACCTCCATCCCTCAATTGAGGTGGAGAGATTACAGTACACAATTCCGCACCTCTTATTCTAGAGGGGTGAGTATCTTTATTAGATCCGGGGTGGCTTTTTCTTTTATACAGTCAAAAATAGACGAATTAGGGCGATTTATTTTCCTGTATTGCAGGATTGAAGGCTTTGTGTACTGGCAAATGTATACCTCCCTCCCCCCTTTGATGTCTAGATCCTCTGTGGGCTCATAGACTTTGTTTTGGACAAGCCTGGTGTACCGTGATAGTGACGGGGGATTTTAACACGGTAACAGACCGCATCACAAACAGGTAGTGTAGCGGACAGCCGGCTATCTTTCTGAAAGAAACCGGATTGAGAGATATCTGGAGAATTCAGAACCCGGAGACCGGATAGTACTCATGCTTTTCTAGGACACACTCCATGCTCTCTAGGGTTGATTTAGTCTTGGGGAACGAGGAGATGCTGCCCCTGATTTAATGTAAACTACAAACCAAGGGGCCTGTCGGACCATTCCCTGTATTCCCTGGTGACAGTATCACTAGAGCTCGGGGAGCGCAATCATCCAGGGGGGTGGAGGTTAAGCCCCTTCTGGATCGCACTGATGGGAGACCCGAATTAAATTCTATTGCCCCTGGGTGAGTTTATTAACTTGAACCGGGGGACTGCCTCAGAGGGAATAGTATGGGACTCTACGAAGGCCTTTTTAAGAGGCCTAATGATATAACAGATTTAAAAAATTAAAAACAGACTAAGGATTGGGAGAGACTAATGGGGGAGAGAGTAACAATAGCAGAAGAACACTATATTAACAACCCGACACCCGATACACTCAGGAACTGGACAGAGGAGCAAAACAATTACCGGTTAGTGACTCTCCAGAAGATAGAGAACAAGCACCTTTTCCAGAGACAAGTGGCCTTTGGATAAGGGGAAACGGTGAGACGCATGCTGGCCCAACTGGTTAGGGCAAATTCTCCCACCTCGGTAGTACCTACAATTACTACAGAGGATGGAAGAGTGTCCTCTTTTACCCCAGAGATAGTGGGCAAATTTAAAGAATATTATGAGCACCTGTATAGATCTTGCCGGAATGAGAGGAGGGATGGAATGGACACAGTTTCTTCAGGGACTTGAATCTTCCCTCCTTCACTGAGATGGATAGAGAGGAGTTAGATCGCCCCATCACGCTAGAGGAGCTGCAGCAGATGATTAACGAGATGGCGAACTAGAAATCCCCGGGCCCAGACGGCCTCCCAGCCGAAATATATCGGCATTATGGGAGGGTTCTGCTTCCCGAGTAGTTGAAGGTACTGAACTGTTCAATGGTAAAGGGCGCTCCTCCCCCATCAATGATGGAGTCTACCATAATTACCACACATAAGGAGGGTAAAGATCCACTTTATGTTGCCTCATATAGGCCTATTGCCGTATTGAATACAGACATGAAAATTCTTGCAAAGGCCTTGGTGGCTAGGCTGAACAAAGTTATATCGAAACTCATCCACCTCGATCAGATGGGCTTCATACCCGGAACAACTAGTACAAATATAAAAGCAAAAAACAAGTAAAAATTTGCGCTGAACTGTAAAAAGCAAGCGGCCAGCAAAGTTCGTAGATAACAAACAAAAAGTCACATGCATAAAAATGATTGCGGCGCTGAAAAGTTCAAAAAGAAATTTAAGAGTGGGAGGAATCCAATCACCAAATATATTGTGCAGATGTAGAAAGAGTCACTCGTCACCATAACAGATGTCCTCTGAAGACATCTGTTATGATGAAACATGTCAGGCAGGCTGACATCCGTACGCTGATTGCTGCAGCCGTTTGTTCCTATCATTGATGCATGCTGTTTTAAGCTTCAACTGTAAGTTACTACAATAAAAAGTTTTTTTATCTATCATTACGGGCTTCACTATGGGTCCTTAATTTTCTTTTCTCGGATATATGATGACTACATGCCTGAATGCCTAATTCTGAAGTGACTATTGGGAGATGTTTATATGTGAAGGAAATCCCACGGATGTTGTGGTCTGATGAGGGGTTCCAGTGGGCTGGATTTGCTGGATGCTATTGAGAATTTATCATCTATGCCTAATCCTTAACACCTTCTGGTAAGCAGACTACATTACCACGTGGTGACGAGTGACTCTTTCTACATATGCACAATATATTTGGTGATTGGATTCCTCCCACTCTTCAATTTAATTTTGAACTTTTCAGCGCCGCAATAATTTTTATGCATAGTACAAATATAAGGCTGCTATATTTGAATTTACAGGTCCCTACGGACGAGGGTGGGGAGAGAGCTATTCTTTCGCTGGACGCCGCTAAGGCCTTCGATACCCTAGAATGGCGGTACCATTGGAAGACTATGGAGGCAGTTCAGCTCGGACCAGGGTTTATTAACTGGGTTAAAATGCTTTATAAAAATCCAGAGGCCAGAGTAAAGGTAAATAATGAACAGTCCGACAAATTCGGATTGGGGAGGGGGAGGAGACAGGGCTGTCCTCTGTCACCCCTCCTCATTGCCATTGCAATTGAGCCTCTGGCTATTGCTCTGAGCCTCTGAACAGGTGAGGGGCTTCAGAAGAGGTGATCACGAGGAAAATCTCGCACTATATGCAGATGACCGATTGCTGTTTCTGGGAGACACGCAGGAGTCCCCTCGGAAAGCTATGAACATTATTAATACCTTCGGTCAAATTTCCAGGTTAAAGATAAACTGGGTAAAATCTTGTTTGTTGCCTGTAGATTCCCTGGGGGACCCTTTGCCTGAGGGTGGCCCAGATCCCAGTGGTGAACAAATTTCAGTACCTGGGTATAAACATTTCCAGAGACCTCCAATCCTATACCTCAGACAACATTGACCCGCTGTTGGCAAAATTCAGGAGCAAAATAAGTGGGGAAATGCCTGCCATTATATGTGGCTGGTCGTTGTAATTTCATTAAAATGATCTGGATGCCGCAGCTCCTCTATGTATTACATAATTCTCCAATATGGCTGTACAAAAAGTGGTTTCAAAGGATAGATACGCTGTTTAGGGAAATGATTTGGAAGGGCGGCCCTGCAAAAATTCGGTTAAGTACTCTGCAGCTTGAGAAACAGGAAGGAGGAGTAGCTCTTTTACACCCATTTAGCTATTTCCTGGCGTCACAAATCCAGCATATAGAGGGTTGTAACTTAGTAGGCCAAGAAGCAGGAAGGAAGAGGATCCTACAAATCACCCCACATGACTCAATAGTTGAAGTCCTGGAGGCAGGATCCTTCCCTTCAGGACTACCTACCCTGAACCTTATGATGAGAGTATGGGACACAGTGAAACTAATACTGAAGTATGGTGGTCTTACAGAGTATACCCTCCTGTGGGAGAATAGCAAATTGGGAGTATTACAGAAGATAGGGGTAGTAAGGGAATGGAAGAGGTGTGGAATAAAATCTATCTCCTAGTTATACGTAGATGGATCCCTGAAAACTTTCCAGGACCTGAGAGCCCAATATTCTCTTCTGATTTTTTTTTTTTTTTAAGATACCTACAGGTTAGGCATGCTCTGAGGGAACAGTTTAGAGGAAGGACTTTAGAATGGAGTGAAATCCCTGAACTTCAAAAAGTAATCAACTCAGACAGGAAAGGGCCTAATCTCAAAAATATATACAAAAAAGGGAGAGTCGCCCTGGGACTTTAAATGAGGTGGTCACAGTTAGCCACTGAGTAACAAGAGTAATAGCAGTATAAATGTTTTTTAAATTAATGTACATACATGGATAATATAGCATATTAGCTCAGCCAATGGATTTGCACATAATGGAGAATAAAGTTGATACAAATGTTATACAATGCAGTATATACAAATGCATGCATCAGAAAACCCGATGCGCGTCATTGCTCGCTCATCAGGGGTGGATGCGGATGAGATGTATCTAAATGGACAAAAAGATGTGTCACAGTGGTAAATGTAAGAACAATGGCAGAATGGGCCAGAGCAAAACGGCCCAATACTTACTAATGAACGAAAGCTGAACCTCCAAATGGACGGCAGCAGCCAGAGTATGGCACGGGAGCTGAGGGGGAGAAGATGGACACGGGTACCCCCAGGGGGGATGCTAGGCGGCAGACATGGCATAGGTTAAGGTGAATGGTCCTAATTGTCTCAGTATATAACTTGATAGATATCAGCTGTAAACAGATGTATAGGTCTCAATGATTTGCCAAATTTAGTAAGATGAACATTAAGTTATATAATGTAATAATATTTTTAATGAGAGCATGTGTACTCTAGCATAAGTATGTATGTCAAGCCTTACTAAATAAGCAGAGTAGACAAAAGTTGTACAATTATTTGTATAGAAAAATATTTGGACTAACCTGATCCAATAATGGAGCAGGCAGAGACCATGTTTCCTTTGCTGTCTCCTCTGGCGGTTTTTCGTCTGGCATCGGAGCTGCGATATGCTAAGGGAGATTTTTGTCTCCTGCTGCCCCCCCCCTTCCCCCCTTGTCCTATGGATTTTGTGGAGGGACCACCGGCATATTGGCGCTATGCTCCTACACCCATTGGGTGGCTTCCACGGTTACGCTGTCACCCAGCGGCACTGCAGTTTGTCATGTTGGAGGGTCGGGAGTCCACTGCGAACGCGTACTCCCATTGGCAGCTGACGCCCCTGCATCGGCGCACCAATCCATCCACGCATGGCGTTGGGGGCAGAGCGGACTGGACCCCTTCGGGGATATAAGTCAGGGGTGAGACATGGCTGAGACTTTCTGGCGGGCTTGGCACGTGGAGTGTGCGAACACGCCAGAGCTCATCCTTAGTCTCTATGTCTGCTCCATTATTGGATCAGGTTAGTCCACATATATGTTTCTATACAAATAATTGTACAACTTTTTTCTACTCTGTTTATTTAGTAAGGCTTGACATATATACTTATGCTAGAGTACACATGCTTTCATATAAAATTACTACATTATATGACTTGATGTTCATCTTACTAAATTTGGCAAATCATTGAGACATATACATCTATGTTTACAGCTGATATCTATCAAGTTACATACTGAGACAATTAGGACCATTCACCTATGCCACGTCTGCCGCCTGGCATCCGACCTGGGGGTACCCGTGTCCGTCTTCTCCCACTCAGCTCCCGTGCCATACTCTGGCTGCTGCCGTCCATTTGGGGGTTCAGCAATGGAAACTCTGGTTTCGTTCATTGGTAAGTATTGGGCCGTTTTGCTCTGGCCCATTCTGCCATTGTTCTTACATTTACCACCGTGACACATCTTTTTGTCTATTTAGATACATCTCATCCCCCTCCACCCCTGATAAGCAAACAATGATCTCACGAAACGCGCGTCAGGTTTTCTGGAGGGAGGGGGAATACCAGGAGGTCGGCAGGTAGCAGGTATGAGATGTCTATTTTAAGCAAGGAACCTGATCGCCCGGAGATGGCATTCGGCGTTGCCCCCGTCTAGTGAGGAATGGCTGAATAGTATGAATGCGGTAATCCTTAAAGACAAAGTGGTATATATAAAGCAAGGGGCGCTAAAGAAATATGAAATGCTTTGGAAACCTTGGTGGGAAGCAAGAGGGATTGACATGTAAACCTTACTGGTGTGGAAAAACACTAATGTGTTGGGTAGTGACCCAAAAGAAAACTGACTATGAGAGCCTGAAGGATGAATGTCTGAGGGGAACGAGTGGTTGGTTGAGTCGGGTGGGTGTAGCGGAAGGGCGAGTAGCCAGACCTAAACAGAATATCGGACCGGCCCTCTACGAGTTGCCAATCCCCACCTAGGAAATACTTAGGTGTATTATATAACGCCCCTCGCAAGGGGGCGGAAGGTAGTGGAGGGGGGGTGGGCCTCGGGAGGAAATGTTGATTTTTGATACTGTATGTAAAAATTCAAAAATTTGTGAAGATTTAAAAAAAAAAAAAAAAAGAGAACATAATAATCATAATAATAACATAATAATAAAAAAACGACAGATAATCATGATTCAAAACAGCCTTTCTCATCTAAAAGCAAAAAAGGAGATCAAAGACTTCACGCTATTGCTGAGCCAGAATACAGTAGAGGAAAAAATCAGGGCCCTCTGCACTCAATTTTCCAAAAAGTGACAGTATCAGACTTCTAGCTTTTAAAAGGCTGAAACTTTTTCCAGTTGGCAGTTCCAAATAATAGATGCCACTGCCCAATAACACATCCGAAAAACAGGGGAGCGTTAAACCACCCCTAGACAAAGGTAACTGTAGAGTACCCTTAGCAAGTCTAGGTGTACCCCCAGCCTATTTGAAGAAAGAGATAACACCATTCAATTAGGTCAAATTAAGCAGCGGTTTGGCAAAAAAAAAAAAATACAGAAATTTTGTGAGGAAGGACAACCCTTCCCACCTGGTTTACTGGTAGAGATATCCATGTTTCAGGGTTAACTGGCAAAGTAGGGGGTGCAAAGTGTCAGATCTTTATCAAGAAAGTTTATGTTGTATTGCAATTCCAAGGTAACCAAATTGCGAGACCTGAAAAAGTGGGTATTTGTAACCATGAAGGAGTACAAGGGTCCAGCAAAAACAACAGATCTATTACAATTTCTTCTGTTACCTGAGAAGGCAGCTAACAATGCAGTGGTTACATCCATGAGGTAAAACAAGGCATCAGGAAAGAGAGTTTATTTTCCAACAAGCTAACCACAACTCCACATACTGCCTCTTTGGCTTAAAACAGGATAGCAAAAGGTTTGAGTGCTAGGACAAACAAGACTGGGGAGAAAGGGCTTTCCTGTCTCTTTCCCTGTGCAGAAGCAAAGACAGTAATAAGGTCTCATTAGTGCACACAAGCGTGGGTGCTGAGTACAGTAACTATATCCAAGACATGAAAGTGAGACCAAAGCGGAATCTAAAAATTACAGCCCAGAGGTACTTCAATTCGACTGAATCAAATATTTTTTTCATCAAGAGGCCACCACTCAGAAGATCTTTCCTGCCCAACCTTCATAATGATGGTAAATGGCCACCATTGTTTAATATCTGGGTTTAAAGAATTCTGTCAGAAGACCAAGGGTCTTCTGAGACTAAAGGAGGTTATGGTATGTTGTACATCCTCCATAGTAACCTGTAGTAACCTGGACCCCTAATTCCCTACAGTATTGAAGGTCCAGGGCAATAACAAAAGAATGCAGATGGGGGGGGGGGTTGATCATGGCTGTGAAGCTGCAATTTCCATGAGCTCCATGCCTGATCCCCACTATCTCAGCCGGCAGGAACCTGCTCGCTACGCTTATGTCGAGGTGCAGGAGGACACAGGGACATGCCAGGGATCCAAGCTGCACAAAATATGACAGCTTTTTTCTACCCACGGTCCTTCTGAGAGGCCTGCTGCAGCTGGCTTTGAGACTGCCCAGGAGAAACACTCATTATACGGTTGTCTCAAGGATGCACACAGAGAGGTGACACCTTGAATAGAGGAATTGAAGGAAATTAGGCAGGATGCTGCACATATAAATCGTAAATCCTGCACCAAGGTAAGTATCAGGAGATGCTCGTGGCTGCTGCCTACCCCCAAGAACTTTACTAGGTGGAGTTATTATACAAGTAGAGATGGGGAGGGCACTGCCTAAACTGTTAATTAAAATATTTATAGAGTTTGACATCATAGCGTCCACTGCGTGTTCAGTGAAAGAGATGATCCATGTACGCTAACATATGTGCAAATCAAACCAAACAAAAAGTGTGTAAAAAAATATATATAGGAGTTGAATATATGACTTACCATATAATATCTACAACGCAACTACTATTGAGTAACTGCGTAGTGAAAACTGCCTGTTAACAACTCACATGGCCACTGGAGGCGCACTCATGTTTGTTGTACATTTATAATAGGAAGCTAATTAATTAATCTAGGGATCCAATGATATCGATTGGGCTCTGTTACTTACGTGGTATATATTATTATTATACAGGATTTATATAGCGCCAACAGTTTACACAGCGCTTTACAATATAAAAAGGGAGACAATACAGTTATAATATAATAAAATACAAGAGGATTAAGAGAGCCCTGCTCAGAAGAGCTTACAAAAGGTGGTAACTGTGGGGAATGAGCTGATGCAAGTGGTAAAAGATTAGTTGGAGACGTGATAGGCTTTCCGGAAGAGATGAGTTTTCAGGGATCGCCTGAAGGTAGCAAAAGTAGGGGATAGCCGGACAGGTTGAGGTAGCAAGTTCCAGAGGATGGGAGAGGCTCTGGAGAAATCCTGCAGATGAGGGAGCTTGAGAGTAGGAAGTCTATTTCATTTCTTTATAAGATTGCGCATATAGAGTTTAAGCCTGTTAAGGGACTACGTTTGATCCCTGCATTATTAACAAACTGGTGAAGAGCGTGACCTGTTGACATGGTAACTGCATAGTATTTAAGACGTGAGGTGCACCAAGATGGCACCGCTTCAGATAACGAAACGCGCAAGTCGGAGATTGGTGCGCAATTACATCACTTCCGGTTTTGAACTTTTGTGTGGAACGCTCGGCGTCCCAGACTCTGGACTGATACTATACTTACAAAGTATGCAAGGTTGAAAAAAGACAAGTCCAACCTGTGCGTGCGATTTCATGTCAGTATTACATTGTCTATCCCTGTATGTTGCGGTCGTTCAGGTGCTTATCTAATAATTTAAAAAAAAACTATCGATGCTCCCCGCTGAAACCACTGCCCGTGGAAGGGAATTCCACATCCTAACGGCTCTTACAGTAAAGAACCCTCTACGCAATTTAAAATAAACCGCTTTTCTTTTAATTTTAGCGAATGGCGGCGTGTCTTATTAAATTCAGTTTCGCAGAAAAGTTTTATCCCCATTGTGGGGTCACCAGTATTTGTACATTGAAATTATATCCCCTCTCAAGCGTCTCCTCTCCAGAGAGAACAAGTTCAGTGCTCGTAACCTTTCCTCAAAACCAAGGTCCTACAGTCCCTTTATTAGTTTTGTTGCCCATCTCTGGACTCTCTCCAGTTCTAGCACATCCTTCCTGAGGACTGGTGCCCAGAACTGGATGGCATACTCCAGGTGCGGCCGGACCAGAGTCTTGTAGAGTGGGAGAATTATTTTATCTCTGGAGTTGATCCCCTTTTTAATGCATGCCAATATTCGGTTTGCTTGCAGCAGCTTGGCGTTGCCTGCCATTGCTGAGCCTGTCATTTACTAGGACCCCCAGGTTCTTTTTCATCCTAGATTCCCCCAGAGGTTCTGGTACTGATCGTCCTGCACTAGTGTTAGTGCGGCTTTTATCAGTTGTACACTGCTTTGATTGAACTCACAACTTTTTACGGACTTGAGCTATGAGTGCTAATGCTTTCCTTATGTGAACCTACCACACAACTGAGATTATCGGGGGAAGAGGAATCAACACTGGCACTGAGATTAGAGGCAACTCTGCTTAAATGCGCATTACCCCTGCAGGGGTACATCCTTTTGGCGAGTGTGGAACCAGGATGGTAGCACAAATGCAATTTCCAGTGTAAAAGCTGTGATGCATCAGATTCATGCACAAGTCACTTTGGAAATCACAACTTTAAGAATACAGATTTAATTTATTTTGTGGACTGCGTTTTTGGTATAATATTTATGGGAATTTATTCCAATTGATGAACTGAGATAACTAAAGTTTTTTGCACTTTTGCAATTCACATATACTTTTTTTTGCCATTTATGTTTATTTATATACATTTTTTCACATTTTTTATTTGGTTTGATTTGCACACATGATGTTTATTAGCGTACATGGATCATCGCTTTCACTAAACACGCAGAGGACGCTATGAAGTAAAACACTATACACACACACATTAACAGTTTTGGCAGTGCCATTTTACCCATCTCTACTAGGATGCTGCACAGACTACCTCTCGGGTGACAACTTTGTAATCCAGAGAGGAGATGGACACTAGCTTGTCTATGTTGGAAGTCTCTCACGCAATCCAGCTCCAGACCCTGTACCATCTACAACTTGATGTACAAGTTGCAGCTTCCTGCAACAACTTCCTGCAGTCGCAGGAATAACATCCAGATTAGGGATGGGCTGAACACCCCCCCCCCTGTTCGGTTTGCACCAGAACATGCGAACAGGCAAAAAATTTGTTCGAACACGCAAACACCGATAAAGTGGGCTATGACTAAGGCCTTATAGGCTGAAATGCGTCAACTGTCATTTGCGTCACTGTGGCTTGACAATAAATACAACATATTTTAAGAGCAATCACCGGAGTGCGGATCATCTTTTCCTCATTTCTCTACTCAGCCAGCGACTGTGGAAAGAGCACCCGGGAGCTCTGCTTTCTATGTGATGTATGGGTAGTAGCACTGACTTTTTTGTTTATATTCCGAACACCCCTCCGTTCGGTTCGAACCAGAGCATGCGAACAGGCAAAAAATTTATTCGAACACGCGAACACCGTCAAAGTCTATGGGACACGAATTTGAAAAATCAAAAGTGCTAATTTTAAAGGCTTATATGCATGGTATTGTCTTAAAGTGTTTGGGGACATGTATCAATGCAAAAAAGAGTTTTAAAACCAGGCGTTTTTTCGGGAGCAGCGATTTTAATAATGCTTAAAGTTAAAACAATAAAAGTGTAATATTCCTTTAAATTGCGTACCTGGGGGTGTCTATAGTATGCCTGTAAAGTGGCGCATGTTTTCCGTGTTTATAACAGTCTGACAGCAAAATTACATTTCTAAAAAGGAAAAAAAGTCATTTAAAAGTACTCGTGGCTATAATGAATTGTCGGTCCGGCAATAAACATAGAAGTTCATTGATAAAAACAGCATTGGATTCCCCCACAGGGGAACCCCAAACCAAAATTTAAAAAAAAAAAAATGCGTGGAGGTCCCCCCAAATTCCATACCAGGCCCTTCAGGTCTGGTATGGATATTAAGGGGAACACAGCGCCAAAATTTAAAAAAAATGGCGTGGGGCCCCCTCAAACTCCATACCAGACATGATTTTAAGGGGAAGCCCGCGCCAAAATTAAAAAAAATGGCGTGGGGTCCCCCAAAAATTCATACCAGACCCTTATCCGAGCACGCAACCTGGCAGGCCACAGGAAAAGAGGGGGGGTGAGAGCGTCTCCCCCCTCCTGAACCGTACCAGGCCACATGCCCTCAACATGGGGAGGGTACTTTGGGGTAAGGGCCTCATCCCCACAACCCTTGCCCGGTGGTTGTGGGGGTCTGCGGGCGGGGGGCTTATCGGAATCTGGAAGCCCCCTTTAACAAGGGGACCCCCAGATCCCGCCCCCCATGTGAATTGGTAATGGGGTACAAATGTACCCCTACTATTTCACAAAAAGTGTGTCAAAAATGTTAAAAAAAACACAAGACGGTTTTTGACAATTCCTTTATTAATGCCTTATTTCCCCGCTTCTTCCAGCTTCTTCTGGTCTTCCTTTGGTGTTCTTAATATCCATACCAGACAGGAAGGGCCTGTTATGGAATTTGGGGGGACCCCCACGCATTTTTTTAAAAATTTTGGTTCGGGGTTCCCCTGTGGGGGAATCCCATGCCGTTTTTATCAATGAACTTTTATGTCTATTGCCTGGACCAACAATTCATTATAGCCACGAGTAGTTTTAAATGATTTTTTTTTCCCTTTAGAAATGTAATTTTGCTGTCAGACTGTTCTAAACACGGGAAACATGCGCCACTTTATAGGCATACTATGGACACCCCCAGGTATGAAATTTAAAGGAATATTACACTTTTATTGTTTCACTTTAAGCATTATTAAAATCACTGCTCCCAAAAAAAACCGCAGTTTTTAAAACTTTTTTTGATACATGTCCCCTGGGGCAGGACCCAGGTCCCCAAACACTTTTGACAATAACTTGCATATTAACCTTTAAAATGAGCACTTTTGATGTCTCCCATGTCCCCAAATTGTTAGCTATTTGGCGAACGGGCAGACAGCCAATGTTCGAGTCGAACTCATGTTCGACCCGAACATAAAGCCCATCCCTAATCCAGATGCAGGGGCTCCCCAAAGCCACTACAGATCTACCGCATACGGCGACAGCCTTAACCAACTTCTGGAGCGTGACCCCACCACTGATATCGACAGCGTCCACAGGGTGGCTGGACCCTGAGACCCAAACTGGGAATACCCCAGAGATGTGCTTTGTCCACTTTGCCACATCCAATTTTTCAGGCTTAAAGAGCAGTTGATGCAAAAGGCCGGGGAGAAAGTCAATTGAGTTTAACTGTGCCACCATTACCTTCCTACCTGACATCTCCACCCGAAACCCGCTTCATGCGCAATCCAACCATGTCCTCTGATGCAACGGATCAGAGAAACAGGCGCATCCTACAGCTGGGATCACCCTTTCATTTAAAAAAAAAAAAGGAAAAGAAGGATAACTGTAGCTTCCAATTACCCCATGCAGACCAATTGCCGGATCTGTGTGTTTTCCTGGACATACATGTCACAGACACCGTACTCCGCCGTATAAGCTTCCCTTGCCCGGTACCAGCACGATCCAAGATCCCTTAGCCCACCCAGTCACTTGTCAAGACATCAGAGTAGGGTGGTAAGAAACATTAAAGACTGTTTATTCAAACACATGCAGGAAGATATACACTCGGGAAAATCCCCCCCCCCCCCTTCTTTGCATAATGACACTGGGCAGGGTAAACTACATTCAGTAACAGGAGACACACAGATAGCCTTTAGGAAGGGCTGCATGAGAAATCCCCCCCCCCTCCCCTCAAATAGCTAATCTACATACACATATTCATCCCATAATAGGTTGCTCCCAAATGCAGACAAATAGAATAATGGGATACAGACACTTGACAATAAACACATAACCCCCACCTCAAACTATCTAGCAATGGTCTACGAGACCCTCCTACAATATTCTAGCAGTCTGAAAGGTGGGATTATTTATCTTCATATATTTGAGGAATATTGTTCATAAATATTACTGTCTCAAGTGAAAGAGCCCCTTCAACTTTCAACACAAACCACACAAAGAACCCAGGATAACAGGGATAACAGGGATAACATGAAATGCTGAGTCTGGTGTGGTTGTACTGGGAGTCTGGTATGGGGAAACCAGACTGGGGTTCTCGGTCACCCTGTGCCCATAAATAGACACAGGGTAACTTACACATAAGAGGGGGGCTGGGGAGCTGAACAAGGAGTTTCCTGACTACTGTAAGGCAAGCTGGGTTCCACGGGCCCCCCCCCGCCCAATCCCCCCTTTTGGCAGGAGACCAACACAGAAGGAGACCCCAAAGGGTTGATTTCCAAGTTAGTCCGTAGTTCCAGTTCCCAAATGCCCGTACCCACACAGTACCCCAAACAATTTGTTCCGAACAGAACGTTACTCACTTAGCCAACCTCTGCCTCTCTCGTAGAACATACGCTCTGCTGGGGAGAAGTGCAGACTGATCCATCCCCCTGGAGTCCTTTCAGCTGCTGGAGAGAAGACAGGGTTGCTGCGCTCACTCCGTCATGCTGTTGAGGATCTGGACCGACTGCACAGCATCCCTAGAGTATACAGGTGGAGACTGTAGTCCCATGCACATTTACTAGATGAAAATCCCCCAGTCTTTGCAAAGCAAGGCTAATATCCTGTTCCAATGCCAGACCTTTTTCTGGGGGTGTGTCAGTGGAAACCATTCGGTCTCCACTGACCACAGGAAATCCATAGTCTGTTACTGGAGGGCAGAGGCCAGCAGTATTCTGCCCTGTTCGCGCTTCAGCTGGGGACCCCACATCATCCACTCTGGCTAACAGTTGGGGAGGGATGCCGGCTTCCTCCACTCCCAGACTGTGAAACTGCCGCTGGAGAGGAAAGACCATTTCCTCTGCTCTGGCTGACGTCTCCCCGTGGATCCTGATCTGCTGCTGGGGAGTGACCGTCCTTTTCTCACCCTGGAACTGCCGCAGGTGTGGGGCTAAGGTCTTGGACCCTCTGTCCGGTTGTCAGCGATTCAGCTGGATAAGTTTCTTATAACTCCACAGATGCTGCTGGCAGGAAATCCTATCACCCTGTCAGTGTTGTGGGAAAAAGGCCGACTGCCTCTTCACTCAGGAAGGCCCTGATGCCAGCTCTTCTACTGGGAGGCTCACTATGTTGTTCTTCCTCAGCAGAAAAGTCTATTAAATGCCCAGTCTCTGTAACTTTTGTCTGGGGATAGAGGTTCACCATCTCCTATCCGTGGAACCCAGAAGATGTCACTGGTGCTGGGAAGAGGCTAGCAGTGCTTTGCCCCGTTAGCCAGTCAGATGGAATTTCAGTAAGTGTTAGAGCCTTCAATGAAAAAAGTCAATAAAATCCATACTCTGGTCTGTGGCTGGGGAGTGAGGATGGCTTCCTCTTCTCCTGAGCCCTTGAACCGCAAATGGGAAGATGAGCCAGCTGCTCCATCTCCCGCACCCTTATCTGTTTGCTGGACAGACGCATTCCACCACCCAAGCTCGTTCTGTGCAGAAAAAGGTTTGTCAAGGTCATCCAACACTTGCTGCATCCACCATAAGAGCTCAGTTTCCAAAGCTGGGGATGGGCAAAGCACACAGTTACTCTGCCCCATTGCTGACACTTCAGCTGGGATTTCAGGACTCTTGGCTTGTACTTTTTTCATAGTCCCAGGCAAAGGGAGCCCAGACTTGCTGCTGAGCATAGTCTAGCAGCTGCCTGCAGGCGATCTCCAGCTCCCTTTTTCTGAACAGCTAAAAGTTCCAAATCTTCTTGTGCCCAGAGCACTTTGAGACATTCACTCTTCAGTTCCTGTAATCCAAGATTTCCTTCAAAACGCAACTCTAGATCACTCCTAAAGTCAGGGTCCTTGGACATCCTCCAGTCCAAAAGTCTCAGGCCGCCGTAGTCAAAGTCGCCTTCCATGGCGCTGTTGTCCGCTATCCACAGGCACACTTTGGCCACATACCAGCAGAGGGCTCTGTAGCTCTTGTCCAACCTCATCTCTGCCCGGATCAGCCTGCTTAACTCAGATGTCCACTCATGGTTTGGTTGTTCCCCCAACAGTACTCGCAATTCATACTGTGACCAGTACCAGTAGATGGAGGGGAGAATTTTTCCCTGGTGGCGCTGCTTGTGGTCTAGTGCCTTCTTCCTAGCGGACAGAATCATAGCATCCCAGCAGGACCTGCATTAACACTAGTCCCCTGTGCTGTATCCGCATCTCTCACAACCTCTTTTCGAATTCCTCTTCCATGGCTGCTGGTATCTGTACTGCTCCGCTTCTCTTATCCAGGGCTTGGATCCCAGTGGTGGTTTGGATGTGTTCACAGCAAGGAAGCATCCCACTGCTTGCCACCAATGTGAAAGACCCAGTACTCAAGAGGAGTATGTCGCCGTAAAAGCTTCCCTTGCACGGTACCAGCACGATCCAAGATCTTAGCCCACCCAGCCACTTGTCGAGACATCAGTTTAGGGTGGTAAGAAACATAAAAAAGAAAAAGGAAAAACAGCGCTGTGTAGGATGAAGATGTAAATAGCAGCCAACACAGCTATAGACTAAAAGCAATTTGTGTAGGTAAGAAACATAAGACTGTTTATTCAAAACACAAGCACAACTAGATTTACACTCAGGGGACAATCCCCTTCTTTGCATAATGACACAGGGCAAGATAAATTACATTCAATAACAAGACACACACACACAGCCTTTAGGAAGGGCTGCAGAAGAAATCCCTCCCCCTCCCCTCTAGCAGCTATCCCACATACACATATACATCCCATCCCATAATAGGTTGCTCCCAAGCCAGACAATAGAACAATGGGATACAGACACTTAACAATAAAGACATAACAACCCCCACCCCACCTTAAACTATCTAGCAATGGTCTATGAGACACTCCTACAATATTCTAGCAGTCTGAAAGGTGGGATTTTTTATCTTCATATATTGAGGGATATTGTTCATAAATATTACTGTCCCAAGTGAAAGAACTAGAGGTCGACCGATCGGCTGATATTTGGCCATTTTTGATAAATCGGCATCGGCCGATTATCAAAATTAGGCTGATATTTAACATTGACCGCCGTTCCTCCTCCCTTCTCCACACTAAGCGCGGCACTGGATGCTTGCCAGAGCCGCTTAGTGTGTAAAACGGACTCGTAACACAGAGGAGAGAGAGAGAGAGGGATCTGTCAGAATTGAGGTTGATGTCGGGGGTGGGCGGGACCCAGCCGCTATCATCCTTCACGCCCAGCAGACAATGAATTTTGAGTATGTGGCAGTTTGTCTCAGATGGGTAGCCTAATATGAGCCATGGGTCATTGCGTTTTTCATTGTTTACTCAGGATTACTCAATTTGAGCCAGATGCTACCCCCCCATATGTATCTACCAGTTGGGCATCTGCTTTTGACGTCCCCTGCTGGACTATGTGGCTGAGCCAAGCTCTGTTCTCCTGACATGTTTACTTGATGGCACCTGACCCTGATCTGAGCAGAGATGAGTTGTCAGGCATACAGCAGCTGTTCTCACTCCCAAAACCCCTTCTGATGGGCGGGGGTCAGAGGTTGAAAAGGTTGTTCTTGTCTGGCAGTTGCTGTGTTTGGGGTCTTCACATCTGGCTTCTCTGCAATCAGTAAGGTGGCTGAGGAGGCTCCCGCTCACTCCAGTGGGGAGAAATGTAGTTGTGCATGGTTGCTTGATGAACTTCTGGTGTTGAGATGGACCCCTGTGGTCTATATTGCATTTTCTAGGTCCTGGATAGCTACCCCCAATGCCTACGAGTTCCCGGGGGGCTTGGGGTGGACGGGACGTCAGATGTCTTTTTTGAAGGTAGGTTTACCCAGGCAGTATTGTTATGCACTATCCACCTCAGGCCTCCCTATGCAGTGTTGTATTGCTACAGTTCTTTATTCTGTGTTATGGTCTGCGCTATCATACAAGCATTAACTGTACCTGTAAGAAAAAAGAATAAGTGCAGCGCATTGTAAAATTTCATACACATACAAGGAAAAAGCGATAATAATTAAAGTTCTTCGTTGATGGGAAACACCTCGTGAGGGAATACACAAAGAATCCTGTTGACAATGTTCAAGGTGACTAATCCTCCACCAGCCAATCCAAACTCTTACCAGATCTGATGGACCTCTGAGCTAACAGAAGGTCGTATGAGCTTGTATCCACAGATGGGATAGATGCAATTGATGAGTGAGACCGGTGGTATCAGAGGACCCAGGATTCGATATAAAATGGAAACAAACACACTAAGTGTTCTCCGTATATTCCGTTTAATAAGAGTTCCACAGTATAAACAGCATAAACATCCATGACATAAAAGCACTGACCAGTGACACAAACGAACGGCAGTGTAAAAAAAACGAACGGCAATATAAATGTTTGGAGACAGCTGCGGGTGACATCTGTGCGATAGATCCTCCTCCCGTACGTGTTACGTCCTTACGAGACTTCATCAGCAGGGCCCGTCGACGCGTTTCGTCTAATAAGACATCTGGGGGATTTGACCCCAGATGAGGTCTTAGACGAAACACGTCAGAACAGGCTTCACTGATGCTACTGTCACATTCCACATCTTTTATTTCAAGCGATTTCTTATCTTCACAAATGTGAGTGTTCCTTTTTATACAATAAAATGTCCTTTTTTCATTGAAATGGAATCACGCTGTGTGGCCGCCTTCTTATAAAATATATCACTTGGGAGAGACCTTCTGATCCATCCTCTGGCCATTACCCCTTTGGTGGGAACCCACTGGAAGCAGTGCTCTGAAGGATTATAGGAGTCTACATCCCCAACTGGATGCTGTGTGCGGGGATGATGGTTCCCCTGGGTGTATTACACCACAAGATTTACTGACTCATTAGGCATATGCCTATTTGGGTTCAACTTTTCCGGTAAGCCTTGTACTTATTGGTGGTGGTTTATCTACTAGCAAAATGTTTCTGCACAAAGTATATTTAAGTCACCATTTCACTATGCACCTTTGTTCATGGGCTTTGAATATTCACTTTTGAACTTATATATGTTTATATTTTTATTTTACATGATTGTTTAAAAATCATGAGATAACGGTCATTCAATTGTGAAAACAAACTATATGACTATTTGTGAGAAAAGTTTTAAATGTTTATAGTTCGACTATTAAAACTGGAGACTGATTTTTTAAAATGGCTTCTGATCACATGTTGCATTAACTTGCTGTTGTCTTTTGTTTCAACTAACACAATGCCATATATGGTAACAGATTGTAAAAGAAGTGCTGATTAGCAATAGAGTATGTACCTTGATGTACCAGCAGCTATCAGTGTTTTCTCAGGCAATAGAAGCATCATAGCTGTATATTGCAAGTATTAGGAGGGGGCTGTACATCCCACTGTGTGTGATTTCTGCTTTATCCTTTGGCATGTAAAGATCACCCTAAATGTACTGGTATATTTTGAATAAAATCACCTTTACTTTATGACACCTGGAGTTTGACTGATCTCGGGAGAAGAGTTTTCCTGTCATTTTGGTCCTTCAAGCCGGAACTGACAACTGGATCTGGGGAAAGGGCATTCTGGCGAGTATTTTTTCTCACGTCACCAAACTGAAAGGACCTCCAACTAGGATTGCAGTAAACAGAGGCTGACTGTACCTGTCCCCGAGGTCCGGTTCCGAACCCGAAAGATCCAGTCGTTCGTGGTGTCTGAGAGGTAAGGTCATTTTTTTTCACCTTTCTCTTTTGGGTCTAATTTTGACTTTTTGGTGGTTTAGATAATGGAAGTTATTGTTTTAATACCTGATATACCGATATTGAAATGCTCGTGTAAGATCCAGAGGTTTCAATAGTCTAAGACAGAGCCATTGGGGGCGTTGGCTAAGGTAAATAGGTCCAAGAACCACTGTTATGGAACGCTCTACCTACTCACATCCGCATGGAAGAAAACCATCAGGCCTTCACGAAGAAACGCAAGACCTACCTCTTCTAAGAAGCTGGACAACACAGGAAAGATCTAGAGCCTTGAGGCGATTCAGTTCGCATGTGCAGCGCTATACAAATCAATGATTCATTCATGCAGCCCGTTGTCCGAGACAAAAAAAAATAGAGTGGAATGTACGAGTAAACGGTATACCGATCACTAGAGAAGTAAGCCTGGTGATAAAAAAAACGCTTGTAGGATGTAATAAGTGATCGTATAGCGAACACAAGAATTACTTCTTTTTTTGTATTAGAAGGTTTTTCCATGTCTGGTATTGCAAATATCACTTTGACTCTTAACTTTGTCTATGGTGAGTTCAACCTCTGGGGATGAAGGTGTGAATTGTTTTGTGTGTTCGTTCACCCAGATTATTGAATTTTTGGCTCTTGTTGATTGTATATCATTTCTGTTGTCAAAGACCTAGACTGGAATTACCGGTGTTCTATTCTAGAGAGACAGAGGAACTTACATATGTAAGAGTGCAGGATGTGCCTGTTTGTGTTGTTGTTGTGTGCCAGCGACACCTTTAGAAAGAGATATGAAATTCATGCATAACAAAGATCCAAAATGTACTAAATATTGTGACAAGTGGGAAAATAAATTTGGGTTCAATAATAAACTGACTGTGAAAGGGTGCCAAGACCTGGTAGATAAAATCAAGACGTTAGGACCCCAAGACCAAAAACGATATGGGTTGGGCGCAGCTCAGCACTGGCTTGAGCAAGCAAAAAATAGATTCAACAGTAAAAGAGAACAAAAGGGCCAAACCCAACTGCCCCTAGTGGACAGAGAAGATGAAAATCTTGTGTTTCTCCAGAGGCCACAACCACGGGCACCTCCCCCTTATAATGACCAACTCCCTAAAATCATAGGACGGCTCAGACCCGGCCCCAAACATCAACCCCCTTGAAGACAATGCCCCTTCCACAAAACCGTGAACCTACTTCCCCAATCTCAGAGTTCCAAGAGGCCCCAGACCGAGCACCAACATTGAACAGGTCCATGTTAGAGACAGTGGCAGAAGCCATAACTATGGGGTAAACCGGGTGGGGAAGTAAAAGGGGGGGTGCCAAACACACACGAAGCCGAACAGTACCCACTCGTTGAGGTGCCCAAACCCCAAGCTGTCCGAACAGGTGGCCCAAACGGACAAGCTCACCCCCCCACTATGAATGTTTATAGACCATGGACTGAAAGCAATGTCCAAAAGGCTACGGAACATATTAAATCACCAGAACTTAGAGCCAAGTTTGTAGAAGCTATAAAAGGGGAATAAAAGACAGTTACAAGTTAAATGGGATAGAGATGAAAACAGCTTTGAATAGAGTTCTGACATCTGACTGGGCTTCAGTGAAGGGAGATTGGGACCCTTATGCCCCACAGGTAGGAAAAGAACCCCAACAACCACTTGCCACTGATGCGGGAGATCTTACAGATAGATTAAATGCACTGCTACAGAGGTGTACAGTCCAGTGGATTCAGAGAACAGAATGGCAGAAGATAAACTTGACTGTGCAGGAGGGCAGTGAAAGTGTGAGAAACTACTTAAATAAAATTGAGAGAACTTTTTAAATATACTCAGGACTACCAGAAAATTAAGAACTAAACAGCGCATATCAACAGCAACTGAAAATTCTTCGTCAATGGTTTTGTCAGAAACCATGAACCAGACCGAGACAGAAGTACAGTAAAATCACACTTGTTTATTAATATAAAAAGGTAATTAGAGTAAGCGTAGTCAAAGCATAGCCAGAGTCCAGTAACCAGATTGGTTAGTCAGCCAAGCCAGAGTTCAGTAACCAGATCGGGTAATCAGCCAAGCCAGAGTTCAGTAACCATGGGATGTCCGCAAAGCCAGTCTTTAAACAGGAACACAGGAGATGGTTTCTTGTGATGTGACCAAGGCAAAGGCAGGAATGAAGCGAGCTGGAGATCTTTAAGTAGGCAGTGACGACGAGCAGATCCACAACAGCTGGTTAACTGTGGAGAGAGATGAGAGCTGGCAACTAGAAAATTCATTTCCTGGAGAAAATGAGTGGGAATGCTGAATAGCTGAATTGCTAAAGCTAACTGGATGAATAGCTTAAATCCGTAAGAAAAAGTTGAAGTGAGAATAGATGGAAAAGTAGGAATGGTTTTAAAATAAATATGAATTTCATTAAAGTTTACCACCACTAATGTATGAAAGATGTGGGATATTTAAAGGTTTTTTGAAAAGCTTTTTGATCATTAATACCCACACCTAATGAGTGAGAGTACCCTTCAATCAAGCCTTAATAAATCCACAACAGTACATGCTATCGAAACAGCGACTTCACCGTTAGAGACACATGGCCTTTGTGAACGTATCGCTATAAAATTTATGTTGATAAACTTAAAAATGTGGGCATGTCAGCGATTTAAAAAATAAGTTGGCTGTGCGTTTCGCTGGGAAATGAGAATAATTTTATACAGGACAGACAATGGAAGAAAGTGTAGAACTCGTCATTTGGAAGCCCAACCAGCCAAAAGTAAAAGGCGTATCACAAAACTGAGCACATTGCCTGAAACTAGAAAAAAAACACCTAAGTTTTGATGTATAAATTGTGTATGACAAGTAGATCCTGTGGGCGTGAGAGCAATTTATAGAGAAGAAACCAAGATAATTTTTTTAAGGCTCTGTGCTCTAGCTATGACATCATCCACTCTAAGCAGCCCAATACAAACTCTATTTAATCGATAAAATTTTCTGAAATGATCACTAAACTTAAACAGCTTTTTCACAAAAACTGTAAAAGATATCAAACTGAAAAGATATAGCTAGATAGCTGAATATTTTGTGAACATTTTAAAGTTTGTTTGGCGTCTGTAGGTGAAAGTATGAAGGAGCTGAAACTTTTGGGAGGGGAAGATTAAGGATTTGAAGCATGCTCTCATTCACTTCAATGTTTAAAAAAAAGTGTTAAAAAGCTTAATATTTTAAAAAGTATAAATAGTAAAAAAAAAAGCTGAAAAAGAAGTCCCTTCATTAGCTGATAGAGTTGAACATTTTAAAAATTGAATGGTTTTAATAGCTGAAAGTATGCAGAAGTGACGCAGAGCCAAAAAAACCTATGAAATAATAATAGAAATAAAAACTAGAAAATGCATTTCCTGGGGAAAATGCGTGGGAATGCTGAATAGCTGAATTGCTAAAACGGCCCCATCATACTGCCATCAAAACTGCCCCATCAAAATTGCCCCATTATATTGCCCCATCAAAACTGCCCCCATCATATTGCCATTAAACTACTCCATCAAAATTGCCCCAATCAAAACTGCCCCATCATATTGCCACCGTCAAAACTGCCCCATCATATTGCCACCGTCAAAACTGCCCCATCAGAATTGCCCCATTAAAACTGCCCCATCATACTGCCCCATCAGAATTGCCCCATCAGAATTGCCCCATCAGAATTACCCCATCAAAATTGCCCCATCAAAATTGCCCCATCAAAATTGCCCCATCAAAATTGCCCCATCAAAACTGCCCCATCAAAACTGCCCCATCAAAGCTGCCCCATCAAAACTGCCCCATCAAAACTGCCCCATCAAAACTGCCCCATCAAAACTGCCCCATCAAAACTGCCCCATCATATTGCCACCATCAAAACTGCCCCATTAAAACTGCCCCATCATATTCCTCTATTATAAATCAGTACATGGTGTGTCTGTCCCCTCCCCCGGGCTCTGTAATGAGAGCTGAGATGCTCCAGTCACCTCCCCACTTGTGTATAACAGAAGCTTTGGTAACCATAGCAACAAAACCAACACAGTACACTCTGTTTAATGGCTAAAATTTCCTGAAATGACCACTAAACAAACAGCTTTTTCACAAAAACTGTAAAAAGGTATCAAACTGAAAAGATATAGCCAGATAGCTGAATATTTTGTGAACATTTTAAAGTTTGTTTGGTGTAGGTGAAAGTATGAAGGAGCTGAAACTTTTGGGAGCGGAAGAAGATTTTAAGAATTTCAACCATGCTCCCATTGACTTCTATGTTAAAAAAAGTTTTAAAAAGTATAAATAGTAGAAAAAAAGTTGAAAAAGTCCCATCATCAGCTGAAAGAGACGAACATTTTAATAGTTGAATGGTTTTAATAGCTGAAAGTATGCAGAAGTTACGCAGAACCAAAAAACGTACGGAATAAAATTAAAACTAGAAAATGCATTTCCTGGGGAAAATGCGTGGGAATGCTGAATAGCTGAATTGCTAAAACGGCCCCCAGCAAAACTGCCCCCATCATATTGCCATCAAAACTGCCCCATCAGAATTGCCCCATAAAAATTGTCCCCATCAAAACTGCCCCATCATATTGCCACCATCAAAACTGTCCCATCATATTGCCACCATGAAAACTGCCCCATCAGAATTGCCCTATCAAAACTGCCCCATCATATTGCCACCATCAAAACTGCCCCATCAGAATTGTCCCATCAAAACTGCCCCATCATATTGCCACCATCAAAACTGCCCCATCAAAACTGCCTCATTAGAATTGCCCTATCAAAACTGCCCCATCATATTCCTCTATTATAAATCAGTACATGGTATGTCTGTCCCCTCCCCCGGTTTCTGTAATCAGAGCTGAGATTCTCCAGCCACCCCCCACCCCCCGTGTATAACAGAAGCTTTGGTAACCATGGCAACAAAACAAACACAGTACACTCTGATTAATGGCTAAAATTTCCTGAAAAGCTTTTTCTCAAAAACTGTAAAAGATATCAAACTGAAAAGATATAGCCAGATAGCTGAATATTTTGTGAACATTTTAAAGTTTGTTTGGCGTCTGTAGGTGAAAGTATGAAGAAGCTGAAACTTTTGGGAGTGGAAGAAGATTTTAAGGGTCTGAAGCATGCTCCCATTGACTTCAATGTTAAAAAAAAGTGATAAAAAGCTTAATATTTTAAAAAGTATAAATGGTAGAAAAAAAGTTGAAAAAGTCCCATCATCAGCTGAAAGAGCCGAACATTTTAATAGTTGAATGGTTTTAATAGCCGAAAGTATGCAGAAGTTACGCAGAGCCAAAAAACGTACGGAATAAAATTAATAATATTACAAATAAACTAGAAAATGCATTTCCTGGGGAAAATGCGTGGGAATGCTGAATAGCTAAATTGCTAAAATGGCCGCCATCAAAACTGCCCCATCATACTGCCATCAAAACTGCCCCATCAAAATTGTCCCCATTAAAACTGCCCCATCATATTGCCACCATCAAAACTGCCCCATCAGAATTGTCCCATCAAAACTGCCCCATCATATTGCCACCATCAAAACTGCCCCCATCAAAACTGCCCCATCATATTGCCACCATGAAAACTGCCCCATCAGAATTGCCCTATCAAAACTGCCCCATCATATTGCCACCATCAAAACTGCCCCATCAGAATTGTCCCATCAAAACTGCCCCATCATATTGCCACCATCAAAACTGCCCCATCAGAATTGCCACCATCAAAACTGCCCCATCAGAATTGTCCCATCAAAACTGCCCCATCATATTGCCACCATCAAAACTGCCCCCATCAAAACTGCCCCATCATATTGCCACCATGAAAACTGCCCCATCAGAATTGCCCTATCAAAACTGCCCCATCATATTGCCACCATCAAAACTGCCCCATCATATTGCCACCATCAAAACTGCCCCATCAGAATTGCCACCATCAAAACTGCCCCATCAGAATTGCCCTATCAAAACTGCCCCATCAGAATTGCCCTATCAAAACTGCCCCATCATATTCCTCTATTATAAATCAGTACATAGTGTGTCTGTCCCCTCCCCTGGGCTCTGTAATCAGAGCTGAGATTCGAGCCACCTCCCCCCCTGTGTATAACAGAAACTTTGGTAACCATGGCAACAAAACAAACACAGTACACTCTGATTAATGGCTAAAATTTCCTGAAATGACCTCTAAACAAAAAGCTTTTTCTCAAAAACTGTAAAAGATATCAAACTGAAAAGATATAGCCAGATAGCTGAATATTTTGTGAACATTTTAGTTTGTTTGGTGTCTCTAGGTGAAAGTATGAAGGAGCTGAAACTTTTGGGAGCGGAAGAAGAAGAATTTAAGGATTTCAAGCATGCTCCCATTGACTTCAATGTTAAAAAAAAGTGTTAAAAAGCTTAATATTTTAAAAAGTATAAATGGTAGAAAAAAAGTTGAAAAAGAGCACACCTCAGCTAAAAGAGACGAACATTTTAATAGTTGAATGGTTTTAATAGCTGAAAGTATACAGAAGTTACGCAGAACCAAAAAACATACGGAATAATAAGAAAAATAAATAAAATCGAATAACAATAGTGGGACTGCTAAAGCAGTCCCACTAATAAAAAAACGAATAACAATAGTGGGACTGCTAAAGCATTCCCACTAATTAAAAACTAGAAAACGCATTTCCTGGGGAAAATGCGTGGGAATGCTGAATAGCTAAATTGCTAAAATGGCCGCCATCAAAACTTCCCCATCATACTGCCATCAAAACTGCCCCATCAGAATTGTCCCCATTAAAACTGCCCCATCATATTGCCACCATCAAAACTGCCCCATCAGAATTGCCCCATCAAAACTGCCCCATCATATTGCCACCATGAAAACTGCCCCATCAGAATTGCCCTATCAAAACTGCCCCATCACATTGCCACCATCAAAACTGCCCCATCAGAATTGCCCCATCAAAACTGCCCCATCAGAATTGCCCTATCAAAACTGCCCCATCAAAACTGCCCAATCAGAATTGTCCCATCAAAACTGCCCCATCAGAATTGTCCCATCAAAACTGCCCCATCATATTCCTCTATTATAAATCAGTACATGGTGTGTCTGTCCCCTCCCCCCGGGCTCTGTATTTCCTGGGGAAAATGCGTGGAAATGCTGAATAGCTAAATTGCTAAAACGGCCGCCATCAAAACTGCCCCATCATACTGCCATCAAAACTACCCCATCAGAATTGCCGCATCAAAATTGTCCCCATTAAAACTGCCCCATCATATTGCCACCATCAAAACTTGCCCATCAGAATTGCTCCATCAAAATTGTCCCATCATATTGCCACCATCAGAATTGCCCCATCAAAACTGCCCCATCATATTGCCACAATCAAAACTGCCCCATCAGAATTGCCCCATCATATTACCACCATCAAAACTGCCCCATCATATTGCCACCATCAAAACTGCCCCCATCATATTGCCATCAAAACTGCCCCATTAGAATTGCCCCATCAAAATTTTCCCCATCAAAACTGCCCCATCATATTGCCACCATCAAAACTGCCCCCATCAAAACTGCCAAATCAGAATTGCCCCATCAACACTGCCCCATCAACACTGCCCCATCAGAATTGCCCTATCAAAACTGCCCCATCATATTGCCACCTTCAAAACTGCCCCATCAAAACTGCCCCATCAGAATTGCCCCATCAAAACTGCCCCATCAGAATTGCCCCATCAAAACTGCCCCATCAAAACTGCCCCATCATATTGCCACCATCAAAACTGCCCCATCATATTACCACCATAAAAACTGCCACCATCATATTGCCATCAAAACTGCCCCATCATAATTGTCCCCATCAAAACTGCCCCATCATATTGCCAGCATCAAAACTGCCCCATCAAAACTGCCCCATCATATTGCCACCATCAAAACTGCCCCATTAGAATTGCCCCATCAAATATTTCCCCATCAAAACTGCCCCATCATATTGCCACCATCAAAACTGCCCCATCAGAATTGCCCCATCATATTGCCACCATCAAAACTGCCCCCATCAAAACTGCCCCCATCAGAATTGCCCCATCAAAACTGCCCCATCAGAATTGCCCTATCAAAACTGCCCCATCATATTGCCACCATCAAAACTGCCCCATCATATTGCCACCATCAAAACTGCCCCATCAAAACTGCCCCATCAAAACTGCCCCATCAGAATTGCCCCATCAAAACTGCCCCATCAAAACTGCCCCATCATATTGCCACCTTCAAAACTGCCCCATCATATTGCCACCATCAAAACTGCCCCATCTAAACTGCCCCATCAGAATTGCCCCATCAAAACTGCCCCATCAAAACTGCCCCATCATATTGCCACCTTCAAAACTGCCCCATCAAAACTGCCCCATCAGAATTGCCCCATCAAAACTGCCCCATCAAAACTGCCCCATCAAAACTGCCCCATCAAAACTGCCCCATCAAAACTGCCCCATCATATTGCCACCATCAAAACTGCCCCATCATATTACCACCATAAAAACTGCCACCATCATATTGCCATCAAAACTGCCCCATCATAATTGTCCCCATCAAAACTGCCCCATCATATTGCCAGCATCAAAACTGCCCCATCATATTGCCACCATCAAAACTGCCCCATTAGAATTGCCCCATCAAATATTTCCCCATCAAAACTGCCCCATCATATTGCCACCATCAAAACTGCCCCATCAGAATTGCCCCATCATATTGCCACCATCAAAACTGCCCCCATCAAAACTGCCCCCATCAGAATTGCCCCATCAAAACTGCCCCATCAGAATTGCCCTATCAAAACTGCCCCATCAAAACTGCCCAATCAGAATTGTCCCATCAAAACTGCCCCATCAGAATTGTCCCATCAAAACTGCCCCATCATATTCCTCTATTATAAATCAGTACATGGTGTGTCTGTCCCCTCCCCCCGGGCTCTGTATTTCCTGGGGAAAATGCGTGGAAATGCTGAATAGCTAAATTGCTAAAACGGCCGCCATCAAAACTGCCCCATCATACTGCCATCAAAACTACCCCATCAGAATTGCCGCATCAAAATTGTCCCCATTAAAACTGCCCCATCATATTGCCACCATCAAAACTTGCCCATCAGAATTGCTCCATCAAAATTGTCCCATCATATTGCCACCATCAGAATTGCCCCATCAAAACTGCCCCATCATATTGCCACAATCAAAACTGCCCCATCAGAATTGCCCCATCATATTACCACCATCAAAACTGCCCCATCATATTGCCACCATCAAAACTGCCCCCATCATATTGCCATCAAAACTGCCCCATTAGAATTGCCCCATCAAAATTTTCCCCATCAAAACTGCCCCATCATATTGCCACCATCAAAACTGCCCCCATCAAAACTGCCAAATCAGAATTGCCCCATCAACACTGCCCCATCAACACTGCCCCATCAGAATTGCCCTATCAAAACTGCCCCATCATATTGCCACCTTCAAAACTGCCCCATCAAAACTGCCCCATCAGAATTGCCCCATCAGAATTGCCCCATCAAAACTGCCCCATCAGAATTGCCCCATCAAAACTGCCCCATCAAAACTGCCCCATCATATTGCCACCATCAAAACTGCCCCATCATATTACCACCATAAAAACTGCCACCATCATATTGCCATCAAAACTGCCCCATCATAATTGTCCCCATCAAAACTGCCCCATCATATTGCCAGCATCAAAACTGCCCCATCAAAACTGCCCCATCATATTGCCACCATCAAAACTGCCCCATTAGAATTGCCCCATCAAATATTTCCCCATCAAAACTGCCCCATCATATTGCCACCATCAAAACTGCCCCATCAGAATTGCCCCATCATATTGCCACCATCAAAACTGCCCCCATCAAAACTGCCCCCATCAGAATTGCCCCATCAAAACTGCCCCATCAGAATTGCCCTATCAAAACTGCCCCATCATATTGCCACCATCAAAACTGCCCCATCATATTGCCACCATCAAAACTGCCCCATCAAAACTGCCCCATCAGAATTGCCCTATCAAAACTGCCCCATCATATTGCCACCATCAAAACTGCCCCATCATATTGCCACCATCAAAACTGCCCCATCAAAACTGCCCCATCAAAACTGCCCCATCAGAATTGCCCCATCAAAACTGCCCCATCAAAACTGCCCCATCAAAACTGCCCCATCATATTGCCACCTTCAAAACTGCCCCATCATATTGCCACCATCAAAACTGCCCCATCTAAACTGCCCCATCAGAATTGCCCCATCAAAACTGCCCCATCAAAACTGCCCTATCAAAACTGCCCTATCAAAACTGCCCCATCATATTGCCACCTTCAAAACTGCCCCATCAAAACTGCCCCATCAGAATTGCCCCATCAAAACTGCCCCATCAAAACTGCCCCATCATATTGCCACCATCAAAACTGCCCCATCATATTACCACCATAAAAACTGCCACCATCATATTGCCATCAAAACTGCCCCATCATAATTGTCCCCATCAAAACTGCCCCATCATATTGCCAGCATCAAAACTGCCCCATCATATTGCCACCATCAAAACTGCCCCATTAGAATTGCCCCATCAAATATTTCCCCATCAAAACTGCCCCATCATATTGCCACCATCAAAACTGCCCCATCAGAATTGCCCCATCATATTGCCACCATCAAAACTGCCCCCATCAAAACTGCCCCCATCAGAATTGCCCCATCAAAACTGCCCCATCAGAATTGCCCTATCAAAACTGCCCCATCATATTGCCACCATCAAAACTGCCCCATCATATTGCCACCATCAAAACTGCCCCATCAAAACTGCCCCATCAGAATTGCCCCATCAAAACTGCCCCGTCATATTGCCACCATCAAAACTGCCCCCATCATATTGCCACCATCAAAACTGCCCCATCATATTGCCACCTTTAAAACTGCTCCATATAAATTGTCCCCATCAAAACTGCCCCATCATATTGCCACCATCAAAACTGCCCCATCATATTGCCACCATCAAAACTGCCCCATCAGAATTACCCCATCAAAACTGCAACAGTAAGTGGTCTTGCTATGCAAGAACACTTAACTAGAAATTGCATTTCCTGGGGAAAATGCGTGGGAATGCTGAATTGCTAAAACGGCCCCCAGCAAAATTGCCCCATCATATTGCCATCAAAACTGTCCCATCATATTGCCACCATCAAAACTGCCCCATCAGAATTGCCTCATCAAAACTGCACCATCATATTGCCACCATCAAAACTGCCCAATCAAAAAATATTTTTTTTTTTTCAAAAATATTTTTTTTTTCAAAAATATATTTTTTTTTTCAAACATATATATATTTTTTTTCAAAAATAATTTTTTTTTTTTTCAAAAATATTTTTTTTTTCAAAAATATATATATTTTTGAAAAAAAATATATATATTTTTTTCAAAAATGATTTTTTTTTTTTTTCAAAAATAATTTTTTTTTTTTCAAAAATAATTTTTTTTTTTCAAAAATAATTTTCTTTTTCAAAAATATTTTTTTTTTTTTCAAAAATAATTTTTTTTTTTTCAAAAATAATTTTTTTTTTTTCAAAAATATATTTTTTTTTTCAAAAATAATTGCTGAATAGCTAAATTGCTAAAATGACCGCCATCAAAACTGCCCCATCAGAATTGCCACCATCAAAACTGCCCCATCATATTCCTCTATTATAATCAGTACATGGTGTGTCTGTCCCCTCCCCCCGGGCTCTGTAATTAAAGCTGAGATGCTCCAGCCACCTCCCCCCCCTCTGTGTATAACAGAAGCTTTGGTAACCATGGCAACAAAACACACACAGTACACTCTGATTAATGGCTAAAATTTCCTGAAATGACCTCTAAACAAAAAGCTTATTCTCAAAAACTGTAAAAGATATCAAACTGAAAAGATATAGCCAGATAGCTGAATATTTTGTGAACATTTTAAAGTTTGTTTGGTGTCTCTAGGTGAAAGTATGAAGGAGCTGAAACTTTTGGGAGCGGAAGAAAAATTTAAGGATTGCAAGCATGCTCCCATTGACTTCAATGTTAAAAAAAAGTGATAAAAAGCTTAATATTTTAAAAAGTATAAATGGTAGAAAAAAAAAGTTGAAAAAGAGCACACCTCAGCTAAAAGAGACTAACATTTTGATAGTTGAATGGTTTTAATAGCTGAAAGTATGCAGAAGTTACGCATTACCGAAAAACGTACGGAATAAAATTAAAAATAAATAAAATCGAATAACAATAGTGGGACTGCTAAAGCATTCCCACTAATAATAAAAAAACGAATAACAATAGTGGGACTGCTAAAGCAGTCCCACTAACTAGAAAATGCATTTCCTGGGGAAAATGCGTGGGAATGCTGAATAGCTAAATTGCTAAAACGGCCGCCATCAAAACTGCCCCATCAGAATTGCCCCATCAAAATTGTCCCCATTAAAACTGCCCCATCATATTGCCACCATCAAAACTGCCCCATCAGAATTGCTCCATCAAAATTGTCCCATCATATTGCCACCATCAGAATTGCCCCATCAAAACTGCCCCATCATATTGCCACCAACAAAACTGCCCCCATCAAAACTGCCCCATCACATTGCCACCTTTAAAACTGCTCCATAAAAATTGTCCCCATCAAAACTGCCCCATCATATTGCCACCATCAAAACTGCCCCATCATATTGCCACCATCAAAACTGCCCCATCAGAATTGCCCCATCAAAACTGCCCCATCAGAATTGCCTCATCAAAACTGCCCCATCATATTACCACCATCAAAACGGCCCCCATCAAAACTGCCCCATCAGAATTGCCCCATCAAAACTGCCCCTTCATATTGACACCATCAAAACTGCCCCATTAGAATTGCCCCATTAAAACTGCCCCATCATTTTGCCACCATCAAACCTGCCCCATCATGTTGCCACCATCAAACCTGCCCCATCATGTTGAAACCATCAAACCTGCCCCATCATGTTGCCACCATCAAACCTGCCCCATCATGTTGCCACCATCAAAACTGCCTCCATCAGAATTGCCCCATCAAAATTGTCCCCATCAAAACTGCCCCATCAGAATTTCCCCATCAAAACTGCCCCATCAGAATTTCCCCATCAAAACTGCCCCATCAGAATTGCCACCATCAAAACTGCCCCATCAGAATTGTCCCATCAAAACTGCCCCATCATATTGCCACCATCAAAACTGCCCCATCAAAACTGCCCCATCATTTTCCTCTATTATAAATCAGTACATGGTGTGTCTGTCCCCTCCCCCGGGCTCTGTAATGAGAGCAGAGATGCTCCAGCCACCTTCCCCCGCCCCCCGCGTGGGAATGCTGAATAGCTGAATGGCTAAAATGTCCCCAGCAAAACTGCCCCATCATATTGTCATCAAAACTGCCCCATCAGAATTGCCCCATAAAAATTGTCCCCATCAAAACTGCCCCATCATATTGCCACCATCAAAAATGCCCCCATCAAAACTGCCCCATCATATTGCCACCTTTAAAACTGCTCCATTAAAATTGTCCCCATCACAACTGCCCCATCATATTGCCACCATCAAAACTGCCCCATCAGAATTGCCCCATCAGAATTGCTCTTTCAAAACTGCCCCATCAGAATTGCCCTATCAAAACAGCCCCATCATATTGCCACCATCAAAACTGCCCCATCAGAATTGTCCCATCAAAACTGCCCCATCAGAATTGTCCCATCAAAACTGCCCCATCAGAATTGTCCCATCAAAACTGCCCCATCAGAATTGTCCCATCAAAACTGCCCCATCAGAATTATCCCATCAAAACTGCCCCATCAGAATTGTCCCATCAAAACTGCCCCATCATATTGCCACCATCAAAACTGCCCCATCATATTCCTCTATTATAAATCAGTACACGGTGTGTCTGTCCCCTCCCCCGGGCTCTGTAATCAAAGCTGAGATGCTCCAGCCACCTCCCCCCTGTGTATAACAGAAGCTTTGGTAACCATGGCAACAAAGCAAACACAGTACACTCTGATTAATGGCTAAAATTTCCTGAAATGACCTCTAAACAAAAAGCTTTTTCACAAAAACTGTAAAAGATATCAAACTGAAAAGATATAGCCAGATAGCTGAATATTTTGTGAACATTTTAAAGTTTGTTTGGCGTCTGTAGGTGAAAGTATGAAGGAGCTGAAACTTTTGGGAGCAGAAGATGAATTTAAGGATCTGAAGCATGCTCCCATTGACTTCAATGTTAAAAAAAGTGTTAAAAAGCTTAATATTTTAAAAAGTATAAATGGTAGAAAAAAAGTTGAAAAAGGTCACACATCAGCTAAAAGAGACGAACATTTTAATAGTTGAATGGTTTTAATAGCTGAAAGTATGCAGAAGTTACGCATAACCAAAAAACGTACGGAATAAAATTGATAAAATTAAAAACTAGAAAATGCATTTCCTGGGGAAAATGCGTGGGAATGCTGAATAGCTAAATTGCTAAAATGGCTGCCATCAAAACTGCCCCATCAAAATTGTCCCCATTAAAACTGCCCCATCATATTGCCACCATCAAAACTGCCCCATCAGAATTGCCCCCATCAAAACTGCCCCATCAGAATTACCCCATCAAAACTGCCCCATCATATTCCTCTATTATAAATCAGAACATGGTGTCTGTCCCCTCCTCTGGGCTCTGTAATCAGAGCTGAGATGCTCCAGCCACCTCCCCCCCTGTGTATAACAGAAGCTTTGGTAACCATGGCAACAAAACAAACACAGTACACTCAGATTAATGGCTAAAATTTCCTGAAATGACCTCTAAACAAAAAGCTTTTTCTCAAAAACTGTAAAAGATATCAAACTGAAAAGCTATAGCCAGATAGCTGAATATTTTGTGAACATTTTAAAGTTTGTTTGGTGTCTGTAGGTGAAAGTATGAAGGAGCTGAAACTTTTGGGAGCGGAAGAATAATTTAAGGATTTCAAGCATGCTCCCATAGACTTCAATGTTAAAAAAAAAGTGTTAAAAAGCATAAATGGTAGAAAAAAAAAGTTGAAAAAGAGCACACATCAGCTAAAAGAGACGAACATTTTGATAGTTGAATGGTTTTAATAGCTGAAAGTATGCAGAAGTTACGCAGAACCAAAAAACATACGGAATAAGAAGAAAAATAAATAAAAAAACGAATAACAATAGTGGGACTGCTAAAGCATTCCCACTAATAAATAAAATCGAATAACAATAGTGGGACTGCTAAAGCATTCCCACTAATAAATAAAATCGAATAACAATAGTGGGACTGCTAAAGCAGTCCCACTAAATAAAATCGAATAACAATAGTGGGACTGCTAAAGCAGTCCCACTAACTAGAAAAGCTACAATTTCTGGGGAAATTGTGAAAAGTGTTCTTGCCTCTACAACTGGAGTGGGCAGAGTAACTGGGTGGAGTGGCTTGAGTAACTGTGAAAAGTGTTAAAAAGCTTAATATTTTAAAAAGTATAAATAGTAGTAAAAAAGTTGAAGTCCCATCATTAGCTGAAAGAGCTGAACATTTTTTTCAAAAGTTTTTTTTTTTCAAAAATGATTTTTTTTTTCAAAAACTGCCTTCAAAACTGCCCCATCAGATCTGTCCCATCAAAACTGCCCCATCATAGTGCCACCATCAAAACTGCCCCATCAGAACTGCCCCATCAGAATTGCCCCATCAAAACAGCCCCATCATATTGCCACCATTAAAACTGCCCCATCAGAATTGCCCCATCATAATGCCACCATCAAAACTGCCCCATCAGAATTGCCCTATCAAAACTGCCCCATCATATTGCCACCATCAAAACTGCCCCATCATAATTGCCCCATCATATTGCCACCATCAAAACTGCCCCATAATTGCCCCATTAAAACTGCCCCATCAGAATTGCCCTATTAAAACTGCCCCATCATATTCCTCTATTATAAATCAGTACATTGTGTGTCTGTCCCCTCCCCTGGGCTCTGTAATCAGAGCTGAGATGCTCCAGCCACCTCCCCCCTGTGTATAACAGAAGCTTTGGTAACCATGGCAACAAAACAAACACAGTAAACTCTGATTAATGGCTAAAATTTCCTGAAATTACCTCTAAACAAAAAGCTTTTTCCCAAAAACTATAAATCCTACAGCAAAGATCTTTATATTGTGAGAATCACAAGACCCAGACCTAGATTTTGATGTATAGTATGTCTCTGAAATATTAAAACTGGAGGCACGGTCGCAGTTTAGAAATTGCCCTTCAAATTTGAAGGGGCTAGAGTGTAGTTTCAATGAATGTCAATGGACGGTGTGAGCTGCAAACAAATGGTCATATTGTGAAAACTATCAGGACTATGGCTTAGCCGTGGACATGTTTAGTGGCAGCAGGGATAGCTGAACGTTTTGATATAAGATTTGTGTAGGTGGGCTTGAAAATGAGGGAGTGGCGGCAGTTTAGAAATCATGTTCTGATTTTTCAGCTTTTGTCACCTCCCACTCTAGCTTCCCCATTCATTCCTATGGGACCAATTTCGCAAAAACGACGATATTTCGTGAACCCTTTGGCGAAACGTTCCACAAAATAATAGCACACCATTCGGGAACAATCCGCACGTTTTGGTATATTACTTGTCTATGTAGTGTAAAAACTGTGGGAGGAGTTAGGGTGGTAAATTTGGCTATAATAATAATAACTAGAAAAGGTACAATTTCTGGGGAAATTGTGAAAGTGTTCTTGCCTCTACAACTGGAGTGGGCGGAGTAACTGGGTGGGGTGGAGTGGCTTGAGTAACTGTGAAAAGTGTTAAAAAGCTTAATATTTTAAAAAGTATAAATAGTAGTAAAAAAGTTCCATCATTCGCTGAAAGAGCTGAACATTTTTTTCAAAAGTAATTTTTTTTTTCAAAAATGAATTTTTTTTAATCAAAAATGATTTTTTTTTCTTCAAAAATGATTTTTTTTTTCAAAAGTAATTTTTTTTTTCAAAGGTAATTTTTTTTTTCAAAAATGAATTTTTTTATTTCAAAAATAATTTTTTTTCGAAATTATTTTTTTTAAAGTAATTTTTTTTTCAAAAATAATTTTTTTTTTTCAAAAATATTTTTTTTTTTAAATATTTTTTTTTTCAAAAATATATTTTTTTTTTTCAAAAATTATTTTTTTACTTTTTTCAAAAATTATTTTTTTTTTTCAAAAATATTTTTTTTTTTACATGGGGCGGTCATAATGTTTTGGCTGATCATGGGGTGGTCATAATGTTTTGGCTGATCATGGGGTTGTCAGCTTTTGTCACTTCCCACTCTAGTTTTGAACATTTCGCCATTCATTCCTATGGGACCAATTTCGCCGCAAAAACGTCATTTCGTGGACCATTCGGCAAAACGTTCCACAAAGTAATAGCACACCATTCGGGAACAATCCGCACGTTTCGGTATATTACTTGTCTATGTAGTGTAAAAACTGTGGGAGGAGTTAGGGTGGTAAATTTGGCTATAATAATAAGAATAATATATATGTGAGATAACAGTAAGTGGTCTTGCTATGCAAGAACACTTAATAACTAGAAAAGGTACAATTTCTGGGGAAATTGTGAAAAGTGTTCTTGCCTCTACATCTGGAGTGAGCGGAATAACTGGGGGGAGTGCCTGGAGTAACTGTTGTGTGGTTGGAGTAACTGTGGAAAGGTTGAACTGGGCAGATGGGCAGAGTAACTGTGTGGAGTGTTTGTAGTGAGTAAAGATAGTAAACATTACACTAACCAATTGATTGATCAAATTTAAAAAGTGCACAAGTGCTAATGATGTAAAAGGTAGAAATATCGGTAAATGACTTTGTCGGACACAGACTTAAGGGTTACCAGGATTTATTCCGCCCCAGCCAAAGCATAGCACCTGACGGACTCGCGTCCCAAAATCAAGTGTGTCAAAAACAGTTTACACAGTGTACATATAATTTCAATATATTGCATCACAAGCGAACTGGTGGTATATTTCCGTTATACATTAACATTAACATTAACATTTTGAACAGTCAACTTTTTGAACTTTTTGGATACAAGGCAATTCATTAAAGCATATACTTTAAACCCTTACAAATTTTCAGTTTCTCTGCAGTTTTGCTCCTTGCTGTTTCTTTGTCTTACTAATCAGCAAGCAGGCTATAGCACAGGAAGGAAAGGGTGAGTGTGATGAGGACAGTGTGATAGGGCGAGCTGACGCGCTGCATCTACCGTCTGTAGGACGGGTGATCGTTTTAGCCAGCCGGCTTCTTATGCTTATTTGAATCTGCTACACTAAGTGTTATTTTAATTCTTTTAATAAACCTCAAAACCAGGATTACGCTATGTTGTTTCCCTCTCTTTTCCCGGGGTACCCCTAAATGAGAACAACCCCCCAGCTAGGAGTCTTTTATTAATCTCCATGATAAGAGTGATTTCCTGTGACTTGGTGGACTAGTGGTATCATCACCCTTTGGCTGTATGAAGTGGCATGTCGTTTCCTAGAAGCCCATCCAATGAAAGGCCCTGACCGGGTTAAGGTCGCAAGCCCCCTTGTGCTTGCCGTTTGGTAAGCGCGCATTTTATTTTCAGCTACCACCGTGGTGCGGTGGAGGAATTTTTTCTATTTTACATTTCCTGCTTTAAAAAAATGGGGTCTGAGCCTATGTATTTTCACAACATTTATTTGGACTTTATTCACTGTGTTAGGACTGTCCAGTGAACACTTATTGATTTAGGTTTCAAGAACTGTGTTAGTTATTTAATTTGGGTTCTAACCAATTAGTCCTATTCAACACTGGTACTAGTATTTACTCCTATTTACAGCGCTGCTATATTTGTTATATTGTTGTATTAGTGTGTGTATCTCACATAGAGTGGCTGCTTTTGTTATTATGTAGTTTTTTTTAATTTTTTTTCACTAAGTTATTTTCATCACTATTTTGGTTATCCCCTATTTGGTCATTCACAATATTTCACGAACAGGTACCCTTTTTGGGTGCACTACAGCGCGGTATTCCTCTTACTATATGATGAGGACAGATGTCTGTGATGGATGGGGGGGAGTAAGTGAGTTCAGTGTCTAACAAGTACACCGAACATGAAATATAGAGAATGATGTTTAGCTAATTGTAAATGGTCCCACATAACTATGGCCACGTAAACTGACCCTCATTGCCACTTTATCTGTTTGATGACCACTGTCTCACAACCACTGTTTCCTGGCAACACTCATGCCCTGTTTATGCAGGCTCTAAGCGTGTTCACAACCACTGCTCAAAACACAATACACAGGATAATGGTAGCTGTAATAACTGTGCAGTACTCCTGACTGGAGACACTGCTGCACCCTGGAGATGTAAATGTGATCCAACAGTGTGTTTTTTTCTGTGGTGGCTGCCCAGACCAGTTGAGTATATCCTCTTGAGTGAAGAAGGTCAGATATTGGCTTCTTTTCTCTGCACAGAAAATCTTCATTGAAATCTCCACAGAGTATTATAGGTTGGCAATCCATTATTTCCAAAGATTCCAAGAGGCCCAGCAGGTTAGTAAGGAATTGGCCAATACTGTAATCCGGTGGCCTGTAAATGACAGCGATCAAAGCTTGTACAGGGGACTCCAGTTTGACAACCAAGAACTCCAAGTCAGTCACATTGTGATGATACTGCTTTTCATAGGCCTTGAAATGGTTTCTGACATACAAGGCGACACCTCCGCCACTTTTACTTGCAATGTCAGGAAGGTTTGTGTACGAGAGGTGTCTGTTGCGTTTGAACAGGTTGTAGCCCTCCAGCTGGAGACTTTCAGCAACAGAAGAGCCTGAGAGATGAGTTTCAGTGAAACATAAAACATCTCCAAGTGTCAACTCATGGTGAGATTTGATATCTTCAATGTGAGCTGGTAATCCTTCCGTGTTGTGATGGATAATTGTTAATGTTTGCTGTTTGTCTGTTGTCTGTAGAAACTTTAAGAGGGGCATAACACTTTCCAGTGATGCTTTCTTCATTGAATCCAGGGAAGCTGTGATTTCAGGATCAGCAAAGATCTTCTTCTCATCAAAGTCGGTTATGTACAGTCCTTGTAGTGTAGTCGTTCTACTCAGAGCAACATAGGCCATTCCCGGTTGGAAGACCCGTTTCAATGAGACCACTGCCGACTGTATCGACATCCCCTGACACTTATGAATCGTACATCCAAAAGCCAACTTCAGGGGGAACTGCCTGCGAACAACTCCTTTCTGTCTCAGGTTTTCCTCTACCCTTTCTATGTACACCAAGTTGTCAGCATCACAAGACGACTTGTTACGGTATCTCTGTCCTGCATTTGGATTGTCCAGCACAAGCCCAAGCTTGTTTACCGTAGTAGCACCATTCTCAGTCTGGATGATTATTCTTGCAATCTTGCCAAATGTCCCGTTAACAAGCCTGTCTTCTACATCAATGTTTCTTGTGATCATGATACGGGCACCTTCAGCTGCTTGCAGTGTGTCAATCAGATTGTCTTTGTGTCCTTTGAAAGGTTGGTGTTGCCTCAGCATCACTCCTGTCTTAGGGTCTTTTCTGTAATCGTCGGCATCTATGTTGGTGATGTTTGAATGGAGAACAGACACAGTTGCAGCATTATGTTTGTGAACCTCTTTGTTGGTGGCAAATATGTGTAGCACGTCATTAGGGCAGTGGGTGGGATCTGTAAAAGCCTGAGCAAGCAGAGCTTTGTCATCATTGCTTAAGGTGACAGTCTTCTGCTTGACTCTGATTCTATTCAAAAGCTCAGCAAATGAAATGTCATCCTTCTGTCGCATGATCTCTGTCAGCGTGATCATCTGAAAGTTGTCTTTCCAGACGTCATTGGTATTTTCCTCAAACACGCAGAGTGGCTTACTTTTTCCCAGCGGGGGGACCTGGTAAAAGTCTCCTACTGCTAGTACTGACATACCACCAAAAGGTTTCTTACTGCCTTTGATTTGCTGTAATCTCCAGTTGATGTAGGCAAACAGAGGCTTTGAAATCATTGACACCTCGTCAATAACAATGATCTCCGCATTTGACAGCTGTGCCCTCACTTCATCTATTAGATTTCCAAGTCCTTGGTAGGGTGGCTTCAAGCTTCTTGGCAACTTCAGCAGAGAATGCAAAGTGTTGCCTGAAATGTTGAAAGCTGCTGTTCCTGTAAATGCAGTTAGTAAAACGCTGGGCATGGATATGTCTGCTTCCTCACGTAGTCTGGTAAGTTTACAGAGTATCTTTGTCGCCTCAGCATAGATGCACTTTATCAGGTGTGATTTGCCTGTCCCTGCACCACCAGTGACAAAGTAATAGAATGGGTCAGGATTTAGGCCACGCACACGGTTAGTGCACCAGTCACAAACTGAGTAGAATGTCTGAGCTTGTGTCCGGTTAAGGTTTCTGTACATTTTCCGAAGGAAATCAGGGCACATTTGTGGGGCCTTCACAGTAAGCGCAATTCCACCTGTTTGTTTGTGACGTGTATACTCCGGAACATCATCTTGTTCATTCTCATGAAGTGGCTCCCCTTCTTTGCGTTCCTCTATACATTCCAACCTATCCAACTCAGCTTCTGGGGCAAAGGTGTTCCAAGCATCTTCAACAGGGCCATTTTTTACAAAGTCATCCAAGACTTGTTCCACAATTTTGTTGTGTTGTTCGAACTTCTTTTGGTTGCTGGTAACAATTGCAGACACTGCTCGGATTGCTTCTTCTCCTGGTAAGCTCACACAGGCGCCTTTGTAAAAATCCTGGTGTGTTGGGAACCTTACAGTTTTCAGTGATGACTCTGAACGGTGGGGGAGGTAGAGTTTAAGCAGTCTGCCGTAGTAGTTCTCAGGGTCCTTCTTCTCTGAGAAGCGTGCGTACCTGATGATTGCAGGCTTCCCTCTCGTGCGTTTTTGAATCATTCCCATTTCATTCAATAGGCTGACACGCTTGCTGTCTTCCTTTTGCTTGCCATCTTCCTTCTGCTTGCCATAGACAACCCTGTAATGGGATGCAAAGTCTGCCAGACACATGGACTCAAACTCTGGTGTTTCGGGTCTGGCTCTGTATTTGTCGACAAAACTCGTCATCCACACATTAAGAGAATCGGCTGGTTTGTTCTGCAATGCACTGAGCGGGAGACTCATTTTCAGTGCGTTGTCCCCAGTTGGCAGAAAAACAACCTCACGTGAGCAAGACTTCATTTTCAAGCTGCACGTACGGGCCACAGACTCCTGGGCGCTGACCTCTCTGTGTTTTGAATAAGCCTGAAGAACCTCTTTCATTTCTTCTCGTTCTGTCGCTGTTTCTGGGCTAATTTCTTTGACTATTGTTTTGAGATAGTCACTCAGCTCCCGTTCTGGCTTGGATATGTAGGACAACATGTACATGATGCAACCATACTCGTCAAGAATGTACTGGATGTCCATGTTGGCGTTCCAGGCCGTCAGTAAATGTGGATTGTAGTTGTTCACCCAGCAGTCCTTGACATCACGCTTCATTAGAATCACGCTTGAGGAGGTCAATGCCTGAATGTACGAGTTGTACTGATTCAAAGTCATATCACACTGTTCCAGTAGCTGTGACATGTCTTCAAGCTGCACTTTTGGGTTATTAAGCAAATCCCAGACTGGTTTCAGTTTGTTTTTGGCTGCTTGTGGTTTCATTGCACAATCTCCTTGTTCTTCTGGCATCGGGTAAGTTATCCTCGTTTTTCTAATAGGTGGCTTTGGAAATCCAAATCTGCATACTCTGTTACCTTTCTTGCATGATTTTGAATGAGATCTGCTGTGCATTTGAAGTTCTGTTACAAATCTGTGAAGTAAGGCCTGTTTGGCTTCATCAGGCAGCTGGCATGAGATGTTATGATCTATAAAAGCACACACCTTGTCATCACTGTCTTGTCCAAATATAGGAGCTCCTGCTACCCAACAGATACAATGTATATGAGGGCTCCCTCTCGCCTGAATTTCAACCCGGTAAAAGTAATCGATAACTTCACCAATTGGCTGTGCAGGACCCAACAGCAGCTCTCGCATCAGAGCATCAACCCGTTTGTCAAACATGCGCATGGTGGTCACTGGGTTGCCTCGAAGAATGTCACACTTTTCAGCCCAGTCTAGCCCCGCAAAATCCACCTTTTGACCTTGTTGTGCCTTTATTGCCGTTATTACCTCTGGCCATCTGAATTCTGCAGCAGAGAAGGTAAGAAAAAATGTTGGCTTACCCAATTGTCTGACCATGGCTAGCAAATTCTTCAGATTTTTATCCCAGTAAGCTGGACTTCCTCTCAGTGGTTGCATGAACCTTGTGGCATCTCGGTTTCGCACCAACCTCTCAACCTCACACTTGTCCTGTAGCAGCTTGTTGGATATTTTCTGTCCATCCCTGGTATTGGGTTTTCCTTTCCTTAACTGGATGGACATGCTGCTTTTGGCCATGTGTGTTTCTGTGACAAACTGCGCAAAGAAGAGGTAGCTTGTGTCTCTTGCAAAACGAGTATCAACACAAAAAACCCTTGCATTGAAATACATGCTCGGGGACAGTTTGACTTGTCTTGCCTGGTCCAATGTATTCTGTCCAGTAGGGAACTGAACAGGGAAAGCCATTGCCTCAAGCCTAGGAACTTTAAAGAAGCTGACAGGTGTGTTTCCTTGTGCAGGTGCAATGCTGAATATTCCATCACCGTGTGTCAGTGCTTCCTCTCCAAGGTCAGATGGCTGCAAACAACTGTCTAGGCCAATTCCAGGTCTTAGTGTATCCTTCTCATCCTCTGCATTGGGAGGTTGTTGGTCATGGCCTTCCTGTTGCTCAGAAGCAGCCGGTAAACATGCAGACTGTACCTCTGATGGATCACAATTTTCGATGCGTTCAAGTATCTCCATCATTTCAGTTTCGTCACAACTGTCGAGTTCCATCCCATCATCATTATCATCATCATCAGCGATTGTCTCATCCACTCTAATTGAAATGTCACTGTAGTCGGGGTGTGTGTCAATGAGTTTTGACAGACCTGCTACTACATTTCCCATGTTGACATAATGAAACAGCTGGTGGCCTTTGTAAGTCAGACGTCTTTTCAGCTTCACTCTGTGTAACTGGGATTTGCTGTGCGATCTTGGTAGAGTATTGACCGTGGTTTCCACCTCGGATGGCACACACACTACAGCGCCATGTATAGCTGCCTGTCGACCTTTGGGAAGTGTGATGATCTTGGCAAATGGCAGTATTTTGGCCAAAAGTTGTCTTTCCAGCACATTCAAATCGCAGAGCTCTGGGGGAATGGGCGCCAGCTCCATGTTGTTAGCTACAGCGATGGATGATTTGTGTCCTGCTTTTAAATGTAAATCACAGTTGTGACAAATCCATTCTTTGGTCCTTTCATCTGGTACGGTGCATTGTTCAGGTCCTTGACAGTGATTGTTGCACACATGGACATATTTCCCTGTCAAACAGGCAGCAACAATGTGTAGATTCTTCTTGTAATTGCTGTGAATGCAATGTTTCACTTGGTTAGGGAAAAGGGTGCGATGACACATCGTGCACACAAATGTTGGCCCAGCTTTAATGCATTCATGGAAAGTGGATATAGCTGTCTGCATTAGGCTGTTGTCCACTGGTTGACTGCATTCCCGCATGACAGGAGTCCATCGTCTGTATTTCATTCTTATTTTGAAGGCACATTGCATCTTATGGGTTATGCGAAAATCTGCTTGAGTTTGACGCTTCATTTTCATGTAACTCATGCAATGTTGCAAGTGACGTTTTCTGAAAGCAGGATCATTATGATATTTTCTGGTGATGTATTGCTTCTGCTTCAACTTGAAATCGACATTTGTGGCATATTTTCTGGTGATGTATTGCTTCTTCTTCAAGTTGTAATCTGCATTTGTCGCATATTTTCTGGTGGTGTACTGCTTCTGTTTCAAGTTGAAATCTGCATTTGTCGCATATTTTCTGGTGATGTATTGCTTCTGCTTCAAGTTGAAATTGGCATCTGTTGCATATTTGCGAATGATATATTGCTTCTGCTTCAACTTAAAATCAGCATCTGCTCTGTATCGGCTGGTGATGTATGTCCTTTTCTTATTGGTGACAGACATCTTTGTAGCCTTGAAATCACGCCTTCTTTCATTTCTGTGTCTTGTCTTCAGTTGTCGTCGTCTCTGTGCATTTAATTTGGACAATGCCTTACTGTCCTTCCATATGCCCTGTGAGGATTTCGCATCAACTGACCGTGGAGAATGCTTGCTGGCTGGGAATCCAGTGTGTGTTACATCTTTGGTCATCTGTGTCACTTTGTTCTCCACATGCTTTGCATTATGTGGTTTGTCAGATTGCACCAGTGGGGACAGCAAACCATCTGACAGACGTCTTGCACGATGAAATGAGACTGGCATGAAGTCATACTGCAGTCCATCAATAGGGCCTCTGGTGTCTGTAAGGAGCAATTCATACAACTTATAAATCCTTGCCCCCATATCACTAAAATGTGTAAAAGTGATCATAACAGCTTTTCCTTTTCCAGTGGCAGGAAGTCCATCCTTATTTCGACTATGAGAATCAAACAGTCCATATCTCCCAGACTTGTCTCTGAACAATGCAATGCAATATGGCACTACTATAAAAAGTGCATGTGTAACATCTGCATTGAGGCACTGAAGTCTTGTGGAGAGGTCAACAAACCAACCTTGGTTGTCACCGTCTACCGTGTCTCTCATACATCCCGATAACACTGGAGATTTAACAACGTTATACTCATATTTGTCAGTGTTGACTCTGAGGGGCACTTCTTCCATTGTCAAGTGTTGATGCTGATAGACATTTCTTTGTTTTAGCTGTTTTATTGTTGAGCCATACAAGCTGTTGCCCTTCTTCAGTATTTGATCAAGATCACCCTTTCTCACATCATCAAGCTCACTGTGGTATGCCAAAAATGTCAGAGCCATGCATGTACACTGTTTGTTCCTTAACCTTCCATAGCCATGATGACCCTGATGAAATGATGCCTGCACAGAAATCTCACTTGGTACACATGGTTCTTGCATGCCATGGTTTTCAGAAGTGCCCATCACACTGTCACTGTGCTTTTGAACTTGACACTGAGTTGAACATGAAAATGACACCACAGGTTCACTATGTACCTCCTGGGCACATTCACTGTCACAAACCTCCATATCCACTATGCTGCTGTGGGGCTCCGGATCCAGTTTAGTCCAGCGTATCTTTGCAGCTTTAGATCTCTTTCCTTTAGATGGCATGATGATATTTGTGGAAGGAGCTATAATTCTCCTCAGAGCTTTGTTCGAAGAGCTATAATTCCCCTCAGAGTTGTGTTGGAGGAGGAGCTATAATTCGCCTCAGAGCTGTGTGGGAGGAGCTATAACTCCCCTCTGAGCTGTGTGGGAGGAGCAATAATGCTATAATTCCCCTCAGAGCTGTGTGGGAGGAGATACAATTCCCCTTAGTGTTGTGTGGGAGGAGCTATAATTCCCCTTAGAGCTGTGTGGGAGAAGCTATATTTCCCCTCAGAGCTGTATGGGAGAAGCTACATTTCCCATCAGAGTTGTGTGGGAGAAGCTATAATTCCCCTCAGAGCTGTTTAAAAGGAGCTATAATTCCCCTCACAGCGGTGTGGAAGAAACTATAATTCCTCTCAGAGTTGTGTGGGAGGAGCTCGAAATCTCCTCAGCTGTGTGGGAGGAGCTATAATGCTAAGCTGTAATTCCCCTCAGAGCTGTGTAGGAGGAGCTATAATTCCCCTCACAGCGGTGTGGGAGAAACTATAATTCCCCTCAGAGTTGTGTGGGAGGAGCTATAATGCTAAGCTATAATGCTATAATTCCCCTTTGAGCTGTGTGGGAGGAGCTATAATTCCCCTCAAAGCTGTATTGGAGGAGCTATAACTTCCCTCCAAGCTGTGTGGGAGGAGCTATAATGCTATAATTGTCCTTAGAGCTGTGTGAGAGGAGCTATAATTCCCCTCAGAGCTTTGTGATTTTTTTTTTCAAAAATGATTTTGTTTTTTTGTTTTTTCAAAAAGGATTTTGTTTTTTTGTTTTTTCAAAAATGATTTTTTTAAATGATTTTTTTTTCAAAAATGAAATTTTTTTTTTCAAAAATGAATTTTGTTTTTTTCAAAAATGATTTTTTTTTTAATTTTTTTTTTTCAAAAGTAATTTTTTTTTCAAAAGTAATTTTTTTTTCAAAAATAATTTTTTTTTCAAAAATATTTTTTTTTTTCAAAAATTAATTTTTATTTTTTTCAAAAATATATTTTTTTTTTTACATGGGGCGGTCATAATGTTTTGGCTGATGATGGGGTGGTCATAATGTTTTGGCTGATCATGGGGTTGTCAGCTTTTGTCACCTCCCACTCTAGTTTTGAACATTTCGCCATTCATTCCTATGGGACCAATTTTGCCGCAAAAACGACGATATTTCGTGGACCATTCGGCGAAACGTTCCACAAAGTAATAGCACACCAATCGGGAAAAATCTGCACGTTTCGGTATATTACTTGTCTCTGTAGTGTGGAAAATGTGGGAGGAGTCTACAAGCATTATCAAGTCTAGCAGATGAAGTCACATGCATTTGGGGTGTCTCAGCATCTTGTGTTTACAACCACTGTTTCCTAGCAACATTTCCTTTTGAACATTTTGCCATTCATTCCTATGGGACCAATTTCGCCGCAAAAACGACGATATTTCGTGGACCATTCGGCCAAATGTTCCACAAAGTGATAGCATACCAATCGGGAACAATCCGCACGTTTCGGTATATTACTTGTCTCTGTAGTGTAAAAACTGTGGGAGGAGTTAGGGTGGTAAATTTTGCTATAATAATAATAACTAGAAAATGCATTTCCTGGGGAAAATGCGTGGGAGGAGTCTACAAGCATTATCAAGTCTAGCAGATGAAGTCACATGCATTTGGGGTGTCTCAGCATCTTGTGTTTACAACCACTGTTTCCTAGCAACGCTCATGCCCTGTTTATGCTTCCCAAATACTACTTCATCAAAACTGCCCCATCAGAATTACCCCATCAAAACTGCCCCATCATATTCCTCTATTATAAATCAGTACATGGTGTGTCTGTCCCCTCCCCCGGGCTCTGTAATCAGCTGAGATGCTCCAGCCACCTTCCCCCCTGTGTATAACAGAAGCTTTGGTAACCATGGCAACAAAACAAACACTAACAGTACACTCTGATTAATGGCTAAAATTTCCTGAAATGACCTCTAAACAAATGGCCGTATTTTAAAAACTATACATCCTACAGCGAAGATCTTTATATTGTGAGAATCACAAGACCCAGACCTAGATTTTGATGTATAGTATGTCTGTGAAATATTAAAAATGAAGGCACGGTCGCAGTTTAGAAATTGCCCTTCAAATTTGGAGGGGGCTAGAGTGTAGTTTCAATGAATGTCAATGGACGGCGTGAGTTACAAACAAATGGTCATATTGTGAAAACTATCAGGACTATGGCTTAGCCGTGGACATGTTTAGTGGCAGCAGGGATAGCTGAACGTTTTGATATAAGATTTGTGTAGGTGGGCTTGAAAATGAGGGAGTGGCGGCAGTTTAGAAATCATGTTCTGATTTTTCAGCTTTTGTCATCTCCCACTCTAGTTTCCCCATTCATTCCTATGGGACCAATTTCGCCGCAAAAATGACGATATTTTGTGAACCATTCGGCGAAACGTTCCACAAAGTAATAGCACACCATTCGGGAACAATCCGCACGTTTCGGTATATTACTTGTCTATGTAGTGTAAAAACTGTGGGAGGAGTTAGGGTGGTAAATTTGGCTATAATAATAAGAATAATATATATGTGAGATAACAGTAAGTGGTCTTGCTATGCAAGAACACTTAACTAGAAAATGCATTTCCTGGGGAAAATGCGTGGGAATGCTGAATTGCTAAAACGGCCCCCAGCAAAATTGCCCCCATCATATTGCCATCAAAACTGTCCCATCATATTGCCACCATCAAAACTGCCCCATCAGAATTGCCCCATCAAAACTGCACCATCATATTGCCACCATCAAAACTGCCCCATCAGAATTGCCCTATCAAAACAGCCCCATCATATTGCCACCATCAAAACTGCCCCATCATATTGCCACCATCAAAACTGCCCCATCAGAATTACCCCATCAAAACTGCCCCATCATATTCCTCTATTATAAATCAGTACATGGTGTGTCTGTCCCCCTCCCCCGGGCTCTGTAATCAAAGCTGAGATGCTCCAGCCACCTCCCCCCCCTGTGTACAACAGAAGCTTTGGTAACCATGGCAACAAAACAGTACACTCTGATAAATGGCTAAAATTTCCTGAAATGACCTCTAAACAAATGGCCGTATTTTAAAAACTATACATCCTACAGCGAAGATCTTTATATTGTGAGAATCACAAGACCCAGACCTAGATTTTGATACATAGTATGTCTCTGAAATATTAAAATTGAAGGCACGGTCGCAGTTTAGAAATTGCCCTTCAAATTTGAAGGGGCTAGAGTGTAGTTTCAATGAATGTCAATGGACGGTGTGAGTTGCAAACAAATGGTCATATTGTGAAAACTATCAGGACTATGGCTTAGCCGTGGACATGTTTAGTGGCAGCAGGGATAGCTGAACGTTTTGATATAAGATTTATGTAGGTGGGCTTGAAAATGAGGGAGTGGCGGCAGTTTAGAAATCATGTTCTGATTTTTCAGCTTTTGTCCCCTCCCCTGGGCTCTAATCAGAGCTGAGATGCTCCAGCCACCTCCCCCCCTGTGTATAACAGAAGCTTTGGTAACCATGGCAACAAAACACACACAGTACACTCTGATTAATGGCTAAAATTTGTTGAAATGACCTCTAAACAAAAAGCTTTTTCTCAAAAACTGTAAAAGATATAAAACTGAAAAGCTATAGCCAGATAGCTGAATATTTTGTGAACATTTTAAAGTTTGTTTGGTGTCTCTAGGTGAAAGTATGAAGGAGCTGAAACTTTTGGGAGCGGAAGAAAAATTTAAGGATTTCAAGCATGCTCCCATTGACTTCAATGTTAAAAAAAAGTGATAAAAAGCTTAATATTTTAAAAAGTATAAATGGTAGAAAAAAAGTTGAAAAAGAGCACACCTCAGCTAAAAGAGACGAACATTTTGATAGTTGAATGGTTTTAATAGCTGAAAGTATGCAGAAGTTACGCATTACCGAAAAACGTACGGAATAAGAAGAAAAATAATAAAAAAACGAATAACAATAGTGGGACTGCTAAAGCATTCCCACTAACTAGAAAAGGTACAATTTCTGATGAAATTGTGAAAGTGTTCTTGCCTCTACAACTGGAGTGGGCGGAGTAACTGGGTGGTTGGAGTGGCTGGAGCTCCTGTGAAAAGCGTTAAAAAGCTTAATATTTTAAAAAGTATAAATAGTAGTAAAAAAGTTGAAGTCTCATCATTAGCTGAAAGAGCTGAACATTTTTTTCAAAAATTATGATTTTTTTTTCAAAAATTATGATTTTTTTTTTCAAAAATTATGAATTTTTTTTTCAAAAAAGATTTTTTTTAAAAATGATTTTTTTTTCAAAAATATTTTTTTTTTTCAAAAATATTTTTTTTTCAAAAATGTTTTTTATTTCAAAAATATTTTTTTTTTCAAAAATGATTTTATTTTTATTTTTTCAAAAAATTTTTTTTTTTTTTTTCAAAAATATTTTTTTTTTACATGGGGCGGTCATAATGTTTTGGCTGATCATGGGGTGGTCATAATGTTTTGGCTGATCATGGGGTTGTCAGCTTTTGTCACCTCCCACTTTAGTCTTGAACATGTCGCCATTCATTCCTATGGGACCAATTTCGCCGCAAAAACGTCATTTCGTGGACCATTCGGCGAAACGTTCCACAAAGTAATAACACACCAATCGGGAACAATCCGCTCGTTTCGGTATATTACTTGTCTCTGTAGTGTAAAAACTGTGGGAGGAGTCTACAAGCATTATCAAGTCTAGCAGATGAAGTCACATGCATTTGGGGTGTCTCAGCATCTTGTGTTTACAACCACTGTTTCCTAGCAACACTCATGCCCTGTTTATGCTTCCCAAATACTACTTCATCAAAACTGCCCCATCAGAATTACCCCATCAAAACTGCCCCATCATATTCCTCTATTATAAATCAGTACATGGTGTGTCTGTCCCTTCCCCCGGGCTCTGTAATCAGAGCTGAGAAGATCCAGCCACCTCCCCCCCTGTGTATAACAGAAGCTTTGGTAACCATGGCAACAAAACAAACACAGTACACTCTGATTAATGGCCAAAATTTCCTGAAATGACCTCTAAACAAATGGCCGTATTTTAAAAACTATACATCCTACAGCGAAGATCTTTATATTGTGAGAATCACAAGACCCAGACCTAGATTTTGATGTATAGTATGTCTCTGAAATATTAAAAATGGAGGCACGATCGCAGTTTAGAAATTGCCCTTCAAATTTGAAGGGGCTAGAGTGTAGTTTCAATGAATGTTAATGGACGGCGTGAGTTGCAAACAAATGGTCATATTATGAAAACTATCAGGACTATGGCTTAGCCGTGGACATGTTTAGTGGCAGCAGGGATAGCTGAACGTTTTGATATAAGATTTGTGTAGGTGGGCTTGAAAATGAGGGAGTGGCGGCAGTTTAGAAATCATGTTCTGATTTTCCAGCTTTTGTCATCTCCCACTCTAGTTTCCCCATTCATTCCTATGGGACCAATTTCGCCGCAAAAATGACGATATTTCGTGAACCATTCGGCGAAACGTTCCACAAAGTAATAGCACACCATTCGGGAACAATCCGCACGTTTCGGTATATTACTTGTCTATGTAGTGTAAAAACTGTGGGAGGAGTTAGGGTGGTAAATTTTGCTATAATAATAATAACTAGAAAATGCATTTCCTGGGGAAAATGCGTGGGAATGCTGAATTGCTAAAACGGCCCCCAGCAAAATTGCCCCCATCATATTGCCATCAAAACTGTCCCATCATATTGCCACCATCAAAACTGCCCCATCAGAATTGCCCCATCAAAACTGCCCCATCATATTGCCACCATCAAAACTGCCCCATCAGAATTGCCCCATCAAAACTGCCCCATCATATTCCTCTATTATAAATCAGTACATGGTGTGTCTGTCCCCTCCCCCCGGGCTCTGTAATCAGAGCTGAGATGCTCCAGCCACCTCCCCCCTGTGTATAACAGAAGCTTTGGTAACCATGGCAACAAAACAAACAGTACTCTCTGATTAATGGCTAAAATTTCCTGAAATGACCTCTAAACAAATGGCCGTATTTTAAAAACTATACATCCTACAGTGAAGATCTTTATATTGTGAGAATTACAAGACCCAGACCTAGATTTTGATACATAGTATGTCTCTGAAATATTAAAATTGAAGGCACGGTCGCAGTTTAGAAATTGCCCTTCAAATTTGAAGGGGCTAGAGTGTAGTTTCAATGAATGTCAATGGACGGCGTGAGTTGCAAACAAATGGTCATATTGTGAAAACTATCAGGACTATGGCTTAGCCGTGGACATGTTTAGTGGCAGCAGGGATAGCTGAACGTTTTGATATAAGATTTGTGTAGGTGGGCTTGAAAATGAGGGAGTGGCGGCAGTTTAGAAATCATGTTCTGATTTTTCAGCTTTTGTCCCCTCCCCTGGGCTCTAATCAGAGCTGAGATGCTCCAACCACCTCCCCCCCGTGTATAACAGAAGCTTTGGTAACCATGGCAACAAAACACATACAGTACACTCTGATTAATGGCTAAAATTTCTTGAAATGACCTCTAAACAAAAAGCTTTTTCTCAAAAACTGTAAAAGATATAAAACTGAAAAGCTATAGCCAGATAGCTGAATATTTTGTGAACATTTTAAAGTTTGTTTGGTGTCTCTAGGTGAAAGTATGAAGGAGCTGAAACTTTTGGGAGCGGAAGAAAAATTTAAGGATTTCAAGCATGCTCCCATTGACTTCAATGTTAAAAAAAAGTGATAAAAAGCTTAATATTTTAAAAAGTATAAATGGTAGAAAAAAAGTTGAAAAAGAGCACACCTCAGCTAAAAGAGACGAACATTTTGATAGTTGAATGGTTTTAATAGCTGAAAGTATGCAGAAGTTACGCATTACCGAAAAACGTACGGAATAAGAAGAAAAATAATAAAAAAACGAATAACAATAGTGGGACTGCTAAAGCATTCCCACTAATAAAAAAACGAATAACAATAGTGGGACTGCTAAAGCATTCCCACTAATAATATATATGTGAGATAACAATAAGTGGTCTTGCTATGCAAGAACACTTAACTAGAAAAGGTACAATTTCTGGGGAAATTGTGAAAGTGTTCTTGCCTCTACAACTGGAGTGGGCGGAGTAACTGGGTGGGGTGGAGTTGCTGGAGTAACTGTGAAAGTTGTTAAAAAGCTTAATATTGTAAAAAGTATAAATAGTAGTAAAAAAGTTCCATCATTCGCTGAAAGAGCTGAACATTTTTTTCAAAAGTATTTTTTTTTCTTCAAAAATGAATTTTTTTCCATCAAAAATGAATTTTTTTTCATCAAAAATGATTTTTTTTTTCAAAAGTAATTTTTTTTTCAAAAATAATTTTTTTTTTCGAAATTATTATTTTTTTTAAAGTAATTTTTTTTTCAAAAATTTTTTTTTCAAATATATATTTTTTTTTCAAAAATATTTTTTTTTTTAAAGTAATTTTTTTTTTCAAAAATATTTTTTTTTTTTTACATGGGGCGGTCATAATGTTTTGGCTGATCATGGGGTGGTCATAATGTTTTGGCTGATCATGGGGTTGTCAGCTTTTGTCACCTCCCACTCTAGTTTTGAACATTTCGCCATTCATTCCTATGGGACCAATTTCGCCGCAAAATCGTCATTTCGTGGACCATTCGGCGAAACATTCCACAAAGTAATAACACACCAATCGGGAACAATCCGCTCGTTTCGGTATATTACTTGTTTCTGTAGTGTAAAAACTGTGGGAGGAGTCTACAAGCATTATCAAGTCTAGCAGATGAAGTCACATGCATTTGGGGTGTCTCAGCATCTTGTGTTTACAACCACTGTTTCCTAGCAACGCTCATGCCCTGTTTATGCTTCCCAAATACTACTTCATCAAAACTACCCCATCAGAATTACCCCATCAAAACTGCCCCATCATATTCCTCTATTATAAATCAGTACATGGTGTGTCTGTCCCCTCCCCCGGGCTCTGTAATCAGCTGAGATGCTCCAGCCACCTTCCCCCCCTGTGTATAACAGAAGCTTTGGTAACCATGGCAACAAAACAAACACTAACAGTACACTCTGATTAATGGCTAAAATTTCCTGAAATGACCTCTAAACAAATGGCCGTATTTTAAAAACTATACATCCTACAGCGAAGATCTTTATATTGTGAGAATCACAAGACCAAGACCTATATTTTGATACATAGTATGTCTCTGAAATATTAAAATTGAAGGCACGGTCGCAGTTTAGAAATTGCCCTTCAAATTTGAAGGGGCTAGAGTGTAGTTTCAATGAATGTCAATGGACGGCGTGAGTTGCAAACAAATGGTCATATTGTGAAAACTATCAGGACTATGGCTTAGCCGTGGACATGTTTAGTGGCAGCAGGGATAGCTGAACGTTTTGATATAAGATTTGTGTAGGTGGGCTTGAAAATGAGGGAGTGGCGGCAGTTTAGAAATCATGTTCTGATTTTCCAGCTTTTGTCATCTCCCACTCTAGTTTCCCCATTCATTCCTATGGGACCAATTTCGCCGCAAAAATGATGATATTTCGTGAACCATTCGGCGAAACGTTCCACAAAGTAATAGCACACCATTCGGGAACAATCCGCACGTTTCGGTATATTACTTGTCTATGTAGTGTAAAAACTGTGGGAGGAGTTAGGGTGGTAAATTTGGCTATAATAATAATAACTAGAAAAGGTACAATTTCTGGGGAAATTGTGAAAGTGTTCTTGCCTCTACAACTGGAGTGGGCGGAGTAACTGGGTGGGGTGGAGTGGCTTGAGTAACTGTGAAAAGTGTTAAAAAGCTTAATATTTTAAAAAGTATAAATAGTAGTAAAAAAGTTCCATCATTTGCTGAAAGAGCTGAACATTTTTTTCAAAAGTATTTTTTTTTTTCAAAAATGAATTTTTTTTAATCAAAAATGATTTTTTTTTCTTCAAAAATGATTTTTTTTTTCAAAAGTAATTTTTTTTTTCAAAGGTAATTTTTTTTTTCAAAAATGAATTTTTTTATTTCAAAAATAATTTTTTTTTCGAAATTATTATTTTTTTTAAAGTAATTTTTTTTTCAAAAATAATTTTTTTTTTTCAAAAATATTTTTTTTTTTCAAATATATTTTTTTTTCAAAAATATTTTTTTTTTCAAAAATAATTTTTTTTTCAAAAATATTTTTTTTTTTTTCAAAAATGATTTTTTTTTTTCAAAAATTATTTTTTTACTTTTTTCAAAAATTTTTTTTTTTTTTCAAAAATATTTTTTTTTTTACATGGGGCGGTCATAATGTTTTGGCTGATCATGGGGTGGTCATAATGTTTTGGCTGATCATGGGGTTGTCAGCTTTTGTCACCTCCCACTCTAGTTTTGAACATTTCGCCATTCATTCCTATGGGACCAATTTCGCCGCAAAAACGTCATTTCGTGGACCATTCGGCAAAACATTCCACAAAGTAATAACACACCAATCGGGAACAATCCGCTCGTTTTGGTATATTATTTGTCTCTGTAGTGTGAAAACTGTGGGAGGAGTCTACAAGCATTATCAAGTCTAGCAGATGAAGTCACATGCATTTGGAGTGTCTCAGCATCTTGTGTTTACAACCACTGTTTCCTAGCAACGCTCATGCCCTGTTTATGCTTCCCAAATACTGCTTCATCAAAACTGCCCCATCAGAATTACCCCATCAAAACTGCCCCATCATATTCCTCTATTATAAATCAGTACATGGTGTGTCTGTCCCCTCCCCCGGGCTCTGTAATCAGCTGAGATGCTCCAGCCACCTTCCCCCCTGTGTATAACAGAAGCTTTGGTAACCATGGCAACAAAACAAACACTAACAGTACACTCTGATTAATGGCTAAAATTTCCTGAAATGACCTCTAAACAAATGGCTGTATTTTAAAAACTATACATCCCACAGCGAAGATCTTTATATTGTGAGAATCACAAGACCCAGACCTAGATTTTGATGTATAGTATGTCTCTGAAATATTAAAAATGAAGGCACGGTCGCAGTTTAGAAATTGCCCTTCAAATTTGGAGGGGGCTAGAGTGTAGTTTCAATGAATGTCAATGGACGGCGTGAGTTGCAAACAAATGGTCATATTGTGAAAACTATCAGGACTATGGCTTAGCCGTGGACATGTTTAGTGGCAGCAGGGATAGCTGAACGTTTTGATATAAGATTTGTGTAGGTGGGCTTGAAAATGAGGGAGTGGCGGCAGTTTAGAAATCATGTTCTGATTTTCCAGCTTTTGTCATCTCCCACTCTAGTTTCCCCATTCATTCCTATGGGACCAATTTCGCCGCAAAAACGACGATATTTCGTGAACCATTCGGCGAAACGTTCCACAAAGTAATAGCACACCATTCGGGAACAATCCGCACGTTTCGGTATATTACTTGTCTATGTAGTGTAAAAACTGTGGGAGGAGTTAGGGTGGTAAATTTGGCTATAATAATAAGAATAATATATATGTGAGATAACAGTAAGTGGTCTTGCTATGCAAGAACACTTAATAATATATATGTGAGATAACAGTAAGTGGTCTTGCTATGCAAGAACACTTAATAATATATATGTGAGATAACAATAAGTGGTCTTGCTACGCAAGAACACTTAATAATATATATGTGAGATAACAGTAAGTGGTCTTGCTATGCAAGAACACTTAAAAATAAATAAAAAAACGAATAACAATAGTGGGACTGCTAAAGCATTCCCACTAATAATAAGAAGAACTAGAAAATGTATTTCCTGGGGAAAATGCGTGGGAATGCTGAATAGCTAAATTGCTAAAATGGCCGCCATCAAAACTGCCCCATCATACTGCCATCAGAATTGCCCCATCAAAATTGTCCCCATTAAAACTGCCCCATCATATTGCCACCATCAAAACTGCCCCCATCAAAACTGCCCCCATCATATTGCCACCTTTAAAACTGCTCCATTAAAATTGTCCCCATCAAAACTGCCCCATCACATTGCCACCATCAAAACTGCCCCATCATATTGCCACCATCAAAACTGCCCCATCAGAATTGTCCCATCAAAACTGCCCCATCATATTGCCCTATCAAAAATGCCCCATCATATTCCTCTACTATAAATCAGTACATGGTGTGTCTGTCCCCTCCCCCGGGCTCTGTAATCAGAGCTGAGATGCTCCAGCCACCTCCCCCCCTGTGTATAACAGAAGCTTTGGTAACCATGGCAACAAAACAAACACAGTACACTCTGATTAATGGCTAAAATTTCCAGACCTCTAAACAAAAAGCTTTTTCTCAAAAACTGTAAAAGATATCAAACTGAAAAGATATAGCCAGATAGCTGAATATTTTGTGAACATTTTAAAGTTTGTTTGGTGTCTGTAGGTGAAAGTATGAAGGAGCTGAAACTTTTGGGAGCGGAAGAAGAATTTAAGGATTTCAAGCATGCTCCCATAGACTTCAATGTTAAAAAAAAAAAGTGTTAAAAAGCTTAACCACTTAAGCCCCGCTCACTGTATATATACGTCATTTTTTTGGAGATGGATATCTCGGTAACGGCAGCAGCTGCTGCCACAACCGAGATATCCATCTTTACAGTGAGCGATTCTGTACACGATAATGGTGGTCTCTGCGGCGGGTTCGCCGCGAGATCACCGTCATCGGCGGCGGGAGAGGTGCCACCCCCCCTCCCGCCGCTCTCCCGCGCCTTCCGCCGCTTACCGGAGCCGTCGGTAGCGGCGGAGGCGATCGGGTCCTTTCCCTGCTGAGGTATGGAGACAAGTGAGGCCAAGATGGCCCCCACCTGTCTCCATACCATGTGACGGCCGGAGCGACGTCATTCGACGGCTCCGCCCACTCTCTTAAAGGCACAAATTTTTTTAGTGTCATTTTTTTAAACGACTTTTTTTTTTTTTTTTTTTTTTTTTTTTGCATTTTAGTCTAAATATGAGATCTGAGGACTTTTTGACCCCAGATCTCATATTTAAGAGGACCTGTCATGCTTTTTTCTATTACAAGGGATGTTTACATTCCTTGTAATAGGAATAAAAGTGATCCAAATTTTTTTTTTAAAAAAAACAGTGAAAAAATAAATAAAATAAAATAAATAATAAAAAAAAAAAAAAAAATTTTTAAAGCGCCCTGTCCCGACGAGCTCGCACGCAGAAGCGAACGCATACGTGAGTAGCGCCCGCATATGAAAACGGTTGTCAAACCACACATGTGAGGTATCGCCGCGACCGGTAGAGTGAGAGCAATAATTCTAGCCCTAGACCTCCTCTGTAACGCAAAACATGCAATCTGTAGAATTTTTTAAACGTCGCCTATGGAGATTTTTAAGGGTAAAAGTTTGACGCTATTCCACGAGCGGGCGCAATTTTGAAGCGTGACATGTTGGGTATCAATTTACTTGGCGTAACATTAAATTTCACAATATAAAAAAAAATTGGGCTAACTTTACTGTTGTCTTATTTTTTTTTTCAAAAAAGTGAATTTTTTCCAAAAAAAAGTGCGCTTAGAAGACCGCTGCGCAAATACGGTGCAAAAAAAAGTATTGCAATGACCGCTATTGTATTCTCTAGGATGTTAGAAAAAAAACAATATATAATGTTTGGGGGTTCTAAGTAATTTTCTAGCAAAAAAACCTGTTTTAAACTTGTAAACACCTAAAATCCAAAACGAGGCTGGTCTTTAAGTGGTTAATATTTTAAAAAGTATAAATGGTAGAAAAAAAGTTGAAAAAGAGCACACATCAGCTAAAAGACGAACATTTTAATAGTTGAATGGTTTTAATAGCTGAAAGTATGCAGAAGTTACGCAGAACCAAAAAACGTACGGAATAATAATAAGAAGAAAAATAAATAAAAAAACGAACAACAATAGTGGGACTGCTAAAGCATTCCCACTAATAACAATAGTGGGACTGCTAAAGCAGTCCCACTAATAAAAAAACGAATAACAATAGTGGGACTGCTAAAGCATTCCCACTAACTAGAAAATGCATTTCCTGGGGAAAATGCGTGGGAATGCTGAATAGCTAAATTGCAAAAACGGCCGCCATCAAAACTGCCCCATCAGAATTGCCCCATCAAACTTGTCCCCATTAAAACTGCCCCATCATATTGCCACCATCAAAACTGCCCCATCAGAATTGCCACCATCAAAACTGCCCCCATCAAAACTGCCCCATCATATTGCCACCTTTAAAACTGCTCCATTAAAATTGTCCCCATCAAAACTTCCCCATCATATTGCCACCATCAAAAATTGTGTCACTTTTATTTCTATTACAAGGGATGGGGCACATTTAAAAATATATTTTTTTCTTATTTATTTTAACTTTTATTTTTTCACTGTTCTTTTAAAAAAAAAAAAAAAAAAAAAAAAAAAGTCACTTTTATTCCTATTACAAGGAATGTAAAAATCCCTTGTAATAAAAAAAAAAAGCATGACAGGACCTCTTACATATGAGGTCTGGGGTCAAAAAGACCTCAGATCTCATATTTACACTAAAATGCATTAAAAAAAAAAATTGTCATTTGAAAAAAAAATAATAATAAAATGTCCCTTTAAGAGCTATGGGTGGAAGTGACGATTTGACGTCGCTTCCGCCCTGCAATGACTTGGAGATGGGCGGGGGGGGCCCCATCTTCCCCTCACTCGTCTCCATGTCAGGCCAGGGACAGATCCGGATTGCCTTCGCCGTTACCGACGGCCACGGTAAGCGGTGAAGGGCACCGGAGCGCGGCGGTAGGGGGGGCCCTCTCCTGCCACCGATTTTAAAAGTGATCTCGCTGCGAATCTGCTGCAGAGACCACTTTTTATCTGAAAGAGAACCGCCGGCTCTTGAAGATACCGGGGTTATGGTAGCTAGCTGCTACCATAAGAACGGTATTTCTCTTCAAAGACAGGACGTATTTAGTCGTCCTGCGGAAAGGAAGTGGTTAATTTAAATGAATTTATTATTTGTCATATCCCTGCTTGGCCCCTTTCACATGGGCTGTCTGATCAGGTTCGCCTATCAGTTTTTCAGGTGGACCTGATTGGATCCTTAGCGGGGATATGGTGGTCTTGTGTCCCTGCATGGCAGGAAATAAAAGCAGCCACATTCGTTCTAGTCGTCTCTGTGTAAATTTAAGATTGGTTAATTTTTATATTGAAAATAAAGCTTTGTCGGTTTAAAAAAAAAAAAAAACCTGGCTCCTAACTTTTTTAGCTGGCTCCTAGATTCCAAGCAAATTTGTCAAGCCCTGTGCTAAAGCATTCCCACTAATTAAAAATAAATAAAATCGAATAACAATAGTGGGACTGCTAAAGCATTCCCACTAATAAATAAAATCGAACAATAGTGGGACTGCTAAAGCAGTCCCACTAACTAGAAAATGCATTTCCTGGGGAAAATGCGTGGGAATGCTGAATAGCTGAATTGCTAAAACGGCCCCCAGCAAAACTGTCCCCATCATATTGCCATCAAAACTGCCCCATCAGAATTGCCCCATAAAAATTGTCCCCATCAAAACTGCCCCATCAGAATTGCCCCATCATATTGCCACCATCAAAACTGCCCCATCAGAATTGCTCTATCAAAACTGCCCCATCATATTGCCACCATCAAAACTGCCCCATCAGAATTGTCCCATAAAAACTGCCCCATCATATTGCCACCATCAAAACTGGCCAATCATATTACTCTATTATAAATCAGTACATGGTGTGTCTGTCCCCTCCCCCGGGCTCTGTAATCAGAGTCGAGATGCTCCAGCCACCTCCCCCCCTGTGTATAACAGAAGCTTTGGTAACCATGGCAACAAAAGCAACACAGTACACTCTGATTAATGGCTAAAATTTCCTGAAATTACCTCTAAACAAAAAGCTTTTTCACAAAAACTGTAAAAAAAAAAAATCAAACTGAAAAGATATAGCCAGATAGCTGAATATTTTGTGAACATTTTAAAGTTTGTTTGGCGTCTGTAGGTGAAAGTATGAAGGAGCTGAAACTTTTGGGAGCGGAATTAGATTTTAAAGCGGAGTTCCACACAAAAATGGAACTTCTGCTTTTCGGAACCCTCCCCCCCTCCAGTGTCACATTTGGCACCTTTCAGGGGGAGGGGGGTGCAGATACCTGTCTAAGACAGGTATTTGCACCCACTTCCGGCATAGACTCCATGGGAGTCTATGCCTCTTCCTGTCCCTCCGCGCTGTCTCCTGGGAAACACACAGGTCCCAGGAGATAGCGGGGACCAGTTACGATGCGCAGCGCAACTCGCGCATGCGCAGTAGAGAACCGGGAGGTGAAGCCGCAACGCTTCACTTCCCGATTCCCTCACCTAGGATGGCGGCGGCAGCTGCCGAGAACCGATAGGGTTCTCGGCGTCGGCTGCCGACATCGCTGGACCCTGGGACAGGCAAGTGGCCATTTATTAAAAGTCAGCAGCTGCAGTATTTGTAGCTGGTGGCTTTTAATATTTTTTTTTTTAGGCGGTTTAGGTGGACTCCCTCTTTAAGGATCTGAAGCATGCTTCTATTGACTTCAATGTTAAAAAAAGTTTTAAAAAGCCTAATATTTTAAAAAGTATAAATAGTAGGAAAAAAAGTTGAAAAAGTCCCATCAGCTGAAAGAGACGAACATTTTAATAGTTGAATGGTTTTAATAGCTGAAAGTATGCAGAAGTTATGCAGAGCCAAAAAACGTACGGAATAAAGAAATAATAAAAATAAATAAAATCGAATAACAATAGTGTGAATGCTAAAGCATTCCCACTAATAAAATCGAACAATAGTGGGACTGCTAAAGCATTCCCACTATTAAATAAAACCAACCAACAATAGTGGGACTGCTGAAGCAGTCCCCCTAACTGACAGCTGAGCGGCCAGCTCAGAGAAGGACGGGCTGAGCCCGCCCTGACAGTACCCCCTCCTCAACGACCCCTCCCCCTCGGAGGACCACCGGGCTTGAGGGGAAAACGTCTATGGAAATCACGGAGGAAGGCAGGAGCATGTACGTCCGAGGATGAGACCCAGGAGCGTTCCTCCGGACCGGACCCCTTCCAATGCACCAGGTACTGTATGCACCCACGGAACCTACGGGAGTCAACAATGGATTGTACCTCATACTCATGGTTCTCAACCTGTATAGGGTGAGGACGTGCCACCGAGGTGGTAAGGCGGTTGCAGACCAACGGTTTCAATAAGGGGACATGAAACACATTTGAGATGTGCATACTAGGAGGAAGGTCCAACGCGTAAGACACTAGGTTAATCCTGCGAATACGGAAAGGCCCAATAAACCGAGGTGCGAACTTCAGTGAGGGAACAGGAAATCGGAGGTTGCGACATGACAGCCAGACCCTGTCCCCAACCTGGTAGGAAGGCGCAGGCAGGCGTCTGCGGTCAGCATGGAGTCTGTACCTATCATTAGCATGGCGCAAAGCCTCCTGAACTTGTGCCCAACTGGAACGAAGACCCCGGAGATGCTCCTTTAGCGCAGGAATACTCTGCGGAACAAACGAGTCAGGCTACATGGAAAGTTGGAAACCATAATTCGCCATAAACTGAGACAATCGGGAAGCAGAATTCAAGGCACTGTTGTGAGCAAACTCTGCCCATGGTAATAGGTCTGACCAGTTGTGATGGCCAAAAATATAGCAATGTAGGAATTGCTCCAAGGACTGACTGGCTCGTTCTGCGGCCCCATTAGACTGCGGGTGATACGCAGAGGAGAAAGCAAGCTGAATTCCCAGCTGTGCACAAAAGGCTCGCCAGAACCAGGACACAAAATGACTACCCCTATCCGAGACAATCACCTTGGGTAGCCCATGTAAGCGAAAGATCTCCCGAGCAAAAATGGAAGCCAGTTCCTTAGAAGTGGGCAACTTCTTAAGTGGAATACAATGACACATCTTTGAGAACCGGTCAACCACCATAAGGATAACTGTGTTGCCTTGGGAGTTGGGCAACGCCACAATAAAATCCATAGACAGGTGGGTCCAGGGCCTCTCTCCATTGGGTATGGGTTGTTGGAGGCCCACTGGAAAGTGTCGTGGAGTCTTACTCTGAGCGCACACGGAACAGGCAGCTACTCAGAGGTAGGACGTTGAGACAGAAGGGTGCCAACACCAGTCTCAGAAGCATCAACCTCAAGGATAAAAGATAACGTAGGATCAGGATGTGCCAACACAGGAGAAGAAACAAAGGCAGCCTTGAGACTTTCAAAGGCCTTAATGGACTCCGGAAACCAACTCTGTGGGTTACCGTTCTTTCTGGTCATATCGGTCAGGCGCTTGACTAGAGACGAGAAGTTACGAATAAACTTCCGATAATAGTTGGCAAAACCCAGGAAACGCTTCAGAGGATGCAACCTCACAGGTTGAGGCCATTGTAGAACTGCCAAAAGTTTCACTGGGTCCATCGAAAAACCAGCAGTGGAAAGGACATAGCCCAGGAATTTAACCTGTTCCCGATGAAACTCACACTTCTCCAATTTACAACAGAGATTGCTCTCTCAATTTCACGACAGACATCTGTGTGGTGGCTCTCCAGGGTCTTGGAAAATACGAGGATATCATTGAGATAAACCACCACACATAACTGCAACAAATCTCGGAAGACACCGTTAATAAATTCCTGGAAAACTGCCGAGGCGTTACAAAGGCCAAAAGGCATTACGAGATACTCATAATGGCCTATTCTGGTATTAAATGCAATTTTCCATTTGTTGCCCTCCTTAATCCTCACGAGATTGTAAGCCCCTCTCAGATCAAGCTTAGTGAAAGCCGTTGCTCCCTTGAGGCGGTCAAATAACTCTAATCAACGGGATCGGGTAGGCATTCTTAATCGTGAAACGATTGAGACCCCTATAATCAATACAAGTTCACCGCTCCTCCTCTTCACAAAGAAGAAACCAGCACCAGCAGGAGACAAGGATTTGCGGATGAAAGCCAGAGAAAGTGCGTCTGCAACATACTACTTCATGGCTTTATCCTCCAAGACTGACAAAGGGTAAACCCGGCCACGAGGGGGAGTGGCACCAGGTTGAAGGTCAATTCCGCAATCATATGGCCGGTGTGGAGGCAAACTACCGGCTTGACCTTTGTCAAAGACATCGCTAAAATCATGGTACTCCTCTGGCAGGGAGGAGAGTGAAGAGGTATACAGGACCTTGGCTACCTTCCGGAAGCATGTTTCACTGCATTGTGGTGACCAGGAGAGAACCTCAGCACGGAGCCAATCAAAAGAGGAGTTGTGCCTCTGTAACCAAGGATAACCAATAACCAGCGGAAACTTAGGAGAGGAAATCACTTGGAATTGGATTATCTCATGGTGAAGAGCCCCTACGGCCATGGACAATGGAACCTTCTCATGAGTCACATGGGCAGGCTGTAGAGGTCTCCCGTCAAGAGCCTCAATGGTAAGTGGAGTGTCACGCAGCTGCAGTGGAATCGAGTGCTTTGATACAAAGGCAGCATCAATGAACAGGCCTGCAGCCCCAGAGTCGATTAGAGCCTTTATCTTGATAGACGACTTAGCCCAAGAAAGGGTGACCGAAACCAGGGCTTATGCTTCTGGATAACTGGGGACAACAACTCCACCTAAGGTCTGTCCATGACAGGACCTCAAGGTTCGGGTGTTCCCAGGACGGGTAGGACAAGACTTCAAAAAGTGACCTGCCTGGCCACAATAAAGTCACAATCTCTCCCTCCCCCTAAGGGTTCTCTCATCAGCAGAGAGACGTGAGAAGCCCAAGTGCATGGGTTCATCTTCACTTACCGACTCGGTACCAGGAGGCATGGGACGTGAGGGAGGCACGGGTGGGACTGCAAAGCTTGGAGGCAAACGTACAGGAGGCTTCTGCAAGCGCTCCTTAAAAGAAAGTCTCTCCGAGTCTGGAGTCAAGAAGGATGGCAAACAAGATCAAGCTCTCCAGCTCAGTGGGTATAACTCGGGCTGCTATCTCATCCTTGATGGAATCCGAGAGACCATGAGTAAAAGCAGCCACGAGGGCCTCATTGTTCCAAGCAACTTCTGCTGCCAGAGTACAGAACTCAATGGCGTAGTCGGTAACAGTTCTTGTACTCTGATGGACATGAAGCACTTAGCAGCAGAAGCGGAGCGTGCAGGAACGTCAAATACCCTTTTAAAGGAGGCCACAAACTCAGGGTAACTCAAAACAACAGGTTTTTGCGTCTCCTATAGAGGGTTAGCCCAGGCCAAGGCTCTCTCAGAAAGCAAAGATACTTTGCTTCTGTCCATGGGAAACGCCTGGGGCAGCATCTCAAAGCATATCTCAACTTGGTTGAGAAACCCTCTGCATTGAACTGGATCACCCCCAAATCGCTGGGGAAGCGGGGCGGAACCAGACATACCTCTTATAGAGGTAATACTCAAGGCGGGTGCCTGCACAGAGACTGGCGCAGCAGCAGGAACGGCCTGCAACTCAGGTTGTACCGGAGCAGCCACAGTGGGGGATTCCAGGTGAGTCGTGCAACTTGGCAAACTGATCCATGCGGTGATCTTGCTCATCCAATCTGGAAAAATTATTACGAACAAGTGGATTGACTATATTCTGAATTCATGGCCTTTGTCTACTGTCGGAAACCATGAACCAGACTGAGACAGAAGTACAGCAAAATCACACTTGTTTATTAATAAAAATAAAAAGGTAAATAGAGTAAGCGTAGTCAAAGCATAGCCAGAGTCCAGCAACCAGATCGGGTAATCAGCCAAGCATGATTTCCGTAACCAGATCAGGTAATCAGTCAGGCCAGAAGTCAGGGATCCAAGTAGAGGAACAGCAAGCAGGATAAGGAGCCAGAAGGGATGACAGAAAAGCCAGTCTTTAAACAGGAACGCAGGAGATGGTTTCTTGTGATGTGACCAAGGCCAAGGCAGGAATGAAGTGAGCTGGAGATCTTTAAGTAGGCGGGACTGACAAGCAGATCCACAACAGCTGGTTAACTGTGGAGAGAGATGAGAGCTGGCAATTAGCAGACAGCTGAGAGGCCAGCTCAGAGAAGGAAGGGCTGAGCCAGCCCTGACAGGTTTAAAACCTGAAATTTCAGACTACATTATTAAAAGTATGGTTACATATAGAACAGCAGGGGTGGTGGATGTGTTACAGTATGCCAAACATTCAGATAAATATCTAAGGAAGAAAGCAAAAAAGAAAGTGAAAGTAAAGGTTCTCGTGCAAGGAAGCGAAGATAGTGGCAATGAAGCAGAAAAATTCACAGTGCAAAAAAAATCTGAGGTGGTAAAAAGAGGAAGAGGGACAGGCAGATTTACAGGGGGATCACGAGGACAAGGACGTGGGACAGAAGGTAAAGGAGGTAGATGGGAAGGAAATTGGTCAGAACAAAGAACTTGTTGGACATGAGGAAAACAAGGACATTTGGCAAGGGACTGTCCTGACGGACCAGGTCCCTGGAAAGCGGAATGACTGGAGAATGCGGAATGCATAGCTCACCTGAGTAGGATAGGATATATTAAGAGCCTACCCCAGGTGAAACTTAAAGTAGAGGGAAGACCAATAACATTTTTGGTAGACTCAGGGGCTTCCCGCACCTTAATCCATCCAGAAGATGTACTCCATGTAACATACTCAACCAAGTCCATTTTGGTCCAAGGAGTAAATGGACAGGACGCTAGAGAACCCGTCTGAGTACATAACAATAGAGGACCCAAAGATTGGTATGGGAGTAACCACCAGAGTGATTTTGTTAACAGTGTGCCCTGGGAATCTGCTGGGAAGGGATCTCATGTCATCCGTGCGCATGTCTATGCATGCAAGAGATAAAGGATTTCAAGTTGAAAATAGGGGGACAGCCTTTAATTCCCAAGGCTGAATCCTTCTATTACTCCCAAGATATGTACTTGAAAGATAAAGGAACTGAACATGTGGTAAGGAGAAGGACTGCCTACACACAGAATATTATGAAGGAAAAGGCGTGCATGTAAGTGTTCAACCAGATAACCTAGTGCACTGTACGATGTAGTTCAAAAACACTCCAGGGCCTAGTGTCTTGTATGCCAAAGATTTCTTCTCACATAAGGAAACCAGGTTACAACTTACCAACATTTATTGGAATGAACAGAGAGATACTGTGCATCAACATGCTGTATACCACCAAAGCAGAAACATCTTTTTAAAGAGGAAGTCCCACACCTGTCCAAACGTTCCCACTGCTCATAGAAGGATCTAGACCCCTTTGTAAGAATGTGCCAAGCTTTAACAGATTGGAGCCCAACAGACACCTGGACTATGGTACAATGAGTCTAAAGATGTGTACTGCCAGCACCCCTTGGGTCATGAAATCCTAACCACGCCTTCAGTTCATGTCTAGAAGACATCCACTGAATGATATTTAACCATACAGGAAGACCCCTTAGGGCAGTTGCCCGAGGCCTTATGGTCAACAGGGCCGGCAGATGTGGGTCTCATGAAAGTACAGTCAATAACCATCGCCCCAAGGTTCCACCATCGACCCCATCAAAGACAGTATCCCCTTAAAAAGGAGGCAGAGGAAGGTATAGCTCCAGTGATAAAATCTCTTTTACAAACAGGAGTAATAGTTCCCTGTCCTGACAGCCCATGTAACACTCCTCTCTTTCCTGTAGAGAAGGCACCCCCTTCTACTGGATGGAGGATGGTACAGGACTTACAGGCAGTCATATCAAGGGCACCGGTAGTACCTGACCCGCACACACTCCTTAACGATCTAAAGCCGAAAATTTTCCTCAGTGGTTGACACAAGTAACGCTTTCTTCAGTATTTTAATACACTCAGATCACCAATTTTTGGTTTGCATTCACCTACAAAGGGGAAAGGTATACATTCACCAGAATACCTCAGGTTATTGTGAATCTCCAACCATTTTTTCACAGGCGATGTCAGCCAACCTGGCTAAATTCCAACCCCCGGGCAACAGCCAAATTCTCCTGTATGTGGATGACATACTATTGCCATCCCCAGACAGGAAGACCTGTAGGTCAGACTTATTAGCCTTGTTACAATTTTTATACGAGCAAGGCCATAAAGTCAACAAGGCAAAGTTACAATTGTGGCAAGAGACGGTCAGGTATCTACATTACAACCTTTCTCAGGAAGGAAAGCATCTTGATGATGCTAGGATCTCTGCCATACTCCAAGTACCCAAGCCTATCACTAAGAAGCAAATTATGTCCTTTTTAGGGATGGCTAATTTCTGTAGGGCTTGGATACTGAACTACTCGCTTCTGACAATGCCCTTGATAGAAAGCAATACATGGTAGTCCTATGGCACCACAGGACAAGATTCAGTGGAATAGGGAGACTAATGAGGCATTTGTTAACGTTCAACAGGTTTTGGCAAGCCCCTCTGTTCTTGCCCTACCAAATTATGAAAAGGCCTTTGAACAAACTGTTGACTCCAGAGAGGGACACATGACTTCAGTATTGACACAAGAACATGGTCGACCTGTGGCATACTATTCAACAAAACTAGACAGTGTAGCTAGAGCATTACCACCCTGTGTACAGGCAGTAGTAGCAGCGGCTGAGGCCATCAAAGCATCAGCATCAAATAGTTTTGTACCACTCATTAACCCTTATGCCCTGTACACACGGTCGGATTTTCCGATGGAAAAAGTGCGATCCGATTATGTTGTCGGAAATTCCATTTGTGTGTGGGCTCCATCGGACTTTTTCCTTCGGAATTTCCGACACACAAAGTTTGAGAGCAGGATATAAAATTTTCCGACAACAAAATCCGATCATTTAAATTCCGATCATGTGTACACAAATCCAACGCACAAAGTGCCAGGCATGCTCAGAATAAATTAAGAGATGAAAGCTATTGGCTACTGCCCCGTTTATAGTCCCGACATACGTGTTTTACGCCACCATGTTCAGAATGATCAGAGTTTCCGACAACTTTGTGACGACCGTGTGTATGCAAGCCAAGTTTGAATCAACATCCGTCGGAAAAAATCTGATGGATTTTGTTGTCGGAATGTCCGATCATGTGTACAGGGCATTAAGGTCCTTAATGCAGTTTCATATTGTTACAACAAAAAATATCTAATTTGAGCCCAGCAAGGCATCTATCCTGCATGACTATCTTACTGACTCAACCACATCTAACAATACAACACTGCACTACACTTAATCCATCCACCTTACTCCCTATTCCATCTGATGGACAAACACATGACTGCACAGCTGCTATAGCAGAAAAAGTACTACCCAAAGCTGACCTAAAAAGATACTCCATCATCAAACCCTGACATGACACATTGGGGGTTATTTACTAAAGCTGGAAAATGCAAAATCTGGTGAAGCTCTGCATAGAAACCAATCAGCTTCCAGATTTTTTTTGCCAAAGCTTATTTGAACAAGCTGAAGTTAGAAGACGATTGGCTACCACGCTCAGCTGCACCAGATTCTGTGTGCTCCAGTTTTAGTAAATCTCCCCATTTATGTTGATGGTTCAAGTAAGAAAAACCTAGATGGTACTAGTGCCACAGGCTATGCTGTAGTGACACAACATAAGGTTATTGAGGCTAAACCATTACCTAAACATTTTTCAGCACAGGTTGCAAAACTTGTGGCATTAACCAGGGCCTGTAAGCTCTCTGCTGGCAAATCTGTCACCATCTATACAGATAGCCAATATGCATTTTCAACAGTCCATGTATTTGCACAACAATGGAAGAATAGGGGAATGGTGACCTCTAGTGGAAAATCCAGCTCACATACTGACTTTATACTAAAATTGCTTGACGCGATCCAGTTATCCATCTGCAAATGTCAAGCACATACCACACATACCGACCCGGCATCGCAGGGAAATCGAAAAGCAGATGAAACTGCAAAAACAGCAGCTCAACAACAGATACTCTTACAAAACAAGGCAATACCACAGGTAGATTACACAATCCTCAAAGACATGCAACATGTAGCACCACCTAGTGAAAAGAAATTATGGCAGACAAAAGGATGTAAATTTGTTGATGACATCTACATGTCTACTGAAAACATACCTGTATTACCAAAATCCCTGTTCAGATATGCTGCAGTGTTGACACATGGAGTGACTCATGTGTCAAGCGGGGGCATGGTAGCGTTGTTAGAAAAAGTATGCACAGCATATGGATTTACCAATTACTCAAAAACTTTTTGCTCTCAGTGTATAATATGTGCAAAACACAATGCCCAAGGTGGCATAAAACCACAAAAAGGGAAGTTCCCCATGTCACAATATCCATTCCAACACATTTGCATGGTTTTTATTGAACTAGACAAATGTGAAAGGAAGAAATATTGTTTGGTAATCAGACGCCCTGACCAAATGGATGGAGGTATTCCCGATAGGAGGTGTGGATGCACCGACTGTGGCCAAAGCATTACTAAGAGACATAATTCCTTGATTTTGATCAGGCCGTAGACAACAGTGCTGGTAAGAACCCGAGCTGGGAAACAACAGCGGCCTGCTGCGCTCCAACTGCATTCCACCCTCTCGAGTTCCCGGAAGTGACGTAGTGTGCGTGGCTCCGTCGACGGCTTGGGTTCTTACCAGCACTGTTGTCTAAGGCCTGATAGCTGCTAGCTTTTGTAGCTGGTTATAGACCTATATGCTGTTTGGACTCTATGCCGTTTATATTTTTTTTTAAAATGTTAATAAATGGACGAGTCTAATTTTTACTACACTATGGGAGCCAATCTCTTTCTTCCATGAGGAATGTACTAATGGTCACGCCTATCTAATCTGGAGTCAAAAGGGACGCCTTTGGGACCTACATAGCAGACACCTGGCTGAACCGGCTAAACAGAGTGTAACTACATGCGCATTACCCCTGTAGGGGTGACAGGATCTGGTGAGTGGGGACCCTTGAGGGGGAGCACACAAGTTACCTGGAGATACTGCAAGCACTTAGTCACCTGTGATGGTCTCTGATATATTTATGTGCAAAACCTGACAACTATTTACACGTGAACGGTCATATCTTCTTTTACATATACAGACGCACATATGTCTTTTCTGGTGGTGTTTTGATTTTTGGGACTGTGCCACTTTTCCACTTCATGTTTTTTGCATTTATCATCATAATTTATTTTGTAATATATTGCTTATTTTTTTGTGTGTTTTTTTGGATGCAACATTACTGTATGTATATTCATATATATACTTTTCTGATTGAAGTAATGCACGATCTGCGACATCAGACTTCACATGAAAGTATTGGGACACTTTATAAGTACACTTGCATAGCATATCACTTTAATTGGTAGGATAGGTTACACAATTTTCTTATTTTATGTTGTTACTTCACATTTATGTACATGTACTATATATATATATATATATATATATATATATATATATATATATATATATATATATATATATATATATATATATATATATATATTCATATTCAATAGGAACCTCTAGGTCAGACCTTTGTGTTAACCCCATATAGCCCCCCCTCCTTCCTTATACTCTTGTGCCCTCATTAGGTAGCACCATCTAACCCCATTTTTCTTTGTTTGCATGGAAGAAACAGGCTACACCTACAAAAGGAGGGTTAAGCCCATTTGAAATGATACATGGTAAACCATATAAGATACCATTATTACCAAATTAAACACCTACTGAGGAGTCTGAGCACACACTAGCAGAATATATGTCTAGGCTGTTAAGACAAAAACTTACTTTTTTGTTCTGTTCCAGAAGGTCCAATCCAAGAAGATGAAAAGGTGCATGTGGGGGATTGGGTCTTAAAAAAAGTTTTAAAGAAAAAGCATTGGTACTCCCCAAGGTGAGATGGTCCTTTCCAAGTCGTCCTAACCACCCCTACTGCGGTAAGAATTGCAGAGAAATCTACATGGATCCACCAATTCCACTGTAAGAAGGTTCTACAGGCAGAGCAGGGCCAGAAGGCTGAGGCGAGTCCACCAAGTCCGGCTACAAAGGGGGATCCTGTATAAGACAGGGATTGTCTCAAACTGGTGAAGTCTCCAATCCCCTACCCTTTGGAACTCCACAGCCAGTCTGGATGATAGGGATAGCTTTTGTCCTAGGTGTATTGGTGGGTCTGGTAGGAATATCTGGGATCCCGGTATTGGGATACAGATGTCAAACGGGTGAATGGTCACGTATTATATGTCCAAGAGACCAGGAAGCAGCAGGTAAACCGATCAATCTGACCTTTGTGGAAGGACAAACCTCATCTATCGTAGTTAATTTTTGTCAAATCTATGAGCATCCGGATATACAATACGCACAAAAGCTAACCTGGTCAGATAAATACATATGTAATATAGTTAGTTTTGACCAAAGGTGGTGCAGGAATTGGAACCAGGCAGTCTGGACGACCTCAGCTAGCGACTGGGGCTATACATTGAATGTAGGGGAAACTCTCAAAGAAAGATTGAGGATAACAAAGGCCGCTAACTCGCCCTGCACTCAAAGGAAATTGCAAACAAATTACTAATTACCCTTGAGGAACACCAATTACAAGATGATTGTTTGTTCAACATGGCAGCCTATGTCACAGGTATGGATCCTACAGGGAATTTTTATTTAGAGGTAAAATCAAGTATTAAAATCAAAAATGAGGAGGCAAAAACGCAAAGGGAATCTATTGATAAGTCCCATACTATCATTGAACCTGTAGGAGCTGTTGTAAGATTTACTAATCTCACAGCAGAGGATGCTATAGCTTTAGAAACCGGATACCAAGAAAAAAAAACAAATGGTTGGAATGGTTGAGGTACACGGTTAAAACTCTAAAAAAGGAAAACTGCTTAGTTTGTGCCGGAGACAGACCACATTTAGCAACGGTCCCTTTCCCTCTAGATAACAACATAGATCCAGAAGGTTTGAAATGTATGTTGTGGTTGTATAAGAAGAGCTATAAACCTGAAACAAATTCTACCTGTCACACATTGAATTTGTTGTTCCCCTAGGTGCAGAGACCTCCGATACCTCCAGCGGTCACAGCGTATCCTGGTAACTTTACTTGTTTTGCGCTCCCAGGGAATGAGGGCAGGATAGACTTGGGATCATTGCCAGATGATTTCTGTATGGAGAGGATTAACAGGAGCAATGGTGATTGGGTTGAACATGACACTCAGCTTATGTCTGGTGGATGTGCGGGGATAAGAAGCTGTGAGCTGGGATACTGGCCAATGCCCGAGGGGATTGCGCTATGGTTCAGCTAACTATGCCCCTGAGAATCCTGTCAGAACACCCATGGAGGAAAAAAATCACAGATGATACCGAAGGGACACCTCCCCTAAAGGACCATTTGACTCCCAGGTATACATAGACCAGATCGGAGTTCCACAAGGGGTGCCGAATGGGTTTAAGGCCAGGAATCAAGTGGCAGTGGGGTTCGAGCCTGTTTTTCTGGTGGGTTACTGCAAATAAAAATGTTGACTGGATCAATTTATTATAACGAACAGCGATTTGTAAATTACACTGGAGATGCAGTAAAAGGCCTAGCTAAACAATTAGCCCACATGTCACTAATGGCATGGAAAAATAGAGTGGCTTTAGACATGGTCCTAGCTGAAAGAGGGGGGTATGCAAAACGTTTGGTATTATGTGCTGTACTTTTATTCCTAAACAATACAGCTCCTGGAGAGACCATAACCAGAGCTCTGGAAGGACTAACAGCCCTAACGAATGAACTGGCAGAAAATTCAGGTATCAATGATCCATTCACGGACTGGCTTGAAGGTTGGTTCGGGAAATGGACTGGACTTAGCACATGTTTGATTTCTATTGCTGTGGCTTTAACCATTTTAGTGACTTGTGGATGCTGCTGCATTCCCTGTATTCGAGGACTATCAAAAATTGACTGAAACCGCAGTCTCAAGAAGCTCAACTTAATAACATAGTCCAACAGTGCATATAACAGGGACTATCATCGAAATGTGTTGAAATAAAATAGCCACACAAAAGGAGGGAATCTTAGAAAAGCTTTAAATGTTTATTGTGTGACTATTAAAACTGGAGACCGATTGTTAAAATGGCTTCTGAGCACATATTGCATTAACTTGCTGTTGTCTTTTGTTTCAACTAACACTTTGCTATATATGGTAGCAGATTGTAAAAGAGGCACTGATTAGTAATAAAGTAAGTACCATGATGTACCAGCAGCTATCAGTGTTTTCTCAGCCAATAGAAGCATCTTAGCTGTATATTGCAAGTATTAGGAAGGTGGCTGTACATCCCAGTGTGCAATTTCTGCTTTATCCTTTGGCATGCAAGGATCACCCTAAATATACTGGTATATTTTGAATAAATCACCTTTACTTTATGACACCTGGAGTTTGACTGATCTCGGGAGAAGTTTTCCTGTCATTTGTCTGACCTCTCCGATATAGAGCATAGACATTTTTGTACACATATTTGCACTGTTCACACATAGGAGGTTTACTGTATTGAGTATCCATTTATAATCCATCGGGGTTTATTCTACAGATATCATATTAGCGCTGCATTTTCTTATGTATGAGATTTTTAACCTACCTACTAAATTAGTTTGAATGTTAAGGAAAAAAGGTTGAGTGCCTTGGGCGATTTGTGGGTTTCCTTCAGGGGACTAATTTTCAGACGAGTAAAATGCAAAATCTCACTAAAGCCCATTAGGCATATGCATGCCATAGTACTTCACCGAATTCCAAATCCAAAAGGGGTCAGTGTCGTCATCTCCAAACACGCTAACTGGTAATTCCAAGATATACTGACGGATCCCCAAGGCCATTTTCTCCTCTCAAAGAGGTCCCTTGAAGATACCCTAGTGACTTTAACCAATGTATACGCTCCAGAGGGTCATAAAGGAAAGAGAAAGGCACCTCTAAGTGCAGTGGTTAAAAGATTTATTACAGGCACAATGGGATTAAAAACACTTACAAGATAGAGGTCATAGGCATATAATGATCATCTGTTTGGCGGAAAGCGAGCCGTCCTGCAGCTGTCAAAGTCCCTGGTGACGTGGATTGGCGAGAAGGTGAAGATGCGATGAGGCAGCCCAGGTGCTGGAACGCACACGGCTGATGGGACATCAGGTGTCGGTAGCGCAATTTGGAGCATGCACAGCTCCTTCGTCAGAGGAGGAGAGAGAGGAGGGAGAGGAGGGGTTGGTGTTTGTTGATATGCTGGGGGAAAAGAGGGGCAGAGTTTCATAAAGGGCTAGAGAGAGGACACAGCAGAAAGCCTCCTCCGTACCCACCAGTAAACTCATGGAGGACAGCCATACACTCCTTACACTCAACGATTTACCTCCTGCCGAGGAACATCTACCTGTGCCTCCTATGTTAGGCCCAAGCCTCCTCCCAACCAGACCCACCAAAAGAAAAAACACATCGGAGAGGGTGCAGGGGGAGAGGAGGCAAACCCAAGCCCACATACCAGAAAGCCCCGACTATAGTAAAAAGCTTCAACCTATCATCCCACAAACTCACTCCACATGAAACTACCCTTCTTACTGGAGGCCTAATGTTTGCATCCTCCATACAACCCAATGCTTTTCAGCTAAAGACTTAAATAAATTCAAACTCAACCTAACAGTAAAAACGCTTTAACATAAAAGCCACTAAAAAAGGAGTCCCCCCCCAAGCAAAGATTACCAACCCCCACAAACAACCTAATCACACATAATTACACGAGCTGTACCAGGAAGGAAACAGACCCTCCCTGAACCCAGATGACCCAGAACCAGATGCCCTCCTGTTCACCCAACATCTCATCAACTCCCCCCCCCCCCACCCACCCATTACAGCATACTACCATTGTCCAACTTCTACTCTACACAATCCAAAGAACCATGCCTAGAAATTTTATATCGCATGGTCTTTTCAGACTTACTATTGACGTGCCAAAAAGATCCACATCACCATGCCAGACACAACCTCACACACCCCGAAAGACTAGCCGATTAAGGTGGTAGCATTGTGCTCCAAGATAAAAGTGAGTACATATCCAGGAGACCATGAGACTGCTGGTATACTCACACACACACATGAAACTGACGAACGACCCATTACCCGATTTCACTATGGAAGCCACAGTCCTAGTGAACCAAGCACTCACAGACCACGTTATTACCAAAAGTAAAGCATCATTCCTAGTCAAAAAAAAAAAAAAACACCACACACCTTATTTTTATAATTTACCCAAAGTACATAAACGTACCATCAACCCCCCCGGGTAGAACCATAGCAGCCACCATGAACAGTATCAGAAGTGGACTCTTCCAATACGTGGACTACTTCCTGCAACCACTCGTATGTAACTTACAATCCTACATCAAAGATGGAATACACCTGCTTGAGTTACTAGGCCCATATCGATGGGAACCCACTTATGCCTGGCTCTCCCTAGACGTCCTATCATTGTACAACTCTATCCCCCATGACGTCGGTATGCAGGCTATACAAAATTTTCTGATAGAAGACACATCCATTCACCCAAACAAAACACAGTTCATCTTGGACGCCACACTGTTCTAACGCACAACTACTTCCAGTTCAAAGACCACTACTATCGCCAAACTCATGGTACGGCCATGGGAACAAACTTTTCTCCCTTCTACGCAAACCTAACCATGGGTCACTAGGAGTCAATACATATGGGCCAATAATCCCTTCATGTCCAATATAATTTTTTTACGGTTACAGTGACAACGTAATCATCATCTGGGATGGGGACACCAACAACAAAGAGAAGTTAGTCTCCCACTGCAACAACAATATGAGCTTACTCTTCACCTCAGTACAAGACAACGCACACCTAGCATTCCTGGACCTAGACCTATACCACGAAAATGGCCACATCTATGCCAAGAATTACAGCAAACCAACCACAGGAAATTCCTTCTTACACTACAACAGCTGCCACCATCTTCACTGGCTCAATAGTATTCCTAAGAGCAAATTTTGTCCTCTCACACACAACTGCACAAAACAATCCTACTACCAGATTCTGAGCGAAACCCCCACCCCCAGGCATCGAAAAAGCGTATACCACATATATAAACCCAGACATTCAAGCTGACAGAAATGAAAATGCATCAAAAGTAATCCACTTCACCACCCAGTTCAACAACAAACATGAAACAAATAGTAAACAAGCACTGGCCTATACTTCTGCAAGATCCTCACGTGAAAGACAGCATACCAATAGTACCAAAATTCTCCTACAGAAAAGCTCCCAACATCAAAGGGAAAATAGCACTGAGTAAACTCACAACCACCAAACATATATCCCCATCACTCAAATTCTTTTCCATCATCGGGGTGTACCAGTGCCGAAAAACCTCTATGCCTCGTGAAGGAAATAGTAGGTATTCTGGATGACCACCCTTCTTATAGGTACACCAACAGCACCCTCATATCTGGAGACACCTTGAAAACGAGAAGCAAGTTGTGCATTTGTAAAATGTCTGCCTTTATTTAGGTGTGTTACAGCTTATATATGGTTCAACATACCAACAGAAAGAGGGGAGGGGGGAGTGGTTAGTAAATTATGTATTTGTATAAAAATATATATAGTTATATGATTATACAAGTCAGTGACCCTTTAAGATACATTATAATGAGTTAACACAGGTCAACAGGCCAACAGTTATGAGTCATAAATCATCTCTCTCTCTCTCATATATATATATATATATATTAGGGCTGCAACTAACGATTATTTTCATAATCGATTAGTTGGCCGATTATTGTCTCGATTAATCGATTAATCGGTTAATAACCTTACAAAAAAAAAAAGTGTGGCGTATAATTTAGTTAATATGTAAAGTTTTTAAAAAAGGCAATTTATTCTTAAATATCTCTATGCAGCGGTAAATGTAAATAAACAACTATATAGTTGGGGAGCAAAATCTCAAATCCACTCTGAGAATAACAGACAGAAGAGATATAGTGTATATACTATTAGAGGAGATATACTGTATAAACTCTTGGAGAAGAGATATACTGTACATACTATTAGAGTAGAGATGTACTGTACATACTATTAAAGGGTGAATCTGATAAATATTTTCAGTCTCAGAGATCAAATGTCTTCCTTCAAAAAAAAAAATGTCATTTTAAGAATGTTCTTTCGATCTTCTAATCGTTAGTGGGGTCAAATCGATGTTCATTTTCAACCACAGTGACGGGAAAATTTGGAAATAGAAACTTCTTGGTCAAAGGAATTTTCAGACAGGGTTTGTGGTTTTCGTTCAGAAATTACATTCATTTTAAAAACAGAATGTTAAAAACAAGTAAAAATTTCAAACAACATTCTTTCATTCATCGAATATACAAAGATTTTTTGTCTGAATATTCTCGTCTGAAAATTGATCCGTGTGGTGTGGCCAGCATAATGCTCACTACACACCTAGGAAGTTTGCTTTTGATCTATTTCTGCAGTGCTTTTTGCTGTGCGTTTTGATTTTTGCACACGTGATTTTCCTGCGATTTGCGTTTTTGCATTTTTTTTTGGCCAATTTGTTGTTGGGCAGATTAATAAACACAAATTGCTGCAAAAACGCATTAAATGCTTTTCTGTAGCTTCTCCATTGAAGTATATTGAACCAAAAAAGCACCGTTTTTGCGTTTAAAAAAAAAAAAAAGTCCTTCACCCTTTCCAAATACGCAGCGGCTGAAAAAAGCATAGATGTGAACGTGTCCCGTAGGAAACCATGTAAATGAACTGCTGCTGCAAAAAAAGCACCAAAAAACACATAGATGTGAACCAGGTCTAAGACGTTTAGTAACATAATGGGGTTAAAAAAACTAAAATTAGCCCTTAGTACAAAAAAAAAAAAAAAAAAGCAGATAATCACTACTGTAAGGGGTTAATTTTTTACTGTAGAACTGTGAAAGTAATATCCATAGTAGCGATTATTTGCTCTTTGTACTATAAAGGGCTCGTTTTATTTTTTTTTAACCCCATTATGTTACTGGCCGATTAATCGATTATGAAAATAGTAATCGATTAATTTCATAATCGATTAGTTGTTTCAGCCCTAATATATATATATATATATATATATATATATATATATATATATATATATATATATATATATATATATATATATATATAAGATGCTTGTGAAAGCATCCTTCTAAGCATTCTTTGATAGTTGCAGATTTTAGGGAACACCGCAGGTTCATTGAAGCTGGCAAAGATGAGCATAGCATTCAACACTTCGCAGAATCCCATCAAGAATCCTCAAAGTATGGGTCATTGAATCCATCCCTGACAGTTTCCTCGAGGCAGAGAGATTTCAACGTCTGTCAAAAGGGAAACATACTGGATATATGCTCTGGACATACTCTCGCCAGGAGGTATAAATGAGGAAATAGAAATCAGCACCATACTCTAGAACTGAGATACGATATCCTCAAACATCATTAACATCCACTGTGATCCTTGCATTTGCCACACACCTGGACATAGAAGATACAACTCGCAATACTGTGAACAATTCTTTTCTTTACTCAACATCAAACGAACTTGACATTCAACATCGAATGTACCAAAAATTTTCCATTGAACATTGAATGTACTTGACAAATCCACTCTCCATTCAGCAACGAATATACTGAACAGTTTCTATTCAACATGTACTTAACATTAGCCATTTAATATCCAATATACTCAACATTTTACATTGAATGTACTAGGGTTGTCCCAAAACCACTTTAATTTAAGAGCGAGTACATATCTCAATGGGGGGGCATGGTATGGAGAGAAGACACGCTGCGTGAGCGCGCGGAAGCTTTCGTGCTCTGAGAGACACGAGCGGCATAGAGTCACGGTGAAAGCCCTCCCTCCCTCACCCTTCCAGGAGATCGTAGCCTAGTATGGCGACACACCAGCGTACTACCCCACAGCCCCCTAGCAAAGGGAAGGCGCAGACATGTGGGTTGAGAGCCTATCTATCCCCAGAATGCAGACCAAGGAAGGACAGTCCGGAAGATGCCCGAGTATGACGGGACAAGGCTCGGTTCTTCTGAGTACAAAGGCGGCCAAAGGTATGAGAGGGAGACACCATTGAAGGGCCAGGGCCCACCAGGTTTTGATCGGAGGAGCCCAGTAATGGCAGAGGACATTGCAGTGTGTGGACCTGGGATGGCGGAGCGGGATTGTTTGTCCGCGAGGGGCATCCATTTGACTGCTGGGATGAACCCTAAGGGAGATCAGCAGGGGGCAGGTTATACGCTTGACGGAGGAGTTGGGGGGCAAGATATAGGTGGCAGTAGAGTGGCGAGACCTGGGGACCTCCCTGGGGCTGACTGAGGGTGAAATTCCTGGCTGGGACTTGGTGTCTGTTAGCCAGGGATTAGCCCCGAGAGGAGATGGTGATACAGAAACGCAAATACAACAATCCATATCTTTGACTCAAATCCCCCCCTTAGACCAAGCAATATCCCAAATGGAGGTAACAAGTATGGACTTGGATAAAGAACACAGAGAACACCTGAGAGCCCTCCCTACTAAAACAGACATACAATCACTTATGTCTGCTGTTGAACTGTCATGTAAGCAAATGCTTGATGGGCTCAGGGAAGATGGGATATAGGGTGGAGGAGTTGGAGACAAGTCAAGATGATATTAAGCAGGCGGTGGTCGATACTCAAGAGATGGTAAAATATCATGAAGAAAAATAAAATGTTTTATTAGATCAAACAGACGATCAGGAAAACCGAGACCGCAGGCAGAACATCCGCATACAGGGATTAGCTGAGGTAAAAGGGGCCACGGACTTGCTTCAAACGGTGACCTGTTCCGCCAGGTATTAGGGTCCCAGGCACCAGAGGTGATTGAAATAGAGTGCACAGATCTCTATCTTATGCCCCCCAGAGTGCGGATAGACCCCAAGATGTTGTATGTAAATTGCACAAGTTTACTACGAAAGAGGCAATTATGAAAGCAGTCCCTAAAAATCCCATGATAGAGCATGAAGGATGTCAGATATCCCTGTTTCCAGACCTATCATACCGCACATTGATGCAACGCAGAACTGTTCGACCCTTATTAGAAGCTATGCGGGCTGTTGATGTGAAATATCGGTGGGGTTTCCCCTTCCGTATAACAGCCACCCGAAATGGAAAGACAGCAGTCCTCAGATCTAAAGATGACTTACAAAATTTTACAGAAATATTAGGCTTGCCTTTAGTTGACTTTCCTGACTGGAGAATGAACAGTATTAAATCTCCCTTGCAACACCCGGGGGAGCCAATTCCCAATTAGAGGCCGAGGAAGGAAGACAAATAAAGAAGGACAAAGCTCAACAGCAAATGGGCATATGTGAAAGTTGAATTGGGTCTAGTTATTAGGGGAAAATTGGTGATAGGGAGGAAAATATTAAGTATTAGCAAAAAGAAAAAAAATGGGAAAGGGAAAAGAGAAGGAGGGGAAGGGGGGATAAAATATATTTTCTTTTGAAGGGGGGCGCATTACTGGGGGGGGGGCAGAAAAGGGGAGAGGTTCCTATGACATGGTGAAGTTAGTATAAATCTTTTTGCCTTACTGCATCTCCGCTCTCCCTCTAAATTTTTTTTTCTTTTTTGCTGCTGTTCTTTTTCTCCTAGAGCCCGGGGGAGAACCGGGTATCTTAACCATATCGTTTACTATCTTTCCCCCAATAGGATGGTCCCAAAAAGGGGGACTTCTTATTCTGCATTTAGGCAGAAGGCATGACAAATCCAGAAATGGGTGGTATAGCCCTCTGGGGAGTGGTCTTCCCCTTAGTGGAGGTAATGGGTATTTTATTTATTTTTTGTACATTCAGATTTGTATTATGGAAGAAAGAAATTTGTGGGGGGGTCTTTTTCTCTCTCCTCTTTTTGGGCCGGATACATTGGATCAATCACGGTATCTGATCACGCCCCAATAGCTTTGAGGTTACGATTGAGTGTGGTAGGTAGTAAAGAAAGGACATGGCGATTAAATGAGTCCATTTTGGACGATAAAAGGGTGTTTGAAACCCAGCATAATAAACTGATATATTTTGAAATCAATATACCGGGTGAAGTGTCCAACCAAGCAATATGGGAAGCTCACAAAGCGGTCATTAGAGGGGAAATGATCGCACAGGGCTCACGTCTTAGAAAGGAGAAACAAAAAGGAAATGATAGATCTCTTAGATTACATACATAAATTAGAGAATAAACACAAAAGCAGCCAAAATCCACAGGAGGCCAATAGATTGGAGGAACTGCGACTCAACCTAACTCGATGTCTAGATCAGAAAGTTAAAAATAAGCAAAGGTATTTTGCTCATCGTTTTTATGAACAGGGCAGTAAAGGGGGAACGTTTTTGGCCAGACAACTGCAGAAACAGGAGGCAACGCATGTCCATAAATTAGTAGTGAATAATAAACAAATAATTGATACCCAAAAGATAGCTGAGTTTCAACAATTTCAACACTATTATAAATCTTTGTATAATATAGATTCAGATTCAGTAGGGGCAGTGGACGGAGGGGCATTGAATAAGATCCGAGAATACCTAAGGGCCTCGGAGCGACCTGCTATTTCGGCAGCAGCGCTTGAGGAAATGGAGCAACCAATAACGGTAGAGGAATTGGGTAAAGTAGTAATGGCATTATCATTAGGTAAAAGTCCAGGCCCAGATGGCTTTACGAATATATATTATAAAAAGTTTTTCTCAGTTCTAATACACCCCCTGTGTGATTATCTCAACTCTAACAGTGTCCAGCCCATTGCCCCCTGAAGCATTAACCACTTAACGACCGGCAACTGTATATATACGTCATTACTTTGAAGATGGATATCTCGGTAACGGCAGCAGCTGCTGCCACAACCGAGGTATCCATCTTTAGGGCTGGCAGTTCTGTACACGATAATGGTGGTCTCTGCCGCGGGTTCGCAGAGAGGGGGTGGGCACCTCTCCCACCGCTCTCCGCTGCTTACCGGAGCCGTCGGTAGCGGCGGAGGCGATCGGGTCCTCTAACTTCCTAGGTATGGAGACGAGTGAGGCTAAGATGGCCCCCACCCGTCTCCATACCATAGGAGGGCGGAAGCGACGTCATGACGTCAGCTCCGCCCATTTGTCTTAAAGGCACATTTTTTTTTTTTGTCTTTTTTTAAACGACTTTTTTCTTGCATTAAAGTCCAAATATGAGATCTGAAGAATTTGACCCCAGATCTCATATTTAAGAGGGCCTGTCATGCTTTTTTCTATTATATACAAAACGATTCTGCGCTGCCCTGAGAAGAAAAGGAACAAGCAGCTAACACAACCAACAAGGTTGCTTTTTTCTATTACAAGGGATGTTTACATTCCATCATGAATGCTGCTGCCAGGCTCATCCACCTCACAAACCGCTAAGAATCTGCTACACCCCTCTGCCAATCCCTCCATTGGCTGCCACTCAGTCACCAAATTAAATTCAAGATACTAACTATAACTTACAAAGCCATCCACAACCTGGACCCCAGCTACATCTCTAACCTAGTCACAAAATACCAACCTAATCGTTCTCTTCACTCCTCCCAAGACCTCCTGCTCTCAAACTCCCTTGTCACCTCATCCCATGCTCGCCTTCAGGACTTCTCCAGAGCCTCTCCCATCCTCTGGAATGCTCTACCCCAATCCCCCTACTTTATCCACTTTCAGACGATCCCTGAAAACTCATCTCTTCAGAGAAGCCTATCTGGCCCCCACCTAACTGTACATTTATCTTCTCAATCAGCACATCACCCACAGTTATTACCTCTTGTATCTCTTGACCTTCCCTCTTAGATTGTAAGCTCTAAGGAGCAGGGCCCTCTGATTCCTACTGTATTAAAGTGTATTGTATTTGTACTGCCTAGCCTCAAGTTGTAAAGCGCTACGTAAACTGTTGGCGCTATATAAATCCTGAATTATAATAATAATAATAATAATAATAATAATAATAGGAATAGAAGTGATCCAAATTTTTTTTTTTTTTAAAAACAGTGAAAAAAAAAATAAAGTAAAATAAATTTAAAAAAAAATATTTTTTAAAGCGCCCTGTCCCGACGAGCTCACGCGCAGAAGCGAACGCATACGTGAGTAGCGCCTGCATATGAAAACGATGGTCAAACCACACGTGAGGTATCGCCGCGAACGGTAGAGCGAGAGCAATAATTCTAGCCCTAGACCTCCTATGTAACGCAAAACATGCAACCTGTAGAATTTTTTAAACGTCGCCTATGGAGATTTTTAAGGGTAAAAGTTTGACGCCATTCCACGAGCTGGCGCAATTTTGAAGGGTGACATCTTGGGTATCAATTTACTTGGCGCAACATTATATTTCACAATATAAAAAAAAAATTGGGCTAACTTTACTGTTGTCTAATTTTTTTATTCAAAAAAGTGCATTTTTTCCAAAAAAAAGTGCGCTTATAAGACCGCTATGCAAATACGGTGCAAAAAAATCTATTGCAATGACCTCCATTTAATTCTCTAGGGTGTTAGAAAAAATATATATATAATGTTTGGGTGTTCCAAGTAATTTTCTAGCAAAAAAAAAACTGTTTTAAACATGTAAACACCTAAAATCCAAAACGAGGCTGGTCCTTAAGTGGTTAATGGCGCATGTGACGGTCCTTCCAAAGGTGGGGAGGGACCCTTAGGTCTGCGCCAATTATAGCAGAGAAAAAACGCTCCTGGGCATAAGTGGATAACCAGACCAATGGTATAAAAGACACAGGCCTTGCTGCCCTCAAGGATGAGGAATCCTAATAGTCAACGATAAAAAAGAACTTGTGTGGGGAGATAAGCACCCAAGGCTGTCATACGATATTTTAAGGAGGCATAAATCAGAGGGGGGGGTTAGGACTCCCAGATATAAATCCTTATTATAAAGCTATGTCCTTAGTATGAATAATGAATTGGCGGCATGACTCCCCAAACTCTGGGTAAATTTAAAGAAGACAATAGCAGATAGTAGTCTAGAAGGGGCCCCCTGGATTCCGGCTGGGTGTAGGGGATTGTCGGAGTGGACATCGCCAATGACTAAGACAACTTTATTGGTATGGGACAAGTTAAATGTCCTGGGTAAATTTGCCCCTATAATATCGCCACTAACACCAATGGAGGGATATCCGTGGTTTCATCCAGGGGAGGATGAGAGAAATTTGGAAGGCTGGGGTATAGATGGTGGGGTCACATGTGCTAGGATAGCCCCAATGGGCAAATTAGTACCCTTAACGGATCTTATATCGACCTGGGGAGATATTCCAATGGCCACCTGGAGATATTTTCAAATAGTAGATTTTTTTAATAAAAGGAAGTCCTTGATGAGACCCTTAAACTCCCTCACTACCTTCGAGTCATGGTGTATAAATAACCCAGAGGCTAAACATTTACTATCTAGGATGTATAAATTGATACTTAAAACCCAAAATATATCAACACCCTATTATATTAGGGAATGGGAAAGAGAAATAGGACAGAGGTTCTCAGCTTTACAAATACAAAAGATGATTAAATTAACCCATGGCTGCTCAATAAGTTCCCATACACAGGAGATGGCATATACATTTTTGATCAGATTGTATCGTACCCCAGCACGTTTAGCACAAAGGTGGATGCTTGCTGTTGGAGGGGATGTGCTGTAAGAGGCACCTTTCTCCATTTATGGTGGACGTGTCCTAAGGTTAAAAATTTTTGGGAAGCAGTGGCCCCATGGATCAAGAGGCTGACTTTAAGACCTATAGAATTTTCTGTTATGCACTTTTTGTTCCATGGGATGCCAGCCTCGAATAAAGCATATAAAAAAAAGTATCACCCCACATTTAACGCGGCGAAGGCATTGATACAAAGGTAGTGGAAGCAGTCTAGTTGCCCCACACTGATTGGAAAAGGGAAGTGGATACAATAATGGAAGCCGAAAAATGGTTACATTTGATTAAAGATAAATATGAAGAATGTAATGATATATGGAAAGGATGGCGATACTATTCACCAGAGATATTAATAGAGTAGACTGGATATGTTTTTTTTGCCGTGCCGCTCCCTTCAAAGTGAGGGGGAGTGTACTTGCCCCATTTGGATGTGTCTGGCGTAGAAGAGGTGGGGGAGTGGGTGGAGAAGGGTTCCCACTCTTCCCATTTATCCCTAATATTTGAGAGGAAGGGGGGGGGTTCAAAATAAAAAGAAACCCCCTTTTTTCTTTTTCTTTTTTCCTCTACCCCCATGCCCCCCCCCGTCTGGACTTCCTTCAGGGATGGAGTGAGAGAAGAGATCACATAAAGAAATGGCAAAGGGTGAGATTATCACGGGTAGAATTGGGAGAAGGGGATAAAGTACACAGAGAGGATTGAAGGTGTAAGGGATGAGGGAAGGAGGTACATTTTTTTTTCTCCTTCCCACTCCCCATACAGGGGTTAAATAAGACACTTGCAACACTTGAGGAGCATGGGGATAGAATAAGAGGGGGGAGGAGGGGGGGGAGTGAGGGGGGAATATATGAAGGGGAAAAGAAAGGGGAAATGTATGCTGTGGAGTGGTTAAATATTAAATAGGGGGGGGGGGACACAAAAGTGGTGTTTGGTGGGGGTTTTTTTTGTCATTTTATGGGATCTCACTAATTAAGTCTATAGACTTTAATTCATGGTGGGGGGGTGTGGAAAAAAAAATGTTCCCCCCCCTTTTTTTTTTCCAATGTTAAAGCATAATGCGTTAGTGATGAAACACTGGATGTACATAGATAAAAGCTATAAATAAATAAAAATGTATTATAAAAAAAAAAAAAAAAAACAGAGTACAAGTACCGATCCTTTTTTTCCAAGTACTCGCCGTTACCGATACTTTCTTTTTTTATGTCAAGTGACAGTGGCACTAATATGCAACACTGATGACGTGTGGACTGTGTCAGTAGTTTTTTTTTTTTGTTTTTTTTTTACAATGCTTTTTTTTTTGGGGGGGGGGGGGGGTGATTGGGTTGTATGGTGTCAGTGTGTTTATTTTATTTTTTTTATATTTTTATTATTTTTACAATTTAAACCGATGCTCATGAAAGCCGTGGGGGGAGGAGGAGAAGCGGCTGTCAGCTGCTTTATTGAAATCTATACAGGGAGATTGGTGTTTTTAAATCCACCAACCGCCGCACCGATCATCCCCGACTGTCCTTGTGTCCTCCTCCATGCTCCTCCTTTCCCTCTCCGTGCTTCTGTCCCCCCTCTGTGACTGCCCAAGTATCATACCAAGCATTTGCGCGAGTACAAGTACTCGCGCAAATGCTTGGTACCGATACTAGTATCGGGACAAGCCTAGAATGTACTTGACTCCCCCCTATCACCTTTGGTTATTATATATAGCTCTCTCTCTCTCTGCTTTTTTTTTCCCCACTCAACAGCGAGTGTACCAAACTCTTCCCATTCTTCGAATGTACTTGACAATTGCAATCTCCATTCAGCATCAAATGTACATTTAGTGTTGAATGTCAAGTACTCCTATTTTTTTATATTAGTAACTTTTTAATCTATCCCCCCTATATGTATGTACGGACAGGCACTCATAATATAATATACACACACACACACACATGCCATCTCATTATGCTGTTACATTGTGCTAATATTGCTCTAACCCTGTGTTCCTTCCTAAATCTAATGTGCTGAATATGTCACATGTCCAGTCACATGACTCTGGCCCTTTATGAAACCAACATCCATCAACAGGTCTACACTCCGCCCCTCTTTTCCCCCAGCCTATCAGCAGACACCAACCCCTCCTCTCACCTCCCCCCTTACCTCTCATGAGCAAGCATGGGTGTAGGTCTGACAAAGGAGCTGTGCATGCTCTGAAACGTGTTACCGCCCACCATCTTCACCTGATGTCACATCGGCCACGTGCCTTGCAGCTTGGTTCCAGAACCCATGCCGCCTCATCCCTTCTTCACCTTCTCACCAATCCACGTCACCAGGGACTGACAGCTACAAAACGGCTCTCTCCCCCCCCCCCCCCCCACCTCCAGACAGACGAGGATTACAGCGATCTGCATGAGGAAAAATTATATGCCTATGACCTCTTACTATATTGTAAGTATTTTTAATACCATTGTGCCTGTAATAAATCTTTTAACCACTGCACTTAGAGGCGCCTTTCTCTGCAAAGTGCTGCCTTCAGTGCCATCTCTCCATTGCTACTAAGGACCGGATACCCAACCTCACCATAGCACCCGCATCTCTCCCTCAATGTATACGCTCCAAACACTAACCAAACAATGGGAAAAAAAGGAGAAAAAGGAGACCCTAGGGTCAACGCTGTGCTAAATAATTAGCAAATAAATATAGAAGTGTAAAGCAGCCAGCACCAAAAAACTTTCCAATAGAATAAACACAGTAAGTGCAGCGCTAAAAAATGTGAAATATGAGATCAATTAAAATAAAATTATGAAACGCTCAAACGATGATGTATACAATAATAAGTAGAATTAAAAAATACAGAAATTTAAACCACATAAAGAAAAAATTAGCAAAAAAAAAAGAAAAAAAAAAGAAAAGAAAACTAAAGCAATGTCCCATAGTGATCAATGAGAAAATCCATAAATGAATATGCCTCCACAGGAGAAGAAGTGAATAGCAGGAAACAAAAGCTGTGACACCAATCTTCCAAATCCAAAACCAACGTGTATTCAGGTCAACACCCAAAAGTGAGATAGCTTGCTTACCAAAAAACCATGACTGCTGCTAGCAGTCTCTCCCAGCACAGGGAATTTGGAAGTCTCCCCAGTACTTATAATCCTCCAGATCAGCCGTTCTCTCTCTATGGATAAACTTCTACTTTAGACTTGTTTATATATTGGAGGAATACATTTTCCAGCAACTGAAATGTTTTGCCAAACTGTAGTCATGAAAATGTCTTTTTGAACCCTTTTTGCTCTCAGACCAGCGTTGTCTGTTTCCCAGGCAGACCGTAAACAATTTGTATTTTTTAATTTTACTTATTATTGTATACATCATTGTTTGAGCATTTCATAATTTTATTCATCTTAATTGATATCATATTTCACATTTTTTAGCGCTGCACTTACTGTGTTGTTTATACTAACTAAACAATATTTTTGGAATCTCTCCTGGAGACACTTTCTAGCTTTTCAGAAGGAGTTTTGATACTGGGCGGTCATCTCAGTGACAAACTGGACCCTATTTTGGATGCGTCTCCAAATAAGGCCCAACTACATAGTTACATAGTTACATAGTAGGTGAGGTTGAAAAAAGACACACGTCCATCAAGTCCAACCTATGTGTGTGATTATGTGTCAGTATTACCTTACATATCCCTGTATGTTGCGGTCATTCAGGTGATTATCTAATAGTTTCTTGAAGCTATCAATGCTCCCCGCTGAGACCACCGCCTGTGGAAAGGAATTCCACATCCTTACCGCTCTTATAGTAAAGAACCCTCTACGTAGTTTAAGGTTAAACCTCTTTTCTTCTAATTGTAATGAGTGGCCCCGAGTCTTATTAAACGCTCTTCTGCGAAAAAGTTTTATCCCTATTGTGGGGGCACCAGTACAGTATTTGTAAATTGAAATCATATCCCCTCTCAAGCGTCTCTTCTCCAGAGAGAATAAGTTCAACGCTCGCAACCTTTCCTCATAACCAAGATCCTCCAGACCCTTTATTAGCTTTGTTGCCCTTCTTTGTACTCGCTCCATTTTCAGTACATCCTTCCTGAGGACTGGTGCCCAGAACTGGACAGCATACTCCAGGTGCGGCCGGACCAGAGTCTTGTAGAGCAGGAGAATTATCGTTTTATCTCTGGAGTTGATCCCCCTTTTAATACATGCCAATATTCTGTTTGCCTTATTAGCAGCAGCTTGGCATTGCATGCCATTGCTGAGCCTATCATCTACTAGGACCCCCAGGTCCTTTTCCATCCTAGATTCCCCCAGAGGTTCTCCCCCCAGTGTATAGATTGCATTCATATATTTTTGCCACCCAAATGCATTATTTTACATTTTTCTACATTGAACCTCATTTGCCATGTAGTCACCCACCCCATTAATTTGTTCAGGTTTTTTTGCAAGGTTTCCACATCCTGCGGAGAAGTTATTGCCCTGCTTAGCTTAGTATCTTCTGCAAATACAGAGATTGAACTGTTTATCCCATCCTCCAGATCGTTTATAAACAAATTAAATAGGATTGGTCCCAGCACAGAACCCTGGGGAACCCCACTACCCACCCCTGACCATTCTGAGTACTCCCCATTTATCACCACCCTCTGAACACGCCCTTGTAGCCAGTTTTCAATCCAGGCACTCACCCTATGGTCCATGCCAACGGACCCTATTTTGTACAGTAAACGTTTATGGGGAACTGTGTCAAATGCTTTTGCAAAATCCAGATACACCACGTCTACGGGCCTTCCTTTATCTAGATGGCAACTCACCTTCTCATAGAAGGTTAATAGATTGGTTTGGCAAGAACGATTCTTCATGAATCCATGCTGATTACTGCTAATGATATCGTTCTTATTACTAAAATCTTGTATATAGTCCCTCATCATCCCCTCCAAGATTTTACATACTATTGATGTTAGGCTAACTGGTCTGTAATTCCCAGGGATGTTTTTTGGGCCCTTTTTAAATATTGGTGCTACATTGGCTTTTCTCCAACTCTCTGTGAAATGCACAAGTGTTACATCCAGGGTGTCCTGATCTCACAGGGCACCCAGTTAAAAAAGCGACAGAGGAAGTGAGGACATTGCTTACTCAGATAGGGTCCATAAAACATTAGCAGCTGCAACCCTTCAGAACTTCAATGTAATGAACTGGACAAACTTTTGTCATACAAAATAAAGGCCAATTTTGTTAAAGTCCAAAAGACTTTTTACGAATGGGGCAACAAACCCGATACATTATTAGCAAAGGCATTGAGAGATGTCAGATTGAAATTGTATATCCCTTGTATAGATTCGGGTAAAGGTAAATTGGTTTACACCACTCGATAGCCAACAGTTGTAAAGCTTACTACAATGCTTTGTACAACTCGTCTGCATTGGTCCCGCCCCCCCCCCCCCCCCGCGATGGAAGAGCGAAGGAGGCTAATTGCTCATTTACCGGGTTCAAGTTTATCCAGACTTCCAAATAAGGCCCAACAGGCTTTAGCTAAACCTACCTTCCCCAAGAAATTTGACACAGCTTTGAAAGAAAGCTAAACAAGGCACCGGGCCCCGACGGCTTCTCAATGGCATATTACTGGTGTTGACTGAACCACTCCGAACAGCTGTTAACGTTCTTTAGAATGGCCACTCATTCCCTTAGACACCCCAAGAGTGTTAATCACGGCTATTCCCAAAAAGGTGGAAAAGACGCCATGCAGTGCTCTAGTTACCAACCTATTTCGCTCTTAACAATGATGTTAAACGCTTTCCTAAAATATTGGCCAGCAGACTACTGCCCTATATAGGCAAGCCTATTCCCAATGACAAAGTAGGCTTCGTTCCAGACAGAGAGACTAAAGATAATACGACCCGAGCCCTTAATGCCATCCACTTGGCTCATCATAGAAACATCCTCTCTTTGCGTCTCTTTACAGACGCTGAAAAAACGTTCGATAGAGCGGATCAGGGTTTTATGCAGGCGATACTACGGCAGATCGGTCTTGACTAACTTATGACCCCATGGGTACGCACAATGCATTCCCATCCAACGGCTTCCAAAAAAGTCAAATGACAGAGTTTCATTTGCAGAGTACAACACGCCAGGGATGTCTGAAAGAGGTGGTTGGGGGCCCCCTAATATATGTTTATTATTTTGGGTTAATACTTCTTTAAATATATTGTTGCTCTGAAGAGAAAGATGTTTCTACTGAGAAGATAGAAGTCTTGTTTAGGTTTGTGTTAACCACAAAACTAATAGACACGTACAATTCGTTTAGACCTGAATTTGTTTAATGAATTTAGATAAATTCCGTTCATTCGGAAATTTGAATATTCGAAAATCAAAAAAGAATGAAAATCCGAAAATGCAAAATAACAAAAATCCAAAGTAATTTGGCTGTTAGTGAACACAACAAATACAAATTTATCCAAGGTTACAAATTATCCAACTGCTTGTAGAGATTGGATGGTGCGATCTGTGGAGATCTTATAATCCAAACATTCGGCAGTATTCCCGCTACTCCAGGTCATACTCTACTCTCTCGCGCATAGATATGGCAGTGGGTAACAGTGAAGCCTTGCGATCAACAGCAAACAGAGTATAGACCGAGGGGAATATCGGACCATTCACCCCTGACCTTGACCCTAAATCTAAGCATCAGAACTAGTCGGAAGAGGTGGACAATAAACCCTCTATGGCTGGACCTGATCAGTAGCCCAGCAGAAATAGCCTCCAAGTTAAAAGAGTTTGTAACATTCAATTCAGGTACAGCACCAGTAGGAGTGGCGTGGGATACCCTAAAAGCATACCTTAGGAGCCTACTACACCAGCAGGTAGCCATAGTAAAAAAAACATCAAGGGACTGGGAGGTGAGGGCTAGTAGGGAAGCCATGGAAACAGAAGCACAATATGTGTTACATCCAACCCCAGAAAAACAGGAGATTTGGCTTAACAAACAACAAGAGTACAAAGAAGTTATCAACAGAAGAGTAGAGAACAAGAGACTTTTCCAAAAGCAAAATTATTTTGGGGAGGGAGAGAAAGTAGGCCGGATGCTCGCCCTCTTAACCAGGTCCAATTTATTCTCACCGGCCATCTCCTCAATTAAAACATCGGCTGGAAATATGACATCTGATCCGGTCGAGGTCTTAGAAACTTTCTCTGTATTTTATAGAGACCTGTACAGGTCCCGTCAGGGCACGAACCAACGTGAGATGGATAGGTTCTTGGAAGGAGTAGACCTGCCCACACTCTCGGAGAGCGATAGAAGCGAGGTGGATTCCCCTCTGGCCCTGGAGGAGCTACAAAAGGCAGTAGCATAGCTGTCAGGCCAGAAATCTCCGGGTCCGGACGGGCTGCCATTGGAGATCTATAGGAAATACGGGGAGATTTTGCTCCCGGAGCTCCTAAAAGTGCTAGAACAGGCGACCAGGGACGGTAGTCTGCCCCTATCAATGTCAGAGGCCGATATAGTAGTGATCCCAAAGGAGGGGAAAGATCAATCGGAAGTTTCTTCATACAGACCGATTTCACTACTGTGCACAGACGTTAAAATCATTGCAAGGGTGCTGGCATCTAGACTAAACAAATGCATAGCCAAACTGGTGCACCCAGACCAATCGGGGTTTATCCCCGGTCGGTCCACCAGCACGAATATTAGAAGAGCTTACCTGAACCTACAGGTACCATCAGAAAATGTGGGATCCAGAGCCATATTGTCTTTGGATGCGGCCAAGGCCTTCGATAGCCTGGAGTGGGAATACCTATGGAGGGTGTTAGAGAAGTTTGGATTCGGCCCCGTTTTTATCAGCTGGTTAAAAATCTTATATAACCATCCAAGGGCAAGGCTCAAGATAAATGGGGAATACTCGGAAAGCTTTCCCCTCGAAAGAGGGACAAGACAGGGATGCCCCCTGTCTCCTTTGTTGTTTGTCCTGGCAATGGAACCATTGGCGGGAGCAGCGAGATCATGAACGGAAATACAGGGATTTCATAGAAAAGGGAGAGAAGAGAGAATAGCGCTTTTTGCAGACGATGTCATTTTTTTTCTGGGGGACACGACCTCCTCGTTGGAGAAAGTGATGCATTTAGTAGAGGATTTTGGAAAGTTCTCGGGATTAGTCATCAACTGGGAGAAGTCATCGCTCCTACCGGTAGATTCACTGACCAACCCTATCCCGATGTGTTTACCTCATCTGAAGGTCACGGGGAAAATGAAGTATCTTGGCGTTGTGCTGTCCAAGGACCCCGGTATGTTTATTAAGGACAACTTGATCCCCCTCTTACTAAAATTCAAGAGGAAGTGTGATATTTGGAGCAGACTCCCCTTGTCTGTGGTGGGCCGAGCTAACGTGATAAAAATGGTTTGGATGCCGCAGCTGCTATACCTACTTCACAACTCCCCAGTCTGGATTGGAGAGAAGTGGTTCCAAAAGATTCAATCCCTTTTTAGGGAATTAATATGGAAAAAAGGGCAGGCTAGGATTGGCCTACAAAAATTGCAGCGCCACGACACGGAGGGGGGACTGGGGGTCCCTCAACCATCTATTTATTACTTGGCAGCCCAGCTACAACAATTGGGTGGATGTGCCATGGAGGGAGGGGGAAACAATAACGTCAAAATCATTCTTCAGGGGAACCCGCATAGCTCACTAGTGGGAGCATTGGAGGCAGACTCGCTGCAAGGAGAAATCCCGACATTTAAAATGATTACCAGGGTTTGGCGGGCAGCCAAGAAAATAATGGGGTATAAAGGAATATCAGAATAGGCGCCATTGTGGAACAATAAGCAACTGCACGAACTATTAACAGTAGATAGGAATAGGTTGTGGGAAAGCTGCGGGGTAAGCCGGCTGATACAATTATATGAAGGGGACACTCTGAAATCCTTCGAGAACCTAAGACACGAGTACGGAATACCAAACCAGGTATTCTACAGTTACTTGCAGATTAGGCATGCTCTGAGCAAGCAGTTTAGTAGACAACCCCTAACATGGTGTAGGACCCCACTACTACAAACAATAACCAAATCAGAGACCACCAAGGGCTTAATTTCAGAGATATATGCCCAACTAACAAAGAGAGAAAACTCGAAGGCAGGCTTATCAGGGGGAAGGAGCAGATGGGCGGCCGATGTGGGGGAGATAACGGACGAGCAGTGGGAAAGGATTCTTGAGTTGGGGTCAGAGGTGTCGGTTTCTCCCTCACAAAAAGCCTCCCACCTGATGTTGTTGCATAGAGCTTACTACACACCAAAAAAGCTGTTTATGTTCGGCCGTAGAACCAACGATGAGTGCCCTAGATGTAGAGGAACAGGTGACCTAATCCACATGGTCTGGAGATGCCCAAAACTAGTCAGGTACTGGACTGAGGTTATAAAGAAAATAAATGCTACGTTTAGAGTGGACTTAGAGCCCGACCCTAAAATCTGCGTGCTGGGCTACGTCAGTAGTGGACTGAGGGATAGGAGCACAGCCGTAGCAATAGCAAGATGTTTGTTCCAAGCTAGAAAACTAATAGCACAAGCATGGCAATCAAGCACGCCTCCAACCCCGGAAGTTTGGGTCGGGACGGTCAACGCCACAATATGGAGTGAAAGGACATTCTACACAAGGTTGGGTAATCACAATACGTTTGTGAAACTATGGAACCCATGGGTCCAAGCAATGCCATGCCCCTTACCAGTGTTACTTTAGCGCCGAGGGCAATTATCTTTTTACCAGGACAGAGATGCTGTATTACAGCCTAGAGATCTGAAGCCAAGAGGGAGCGGGGGAGGGGAGAAAGAAGGAAGAAAATAATAGCTTGATACAAGGTGTGCATCGGAATAATTAGGGTGGGTCACTGGGAGGTGGGGGGGGGACCATCAGATTAAAAAGTAATAAATTATAGCCATGTATTTAAACAGTAAGAGATTGTGTGGCCGGCTGGCCGGGACGTACTCAGTGGGTGTTTTTTTTTTTTTTTCTCTTTTGCCGTTTTACTTTTCCCTACGATACACTTTTGTATAACTGCAATTGCTCACACACTGAATGTACAAATCAAGAGAAAAGTCTGTAAGGCCACAATGATGTGACTCGGTAAGAGACAAATATGACCATGAATCTGAAAGATGTCTCTGGATCAAGGTAACTGAAGTGGCTAAAAAAAAAAAAAAAAAAAAAAAAAGGTTACAAATTATCCGAAATAACGAATGCTGCATCTGAAGGAATGTATAAACAAGTAGAAGAAGGCGCAATACCATATACCTTATATACTGTTGCCTATACGCACAAAGGCAGGGTCCATACAAACATATATATAAACTGTATATGTAGGTATAAAAAGAGTCATTCAAGGCAGCCACCGAAAGGAACCAAAGCCAGATCCAATGTGCTAAGATAAAAACAAGGAAAAGGGGGCGCCACTGAATATGTATCAAATAAAATTTATTATTAAAAAATAACATCCACTCACATGTGAGACTGAAGAGTAGATCTCAGGTACATCTTGTGACACACAATGGAGGGAAGGACTACAAATAGCCAGTGCTATTGGACTTGCTGACATTTGTAGTCCTTCCCTCCATTGTGTGTCACAAGATGTACCTGAGATCTACTCTTCAGTCTCACATGTGAGTGGATGTTATTTTTTAATAATAAATTTTATTTGATACATATTCAGTGGCGCCCCCTTTTCCTTGTTTTCATCTGAAGGAATGGAACAGAACAAATTAATAATAAAACTGTATTATTATTAATTTGTTATGTTCGTTTAAATGCGTCATTCCGGATAATTCGTAACTTCGGATAAATTCATATTCGTTATGTGAAACAGCTAAATTTGAAAGGAAATTCCAAAACCTATAATTTAATAGTTAGTTATTCGTTAGTTATTTTGAATTTTCTGATTTTCTTATTTTCAGATTTTCAAATTTTTGAATTTTGAATTTTCGAATCAACGAAAAACAAAAAAAACGAATGAAAGGAAAATTAACACATTTTTCAGCAGTGCACATGTCTAAAAACTAACGCCTTGATCAAAATAATGTGATAGCCTATGTATTGTTATAAAAACTGTTTGAAGATTGACAGTCGAGAAATGCTATGAATAGCTGTATGTACATTGGGGAGGTGTTGGGCATGGCTTTGATTGGCAATATCCGATGGGTGGGCTAGATCTTGAATGTATACTATAATTATGCTGTACCAGGACCAATGAATCGAACAGTGTGTAGAACTAAACATCAGTGCTGGGTCACCTTTATATACATTGTTCCCTGCGCAGAATCTGGAAGTGGTGAAATAAGGCGTGCCGGCAATAATAATAAAGTAAGATGAATAATAAGGTGATAGATAGGATTAGAGTTTATAGGATCCAGAAGAATCCTATCAGTTTGGTGGCAGCGTTTAAATACTCAGGTTTGGTAGGAACTAACTAGGTTAAAGAGTGTTAATTATTAAAAGAGAAAAAGTTGTTTCGCTTGAGTATTTTTTTGTTGGGAGGGGGTGTGGCCGGCCGCTAAGGTGACTAAATTTTTTAACTACTAAATTGCACCTGGGTTGCACCCCCCCGACTAGGACAGACTCCTCCAAAGAAGTTGGTACTGTTTTGTGTGGCAGCCTGGGTCATGTATATTGTTGTACACAGGTCGGCCTTAAGCGTTTGGGTAATGCTGTAAAAGTGTACACGCCCATTGGTAGTATTGGTGCTCGTAGGTAAGTTAAAGAGTCCAGACAGTTAGGGATTTAGTCAGAAATAGGGACAAAAATAGATTAGGATTCTCCCTTCCACAGACACAGATATCGCAAGAGTAGCATGTGCTTTTATATGTACATTCACATTACCGGCTAAGTTTTCCTTACAGGATGAAAACAGGTAAGGGGGAGATCTCAAATGTATCTATGGCATCACATAAGGCGTTAAAAAGAAAAACTTTTATTGGTATGGTGCATATGGGAGAAAGGGGTTTTAGCTTTGCAATCTAAACGTAAAGAGTTAACATACAAAATATTATAGCTAAAGTGGCAGCCAGAGTTCAGGATAGGATAAGGGTTAAAGAAGAGGAAACTTCTTTAACCACTTGCCTACAGGGCACTTTCACCCCCTTCGTGCCCAGACCAATTTTCAGCTTTCAGCGCTCTCACACTTTGAATGACAATTACTCAGTCATGCAACACTGTACCCAAATGAAATTTGCGTGCTTTTTTTCACACATAGAGCTTTCTTTTGGTGGTATTTAATCACTAGTAGTTTTTTTATTTTTTGTGCTATAAAAAAAAAAAAGACTGAAAATTTGGTGAAAAAATGCCTCTTTGTTTCTGTCATAAAATTGTTTCTGTCATACACAAAGGAAGGAGGAGGGGGACGGCGTAACGGAGGGGGAGAACGGAGAGGCACAGAGAAGGAGAGGGGAACGGAGGGGACAGCGAAGGGGGACAGAGAAGGAGAGCAGAACGGAGGGGACAGTGGAGGGGGACAGAGAAGGAGAGGGGAACGGAGGGGACAGCGGAGGGGGACAAAGAAGGAGAGGGGAACGGAGGGGGCATGGAGAAGGATGCAGTGACAGTCAGCGGTGACCGATCACAGCTGTATGTCACTAAAGCCACTGGGGGAGAATCTTGCAACTCCCCCACGTGCCGATCACAGCTGTCCTCTAGGTATCGGGGGAAGCATCGGGAGCATTTGCCCGAGTACAAGTACTTGGGCAAATGCTCGGTATCGGTGCCAATACCGATACTAGTATCGGTATCGGGACAACCCTTGTACATAGCATGTACATAGCAAAAATGACAACCCCAAAATACATTCTGCTACTCCTCCTGAGTATGGAGATGCCACATGTGTAAGACTTTTACACAGCCTGGCCACATACTGAGGCCCACCAGTGAAGTAGCACCTTCAAGCGTTCTACAAGCATAAATTACACATCTCATTTCTCAACCACCTATTTCACTTTTGAAGGCTCTGGAGCACCAGGACAAGGGAAACAACCACAAAATGACTCCATTTTGAAAAGCAGGTACCCCAACATATAATCTATGAGGCATAATGAGTCTTTTGAACGGTTCATTTTTTTTCCAGAAGATTTTAGAAAATGTGGAAAAATAATGAAAAAACGCATTTTCCACAAAGTTGTCCATTTTTAAGATATTTCCAACACATAGCCTGAACATAGCAAAAATGACACCCCAAAATACATTCTGCTACTCCTCCTGAGTATGGCGATACCACATGTATGAGACTTTTACAGAGCCTGACCACATACAGAGGCCCACCATTGAAGTAGCACCTTCAGGCGTTCTACAAGCATAAAATTACACACCTAATTTCCTGACAACCTATTATTTTTGAAGGCCCTTATATTTCTAAAACATAGCATTTACATACCAAAAATTACACTCCAAAATAAATTTTATTGAGGAAAGGTTAAAAAAAAAAGTGTTTTTAGTAGTGTCCCCAGAGAAGAGAATTGGTCCAAGCAGCAGGCAGGAATATTGTCTATAGTCAGCACAAGGATATCGTCAGCACAGCCAAAGCATTTGTCCATAGAAAATGTCCAGGCAGAGACAGCCAGCACAGCCATAATATTGGTCCAGGTACACCGTTACCTGCCTGCTCTCATTATCGTACCGCTCTCCAGCCCTTCAAAAACATACTGCCTCTTGCTACAGCTAATTATTTCCATAGTCCAGGTGGCCGGCAGAGGTGTGGTCAGTTTATGCTGCAGGCAGGGAGATGGCGGCAGTAAGTCAGCAGCAGGCTGAGGGCCGCAATCAGATAAGACCTGTGCACAGGGGCACAGGGGTAGAGGCTTTGACCCACCCAAATCTCTATGAAGCCTCCGGACTCCAGACCCTAATCCGGAAATTACGAAAAAATTGTTTTCTCCATTCAGAAAAACATTTCTGGAGCCCCTCACATGTGAGACCCCTGTGTACTACAGTAGCAGGGCAACAGATCAGTCCATGTGGTAGGCAGAAGCGTAGTTGATAAAACAGGCCAGGGTCAGTTCACGTGGAAGCAGTCCAAATGGTTGGCAGATGCATAGTCAAAAAACAGGCCAGGGTCAGTTCACGTGGAAGGCAGTGGCATGGTTATTTGAGGAAGCATGGGAAATGGTCAGCACAGATGATGAAAATGGGGAAATGGTTAAGAATATGGGCTAATATTTTAGGGATGTGTGATATAGTCTGAAGCATTCACCAATGCAAAGGCTGGATTCAGAGGGACACTGGGGACAATGGTAGCTGGTATCTCTTCAAAAATCTTTTGTTGCTGCATACTCGACATCTTTTTTGGCATCTTCGGCCTGCTTCAGATGGTGGAATGTGGTCCCGGAAGTGGCGTTCATGAAGTCGGCTAACAGCATCAGAGCGAAGGTTTTCTGGGGGGGGGTCTTTGATGGTAGATGAGGAACGCGACAACTTCTATGAATTTTAGGAAGTGGGCAGGGCTATCTGGGGATTTGGTGTGAATTATGAAGGCATTATAAATGGCCAAATGAATTAAATAGAGTTGGTTAGCAATGTTGTGTATTTATACACAATGTTTTAATGCGTCGCCGTGCCCCAGACGACGTCATTGTATGAGGAAACGCGCGTCGGGCAGACAGGACGCACCGACGTCATCGCGTGAGATTCTTGGAGCGTTTGGGCGCTCGCAAGTCGGCCGGCTGTCTATGTTCTTTGTCATTTCCATGCTTGTAAGCGTGCTCTTTTTACTTTAATAAAATGATTTAAATGGTATTACACCATGGGAAGCCCCCTTTTTTATATTTCTTGGTGACACACTACCTGAGGGTCTCTCACATATCTGAGCGGTTTGCCGGTCCTGGATTGGTGTCCTCTGTGTTGTATACCTCCAATCCTCCAAGACAAGGCCCTGGCTGGGTGTATAGCCGCAAGCTTCTCTTTGCTTGCTTCTGGTAAGCGTGCATTTCTCATGGCGATTTACACTTAATGGAAGACTGCACTATTTTGTTATAATATCCAGCATTTAGCTGATTGGACTTATGTTAAATTCTCATTTAAGCCATATTTTCACTCCTTATCACTTTGTTGTTACAATATATACATTTTCATTACAATTTTTTTTCACCGGTCTTTGATTAGGCTGTCTTTTGTAAACATATCTGCTCATTTTATATTTTTGCTCACCTTTAACTATATTCATATTGATTTATCACTAAATATTTTTACTGTTTAGCGCAGCTATTGTTTTTCCACCTGATGGTATATACAGTGGGGACGAAAAGTATTCAGACCCCCTTAAATTTTTCACTCTTTGTTACTCTGTTTACCTTCCAACAAGACAATGACCCTAAGCACACAGCTAAAATAACGAAGGAGTGGCTTCACAACAACTCAGTGACTGTTCTTGAATGGCCCAGCCAGAGCCCTGACTTAAATCCAATTGAGCATCTCTGGAGAGACCTAAAAATGGCTGTCCACCAACGTTTACCATCCAACCTGACAGAACTGGAGAGGATCTGCAAGGAGGAATGGCAGAGGATCCCCAAATCCAGGTGTGAAAAACTTGTTGCATCTTTCCCAAAAAGACTTTTGGCTGTATTAGATCAAAAGGGTGCTTCTACTAAATACTGAGCAAAGGGTCTGAATACTTAGGACCCTGTGATATTTCAGTTTTTCTTTGATAAATCTGCAAAAATGTCAACAATTCTGTGTTTTTCTGTCCTTATGGGGTGCTGTGTGTACATTAAATGAGGGGAAAAAAAATGAACTTAAATGATTTTAGCAAATAGCTGCAATATAACAGAGTGAAAAATTTAAGGGGGTCTGAATACTTTCCATCCCCACTGTATGTGTGTATTTCATATGTTAGTTGCTGCTTTGTTTTCAAGTTTTTTGTTACTTTGTTCAGAGTGTAGTATTTTATCCCCTTTTTTACGAATTAGAGTGTTACTTTCCTGTAACAGAATCGGGACCTCATTATTAATAAATAGGGCTGAAACATTTGGTCGTTGAAATCCACCCCCCACACCATATGTACAGATTGTAATCTTGTACACATGTTGGCTTTACAATGGGACCTCGTCTTCTCTGAACTTCAACTGTAGTGTCATCATGGATGGTGGACATCATATACACATTCCTGGTATCCTTCCACCTAAGGGCCAGCACTTTGTTGCATCTCAAAGTTGCTCTTTCTCCCCTTCACAATTGCTTATTCACTATGGCTTGTGGGAAGCCCTTCCTATTCTTTCTGGAGGTTCCACAGGCCAGGGTTTCTGCGAGGTATAGGTGTCTGAAAAGGAGCAGGCTGGTGTTATCCAGGTATATGTGGTAACCTTTCTTCAGCAGTGGGTATGCCAGGTCCCATACAATTTTACCAGTTGTGCCCATGTAGGCCGGGCACTAAAGGGGGCTGGAGCTGGGAATCTATTCCTTCGTATATGCGAAACGCATACAGATATCCCGTGACTCTCTCGCAAAGCTTATAAAATTTCACTCTGTATTTGGCCCTTTTGCTAGGAATGTATTGTTTTATTCCTAGCCGGCCTGAAAAGGGTACCATGGACTCATCTACACATATGCTTATCGGGGACAGCATTCTGCAAATCCTTGGGAAAAGAAATTAATGAGTGGACGAATTTTATATATTTTATCGTAATTTGGATGGTTGCAGGGAGGGCACTGGGTGTTGTCACTGAAATGAAGAAAGAGCATTATCTCGTATCGGGACCCAGACATTACGGAAGAATAAATGGGCATGTGGTGGATGGGGTTGGTGGACCAATAGGCAAGTCCTTCATTTTTTTTGTAAGCCCCATGTTTATGGTGAGGCCCATAAACACTTTGAACTCCTAAAGAGTCAAAACCTTCCACTCAAATGGACGGGCGTATGATTAGGGGTTGTTGGCAATATGCTGCTGGGCATATAAATTTGTCTGGTCCACGACGAGTTGCAGCAAAGTGTTGGGCAAAAATAAATAAAATCAATCAATTTCAGAAAAATTTTGGTTAGTAGCCTGCACACCTGGCTGTGCGGGGAAAGGGGGAATTCTTGCTGATCCTGAGTCGGAAGGCAGCCATGCTGGATTGGCAAGACCAGCTGGAGGATATGTAGGGGCGCTGGCTCTTGGGGGACATGGCACTCCAGTGCTGGTAGTTGGGGCATTTGGGCGTGATGCTGCGGCAGTGCTGGTACTGGGCCTGGGCATTTCTTGTGGCCTTTTGCTGGCGGCAGCGCTGGTAGTGGGCCTTTGGTTTTGGCATCTATCGCTGGCGGTAGCACTGGTACTGGGCCTGAGAATTTGATCCTGGGGTATATTTCTGGTGGCTGCCTAGTTTCCAGAGCGCCGTGCTCTTTTAGGAGGGATCCATTCTTCCTCCGATTCATTTCCTAAACCGTTGCATTCGATCGGTTCAAATGCTGAATTGGATTCACAATCAGAATTGGCATTTGAATCTGATGAGAACTCCCCACTGCTCTCATCAGTCATGGAGAGGATCTGGAACGCCTCCTCACTTGTACAGAATCTTTTGGACATTTTTTCTAATGGGCTGTGCGACTGGTGACAAATGACGGTCACTGATGGGCGACAGGCGATGTGTAACAGGTGACAGTCACTGATGGCAGTCTCTGATGGTGACTGGTGCACTTTATGGTACTGATAGGTGACAGATGAGCGTCACGGATGGGTCACTGATGAGTCACTGATGGGTGAGAGGTGCACGGCTGACGGCAGTCTCTGACGATGGCAGGTGCACTTTGTGTTTTTTTTTTTTTAAATGATTATAAAGGTGCAATGTGTAAATAATATTTTTTTTTTTATACATATATCCTTTGTGCTTTGCTGTGGCTGGATAAGCCGCTTATGCGGTATTTTCAGTATACCTCATATGCATTCATGATCTCCAGATTGACATTTTCACCTTAGCGCAGCGTATCTTTTGTACACACTGATGTGGTGACTGTTGGGTGACAGCTGTTATTTGGGGGGGGCGATGTGACAGGTTCTCTTTACTGTGGTTCTTCTCTCCTCACACTAGAAATGGTGTGTGAGGAGAGAAGAGCCGATAAACGGTAGTAACCGGTCTATGTTTACATTTAGTGATCGGCTGTGAATGGATCACAGCCGATCACGTGGTAAACGCCTGCCAGCCATTGGCCGTTTACCCTTGTCGGTGACTAGCAGTGTTCCTGGGAACACGCAGTCACCGACATGATCGCGCTGTGCTCTCCCGATCGAGCACATGCGCGGTCTAAAGCGGGGAATACCCTTTTGTGATCGGCCTTGACGTAATCGCGGCCGAACACATGGTGAACAGCCCTGCCCAATGGCTGTTCACCCCTGTCGGTGACGCGCTGTGTCTCGGGGACATGCCGCCACCAACAGTGCAGGGCTTTGCGCCCCCGCGCATGCCCTGTGTGAATGGGCCGCCGTCATATGACGGCGGCCCAGAACAAGAGCCGCACTGCTCCGCCGTCATGACGGTGGGCGGGTGGCAACAGGTTAACGACTTCAGCCCCGGAAGATTTGGCTGCTCAATGACCAGAGCACTTTTTGCGATACAGCACTGCGTCGCTTTAACTGACAATCGCATGGTCGCGCGACGCTGTACCCAAACAAAATTGACGTCCTTTTTTCCCCACAAATAGAGCTTTCTTTTGGTGGTATTGGATCATCTCTGCGGTTATTTTTTGCGCTATAAACAAAAAAAGCAACAATTTTGAAAAAAAATATATATATATTTTGTACTTTTTGCTATTAAAAAAATCCCCAATTTTTTTTTAAAAAAAAGCCAATTTTTTTGTCAGTTTAGGCAGATATGTATTCTTCTACATATTTTTGGTAATAAAAATTGCAATAAGCGTATATTGATTGGTTTGCGCAAAAGTTATAGCGTCTACAAAATAGGGGATAGATGGAATTTTTATTATTATTCTTTTACTAGTAATGGCGGCGATCTGCGATTTTTATCGTGACTGCGACATTATGGACACTTGACACATTTTTGGGATGATTGACAAATATACAGCGATCAGTGCTATAAAAATGCACTGATTTCTGTAGAAATGTCACTGGCAGGGAAGGGGTTAACACTAGGGGGCGATCAAGGGGTTAACGGTGTTCCCTGACTGTGTTCTAACTGTAGGGGGGAGGGGACTGACTATAGAAGATGACAGATCGTGGTTCCTAGCTATTAGAAACTCACGATCTGCATTTCCTTTCAGAACAGGGATTTTTGTGTTTACACACACACGCACACACGTCCATGTTCTGCCAATCGTGCTGGCGATCGCTCGTGGCTGGCAGTCATCGCGACTGCGGGTCCCAAGCATCCCACCCGCAGTGCAGCAGGCGCGCGCACCAGCTATCCCGCTTAAAGTAGCCGAAGTACAGCTACGACGGCTCGCTGCATCATGATGGCGGCTGATCGACAAGTGGTTAATTACAGTACCTCAGCTTTAAAAAACACCAGTGCATTCTAAGATAGGGGTAGGAACAGGTATTTATATTCTGATTGGCAAATATCTCAGGAGAGTGAAACTGGCAAACAGTTTATAAAGAGAATGAACATTAAGGAACAAGTCAAGGAAAAAAGGGTACAATAATATATGAAAGGGGGAATCCCTTGTGTGATATGTTTGTAGTACATGTCAATATACTTATAAAATACATTGGTACACATAGGGATAAAATAAGGAAACAATGATAACAGTTAGAGAATTATAGATAGGTGCCATTACCTTGTTATAGATTTTATTAATTCTAGGTAGTGTGCCATCGAAAGGATGCGGGAATAAGGAGGTCTCCCCTTTACGAATATTTGTATATAGCGTATAAGTGCTCATTATGCTTGCAAGTAGTAACTGTATAATTGTTAAGTAGATGTTTTAATGTGTTTTTGATAACCCCTTAAGGGTAAAGGCATGGAATGGTCTCAAGGTTGCAAACGGAAGTATTTTTGGGTGTGCAGCTTGCATAATACAGTTGCATGCTCAAAAATACATATCTTTGCTCGAATAGAGTATTGTTTTATAGGATGTATAAAGAGGATTTTTTTTTCTTTTTAGCAAAGTAAACAGCATACATGGGGGGGGGCGTGTCTGGACGGGCAAGGTGGAGGACGTGTTTCAGCTGAGCTCCTCCAAGGCACAGAGAATCCGCCGTCATCCAGGCTCCAATCCTCTCCTGTGAGCCTGCCTTACAGCCTCCTGGACCACCCTGCTAAATATCTGGTGCGCCCTTTTTTGGCTTTCGCTGACTTGTGTCCCGGGCTTACAGATCGCTCCACAGCAGAGACGCTCGCCGCCTGCGGCCCGATCGGAACCTCCAGCCTGCCGTTCCTGTGAGCCGGGCACCAAGCAGACGCTCATCATTCAGTTGAGTGGCGCTACCTCTGGGCGGTCCTCCGCAAGTTTGGATTTGGCCCTCGTTTTATTAGTTGGGTCCAGATGCTATATTCTAATCCCACGGCCCGTATACGCACAAATAATTCATTGTCCCTACCGTTTCACCTGTCTAGGGGTACCAGACAGGGCTGCCCACTATCCCCTGGATTATTCGCGCTAGCCATGGAGCCCATGGCAGCTCGTATTAGATCCCCTTCCTCAGTAAAAGGAATCCAAGTCGGTGTAATAACAGATAAAATATCCTTATACGCCGATGATACCCTCCTTTTCCTTAAAGATATTTCTTCCCTCCCACCTGCGCTACAAATAATAGATGAATTCGGATCGTTCTCGGGCATTAAAATTAACTGGGGGAAATCCCTCCTTTTTTCGCTGAATCCAGCGAGTCCCCACCCACAAACAGGCACCCCCCTAAACTGGACATCAGAGTTCAAATACCTGGGAGTAAGGGTTGGGACTCCATTGTCCTCATATTATGAGCTGAACCTTCAACCACTTAAAAATTTTTCACAAAAATGTATAGCTGGGAGGACTCTTCCCCTATCACCCGTGGGTAGGGTAAATTTAATAAAAATGGTCTATCTCCCCAAGTTCCTTTACCTCTTTCGTAATGCCCCTTTAATCCCTCCGGCCTCATTCTTTGCAAGAGTGAAAAGTATAATTTCGTCCTTTGTTTGGAATGGCGGATCCCCGCGACTGGCCATTACTACCCTCCACCTGCCCGTCACCCAGGGCGGCCTTTCCCTACAAGATTTTCAGATCTATTTCTGCGGGGCCATTCTGGTGATGGTCAGATGGTGGTTCTCCCAGCTACAGGACAACCCAGCGGTAACCTTGGAGGCAGCTATAATGGGTTCATACTCCTCTCTCAGCAATGTGGTGTTTAGGGGGGGTGAGGTCTCACCCCGGCTTTACGGACTTGATGCGTACAACCATTAATGTATGGCATAAGGCCAGGGCCCGCTTTGCCTCTCCCGAGACATTTTCTCCCCACATTCCTCTATGGGGTAATCCCAACTTACCACACCTGAATACTGTTCCAGATCCCCAGGTTTGGGCAGGGAAGGGCATGCGGATCTCAAAAGTGCCTACTCACTGCCGGGATGGATGCTGTTTAGGTACTATCAACTTCGGCAGGCGTACAAGAAACAGTTCCCAGCTCAAATTGTATTGATATCAGACTCTGTGGAGGGACTACTCACTGCTAGGGTCATAGATAAACCCCTTTCCTCCCTATATTTTCATCTGTCCATAGCTCCATTGAAAAAACTTGAAAAAACTCATGATAGATGGAAAAATAGATATCCCAGATCTGTCAAAGGATGATACACAGGACAGGATTCCTCCTCTATCACCAATATGATCTCGGCCAGAGACCGTTTTATGCAGGTCAAGTTCCTCCACAGAGCCTATTATACTCCAAAGCGATTAACACTTATGAATCCTAACACTCCAGTGGCCTGTCCTAGGTGTGGTCAGAGTTCTGCTACTTTCTTTCATATGATATGGTCCTGTCCTCGCCTTAGGGATTACTGGCTAGAGATAGCTGACACCCTTAGTCGGGTTACCTCTCTAGAACTGGCCACAGACCCCAAATTGATGCTGCTCAATGTTTTTGACTCTAGGGTAAGGGGTAAATACACTAGACTATTTTTGAATTATGCCACATTTTACGCTCGTAGAGAGATATTTCTTCACTGGAAGGATAATGCCCCATCCACAGTATCCTTATGGCGCCTTAAATTGAACTTGATGCTACCATTGTATAAACTTACCTATGCTAACCGAAACTGTCCTGCCAAACTTGACAAGATATGGTCGGGTTGGATAGATGCGTGGGGTACATTGGGGGGAGGATGACGGCTGTTGGACCCGCCCGATAATAGTTTACCATTGTTTTAATTTTCTGAATGCCTAATCATTGTTTGAGTACTGTGAACCTAGTAAGATGGATGTGGTCCTTCCCCGGCCCTCTCCCCCCCTTTCCCCCCCCCCTCCAAGACCTTCTCAACTATTAGTCCTGGAACCTATTGCCTTTGATCTCATCTCCTAATGTGATGTAATACTGTTCAAGAGGTCGCTCATTCGTCTTGTGACAACTCATGTGAAAATATTTCTGTGTACAACTGTGTATATGCATCGCTTGTATTGTTAACATTGAATAAACATTTCTTTCTTGTTAAAAAAAAAGCAGACGCTCATCCCGGATGAGCAGCCTTCTGCCTTCCAGGAGACCAGAAGAAAACGGCGCCTGTGGACTGTCTGAGCCCGATCCCTCTGCCTTGCTACACGGAGGCCTAACACCATCTTGCGGCCTGCTGTTTACTCTGAGCCTCCGACCTGTATCATCTAAGAGCCAGGCACCGACCTAGAGTGGATCTGCCCTTCCTAACCCCTGGGACACAGTGAGTAACAGCTCTCCCTCTCACCCATGCACCGTGTAGAGACTACATCCCTTACTGACAACAGCGCTCACCCGGCCGGATACAACCATTAGGAAAGTCCGCGGCTTCGGCCTACTTCTGGAGGTCGGCGGACATCTTGGTGCTCTAAGTACTCCTCTAACCACTCTGCTCCATTGCCTCTCTCATTAAAACTTTCACACAGCACTCATCCTTCAGCAAGTTTCCCCTTCTATAGAGCTGGACTGTACACCCATTGATGTGACTCTGAATCTAGATCTTTGATGTATCTTAAGAGGCCAGTATAATATCATAGCTCCCGGCCGGCCACTGTCGCTGGGAAAGCCTGCGGCTACGGCCTACTCCCGGAGGCTAACGGCCATCTATGTGCTCCCGGTTCTACCTAACTTAATCTCAGCTGACACATCACCTCCACAGCTTCTGTCCCTATGAGATTTAATCACGATAATTTCTCTTGCTCTTTCTTGCTGTTGTTGGAGTACATTTACTGTTACCTGAGTTCTGCCTACATGGGATCCCCTCTATGTGCTGACATTTTGATGTAGGTGCGATATTGCTCAGATGTGAGGGAGAGTGCCCCTTGCTGCTATCGGCCATATAGCTTCAGTTATGCCCGCCAAAATACCTAAGCTCCGTTCTGCCCCAGTTAAATGTCCAAACAAGAGATCACTCTATTCCAGTCTCTACAGGTTCTATTCAGCAATACTTAGACAAAGCACGTGGCGACCAAGCCAGAACCTCGAGAACAAGCGCCTCTCCATCATCTCACGCTGCCTCTGTGAGGGAGAGCTCTCCGGCTTCCTCCTACTGCTCGGATCTTATGGATGATCCCGGATCCCTCCTACTGCTCGGATCTTATGGATGATCCCGGATCCCCCGCGGATTCTGAAATGTCTGCACTCATGAGCGGCCTCAAAAAAGAACTTGCAGGTACGTTTCACAGTCTGGAGAAATCCATCAAAAAAGAAATAACTGCCGTCACATATCCTGGTCAGGGTAGAGGAAGAGGAGCAGCGACAGGACACGCAGGCACTAGCTATTAAAGAACTGCAGGACACTGTTACCCAGTTGGCTTTTGCCCACCGTGCATCTTTATATAAGCTTGAAGACCTCAAGAATCGCAACCGCAGAAATTATATTCGAGTTAGAGGTCTGCCGGAAGCCACTGGGGATACTGATCTTGAACCTTCTATAAGAGGCATTTTTAATACCATCTTGGGTAACCCTGTCACTGCACCATTGTGCTTTGACCATGTGCATCGGGCCTTACGACCCCGTAACGCTAACTCAGACCAGCCCAGGGATGTTATCTGCCGCCTGCATTACTTTGAAGATAAAAATGCTATTATGTTGAAGATGCGAGGCTTACCTAACATTAACTTTGACGGGGCTACCATCACCATCTATCCAGACCTCTCCAAAAGATACTTTGGATCGCCGCAGAGCCCTAAAACCGCTACTGGACAATCTACGAATTGACGGGATTACATACAGATGGGGCTTCCCTGCCTGCCTGATTGCTACAAAAAATGGCCGTTCCCATACATTGAGATTTCCTGAGGAACTTTCTTGCAGGACCTACATCTCTCACCCATGGAACGTCCAGGCTGGCAGGATCCAATCCCCAATTTTTCCTGTCCCGTGGACTCTGTTTGGAAAAAAAAACCCCTCAAAGAAGAGTCGTACTTCTCTTCCGGGCTCTGCACAAAAACATGGTTGAAACACTCATCTTTTCACCCATGCTTTTGCTAATAATGTGAACCATTTTTTTTTTTTCTTACAAAAAGGTCTTTTCTGCCGAGTCCGGCTCTGGCCGCTGTGCTTTTTTCTACCTTTATTTGTATACATAAGACCAGAGCGAACTCGCCATTAAGCTGACCAATGTCTGTTTTTTTTTTTGTTTTTTATATGTTGTTGTTGCATGTTTCCAATTGGTCTACATTTGCGATTCCTTTTAGGATGCGTATTGTTTCTATTGATCCTGGTTCTACTAATATAGGTTTTTATATTTTCAACTGGAAGTCATTGTTCTCTTGTTGATGGCAGGTTATTTGTTTCCCTTCTACAGGCCGTGTGCTGTCGGGGCGCACTCCCCTCACCCCCCCCCCCCCCCCATTTCCTTCTGGGGATGGCGAGTGTAAACGGCCCTGAAGTTGTCCTATATAATCCTTGCTCAAGGATTGGGATGGCCTTTCGCCCTCTCCTTCCCCAATGTGACCACTGCAGATTTCTGCGTGATATTTTTTCGCTTCCCACAAGTTCCCCGATTTACATGTATACTCTCTGTTTATGTTTATCTTCTTCCTCTTCCCCTCATCTCTCTCTATTTTTTTTTCTCTTTTTTCCTTCCCCCCCCCCCCCCCCCCCCCCCCACTTCCCCCTCCCTGCTGGCATGCTTGGCAAGACAGGCTGAAGGCCTTCATTTTATTTTTAAATGGCTAAGGTAAAGATTGTATCCTATAACGTTAGGGGTCTTAATGTCGCTGCTAAACGACATTAATTATATCGTGAACTGAAACAAGCCACGTGTTCCATTGCCTTTCTTCAAGAAACGCACTTAACCCACACGACACCTGTTAGACTAACCTCACCTAACTTTCCGCAATGGTACTATAGCCTGACACCAATAAGACCAAGGGAGTAGCCATTGGTTTTTGCAGAAGTGTGTCTTTTTAGGCTGATATGCTTGCGGATGACTATGGTCGCTTTCTTTTTCTCAAGGGATTTATTGGCAATGTTCAATGCACGCTTGCAAATATCTATTGCCCGAACCATAACCAGCCTGCCTTTCTCTCCCAAATATTGACTAAATTGTCACACTTTGCTAAGGGACTCACTATTCTAGCGGGGGATATAAACATGCCGTTAGACCCCACTATTGATACATCACAAAGTCGTTCTAATATCTCTTTCAAATGACTGACATTTGTGAAAAAAACGGCTTCTTGCCTATCAGTTGATGCATGTCTGGCGCCTTCTTCATCCCAACTCCAGAATAGACAATATATTCTTAGATCATTTTCATCTCCCCTTCTTACACTCTGCCCACATTGGCACCGCATCAATTTCAGACCATGCACCTGTGTCAGTGACATTGACCATGCCCTCCCTACCCCAACGTACCACCAACTGGAAGCTTAATGATTCCCTTCTCTCTAACGAAGCAGAGGTCTCTATGTTGGTTTCTCACTTATCGCAGTACTTTAGGGAAAACAAATCCTCTGACACCTTCCCTTCTATCGTTTGGGAAGCTCATAAGGCTACCATTAGAGGCCGGCTCATTGAGCTTGGTGCGCGGATAAAAAGAGCATGGTCAACAAATTAACCAGGTTTTACAACAGATAGAGGCTCTAGACAAGCAGCATAAACTTTCTTTACATAAAAAACACCTTCAGTTCCTCACACTTAAACGTGAGGAATTGAAGTCCCTCCTTAATTTAGACACCAAGAGAAAGTTCCAACGTCTGTCACAGAAATTTTACGAATGGGGGAACAAACCAAGTAGATTGTTGGCTAGATCACTAAAGACTAAACAGACACAATCGTTTATCCCCAAAATTAAGCTTTCGTCAGGTGCATTGGCCCATGCAACTCCAGATATCGCTAAAGCCTTTAGAGATTACTACGCGGATCTATATAACGTCAAAAATGACTTGTCCTCTCTTCCTCATAAGGAGAGACGGAACCGCATGCTTTCCTACGAGAGGCAAATTTTCCTAAATTACCCATATCTGTCCTTAAAGAATTAGAGGAAGACTTCTCGGTTGAGGAATTTCAGGCAGCATTGAAGTCCTCCCCCTCTGGTAAAGCCCCTGGACCTGACGGGTTCACGATTTTCTATTATAAAACATTTAGTGACATCCTGCTCCCTTGCCTCTCTGACTATGCAAACTCAATCTCCCACTCCTCAGGTTTACGCCCAGAATCACGTTCGACTCATATCACAGTCATTCCCAAACCAGACAAGGATCCTACCCTTTGTAACAGTTTTAGACCAATATCGTTAATAAACGTTGACATTAAATTATTTGCCAAAGGTATGGCAAACCGCTTACTTCCCCTTATACCAAATTGGATCTCGGCAGACCAATCAGGTTTCATACCCGCTAGAGAAGCAGAGGATAATTCCCTTTGTGCAATTTCCCTAATTCAATATGTTCGGCGGTGCTCCCAGCCCACCCTACTCCTCTCCACTGATGCAGAAAAAGCTTTTGATAGGGTGGACTGGGAGTACCTTAAGTTGACCTTACGCCACTTCGGTATGGGTCCTAAAATGTTCTATCGTATTTCTTCCCTTTATTCTAGCCCCTCTGCTCAAGTTAGGATTAACGGAACGCTGAGTGACCCCTTTGTCTTACATAATGGAACCAGGCAGGGATGTCCCCTCTCTCCTCTCCTTTTTTGCTATCACTTTAGAACCTTTTCTCGCCACAATTAGGAACAATGCGAATATCAAAAGGCATACAAATGGGCAACAGATCCCATAAATACGCGGCTTATGCAGACGATGTACTATTTTTTATCCAACAACCACGGATTTCGATTCCAAATCCGATGTCTGCATTTTCCACGGTTCAATCAATATCTAACTTTAAAATAAACCTAATCCGAAATTTTAAACATTAACATCCCTAAGTCCAAGACTCTCTCTCTTAAACCCCTCTTTCCTTTTAGATGGGAATCAAAATACCTGATGAAATACCTAGGTGTTTATCTTACCTCTAATCTTCAATCCCTTTTTCGGTACAATTATATTCCCATGCTAAACAAGACCAGAGCCGACCTACGAAAATGGTCTAACTTGTCACATACCTGGTTAGGGAAGGTTAATATAATTAAAATGAGCATATTACCTCGCATCCTCTTGCTCTTTCAAATGCTACCACTATGTGTCCCAGTGGGATTTTTTACTATTTTACAGTCCACGATTTCCCGCTTTATCTGGAAGGACAGACACCCTAGAATATCCAGGGAGTTATTGTTTCATTCCAAATGCTCAGGTGGTCTGGCACTTCCTAATTTTAAAGCATATTATCAAGCAACTGTATTGGCCAGACTAGCTGAATGGAAATATGCCCTTAACTCGAAGCTATGGGTACAAATTGAGTATTTCCTAAGTGGTGTGGACCTTTCAATAGCTCCCTGGATACCCCGCTCCCACAGGAACCTTGCTCGTACTACCTCGGCCCTTACCATCTCCTCTTTGGATGTATGGGACGCATTACATAAAAAATTTTCCTGGAGCTACGACTCCCCTCTATTACCTCTCCTCAATCATACATACTTTCTGCCAGGCCTTCTGGATCCAGGTTTTAAATCATGGAGGTTGGAAGAACCTCTCCTATTGCATCACATTTTAAAATTGCAACGTACTTTATCGTATAAACCTTTATCTGCGATCCTCGCTCCTAAATCTGCCACATTCCTAGATAAATGGAGATACCACCAAATACAACACTTCTTAAGCCCTCTTCCTACTCCACTTAGGGGCGTCAGTGATTTAAACGATATAGAAGTAATATTCTATCCAAAAGACCCTCCTCTACATAGCATTTCTTTATTTTATAAAGCTCTTATTACTCTTCAAAACCCCGACCCCCCCTTATCTGACTAAATGGGAAACTGACCTTGATTCTTCCTTGACTGACAATCAAAAGGATAGGATCCTTCAACTAGCCCACACCTCGTCTTTAGCCTCAAGAATGTCAGAGGTCAACTATAAATTGCTCACTAGGTGGCATTACACCCCAGTTGGCTTGCATCAAATGTTCCGCCAGTTCCCCATTGTGTTGGAGGAACTGTGGGAACAAAGCTACTCATGCACACATATGGTGGTTCTGTCCACTGATTTGACCATATTGGGATGATATTCGTAATCTGATTGTTCAGATTGCTGATGTTCATATACCAAATGACCCGTGGGCTATTCCTTTTCATGTCACAAAAACTCCCATAAGGTCGTACAAACGCTCAATCATTCCTCACCTATTGAATACTGCCAAGGCCTTAATTCCCACTTTGTGGGGCCAACCAGTAATTTCTTCTATGAAAGCTTGGCTACAAATGGTTGACAATGTACACCTCATGGAGAGTATCACCCACAATATTAGAGGGACCTCCCAGAAATATTCCCTAATTTGGGATTCTTGGACAAAATTTCAGTCTACCGCCACATATACAAATCTTTTGCTCTAACCCCTTAAACCCAATACTCTAGCGTAGCCATCCAGCAGCTAATTATGCTAATTCTCCCCTCTTCTCAATACATGGCCTTGTATGCCAGCAACTTCCTACCCTCTTCCACTCCCCTCTTCAATTCTTTCTCTTCTATTCTCTCTCTTTCTACCACTACTCTTTCTAGATGTATATTCTTATTAAACTAAAGCAATATTTTCTATTTAATTATGTTTAGATTATAGTGCTCACCTAGTTAACATCCTGTGTCCAATTAGTTGTTATGTTGACTCTATGTATCTCCCTGGATGTACCTACTATAATTTCCTAATTGGCGGATTCTATGAGTACTGTATTCTATGTTATTGTAAAAATAGAACTGTTATCTATTTTGTGCTGTAGTTGTATATTTGCTATATTTTTCTTTAATAAAAATGTATTAAACAAAAAAAAAAAAAAAAAAACAGCATACATTGAGATTCTTAAAAAAAAGGTAGTACACTAAAGCGTTAGCATTCTAGATTAACAACTTCAGCCCCGGAAGATTTTACCCCCTTCCCGACCAGAGTACTTTACAATTTGGCACTGCGTCGCTTTAACTGACAATTACGCTGTCATGCAATGCTGTACCCAAACTAAATTTTGATTTGAAGGGCTTTCTTTTGGTGGTATTTGATTACCTCTGCGCTTTTTTATTTTAAGATTTATGGCATATTTTTTTTTTTACTAGTAATTGCGATTATCTGCGATTTTTTGCAGTACAGACATTGCGACGGACAGATCTGACACTTGACACATTTTTGGTACCATTGCCATTTATACAGCAACCAGTGCTATAAATATGCACCGATTACTGTGTAAATGTCACTGGCAGGGAAGGGGTTAACACTAGGGGGCGATCAAGGGGTTAAATGTGTATTCCCTAGATGTGTTCCAACTATATGGGGATAGGACTGACTGGGGGAGGAGACATTGTTTGTTCCTACTAAGTAGGAACAACGATATGTCTCCTCTCCCCTGATAGAACAGGGATTTGTGTGATTACACACACAAATCCCCATGCTGGCTCTCGTGCACACGATCGCATTGGGTCCCCCGCTGTGCAGCGGGGGCGTGCGCCCTCTGGTGGCTCTTAAAGGGAAAGCCATGCCCATACGGGGTTTCGCCCAGGAGAGCCATTCTGCAGCAGTATATATACTTGAGCCGGTCGGGGAACCGGTTAATGTTAAGCCCTTTTGTCTCTTATTTACATTTAGTGTTGTAAAAACTTCTGTTTGATACGACAGCACCATGTCAGCTTAAGTTGTAGTGCTTTTTACTTCCACTTTTTCTGCATATACGCAGTAGTTCCTAACCAAGCCTCTTTTTTGTGACCATGACTATGGCAACTATGTCCGACTCTTTAGCTGGGAATGCCAGAAGCTGTTAACACCTATTTGTCAGGATATCCCATTGTTCAGCTCTCTAACAGTGCTGAGCCCCTCCCGCTCAAGCAGCCAAACTCATTGCACTTTCACGGGCATGTCAATTTTTAAAGGACAAGATGTCAATATTTACACGGTTTCTAAATATGCACATAGTATGATACATTATTCACCCAGAAGCGACGATGCTTCGTTACTGCAAATGGGAAAGGGAAAACACGAGCATCACTAGTCACTGATATTTGGATGTTCGATACAAGCCAAGATCTATTGCAGTGTTCAAATGCAAAGCTCATATCACTTCTAATGATCCTGTAGCTTTGAAAAATGCCTTGGCAGACAGAAGCTACAAAGGATACTCAACTGCCCTTAGGATCCCAAGTTAGTGTCTCTAAGGCCATGTTAGAAACCCCACAATTCAAGAAACATCTCTCTCCACTTGACATCAACTTTTGCAGGAACTTCTGATCACTAACACACAGGCTGATATTTAGTATTGGAACAAGAAAGCTTTACCTCACCATAGTGCACCCGTATGGTATAGGACACAGAGAGCATTTGTTAACATTGCAGAAACATTGAACAAGAACATTTAACACCTCCCCAAAGAAGTTATTCACAGATGGGGTTGTCCTAGAACAGGGATCTCCAAACTATGGCCCTCCAGCTGTTGCAGAACTACACGTCCCATGAGGCATTGTAAAACTGACATTCACAGATATGACAAGGCAGGATGGGAATTGTAGTTCCTGAACAACTGGGAGGGCCATAGTTTGGAGACCCCTGTCCTAGAATCATAGTTCCAGACAAAGGTCGAGCTTTCACCTCACAGGTAACACAGACCGTCTCAAAACCACTAGCAAATGAGTAGAAATTTTACATTTCATGTCATCCGCAGAGCTCAGGCATGGTAGAGAGAATTAGCAGGACAATAAAAAAGATGAAGTGTTTAGAGACAGGTGGAACATTTGTGAAATGGGAGACATATTTAACGGCTGTCTTAGAGATAAGGATGACTCCTAATAAAACATCCAAATTGTCACTTTTTGAAAATTTGATGGGAAGACCTTTTCTCACATGGAACCACACAGGTTTGTGCAATAGGGGAAAATAAAATATATAAATATATAAATATATATATATATATATATATATATTTTAATATATTAAAAGGAAGAAAGACTGCGCAAAAAAAAAAAAGGAAAAAATAAATAAAATAAGCATAATGCGACAGTCCATAGAATGTGAAATACAATGGTAAATCCCCACATAAAAGGGATACCATCAAAAAATATCCTATACGGAAATGGCATTCAGTGAAGTGAATCTTGATATAATGATTCTTGTGTGCAAAAAAACAACACCAGTGACAGTGAACCTCCACCGTATTGCCTTTTGGTAAGCGCGTATTCTTTACGGTGGAGGTTCACTGTCACTGGTGTTTTTTGCACACAAGAATCATATCAAGATTCACTTCACTGAATGCCATTTCCGTAAAGGATATTTTTTGATGGTATCCCCTTTTATGTGGGGATATACCATTGTATTTCACATTCTATGGACTGTCACATTATGCTTATTTTATTTTTTTTTTTCCTTTTTTTATTTTTTTAAAATTTTTTTAGCGCAGTCTTTCTTCCTTTTAGTGTATTGTGTTTGTATATACATCATACAAAATTGAACTGCAGCTTATTTTCATTTCTCTTTTATTTAAAATATTTTTGTTCAGCGCGGTATTTCTTCTTTATTTACATGTATATATTTTATCAAAAAAGAAGGAATATGGGTATATTTACATTGCATTTGAGCCCCCAATACAAAATTTTAGTAGGAGTTGCCAGTGCTTACATTGGTGCAATTCTTGAGGGCATTTTGTGCAAATTTCTGGAATTGCTTTGGACTGACACTAGTGTGTATACAGAATGCACAGCTAGGATTTGAACAACTTATCTGGACAAAATGTTTTACACAATTCTCAAAAGAATAAGACTTAATTTTAACACATAATATTGCCATCTTTGTACTGTACATTCAATATTAGAAGTTGAATAATTAGTCGATAAAATAATAATTCATGAGAATCTACTTTATGCTATGTGTGCACTTTTACATGAAGTTTTGCAGGTTGTCAAATCCTCTAGCGGTAATTTGAAATCCACATCCTACCCTGGACATTGCACTGCATTATATATATATATATATATATATATATATATATAAATAATCACCCTAGAATACATATTAGTACATTTGCACTCCCTATTCAGTGGGTCCTAGACTTGCTGGAGGGGAAAGTAAATGCTGAGACAAATGTGAGTTGTTGAGAAGGGTTTAATTAAGACAAGTTATATGTATAGATTTAAAGTATGTTTTTATTAAATGTTTATTGTTGAGAGGTTTCCAACAACTATTAGTAAGGTCATGGAATGTGTTGGGCACATATTAAGCCCATGCCCAATGCACTGTTAACCACTTAAGGACCAGCCTCGTTTTGGATTTTAGGTGTTTACATGTTTAAAACAGGTTTTTCTGCTAGAAAATTACTTAGAACCCCCAAACATTATATATGGTTTTTCTTCTAACACCCTAGAGAATACAATGGCGGTCATTGCAATACTTTTTTTTGCACCGTATTTGCGCAGCGGTCTTAAAAGCGCACTTTTTTTGGAAAAAATTCACTTTTTTGAATAAAAAAATAAGACAACAGTAAAGTTAGCCCAATTTTTTTTTATATTGTGAAATATAATGTTACGCCAAGTAAATTGATACCCAACATGTCATGCTTGAAAATTGCGCCCGCTTGTGGAATGGAGTCAAACTTTTACCCTCAAAAATCTCCATAGGCGACGTTTAAAAAATTCTACAGGTTGCATATTTTGCGCTACAGAGGAGGTCTAGGGCTAGAATTATTGCTCTCGCTCTACCGATCGCTGTGATACCTCACATGTGTGGTTTGACCACCGTTTTCATATGCGGGCGCTACTCGCGTATGCGTTCGCTTCTGCGCGCGAGCTCGTCGGGACAGGGGGGTTTTAAAAAAAAAATTTTTTTATTTTTATTATTTATTTTACAATATTTTATTTATTTTTACACTGTTTAAAAAAAAAAAAAAAATTGTGTCACTTTTATTCCTATTACAAGGAATGTAAACATCCCTTGTAATAGAAAAAAGCATGGCAGGACCTCTTAAATATGAGATCTGGGGTCAAAAAGACCTCAGATCTCATATTTAAACTAAAATGCAATAAAAAAAAAAAAAAAAAGTCATTTAGAAAAATGACATTTGAAAAAATATGTCGCTTCCGCCCAGCAGTGTCATGGAGACGAGTGAGCGCCATCTTCCCCTCACTCGTCTCCAGACACACCAGAGAGCAGGACGCGATCGCCTCCGCCGCTACCGACGGCTCCGGTAAGCGGCGGAGGACACCGGATCGCGGCGGGAGGGGGGGGGGCCCTCTCCCGCCACCGATAAAAGTGATCTCGCGGCGAATCCGCCGCAGGGACCACTTTTATCTGAAAGCCGGCCGCCGCACGAAAACGGGGATACCGGGGTTATGGCAGCTAGCTGCTGCCATAACAACAATATCCCCGTTCAAACTTAGGACGTACATCGGCGTGCGGCGGTCGGGAAGTGGTTAATTGGAATCCTATATGGAGAACGTGACATCCCTACTAAATTACATGTATTTAATGGTGCCAAATGAGGAATCTGATCAGATAATTAAGTAGATTTAAAAAAGGTTAAGAAATTGCAAAATACTAATTTTTAAGAGTGGAAAATATTTTAATAAGAGTTTTGTTTAAAATGTAATTTTGGATTAACATGCCTTGTGAAATTCGGAAGTCAGTTTCAGCCAGTCTCAAACAAGGGAGACAGTGAGAATTTTTTAAAATGCATATAAAAAAAAGGTGTGAATATCTGAAAAGGGGAACATAAACTAGAATGTTCTACTGTTCTGAAAAATACAGGTTTTGACTTATAGCTGGGGTATTTTGATTATTTCAGTTAAAGTCTGACTAAGTGATTTTTTTTTTATTTAATTGTGGGGGGGGGGGAAAGGGAGTTGTTCAAGATGAATTATGAAAAGATTGATTATATGTTTGAAAAATAATTGTGACAACAAGCCCATTTGTTAATATTAAAGTCAAGAAAAATAGGAACTTAAAATGGGATTTTGGGAAAAAAAAAAAAAAAAAAAAAAAGGGGGGGGGGGAATACTTTACGAGTTACTGAAATTAAGCAAAATCGGGACCAAAATAAAGTGTTACATATACTGAATCCGCAAAATGCTAAAGTTTAGTAGGCATGTTTGTTTAACCACTTGCCGCTCGCCCTATTACAAAATGATGGCGGCAAAGTGGTTTGAAAATCCTTACTGGGCGTCATATGACGTCCTCAGGATCCACCACTATTGCGTACCCCCGGGGGGGCGCGCACCACGGCGATCGGGGATGTCGCTTGTCCCACGGACACAGCGCATCCCCGATCAGGGTAAACAGCCAATAAAATTGGCTGTTTACCATGTGATCGGCTGTGTCCAATAACAACCGGTCACATGTCAAAAACAAAGCAGGCGCCCGCGCAATGCGTGCCGATCGGAGATGGCGAGTGTCCCTTGGACATAGCCCCATCCCGATCAGGGTAAACAGCCAATGAAATGGCTGTTTACCCACGTGATCGGCTGTGTCCAATCACAGCCGGTCATAAGTATAAACATAGTAGCGGTTTCCAGGGATCTCTCCTTCTCTCTCCTCACACACCGATCGTGTGAGGAGAGAGGAGAGATCCGATCAGTGAGTAAAACCCTTTTTATTATACTACTGTCTGCACAACACGCACCCCCCCCACCAATAAAGAGAACCTGATATATATGGAAGGGCAAAACTTTTGCCTGGGGAGGGGTATTATAGACAAATACCCCAGGGACTTTTAAGGTGCTGTTTAAATATACACAATAATCAATGAATCTGTACAATCATACTGATTATTTTTTTTAAATAACTGTAATTTTATTAGAACCATCAGAAGTTAAAAAACAATGTCTCAAACAGATGAGCTAACATACTAAAATTGACATACAAAAAAGTGGTAAATCCACAAAAACAGTACATTAAAGGTACAGCATCACAGAGCTACTTAATGGTTTGATGAAAAATTGCCGCTCGACATGTTTCGCTCTAATACGAGCTTCTTCAGGAGTTTTATGGCAAAGATTTTTGTGGTAGACTCTAAACAATAAAGAAATATACATAACAGTGAATACATACAAAAATGAAATTGTTATAACATATTGGTTGACAATACACAGTAATGTCAGTCAACCAATATCAAGATCTCAAAATCACAACAAGATTGTACAGAAGCAAACATTTAATTATTATTTTGTGTGTAGAGAGAGGGTAAATTAAAAAATATTTGCTAAATATATCTTACCAGGCTGTAATGCACCAATAGTATGTAAAGCTTGAAATGACAGATAAACTGCTACCGATTCACCAAAAATGAGGTCTCTCATGTATAAAGCTCCCCCGTCCTGGAATATGACCACAGGGGAATATAAAGTTTAGAAAATATATAATCCTGGACTAATGCAAAAAGAATTTTGCAATTGGTTTAAATGTGAATGCAAAGTGCATTCAATTAAGTCCATAAGTCTATGGATTAATTACCTTAAATAGAACCAATGTTAATGAGGGCTTGAGAATGAAACAGCCTCCAAACGAGGATGGACAAAAATAGCCAGAGTAAATCAAAGGTAGGATCAACCAGTGATGGAGATTAGTTGTGCAGAGGAGGAGAGATCCCCTCTCAGCACCACTCTAAAGGAGAAGAAAAAGTAATTAGAAACAGCATTGGTGAAAGCAGTTATTGTCAAAGACTGACAATGCTGCGGATGTGTCACTTACATTTAAGAAGTAATTATTCGGCGTGCTGGGCTTGAAGACAGTCCGTGCCCACCTTGTGCAGAGGCACCGGCAGCAGAGCAGTGTGCGGTATACGGTTCCGCCTTTATATACCCCCATCCAGGCGGCGTCTAGCCTCGCCGCCGGGATGCGGACGCTCAATTGAGAACGCCTATGTTCCAACCCTTGGAGGGAACGTGGTGACGTCAGCCTGACGTCAGCAACGTTGCTTCAGTCTGGTGCGCAGGCGCATGAGCCTGCTAAGCTAAAGAGCATGGAAGCACCCTTGGCGCCATCTTAAAGAGGGGCAGGCAGGAGGGCAAAACAATCGCTAACCTCAAAGGAACATCTAAATGCATACATGCATGTATGTTCTATGGAGAGCATGAATAGGGGGCATTGTGTGAACCACACATGCACAGTTATGTGATGCATAGAAATCCCTCCTTGGCCAGAACTGGGACTTATTTCTCTAGGGCTCCCACCCGGCGAGCGATTGGTTATGCACTCCCCAGAGAGATGGGTGCCCGGGGCGTCCATGTGGTCAAAAAAAAAAAAAAAAAGGTACAGGAGTGATCCAACAAGAGAGACCAATATATTGAAATTAAATTTGAATAAGATAAAGCGTGTGCATGTACCTATTAAGGTTGACCAAAAAACAGCCTGCAAGAATAAACAGCAGCACAACAGTGAGAGTTTATTACATTTGTATCAAAAATCATGCGATTCTATGTATTTTGTGCATCAATACACAATATCAGCTGATTTACACATTAGAGATCCAATGATAAATCCCATATTTTTCGTCTTTTGAACAAAGAAAGGAAAGAAAGGGGGGGGGGGGGAAGAAAAAAGAAAAAGAGAAACAAGGAGACTGCAATAAAAATGATATTACAAAAATGGTTTAAAGCTAAATGCATCATTCATGCCTGGATGGCTAAGGGCTGACAAATCGTGTATCCAGCGTGCTTCCTTTTGAAGGAGTATCTTGTCATAATTTCCACCTCTGTCTCCAGGGGGAACATGTTCTAATGCAAAAAAATGTAAACAATTGCTATTGAATTTATGCTGTAAACCAACATGGCGACTGATGGGAGTCTCCATTTTCTTTTTTTGTATCAGGGACACATGATCCCTTATACGGCAGAAAAAAGGTCTCTTTGTCTTCCCAATGTAAAACATTCCACATTCACATAGCATAATGTACACTATGCCTATGGATTGGCATGTTACTGTAAATCTGGGTTTAAACAGGCGTCCATTGGGTAACAATAAACTTCGTGTTGCTAAGATGTATCTACAATAGTTGCACTGATGACACGGTCTGCTACCCCTATGTGCCTCCCTGACAGTTTTCGTAGGACTTTCATAATGACTGCGGACTAAAGAGTCCCTCAAGGAACGAGATCGTTTAAAAGTGATCTCCGGTAGGGATTTAGATGCTTTGCCACCTTCTCATCACCCATCAACAAGTACCAGTATTTGCCCAGGATTTCCCGAACCTGTTGATGTTGACCAGAGAAAGTCGTGATAAGTCTAACTCCAGGACTGTTTTTTTTGGATTTCATATTGTGTATAAGAGAGGCTCTATTCTGATTTTTTGCTCTTAAATATGCTTTCTTAAGGCATTTTTTACTATACCCACGAATAAGAAAACGCGAGCGTAACTTGATGGCCTCTCTTTCAATCCTGGGCAAATACTGGTACTTGTTGATGGGTGATGAGAAGGTGGCAAAGCATCTAAATCCCTATCCGGAGATCACTTTTAAACAATCTCGTTCCTTGAGGGACTCTTTAGTCCGCAGTCATTATGAAAGTCCTACGAAAACTGTCAGGGAGGCACATAGGGGTAGCAGACCGTGTCATCAGTGCAACTATTGTAGATACATCTTAGCAACACGAAGTTTATTGTTACCCAATGGACGCCTGTTTAAACCCAGATTTACAGTAACATGCCAATCCATAGGCATAGTGTACATTATGCTATGTGAATGTGGAATGTTTTACATTGGGAAGACAAAGAGACCTTTTTTCTGCCGTATAAGGGATCATGTGTCCCTGATACAAAAAAAGAAAATGGAGACTCCCATCAGTCGCCATGTTGGTTTACAGCATAAATTCAATAGCAATTGTTTACATTTTTTTGCATTAGAACATGTTCCCCCTGGAGACAGAGGTGGAAATTATGACAAGATACTCCTTCAAAAGGAAGCACGCTGGATACACGATTTGTCAGCCCTTAGCCATCCAGGCATGAATGATGCATTTAGCTTTAAACCATTTTTGTAATATCATTTTTATTGCAGTCTCCTTGTTTCTCTTTTTCTTTTTTCTTCCCCCCCCCCCTTTCTTTCCTTTCTTTGTTCAAAAGACGAAAAATATGGGATTTATCATTGGATCTCTAATGTGTAAATCAGCTGATATTGTGTATTGATGCACAAAATACATAGAATCGCATGATTTTTGATACAAATGTAATAAACTCTCACTGTTGTGCTGCTGTTTATTCTTGCAGGCTGTTTTTTGGTCAACCTTAATAGGTACATGCACACGCTTTATCTTATTCAAATTTAATTTCAATATATTGGTCTCTCTTGTTGGATCACTCCTGTCCCTTTTTTTTTTGACCACATGGACGCCCCGGGCACCCATCTCTCTGGGGAGTGCATAACCAATCGCTCGCCGGGTGGGAGCCCTAGAGAAATAAGTCCCAGTTCTGGCCAAGGAGGGATTTCTATGCATCACATAACTGTGCATGTGTGGTTCACACAATGCCCCCTATTCATGCTCTCCATAGAACATACATGCATGTATGCATTTAGATGTTCCTTTGAGGTTAGCGATTGTTTTGCCCTCCTGCCTGCCCCTCTTTAAGATGGCGCCAAGGGTGCTTCCATGCTCTTTAGCTTAGCAGGCTCATGCGCCTGCGCACCAGACTGAAGCAACGTTGCTGACGTCAGGCTGACGTCACCACGTTCCCTCCGAGGGTTGGAACATAGGCGTTCTCAATTGAGCGTCCGCATCCCGGCGGCGAGGCTAGACGCCGCCTGGATGGGGGTATATAAAGGCGGAACCGTATACCGCACACTGCTCTGCTGCCGGCGCCTCTGCACAAGGTGGGCACGGACTGTCTTCAAGCCCAGCACGCCGAATAATTACTTCTTAAATGTAAGTGACACATCCGCAGCATTGTCAGTCTTTGACAATAACTGCTTTCACCAATGCTGTTTCTAATTACTTTTTCTTCTCCTTTAGAGTGGTGCTGAGAGGGGATCTCTCCTCCTCTGTACAACTAATCTCCATCACTGGTTGATCCTACCTTTGATTTACTCTGGCTATTTTTGTCCATCCTCGTTTGGAGGCTGTTTCATTCTCAAGCCCTCATTAACATTGGTTCTATTTAAGGTAATTAATCCATAGACTTATGGACTTAATTGAATGCACTTTGCAGTCACATTTAAACCAATTGCAAAATTCTTTTTGCATTAGTCCAGGATTATATATTTTCTAAACTTTATATTCCCCTGTGGTCATATTCCAGGACGGGGGTGCTTTATACATGAGAGACCTCATTTTTGGTGAATCGGTAGCAGTTTATCTGTCATTTCAAGCTTTACATACTATTGGTGCATTACAGCCTGGTAAGATATATTTAGCAAATATTTTTTAATTTACCCTCTCTCTACACACAAAATAATAATTAAATGTTTGCTTCTGTACAATCTTGTTGTGATTTTGAGATCTTGATATTGGTTGACTGACGTTACTGTGTATTGTCAACCAATATGTTATAACAATTTCATTTTTGTATGTATTCACTGTTATGTATATTTCTTTATTGTTTAGTCTACCACAAAAATCTTTGCCATAAAACTCCTGAAGAAGCTCGTATTAGAGCGAAACATGTCGAGCGGCAATTTTTCATCAAACCATTAAGTAGCTCTGTGATGCTGTACCTTTAATGTACTGTTTTTGTGGATTTACCACTTTTTTGTATGTCAATTTTAGGATGTTAGCTCATCTGTTTGAGACATTGTTTTTTAACTTCTGATGGTTCTAATAAAATTACAGTTATTTTAAAAAAATAATCAGTATGATTGTACAGATTCATTGATTATTGTGTATATTTAAACAGCACCTTAAAAGTCCCTGGGGTATTTGTCTATAATACCCCTCCCCCGGCAAAAGTTTTGCCCTTCCATATATAATCAGAAATACAGGATGTGGTGCTTTTCTGTTGACTACATCTGCCCTTATGTCAATAAAGAGAACCTGTCACAGTCCATCAGAACCTGTCACAGCCCGCCATCGGCACCGCCATCAGCACAGCCACCGCCATCAGTACCGTCATCAGCACCATCTGGATCTGACAGCCCATCTGTCACACAGGCCGCCATCAGTACCACTAACGGTACCGCTATTAGTACCACCATCGGTACCATCTCGATCTGACAGCCCGTCTGTCATAGCCCATCTGTCACACAGGCCCGCCATCACTACTGTCGCACAGTCTCGCCATAAGTACCGTCACACAGGCCATCAGTAACCTGTCAGTACCATCACACAGGCCCGCCATCAGTGAGCTGTCAGTAGCACCACCAGTTCCGTCACACAGGTCCACCAAAAGTACCACCATCATGTCCCAAAGAGTTTACCCAGCTGAGGAGGCATATAACATCCTTACCATGTCGGATATTGAGAGCAGCGGGGAGCTCTCATTATCCGATTCTGGTTCGGAATACGAGCCAGTGGAGGGTAGTGGAACGGAATCCGAGTCAGCGGAGGAAACCGCCCCTTCTAAAAGAGTAAGGAGATCAGGACCAAGATCAGAACACCTGCCTACCAGCAGCGCCAGACCCCAGGAAGAGGAGCCCAGTACAAGTACTGGAATTGCACATCCAGCCCAAAGAATCTGGGCCCAGTCCTACCTTCCCGATGCCCTGGCAAACCCCTTATGGTTGCCTGCCAATTCAGGATCCGCTACAATCCCCCCTTTCACTGCACAGCCAGGTGTGCAGCCCAACACTTAGAATTTTTCATATTTGGACTACTTCTATTTGTTTTTCCCGGAAGATTTGTTGCAGTACATGGTGGACCAAACAAATCTCTATGCAGAGCAATTTATTGCTGCCAACCCCAGTTCGTCCTACGCCCATATGTTCCATTGGTGACGTCTTACACTAGACTAATTCAAATTGTTCTTGGGCCTTACTTTTAATATGGGGCTTACAAAGAAAAACGAACTGCATGCCCACTAGTCCACCCACCCCATGCCCATATATTCTTCAGTTATGTCCAGGACATGGTACAATATGATTATGCGTTTCCTACATTTCAATGACAATTTGCAGTGCCCTCCCCAAGATCATCTCAACCACGACAAATTATATAAGCTTCGCCCCCTAATAAATTATTTTACCAAACGATTTTCTGAAGTCTTTATCCCTGACCAAAATATTTGTGTAGACGAATCCCTTATCCACTTTACTGGCCGGCTGAATATCAAGCAGTATATCCCAAGTAAGAGCCAGGTACGGGGTGAAATTGAATAAATTATGTGACCGAGCCACTGGATACGTGTATTCATTTCGTATTAATGAGGGCAAAACGGCTACAAAAGGGGGAAGCCGCATATATGAGGAATGAAGAGGTGTTGGCCATAAAGTGGCGGGACAAGGATGTTCACATGAGGACTACCATTCACAATGACACCTTGGTGGAGGTTCAGAGAAGACGTGGCCCCGTAGTAAAGCCTGAATGTGTCCATGACTACAATCTGTATATGGGGGGGGGGGATTTAAAATGATCAGATGCTGCAACCATATTTGCCAACCCGCAAGTCCAATTATTGGTATAAAAAAAGTTGCATTTCATCTGTTTCATATGGCCATGTTCAATTCAATTTGTCTGCTATCAAAAATCACCCAAAAACCAACCCATCACCTACCTCAAATATATTGAAAATATTGTCACTGCCCTTATTTATCAGCAAGGACCCGCCTCAGGAAGCATTCGCTTTGATAGTGTGAGTCGACTTCATGAGCAACATTTTCCCTATAACATTCCCCCTGCAGAATCCGGAAGTAGACGCCAAAAGAAATGTCGTGTATACTCAAGTAGAGGAGCTAGAAGAGATACAAGTTATTATTGTCCCCAATGTTCCTCCCAATCTGGCCTGTGTATCGGTGATTGCTTCAAAAATTATCACACATCCATCAGATATGAGTTCCCCTTATTAGTAACAGAATGCTATTTCCCCATTTCAATTACCTGTGTGCATCATTTGCCTGCCACCATGTTTCTACCTTCCATGTTAACTGACCCTGGCCTGTTTACCGACAATGTCTTTGCCTGCCGTTTTAACCACGTTTCTGACTTCCACATGCACCGACCTCAGCCTGTTAAATCGACCATGTTTTTGCCTGCCACTTGGACTGATCTATCTTCTACTTCAGTGCACAAGGGTCTCACATATGTGAGGGGCTTCAGAATAGCGTCCTGACTAGAGAAAATCAGTTTTTGGTTTTCTGTGTTCCCAGAACAGGGTCTGGTTGCCCGGAGGCTTCAAAGAGATTTGGGTGGGAGAAGCATCTACCCCTGTCCCCCTGGCCCCAAGCTTGATGGTCCTTCCTGCTGCTTGGATCAATACTTTGGCTGTGCTGACCATATCACTGACTGTAATGACCCAAGACTTTATGGACTGTGTTTATTTCTGCTGCCTAGACCAATACTTTGGCTATGTTGACCATATCTCGGCCTGCTGCCTCTACTGACTATAGACAGTATTTCTGCCTGGACATCTCTGCCTGCTACCTGGACTAATGCTTTGGCTGTGCTGACAGTATCTCTGCCTGAACTGACTATGGACAGTATTGCTGCCTGGACGATTGCTTTTGCTGTCGCTGACCACATCCCTGCCTGCTGCCTGGACCGATGCGCTCCTCTGTGGACCACTACACTACTAAAACCACAGGTAATCTTTTGTTATTTGGTATGTACATGTTATGTGTTAGAAATATGAAGGGCCTTCAAAAATATGATCGGTAGTCATGAAATTATATGTGTAATTTATGCTCCTAGAATGACTGGAGGTGCTATTTGGATGTTGGGCCTCTGTATGTGGCCAGGCTGTATAAAAGTGTCACACATGCGGTATCGTTAAACTCAGGAGTAGCAGAATGTATTTTGGGATGTCATTTTTGCTATGTACATGCTATGTGTTAAAAATATCTTAATAAAAATTGACAACTTTGTGTAGAAAAAATGCGTTTTCATTTTTTTCCCACGTTTTACGAAAACTTCTGGAAAAAAAATTAACCGTTCAAAAGACTCATTATGCGTCAGATTATACGTTGGGGTGTTTGCTTTCCAAAATGGGGTCATTTTGTGGGCGTTTCCATTGTCCTGGTGCTCCAGGGCCTTCAAAAGGGAGATAGGTCATGAAATTATGTGTAATTTTGCTCCTAGAATGCCTGGAGGTGCGCCCTGTATGTTGGGCCTCTCTTATGTAGCCAGGCTGTGTAAAAGTCTCACACATAAGGTATCACCATACTCAGGAGGAGTAGCAGAATGTTTTGGGTGTGGTTGCAAGTATGCGCATGCTGTTTTCAAGAAATAACCTGTCAATACAATAAGTTTGTGAAAAAAAAAAAAAAAAAGTCTTCATTTTCCCAAGAATTGTGGGAAAAAATTACAACTTCAAAAAACTCACCATGCCTCTTACATAGTAAGGTTGAATAAAGACACCAGTCCATCCAGTTTAACCTAAGTGTGCGTGTCTACAATTATCCCTATTTTTATTTAAGGTACCCATATAGCGCCATCAATTTTACACATCGCTCCACACATACATCGCACAATCACGATCCCTACCCTCAAGGAGCGCACAATCCAAGGTCCCCAAACTCACATTCATATTTTAGGGCCAATTTTGGACAGAAGCCAATTAACCTACCAGCATGTCTTTGGAGTGTGGGAGGAAATCGGAGTACACGGAGGAAACCCACGCAGGCACAGGGAGAACATGCAAACTCCAGGCAGGTAGTGTCGTGGTTGGGATTCAAACCAGCGACCCTTCTTACTGCTAGGCGAGAGTGCTATCCACTACACCACTGTGCTTACTAAATACCTTGGACTGTCTACTTTCCAAAAAGGGGTCATTTGGGGGGTATTTGTACTTTCCTTGTTAGTGTCTCAAGAAATGAGATAGGCCTTCAGTACATCAGGTGTGATCAGATGTGATAAATTTTTAGTGATTTGCACCCTAACTTGTAGACGATAACTTTCACAGACTAAATATCCATTAACTTGGGTTATTTTTACCAAAGATATGTAGCAGTATACATTTTGGCCCAAATTTATGAAGAAAAATGACTTATTTGGAAAAAATTTACAATAGAAAACTAAAAAAAAAGTTTTCCAAATTTTCGCTCTTTTTTCGCATATATCGCAAAAAAGAAAAAACCCAGTGGTGATTAAATACCAAAAGAAAGCTCCAATTGTGAGAAAAAAGATAAAAATTTTGTTTGGATTCAATGTAGCATGACAGAGTAATTGTCATTCAAAGTGTGAGAGTACTGAAAGCTGAAAATTGGTCTGGGCGCGAAGGTGTTTAAGTGCCCTGTACTGAAGAAGTGGTTAAATAAGTGTGAATTTTGGATATATTACTTTTTGAATTCCCAGAATTTCAGTCAGAATATGTGCTTGGGTAAAATGTTCTGTTCTGAGACCCTTGGGTTGCACTTGGGTCCAGAGGATAAAAGGTTCTAAAAGTGCTTACAGTCCTTCTGTAATACTGGATTTGAGAAAAATGTTCAGTTAAATCTATAATGAAAACTGTTGCTAACATTTTATTTCTGCATGCTTAATGGACTTGTTTGAATTCATGAAAATCTTTTGACACCTCCAATGGGTAAGAAGGACCTAAAAGATGAGTAAAGGGGGACTCCTGCTGAAAAAATGTTTCTGGGAATGACACCTCGAGGGGGAGCCATTACAAACCCAAAGGAAGACTTCCAGTGAACACCGTGAGAAAGATCCGAGGTGCCAGCCCAATGCATCAGTTCCAGTTTGTCTGTGGATGTCAGGTTCTGTCCTTACAAAGAGGCAAGTTTTTGGGGTGGAGAATCTTCTGTTTACATGGATGACGACTACAGAATCAAATCCTTGGGGGTATTTTTAAAAGTTTAGGAAATTAAATTAGGAGTGAAATAATGGACTTTGTTGTATACTGGAAATTTTATGGACATTCATAAGCCATATTATAACAATATAAGTATTGTTATAAAAGCAATTATAAAAACCGTCTGAACATTGACAGACAGAGGAGAAATGCTATGAATAACTGTATGTACATGGGGGAGGTGTTGGGCATGGCTTGGATTGGTAATATCCTATGGGTGGGCTAAATCTTGAATGTATACTATAAATATGCTGTACCAGGACCAAGAAATGAAGCAGTGTGTAGATCTAATCATCTGTGTTGGGTCACTTTTTTATACATTGTTCCCTGCGCAGAATCTGGGTGTGGTGAAATAAGGAGTGCCGGCAATGAGAAGGTAAGATTAATAATAGGGTGATAGATAGGATTTGTTTATAATATCCAGATGATCCGCTTATCCTCCTCGCCCTAGAACTGCTCGTGTCGTATAAGGTCTAACCTTAATATCTGTGGCCTCCCATCTCCTGACAGTGAACATATATTGGCAGGATATTCTGATCTGTTATTCTCTCACACCAATCCCCGCATTTCACTTTCCAACGTAATGAAATTATTTACCTATGGGCACCTGTAGAATTTTAAAATTAACTAATTAAAAAAAAAAAAAAAAAAAGAATAAATAATAATTATTCGGAAGACTTGAATCTCAACGTCCCAGAATCAACACTGGCTGCACTCAAATCACACTTTCCGTTTAAGTGGGCATCTCAGAATATTGTCTACCTAGGCATCTGGCTAACCCGAACTCTAAAAGGGAATTTTCTTTCCCCCTTTCCTTGCAGAAATTTGCAGAGACTTGTCCAACTGGATTTCTTCTTCATTCTCCTGGTTTGGCCATGATAGCATTTTAAAAATGACCATCTTACTCAGACTAGGATAAACTTCAAACTCTCCCAATCCTGATTCCTAAAGTATATTTGAAAAATGTTAGAGCGGAATTCTGTAATTTCTTGTGGGCATTCAAATTCCACAGAATGAATCCGAATTTGCTTCCTAAACAGAGGGGGCCTAAGATTTCCCGACCCCTAAGCTACCAGAAGACCATTCATATGGCACGGATTATGGAATGGTGTACCCACAAGACGGATAAATGATGGATCCAACTGGAAAAAAAAAAAAAGTGTTGCGATTCCCTTGCAGGGGTTACCTTGGTACAAGGGAGCTCTTCCCCAATTTTTTCCACTCTTTAATCTCAGCCACTTTTTCGACCTTTCGCTCAGACTGACGTCAGTCGGGTGTTGAGAACATACCTTTTGTGATGACCCCCATTATAGATCACCTGCTATTTCAGCATGGACAGATAGATCAGGCTGGACAGTCTACGATAGACGGGGGGGGTAAGATCCCTTTACATGTTCTGGCCTCCAATCCATCATGGATTCGACATCTTTTAAATTAGTCACATGCAGGCCAGATATCCAACCCCCTACCTATCTGCAGCACTGAGAGCAGGAACTAGGAATAACTTTCATGGCAAAAGCAGACAAAGGATCCTGTGGATCTCACGTGCCGATTCCATATCTTGCAGAATGCAAGAAACCAATTTTAAGATCACGCCCAGATGGTACCGAGTACCGAACTCCTTTCTGCTGTGCTGGAGATGTGGTCAACAAGAGGGTTCCATGTTACAATTTCTCTGGAGCTTCCCAGTACTGCAAGACTTTTGGAAACAGGTGAGCGAAATTAGATTTATAATAACCCAGCTGCTGTCCTCCTGCATCTTGCCCCACTCTCAACCAAACAGTATAAGGAATCGCTTCTCCTACATCTCTTGAATGCCACAAAGGCTTGTATCCCTTTGTTATGGAAACAAACTACTGCCCCATCGATTGGCCCCCCTTTGGTTTTGCAAATTGAATGAAATCCAGCTTATGGAAAAGACTGTAGCTTCCACCAATGGCACTGGTAAACAATGTCGTAAAACCTAGTTCTAGTGGACGAAATTTACTCGTCCCCTAATCACACATTCGTGACACCTGCTAGATTAGTTGCATTTCTAGCATAATTGTACTCGGGCCTCCTGGCCAGGAGGTGCACTCTCCTCTAAACAGCATAACCTACCATTTTTTCCTTCCTAAACCAATTTTTTTTTTTTTGCCCCTTTCTCTTTTCTCTTCCTCTTTTCCCACTTATTTTTTTTTTCCTCTTTTTCTCCACCGGACTTTTTTTTTTTGCTCTGAGAGATCTGTTTTGCATTTATCCAGCATTCCTTTTTTTTTCCTGACCTCAGTGTTGGTAAATGGTAGCATTCTGTGTTGGATGCCAGGTTTTAAATTCCAATAATGGGGCGTTTTTTCATATGCAACCTCAATTTGTGGTCCCGACATGTTAAGTTTCTGTGCTCACAGTCATACTGCTAAGAGATCGATGCAATATCTCTAGCATGATGCGCACAGCCTTACTGTAATTTCACTGCAATTTTGTTCATACATGTAATTCTATGAATATGCACATTCACCTGTATTGATGTTTTTTGAGGGCTATAACATCTCTCTGGATGGCTTTAAATTAAGGTGTATAACTGTGTGATTTAGCTTTGCAAAATGAAAAAAAAGAAGAAGAATGCAAACAATTCACTGAAAATATAAAGAAAAAAGAACTTTTGCGCTAACCAGACAAATTAGATAAAATAAAATATTAGGTGCAGCTGCTAGTGTTAGTCAAAAAAATACAAAAAACCCCAATACAATACATATATAGTGACAAGCGCGCATCCTGACACAGTGTGTATTATACAGTGTGTGTAATCCTTATGGTTTTGAACCCTATAGGTGTGATATTGAATAATAAATATCCAAAATAATTTATGTGAAAAAAAACTTATTGAAGAGTTTGTTATAGTTCCGCTAAATATTGAATTACTATGCTCCAAACAATATTGTGAAAATAATATAGTAAAAATGTTAGTATAGTGACACCAGCCACAATGTTGCTAAAAAAACTTTTGGTCAGCAACAATGTAGCATCCACTCATTACTCAAAATAATATTGTGAACATCATATGGTGAAATAAAGAAATATAGTGGTATAGTGACACCAGCCACAATGTTGCAAAAAGACTCTTTGGTCAGCAACAATGTAGTATTCACTCCACACCTCAAAAATAGTGCTAGAAAAAAATAGTCTGTCAGTGAGAACTTCTTCCCCCTGAATATCCTGTGTAAGGATTTAAACAATAAAAAATATGTATTCAAACTCAGTCCTCATAGAAATATATATTATGCTGATGATGAAATAAATCTACTGGAATACAGCGATGATCTTCCTATTCAGAAAATATAGTAGAAGAGGCCGCTTACCGGATCAGATGGATCTCTGGTTAGGGAAATCAAACAAGCTTGTTGCATTAGCCTGCCGGCTTCCCTGATTATCACCTGGATGTCAGTTGTAGGATCTTCATCCACTTTACCCAATCCACAGAACAGGTATCCTCGGTTTTTGGTACACAGGATTTCCACAACTCCAGAATGATTTTAAATCTTTGAATTATCCATAGTATAGCCAAACACCTCAGTGGGAACAAAGCGGGAGAAACTCCATAGTGCAGATGTGCATTTCAAAAAATTTATTTAAAAAAACTTTCACAGTCACTTCAACAAATTCCACTGCAGTTAATCACAGCAATGACACACAGCACTCTAGGAACCGCAAATCAACAACTTCAAAAGTGCACAGCAAACGGGAACCAGATAAACAGCTAAAAAACAGCTAAAAAGTTCAACTGCAAAATTTAGCAGACATGCAGGGAGGGAGCAAACCGACTGACTGCATGGGGAAAAAAACTAAAAAAAACGTGATGGCGTCACAGCCTCTAGCTCCACCCGACATGTTTCCCCTAAACAGGCTTCCACTGGGAACGGAGACATGGCTGGATATTGACACATCACGTTTATATACACACAAGGCAGGAGAGACACAGGAAGTAACATTTCCACACTTCCTTCTTGTTGTCACTTAATATGTGGTCATTGTCTGAAAATATTAAAAAGGTCCTTTGAATAGACCCTCTCTCCCAGAGACATAAGTGCTTTCCTCACAACCAGAAGTTCTCTGAAATTCGAGGAGCGACCTGCTTCCTCTGGCAACCAGGCCCCTTGAGCCTGCCAATCCTGTGAGTGAGCACCCCAACCCCACAGACTGGCGTCTGTGGTATTCTTGACCGGGCAATGTTGTGCCCAATCCTTCCTCCTCTGCAGATATTCTCGCTGCTCCCACCAGGCGAGATCTAGAAAATTCCCTTCTGGTAGTTTTACCAGCTGATCCAAAGAATTTTTCCTGCGATCCCAATGGAGCAAAAGAAAAGCGGTCTGGAGTGCAATTGAGCCCAAGGTACCCCTGGAATGGCTGCAGTCATAAGTCCCAGCAACTGCATGATTCGCCGAAGGGTGGTCTGAGGGAGCAGTTTGAAGGTCTGCACAGAGAGAAGAAATTTTCACAATTTTCTCTTCGGGAAGAAAAATCTTTAGGACAACAGAGTTTATTAGATAACCCAGGAAAAGTATGCTCTGTGAGGGTACTAGGCAAGATTTCCAAAGATGAAGCTACGTCACTGAATCACGGCGAAACGCGTTGACGTCACTGCGCCACCCGGTCCGTGCGCTCGGGGCAGTGAGAGAGATACTCAGCAAAGGAGCTGATACGAGAAGGACACAGCTGCAGATCAGAAAGGGGCAAACCAAAAGCTCGCCAAGCGACCCCGAGAGACGGGAATCCTTACTCATATTGACAAGCGGAGTACCGCAACATACAGCAGGACTTCGTGGATACCCCGCGCCTGCAAAAGGAACGCAACAGCAGCCTTGGCTACTAGGACTATTGAACTGCAGTATCCCTGAGTAAGAGCAGCGTGGAAGCCAGTGGTAATGTACAGCCAATAACAAACACTATTCAATGCTAATAACATTTGTGTGTTGACTACACCACAAGTTTACGGCTTAAAGTGATTGCACTACTGCCAGAACATTAACTTAGATTGATTGTTGTCTGCTCTTGGTACCACTGCATAACTGATATCAGTTGGAATCAGTACTTTTAACATCTCCACAGGATATCAAGGACTTCCGAATGAACCTATAGGGGTAATACAGCTATAGGATCAGCCGCATATTACTACCCTATATCCAATTTAGAGACATAATTACCTCTGCTACTCATTATTAAGGAATACTACCCCTGCTACTCATTATTAAGGAATACTATCCTGCTTCTTATATACTACTGGTGCCTTCTTCTTCCACTGTGTCCTACACTCTCCCATTGCACTTTGCCACAGGGAGCTACACTTTAAGTCCAAACACTAAAATTGAAATCCCCATTTGGGTGGATAGCCACTAACACAATTTGACTGATTGATATCACCACAAGGCCAAAGTGGCAAACTGCAATATGCCCTGACCGGGTGGCAATAAATGTTTTCTTAATGTATTGTTTGTCAAGTCTGTCTTGTCTGGTTCTCAAGGCCTAATTGCAGTATCCATTTCTAGCAATTAATGAGCTTTTTGTGTATCATTTTTTAAGCGCAAGACCAATAAAATTGATTTTATCACTATACCATTTTGGAATCTATTGTTGCATGAAGTAACCCCTTTTCTTGAACCCATTCTATTGGGTTCCTCCTTTCCCCTGCCCCCTATGTGATACTGTACAAGTTATGGTTACAGCAACAATACCCTAACGGGATAAAACCAATAAACACATATATGACCGAACATTGGTTTACTCACGCCTTCCCTCTTTCCCTCCTATCCAGCATTCCCTTCCCTTCCCCCTCCCTTCCCCTTTTCCCCTCAATTTTTGAAGATTTCTCTTGGTTGACTTTCCACCCCAATTTTTGAAAGGTCCGCAAAACCAACTGTAGGTCTTGAATAAGGGACTCCTTGCCCTGAGAAAAAAAAAAAAAAAAAAATCAAAAAAATCGTCTAGATATGGGACGATTGATACACCTTGAATCCAAAAAAGGCCATGACTTCGGCCATGATTTTTGTGGAAATCCTCGGTGCTGCCGAGAGACAAAAAGGAAGGGCATTGAACTGCCAATGAGACGGCTCGTTTCCCACGAGCACTGCAAACCTGAGGAACCTTCGGTGGCTCTGGCAGATTGGTACATTAAGATAAGCGCCCTGAAGGTCCAGGGTCACCATGAAGACCTCTGGTAACAACAGATTTCTTACTGAAAAAATTTTCTCCATGCGGAAACGTCTGTAAACTATGTATTGGTTCAGGACGCTTAAATTTATGACCATACGAAAGCCGCCGGAAGCTTTCTTGACCAGAAAGACGCGAGAATAAAATCCCCGGAACTTCTGATCTTCTGGGACAGGAGAAATAACTCCCTCTGTTTCCCACACAGAGATCAAATTCAACATGGCTTGCCGTCTCTCTTGGTCTCTCAGCAGGTGGGTAAGAAAAAACCTCTGGGGGGGAGATTTTTGAACTCCAATCTGTAACCCTTTACGAGAGTTTGAAGAGAGAAGGAATTGGTGGAAATTTCTGCCCATTCCTTGATGAAATGGCACAATCTTCCCCCTACCCCTAACCTGGCGTCACTGGGTATTCTTGGAAGGAGCTGAAGGAGCAAAGGGAGTTCCCCCTTTGAGTTTATCTTTGTTAAAGGACCATTTCTTTTTAGCCTGTTGCCTTTAAAATGAGCCTCGTTTTGGAAGCCACGAAAAAGGCCTCTTATTCTGGGGCTTATTCCTTTGGGAAGAAGGGAATCGTTTACCTTTCTCAGAGGAACGAGATAAGACTTCTTCTAAGGAAGAACCAAACAACAGTTTGCCTTCAAAAGGAATGCCACAGAGCTTATTCTTGGGGGTAAGGTCACCTTCCCAAGATTTAAGCCAGATAGCTCGCCTAGCTGAATTAATGGGAGCAGAAGCCCTAGCTGCAGATTTCACTGAATCTGCTGCTGCATCAGCTAGAAAGGTGACTGACTTGGCAATGAGTGGGAGGGATTCTCTAATCGCTTCCTTGGGGGTGTCAGATGCCAGAAGATCATCTAGATGCTGAACCCATACGTCTAAATTTCTGGCCACACAGGTAGATGCTACCGCTGGGCCTAAAGAAAAAGCTGAAACTTTCCTATCCATTTGATCCTTAAGGACCCCAGAATCCTCAAAAGAAGGATCTGATCTTTTGGACACCTGCGACATAGGGGCATCTAATCTAGGACACTTAAAGAAAAACCTCCTCAAAGTCAGGCTGAAAAGGAAATCTTCTTTTGTGTCCTCTGGATTGGAACAACCTTTTTTCAGGTTCATTCCATTCAGATAGAATCATGTCTCTAAGAGACTGATGTACCGGAAAGGTTCTAGATTTCCGTCCCTGAAGGCGCCTATACATTTTATCCTGCACAGATTGAGCATGCTGTGGTATCTCAATCTGCTCTGAGGTATAAATTGCTTTTAATAGTTCATCAATATCCTCAACTGGAAAAAGATACTTGGATGAGCTACCTGTATCCTCCTCTGATGCAGACTTTTCATCAGATGAAGAGACTGAATTCTCACCTTCCTCCAGATCAGAGGTATTGCGTGAACTAATAGTCTCAGATACTAATAAGGGAAGGGACTTGGCAGAGGTTGAAGGATCTTGAGCTATGGGTCTAGAGGAGGAAGGGCCTATACTAGTAACCCTGTCATTCAGTGACCGAAAAGAATCCACTACCTCCCTCATAGAAGTCATTAACTCCCTAAAGGAGGAAGACTCTGAACTAGCTCTGGGTGGGATACAATCCTCACAAAATATTTTTTTTTTTTTTAACTATCAGAGAGCCTGGCTCTACAGTTCCCACATGTCTTCTTCACCGGTTTGGCCTAGAAGAGAGCAGAAACAAGGGCCATGAAAAAAAAGGATCCATACAAAAGAAGTCCCTTGCTGTAGCTATCCACAGTCCAGGGCTTACCTTGGGGGCAGTATGGGGCCCGGATGCTGCCGCTGGTTCAATACGAGCGGATGTTCAATCCTCAGACCTGTCCTCAGGCTCCATGAAGCAAGCCGAGAACGGTCGCCGAGAAGACTACTGCTGTACCGCAAAAACTGTGCCTAGAATGTCGTTTTTAGTAGGTCATTCCCCTTCAGCATGTCCTTGGTGTCTCCACACCACGCTCCTTATGAAAACTCGGCGTCCGGAAGTGCGTTATGTGACTGCTGGTTCCGGCGCCATCTTGCTGCATCACCGGAAGTCCTCCTGACACCATCTTGGTACACCGGAATGAAGCATTTAGGAGGACACCGTTCCACATGGCAGCGCTGGGGAAAGGAAGGCCAGCATTTACAATTCAGAGGAACACCCTGCTATCCTAATTAGATCCCCCGGGTGTCCTGCAATTAGCCTTACTTATATGCAGATGTTGTTAGGGTACTTCCCTCATCTGTTACTTTCTACAATTAATTAAGCTGAGTCTTTTGGATCATAAAATCCTTTTTTCCCCTCCCTTTTTTTGTTTACATAATTTATGCGGGATTATACTTCTTCATTTATGAACCTGACTCTGCGACCACATACACCAACCTGAACCATACACTTTTTATTAACGGGCCCGCCCGTGGGTGCCTCCCACCTCTCTTTTTCTCTTTCTTCCTCTTTTCCTCTGCCCTCTTGTCTCCTTTATTTTTTCTTTCCCCTTTTTCCTTTTCTGTTCTTTATTTCTCATTTCTCATTTTTTCCTTCTTTCTTGATATGGCATATCTTCTTGACGCTGACATCGATCGAGAAATTCAGTCTGCCTTTTCCTCTCAACGGTCAGCTTCGAACCAATCTGAAGACTCCCTCCAGACCCTATTTAAAAATCATAAGAAACTAACTATCAAATTTTTAAATAGGAAATGGGACATTTCCTCACTAAAATCCCACATTGAGAATGGGATTATTCCCAGGGGTCTGAGAGAACGGGTCACCCCAGCTGGACACCTCCATACACCTAGTTTCATTGAGGCCTGGAGGGCCAGCTGTGTCAGACGAGGTATTGAAATTATGCAGCTGATTGTTGATGAGGAACAGGCACAGCTGGATGAATTAAAAGCTGAGATAGACACTAGTGTTGGTTTACTTGAACCCTTTAAAACAGATCCCTCCTTTGAAAAACATAATGAGCTCCTCAAAAAGGAAGTAGAAAAAACTCAACGTAATTTAAAAATTCATAAACAAGAGAAATTTAAACAAAATTTATTGGATCTTGAACGTGGTGACCTGTTTGATCCCACAATCTACAAAGGAAGAAGTCGATCTCGTAAACATAGAGGGAGAAGTAATAGTCTAGCCAACACCAAGACCACACGTAAACAATATTCATCCACTGACAGTGATAGTGAACGCCGAGACCTATCGGTGACTTTTTTAGAGAGGGATCAGTCACCAACAGACAATCCTATAATTACAACAGGGAAAACCAAACCCAGTGGAAAGGGAAAAACACCACCAGACTCGCCCCCAAGTTACCAGGGAAGACAAAGGGAAACTCGCAAAAGCCAGCGACAACTCAGGAAGAAAACACACAGGACATAAACAGTGACAATCTAGTAGTAACACCCTTATCCAGCCCTATCACAGACATGAAGGTTGTTAACCTCACTGAATTCCCTTTGAACCAACATCATCTCTCCCTGCTTGGTAGGGGCCTCTCCTTCTCTCCTAAATCGGGGATGAATGAGTTTGAAGTGTATAAGGATATTTCCCTTTACCTCAGAAAAGTAATCTTCAGATACTGGCACTCAACTAAACATACTGAAATCAATCAAAATACACAAAATAAAGAAGAATTGGAGGCCCTAGATACACTTATTTCCCTTCTACAAGAGAATGAGGACTCTGATCCTGATACAGAGACGCCTGTTGAGCAAATAGTAGACACACGCTCGGCCAATCTGTCTATTAAATCAGTTAAAATGCCCCCGTTATCCAAACACAAGTCCATTGAATTCTTCTTGACACAGGTCAGGAGAGATCTGTCTAAGGTAAATTGGAAATATAGGGGTATAGACAACCTCACTAGGGAAGAAAGAAGGGCCCTCAAAGAATCTGAGGAGACTCCGGGTATTGTAATTAAGAGTAGTGACAAGGGAGGTAATGTAGTTCTCCTTACCGAGGACCAACATGAAAAAGAAGTATTTAGACTTCTGGGTGATAAATCCACTTATCGCAAGCTTGAGTCAAACCCATTTCCCGGCATTGTTAATGAACTAAATTTTCTGCTGAGTCTAGCACTGGAGGAAAAATTAAACAGAAAGGAGTTTAATTTCTTACGTATATCCCAGTTTAATATACCTACCTTTTATATCATCCCAAAACTCCATAAATCCTTACATAATCCGCCCGGCAGACCCATCGTTTCTGCGGTGAATGGCCCTCTTGAAAAAACGGGCAAATTCATTGATGCACTTATCAAGGAGTTGGTTCATGAATTGCCCTCCTATGTGCAGGACACCGGGGATGTGTTGTCCCAATTAAATGCTATGGTTCTGCCAGAGGGATCCCTTATGGTAGGCATAGATGTTGAATCTTTATATACATCAATTCCCCATCAATGGGGCCTAAAAGCTGTTCAATTCTTTCTGGATAAAAAATTCCCACTCCTAGGACATCAAAATGAGTTCATAGGTGATGTACTCACCTTCCTGCTGGAACATAATTGTTTCCAGTTTATGGGGACTTATTACCAGCAAATTAGAGGCACCGCGATGGGGGCACCCTGGGCTCCCTCATATGCCTGTCTACATCTGGGCATGAGGGAGGAGGAATCTGTCTATCAGTCGCCGACGTACCTCCGCCACAGTCTTCTGTGGCTGAGGTACATTGATGACGTGCTCATGTTGTGGGGGGGGCACTGAGCAGGAGTTGGTGTTATTTATGGACAAACTTAACACAAACAACCGTAACATTAGGCTTACCTATACTGCCCACCAACATACCCTTTCCTTTTTGGACCTGACTCTGTTTGCTGATAATGGGAAGATCAGCACAAAAACCCACAGGAAGCCCACGGCAGCGAATACACTCCTCCTGGCCACCAGTGACCACCCTAGATCCCTAATAAAAGGTAAAACTGTAGGCCAGTTCCTCCGTATTCGCAGAAACTGCTCTAGACAACAAGATTTTGAGAAGGAAGCCAGGGACTTATACGGAAGGTTTAGGGATAGAGGCTACTCCCACTCATCTATTAGAACAGCCAAAAAAAGAGCCCTCCAGATGGACCGTCAGCAGCTTCTTACCAGAAGGAACCCCACGGTCCCTAAAGATAAACATGAACCTCCCAGAATTATCACCAAATACGGTGCCCAATGGAAACAGATTAGGACCATTCTCAACAACCATTGGCATATCCTCTCTGGTTCCCCTGCTCTAGGTGAGATAGTGGGAGAACGTCCCCTTCTCACAGCCCGACGCTCTCGGAATCTGCGGGATCACTTGATTCACTCCGAATACCAAAGATCCCCTACCCAAAACTGGCTTACCCAACTCCCCCCTTTAAAAGGTATGTTCAAGTGTGGTAGATGTGCTATCTGCAAGTATGTCGAATGCACGGACGTGTTCACCGATTCTGACGGTAAGAGACAGTTTAAAATCTACAATTTTATTAACTGCAATACCACACGAGTAGTCTATATGCTCACATGCCCTTGTGGCAAAAAATATGTGGGTAAGACCAAAAGGAAATTGAAGATCAGAATCGGTGAGCACGTCCAAAGCATTCTCAGCAAAGACGACGAGCGCCCCATTCCCCTACATTTCCTCAAGTTCCACGGGGGGACCCCACTGGGCTTACTGTCAAGGGTATCTACAGGTTAAATCTTACCCTTAGAAGGGGTGACTGACAGAATTCTCTGCCAGAAAGAAAAAATGTGGATATATACCCTTGACAGTATGTCCCCCCGTGGGTTAAACAATGAGTGTAATTTGTCAGTGTTCCTTACCCCCTAGTCCTCTATTCATACTCATTACCCCTCCTCTTTCATTTCCATGTAGATGACACATCTATTTATACATGCCCGATCGCTCTCTTTAAATATTCTTTTTTTTCTTATTTAGCCCTGTTCCTTTCTCTGTTCTTATTCCCTTCTCTCTCCTTTTCTTTTTTCTTTTTTAGCTTATGTAATTTACTAAGGTGGTGCACCCACGGACCGGCCCGTTCTATTTGTATTATCCTTGTTGTCTTCCGGTTTGAATGGCAGTCCATTTGTTGTGCCGTTGCCAGGCCAACCGATAGCTAATGTATCCACGTTTGTAAGTGGGATGGCTATATAAGGTGTTCGCTCTGGCAAGGGCGCATGCTCTGAAGAAATCCCAGTGACGGATGAAACGCGTCAGCATGACGCCATCACGCTCCATCTAGCGTACACACGGACCCACCCATCAGCCCTGGGTATTCCGTCCGCCCTCATGTGAAGCCGTACTGAATGGAACCAGGAAGTGGACGCTGACCCACGCCGCACTCAGGCGGCACGTCTTGACACGCCTCCGCTCCTCACTACCGTTGCTGGTAACTGAGTACACAGATCTACGAAGCCCTATTCAGTCGGCCTGATCTGGATGCAGCTGTTTCGTACTATCTGAGATGGTTCAAGTAGGACTGGAATGACCTATATGCCTGACGAACTCCGGTATCCCTGGACTGGTGAGACTGTACCTGTTCATGCTCTAATCGTGACTGCTGTCACTACAGTTACACAGTTGTCTCCCACTTATTGTTCAGTTTACATGCGGTGATCATTACCGATGCAGGCACATCTATAGCTTCATTTATGCACAGTCTCTACACAACCGCTTATCTATATTACTAGCTATTGTATGATACTCAGCTGCTAGTGCCTCAACCAGCTACCTCCATGTAACATACCTCAAGGCTCACACAAGGCCTGTCACTGGCTTCCTGCTAGGCGGACTCCCCTCAACCATACGGCTGCACACACCTATCTCCCAGCTTTGACCTATTACCCTTTTGGGATACTCATGAGACTTTTTATGTTATGTTATGTTTTCTTTCATTCATTAATTCAGCTGGGTGTCTGTGTGTGTTTAGTGGTGGCCATCTGTGTGTTTTTCTGTTTTTAGACAACGTTGTCTATTTTATTTTCTTAGTGTCAGGTTTTGGGTTCACTTATTGTCATATTCTTTGATTTTGTGTTTGGTGTACATGTGGTATTATTCAATTTCAATATTAAATTTGTCATATTTTTGCTAATTTGCTGGTTCCTTGTTGATGAATTCTTTTTCCCTGGGTGGAACTGGTATCTGTCCCGTTCCTCCCCTTTGGGTCCCTCTTTTTGTGATATGCCTTTAATTCAGAGGAACACACCCTGCTATCCTGATTAGATCCCCCGGGTGTCCTGCAATTAGCCTTACTTATATGCAGATGTTGTTAGGGTACTTCCCTCATCTGTTACTTTCTACAATGAATTAAGCCGAGTCTTTTGGATCATAAAATCCTTTTTTCCCCTCCCTTTTTTTGTTTACAGCATTTACAAAGGCAAGTAACCCTTAGAAATAGAGAACCCTTCTGGTACAGACCATCATCCAGGACTTGGCCACAACTAGTACTGGATGAAACCAGAGAAGGGGGGGTCCACCAACCACAGTTACCAGACCATAGGAAAACAAAAAACGTGTCTGTGCTCCTGGAGGGCCTGGAAACACAAAACAACTGAGGGTCAGAGGAAAGGGAGGGGCCTTTTAAATTCTGATTTGTGTTTCCTGTAGAGGGCGGAGCCGATCATCTCTCAAGTAGCTGTCCTGGAAGGTGAGGGGGGAAAAACCCTTTTCGGTGTTCAAGGCAGGAACACTAGGACATAGATAAGGACACGCCTTCATGCTGAAGGGGCCTTGTCCGTGGGTCTAGGGAGCCACGCTCGGCTCGCCAGACTAGGTCCATTGCGTGCCAAGAAGGACCTCATCCGCTACAAGGCTCTTTTCCCCCCATTTCAGACTGTGGAAGACATTTACACTTCCCTCCTGTGAGACTCTTAATGTCATCTAGGGTAGCCCCAGACAGACAACTGCCTTGAAATGGCAACCCAGTCAGAGCATTAGAAGCACAGTCCGCAGACCAACACTTAAGCCCCAATACATGTCGAAGCACCACTGCAGAAAACAGAGAGCTCAGCGACCAAGGGAACTGCGTCCAAGAGGCATTGCATACAAACTGCAGCCCCCAGACCAACTGGTCCGCCAACTCCGCGAAAGCAGAGGGAATCTGCTCCCCCTCCAGGTATGTCAGCCAGATCCTTAAAAGTCGGAGGCTCCTCTACCAGAATCATGGACGCCTTACGCAACCTAGGAGGCAGGTGGATCCACTACTGGTGGAACAGTCCACTCTAAGGAGAGACCCCACAAAGGGGTGCCTCACAGCAAAGCGTCTTTGGAACCACAAAGGGACGCTTTGGACACTCCCAGTCTATACGAATAAATATTCCAAAATAGGAGGGAGAAGGGACCGCTTTTGCTGTGCGAGGCAGTTTATGGGTACCAAGGGGACCAGCACCTCCGCCGTAGCCAATCCCTCCATCTTTAAAGTTTCCCGCACAGATGTAATAAGGGAGACAACCAGCACCTTCTTTTGCACCACTGCAGTTGTGGAGGAACAACCTCACTAACTGATAGGACAGGGAGTGTCGCCACCAACCCCGGAAGGTGGGCCACATCCGCGACGGCAGACACCAATCCAGTACATCACCTAGGACTGCCCACAGGCATAGCCAAGTCTTTTTTTCTGCCTAGTGTCCTACTCCTGTAGGGAGCTATATAACCCTATGGTTCAAAATAACGGAGTGCTGTGTCTGTCAATGAACGAAAGAGAAAATATAATTAAGGATGCGATTGCTTACTAGGGGCAACACATCGTTCTTCCTTATTCCAGTCTTTATAATTTTGGCGCAATTTATTTTATTTAAAAAGAATTTACTTAGTACCTGCTGCTGAACCCCCCCGAACAAAAAATGATCTACAGCCCTGCGTGGTGAGCGTGCATACAAGCCATGGCAGTGGAGTTCATTACTTATTGTTTTCTTTGAAACAATTGTACCTGCTAATTCCAGGTCTTTCTGAAGCTCTCCACAAGTGGTCCTTGGCTCTAGGACAACTCTTCTAATTCTTTTCACTCCCCTGTCAGAAATCTTGAGAGGAGCACCTGGTCGTGGCCGGTTTATGGTAAAATTGTTCTTTCCACTTCCGGATTATGACCCAAACAGTGCTCACTGAAACGTTCAGATGTTTAGTAATCCTCCTTATACCAATGCCATCAGTAAGTTTTGCAACAATAAGGTTGCGAAGGTCTTACATAGTTACATAGTCAGTAAGGTTGAATAAAGACACCAGTCCATCCAGTTCAACCTGAGTGAGTGTGTGTCTACAACCCTAACCCTTGTCCCTAACCCTGTACATCGCACACTCACATCAGTCCCTACCCTCAATCCAAGGTCCTCATTCATATACTAGGGCCAATTTTGGACAGAAGCCAATTAACCTACCAGCATGTCTTTTGGAGTGGAGTCTTGAGAGCCATTTGCTTTAACCAATCATGAGATGATTGTGTGACACCTTGGTAACGAGACACCTTTTTTCATATATTTTTTTAGCAGAGACCCTAGAGAATAAAATGGTGATGGTTGCAATATTTTACGTCACACGGTATTTGTGCAGCAGTCTTTCAAAACGCACTTTTGGGGAAAAAGACTTTCATGAATTAAAAAACTAAACAGTAAAGTTAGCCCAATTTTTTTGTATAATGTGAAAGATGTTACGCCGAGTAAATAGACACCCAACATGTCATGCTTTGAAATTGCGCACACTCGTTGAATGGCAACAAACTATGGTACCTAAAAATCTCCATAGGCGAAGCTTTAAAAAAATGTAACGGTTACCAGGTTAGAGTTACAGAGTAGGTCTTTTGTTAGAATTATTGCTCTTGCTCCAACGATCGAGGCAATACCTCACGTGTGTGATTTTAACACCGTTTACATGTGTACGCAACTTACATGTGTTTTCTCGTTGGGAGGGGGGCGCTTTAAAAACATTTTTTTTTCTTTTTTTTTTTTTACATTGTCACTTTAAAAAAAAAAGTAATTCTGATCACTTTTATTGCTGTCACAAGGGATGTAAACATCCCTTGTGACAGTAATAGGTGGTGACAGGTACTCTTTATGGAGAAACTGGGGGTCTAAAAGACCCCCAATCCCTCCTTTGCACTTCAAAGTATTCAGATCACCAAAAACAGCGATTCTGAATACTGTAATTTTTTAAAATCGGTGCCACTGGCCGCCCAGTAAAATGGAAGGGACGTCGCTTCCGTGTTTTTACATAGGAGACTGGAACAAAGCCGGAAACAGCTTTGTTCCAGTCTCAGCCTAACCAGCGGAAGTGCCGGATCGTGGATAGTCTCCTAGTGAGACGAGAGGCCCGGGAAGAGCGGTGGAAGGGATGTCTGCTCCCGCTTCTTTAGGATAACAGCCGAGCGGCTTTTAGCCGCATCGGTTGTTGTCCCTAAAGAGCCGACCGCCTGCTCTAAAAAAAAAACAAAAAAAAAAAACAAAAAAAAAACCACAGCCCGCTCTGTAACCCCTTAAAGCCGAGGTCGCATATGTGCGTACAGTCAGTGCTAAGGGGTTAATCTGCACTGACAAGGGGCAGGACTGCTTTCTAAGCACCTTCCTTTCTTCATGTATTCAATACTTTTTCCTTGTGTCATTCCATTGTATTACACAACTTAATTTCTGAACTTATTTGTTTTGGTTACTTTGTGTGTATGTATGGTGTTAGCAACATGTGGTGAAATATATTTACTTAGAAAAATGGCGACATGTTCAATAGAAATAGAAATAGAAATATATATATATATATTAATACATATATTAATACATATACACACACACATATATATATATATATATATATATATATATATATATATATATATATATATATATATAATACATACACACACACACACACACACACAGAGAGAGAGACAGGCAGAGACAGGCAGTCCCCGCGTGACATACATCTGACCTACGTACAACTCATACTTACAAACGGAGGGAGACAACAGGATAGGAGAGGAAATCTATCCCTAGGAAGGGAAATTCACTCCTGTAAGAGTTATCATGGGAAAAAGGTGTCTCCACTTAAGCTTGATCAAGAATCTTTGTTAACGGCACAGTGGTGCAGTGGATAGCACTTTCGCCTAGCAGTAAGAAGGGTCGCTGGTCCCACCAACGACACTACCTGCCTGGAGTTTGCATGTTCTCCCTGTGCCTGCGTGGGTTTCCTCCGGGTACTCCGGTTTCCTCCCACACTCCAAAAACATGCTGGTAGGTTAATTGGATCCTGTCTAAATTGTCCCTAGTATGTATGAATGTGAGTTAGGGACCGTAGATTGTAAGCTCCTTGAGGGTAGGGACTGATGTGAATGTACAATGTATATGTAAAGCGCTGCGTAAATTGACGGCGCTATACAAGTACCTGAAATAAATAAACACAACAATTTTTATTTGTTTTTGGAGGAGAGCGGGTACCTAGTTGACAGGTACAGAGCCGCTCTCGCCGCCTAGGCGACTCCTCCCCTCCACCTCCCTCCAATCTTCTGGGACATGTCACCGGTCCCAGAAGATTGCCCGGCTACTGGGAAGGCGAGACTTGCGCATGCACACCCAGCTGTGAACCTGCAAGCTGTCACGGCCGGGTGCCCACACTTGCAATGCGGGGGGAGAGGAGCGAGGCTTCGGGCGGCCGCATCGCTGGACCGTGGGACTGTTTATTAAAAGTCAGCAGCTACACTTTGCTGACTTTTACTAAAAACGGCTGGAACACCGCTTTAAGAACAAACCTACAGAACCTATCTTGTTTGTAACTTGGGGATTGTTTGCATATGCATGCGTGTCCAACTTAGAAAAAAAAAAAAAAAAAAAAATTTTTATATAAAATAAATAAATATATATATATATATATATATATATATATATATATATATATATATATATATATATATATATATATATATATATATATATATATATATATATATATATATATATATATATATATATATATATATATTTACATTTTTCTTTTTTTTTTATAACTGTAGACAGAAGGTGTTTTAAAAACAGATACAGCAAATCGATTCTGCATTAATCAGATAATTTAAGTCTGCACTACAGTTCTGTCAGCTGACAGTAAAATAAAAAAAATTATTAAAATGTCTAGGTTTAACCTAGATTCAAGCAGACATGGACATTCCACAAAAAGCCTGGGATAAAGCTGGCCATACACTTTAAAATGTCTTATTTTCAACCTGCTGACTTAACAGAAGAAATCTAACAGATTCCCCCATCAATTGTAAGAGTGCAGGTTGACAAATCTCCCACTGAGGTCTGTTCTGACAGTTGGGATTGCATGCTGCCAGAATTGCAAAACCGTGCCAGCACCTGCTTGGATGCAGTCGCAGTTTGGCTAAAACATTTCCACCAGTCTAACACGAAAAAATCAATTGAAAAATCAACTTTTGTCAATCTGGGTGTTGCCAAATAGACTGAAATTCAATGCATGTATGGTCAGCTTAAGGGTCGGTTCACACAGGGGCGGCACGACTTGCAGGTCGCCTCACCGAGGCGACCTGCACACGACATGCACGGCGACTTGCAAAACGACTTCTGTATAGAAGTCTATGCAAGTCGCCTCAAGTCGCCCCAAAAGAAGTACAGGAACCTTTTTCTAAGTCGGAGCGACTTGCGTCGCTCCTATTAGAACGGTTCCATTGTACAGAACGGGAGGCGACTTGTCAGGCGACTAGGTCGCCTGACAAGTCGCCCCAGTGTGAACCGAGCCAAATGCCGCGTACACACGAGCGGACATTACGGCGGACTTTGCCCGGCGGACTGGATTTCGTCGGACAATTCGATGTGTGTGGGCTCCAGCGGACTTTGTTTTCTCAAAAGTTGGACGGACTTAGATTTGAAACTTGTTTAAAATTTATCCGTTGAAATAGAGTCCGGTCGAAAAGTCCGCCGTCTGTATGCTAGTTCGACGGACAAAAAGCCACGCTAGGGCAGCTATTGGCTACTGGCTATGAACTTCCTTGTTTTAGTCCGGTCGTACGTCATCACGTACGAATTCGACGGACTTTGGTGGATTGTGTGTAGGCAAGTCCGTTCATTCAGAAAGTCCGTCGGAAAGTACATCGAAAAGTCCGTCGGAAAGTACATCGAAAAGTCCGCCGGGCAAAGTCCGCCGTAATGTCCGCTCGTGTGTACGCGGCATTAGGCATTCGAGGGGGCTCCAAAGGCAATACAAAGACTTACACAGGTACTTGGTATCTGCACTTCAGCACTACTGGTACAAAACCTTTAACCTTTTTAGCCCAGGAAAGGTTCATTCTAAAAGTAGCATTTTAAAAAAAAAAAATAGACATTTCAAAAAGCACATAAACATACAAATTTCTTGCGAGCATGTTGCAGAGCTTCAGATTCTTCTAATTTCTTTGCTTCTTCTCGAAATTTTTTAATGTTTTCCTCCATTTCTTTGTTTTTTGAAAGCTCTTGCTTAACATTATCAAGGAGCCCAGCTAGAAATCCTCGTCTACTGTGAGAAGAATAGTACCGCCACTGCAAGGAGAAAGAAGAGCTGAATTACTTCAATAAGTTACATGCTGAGTATAAAAAAAAGTGTTATGTAGAAGAAATAAGGAAAGGTCGGTCAGTCATTTTTATTAATGAGAACTGATCTCTTATGCACCCAACAGGCCAAAGGAGGTGTGATTCTTGTACTCACTGGAAGGCCTTTTACTTAGAGTCCATTGAAGAAAGTAGTCCCCATTGTGTTATACTGATGCCTGGTCGACACCTGGATAAGTCATACTACAACCAGCATGCCTCAGTTTTGTAGCAAGCAGTACCAAGAACATGAACATAAACTTAGGGAGTGGGACTTGTGTTCTTCAATGGACTGCAAGAAAGATTTTTAGCAAGTACAAAAATCTTTTTTTTCTCATACATTGAGCATCATGGGAAGTCAGAAGTCTTCACCATCTGGATGTCCAAAAGCAGTCAAACTCAAGGGTGGGCAACAGCAAACAACCCCTAGCTCAACATGAACAAGAACTTGGGACTGCCTACAGATCTAGAGAGCTGCCCGAAGGTCAATGACCAAAGCTAGCACTAGATGAGGTTAAAAACCCCACACCTAAAAAGGAGAACATAACAAAACTGGGAGTAAAAAAACAAAAAGGACCAAGAAGAAATGTCACATAACCAGCGAGGGATGTCTTGGGATGGGAAAAAAAAAAAAAACATAAAAAAAAAAAAAAACACAAAAATAAACAAAAGGCCATAAAAGCATGAAAAGCTGGTGAACCTGATCTAACAAGAAAGGCGGAATGAAAAAGCAAATTCCCTGAATCCCACAACCTCAACCACGATCAACAAGGAGAAAGAACTGGGATCATACGGTGAAAGTCAAGAACAATGTCTTAGTAGAAAGAAAAAAACAGAACTCAACTAGAACACCTTATTTTAAAGTGGAGTTCCAGGCTTTTTTTTTCGTTTATTAAAAAAAGTCAGCAGCTACAAAAAGTGTAGCCTCTGACTTTTAACAGACACTCACCTGTCCCACGGTCCAGCGATGCCGTCGCACGGAGCCTCGCTCCTCTCCATGGTGCCTCCATTGAATCTGTGGGCACCCAGCGGTGACAGCTTGCGGCTTCACGGGCGGGCGCGCACTGCGCATGAGCAAGAGGCGCTGCGCTCTCCGAGTGGACAGATAATCTTCTGGGACCTGTGACATGTCCCAGAAGATTGCCGCGAGGGAGGGGCCGCCTAGAGGGAGAGGAGGAGACACCTAGGCGGCCCGTTGTCGGAAGGAGGGCAGGAAGCCCTACTCAAAACTAGTCACCCCCCCCAAAAATGACATGTCAAATGTGGCATGTAAGGGGGCGAGGAGTGCTTAAAGCAGAAGTTCCACTTTTGGGTGGAAGTCCGCTTTAAAAAAAAAGACCGTATGGCTGTTATTACGCCTGCCCACCTTGCCTGCTGAGGCTTGTACCATATTAGGTGCCCCCTGTGGCAGGGTGAGCCCATGCCACTGTTTAAAATGGGGGTTTACGCAAGGTTTGTAGCCTCCCTGGCGGTATGATGTCAGGATTTTTTGGTCTCAAAGTGGTACAATTATTTTGCATAGAAATTTGGCGTTTTATATTGTAGGCCTGTAATTCTTAGCAATAACCCACTTAAAATCTTTCCACCAAGTGTCTAGTAGATATCCCGGGTATGATGAAGTTTGAAACACAAAATCATAAATAATATAATAAATAGAAATAATTATAAAAAAAATATATAATAAAATTAATTTCCCCACGATTCACTATAGCTCAATTCTGCAAGTGTTCTAATTTACCATCGCTGTTTTCTAGCTGGTCTAAAACCACTTTTGAAGTCTCTCTCTCTCTATCTCTCTCTCTCTCATAAAACTGCATGCAGGGCATTGGACAAAGCACTGGGGACAATAGGGATGTGAACTAATTTCATACAGTAATGTAATCTGTAAGATTACAGTGTACTGTATTGATTTTTCACTTTCTTGAATTTGCCACCGGGCTCCGCCCCCGTTCGTCGCAACGCTCGCAGGGAACGGAGCCCGGCATAGAGAGGCTTCGGGCAGAGGACAGAGCCCACGGACACATCGGGGGGACATCGCAGGATCCTGGGGACAAGGTAAGTACACCGCACCAGCATCCTGCAATGCAATCCCGAGTGTGGTTTGGGTATACCGCTAATGGTGCTGAAATTTAACCCCGAGCCACACTCGGGAAAACCTCCCAGAGAAGCCCCCACCTAGACAACTAAAAATCTCACACACTGCATACTGGGACAAGATTACACCACCCTCGTAAGCCAAGCGAGGGTAGGGGATGCAGTCCCAGCAGAGAGCCAAACCCACCCTCTCCAAAACAACCCCCCCCCAACTCAAAGGCTCTAAGCCAACCAGCCAGGGGCCAGTATGGACCCGCTCCCAAGGGGTACAGTGCTCCTCCTGAAAGCCACAATGGGCGTAGAGAATTGAGTCAAAGATTTCATAATGGAGGGTACCCCAATTCCATTATTAGACAAGCAAAACTAAACTAAAAGCATTAAAGAAAAAGAGGGAAAAAATACTGGGTTTGGAGGTGGAGGATGAGAAGCAGGACAAAGAAACTGGATAGGATGGGACTAATAACCACCTATGTTACCCACTGGGACCATCTGAAAACAGTGTTGGGTAAAATACTGGCATCTCCTCATGTTGGATAACAGACTAAAACAGATATTGGGCCCCTGCCCATATCTGATAGTTAAAGTGATTGTAAAGCTTTGATTATTAAAAAAAAAAAAAAAAAAAAAATCATGTCATACTTACCTCCATTGTGCAGGTCATTTTGCACAGAGTGGCCCAGAACACGGTCTTCTCGGGTACCTTGGCGTCTCTCGCAGCTCCTCCCTGCATCAGATAATCCCCTAGGAAAAGCGCTCTCCCGGGGGGGTTACCTTGCGGGCGTGCTCTTGAGTCCATCGTTCGGCATCCATAGCCGCCGAATGTATGACTTGGCTCCGCCCCCCGGCACCAGCATCATTGGCTTTGATTGACAGCAGCGGGAGCCAATGTGTAAGTATGTGTCACCGGCGCAAAAAATCAGTGTGTATGTCAGAATTGCTGCATTAAAAAAGACCCTTCTTTAAGGGATAAAGAATAAGAGAATTGGATAGGTGTGAATGCGCTATTCCTATCTTTACACCAATGGCTGCGCTGCTATCAATCTATCCAATCAAGAGCCGAGAACCCCAGGTAGAGGGACAGAGTGTCCCTGCTGGGTGAAATTCCAGGGCTCAGGTAACTAAAATTGAGTGGCTGGGGGGCCGGTCACTGGCAGATGTTTTTTAACCTTAATGCATAGCATGCATTAAGATGAAAAAGCACGAGGGTTTACAACCCCTTTAAACGTGCAAACAATAGGGGATGCATTGATCCACAGTGAGTACACTCATAGGGAAAAGTTAAATCCCATTTTGGCCTTTACTCCACTATATCAGGCATGCATTCATGTGGGCACTGCAGTATCTGCAAGTACGTCATTAGGAATAATACAGACGTACAAAATTAAACAATTTGTGAAATGTTCCACTACATTCATATTATATCAAATTATTTGCCATATGTGGGAAAAACTATGTGTAAAAAAAACTATAAGAGAATTTCGTAAAAAACAAAAAACAAAACGGGGGAGCATCTTACTAGTATATCCACAAAAGATAAGTCTCCAGTGGCTATACATTTTAGGGATACACATGGAGCATCCATCAGAGGGCTCCAATGTATGATTATCTACAGATTGGAGTTATCCAATAGGAGGGGAGATTGGGATAAGATTTTGTTAAAGGAGACAAAAAATGGATCTTCCTTTTGGATTTCCTTGCCCCCAAAGGGTTAAACAGTGAGTTATCTTTGCAATGCTTTCTATAGCAATCTAGGTATGAATATAAAAATGTGGATCATCATACAGTAATGCTGGCCCCCCAAAATGGTTAAACAGCGATTTATCTCTAAGGTTTTTTTGTAGCAGAGATCTGAGCCATGGATGCTTGGTGATGCACTGCCCCAGAAACATTAACTGCTCTAGTAGAGTGCGCTTTGACATGAAAATGTGAAATCTTACCTTTTAACCATTAGGTCTGAATTATAACATGCGGAATCCACTTAGCAATAGTGGATTTTGATGCTGCCTGTCCCTTCCTAGGACCCTCTGGCAGCATAATAAGACCTCAGTCTTTCAGACCTGAGCAGTCTTTAAATAGACCTTGACCGCTCTTACTACATCAAGACAATGTAGTGCGTTCTCTACCCTAGAACATGGTTTTGGAAAAACCGATGGTAGGACAATATCTTGGTTTAGGTGAAAGCCTAAAACCACCTTAGGCAGAAAACTTGGATGAGGACCTAACACGAACCTGACCTCGTGAATAATTATATATGGCTTCTTTACAGGAAAGAGCAGCCCACTCCGATACCCTTTTGCCGAGGGTATAGCAACCCGGAACACTATTTCTCTTGTCAGAAGGAACAAGGGAGTATGCTGTAACGGTTCAAAGGGCTGTTTTTGCAATACCGACAAAATAGTTCAAGTCCCAAGGGTTCAAGGGTGGTCTAACTGGCGGAATAAGCCGCATTACCCCTTGTATAAAAACCCCAGACCAAAGAATGCGAAGCAAGCTGTCTTTGAAATAAGACCGATAAAGCCGAGACTTGGCCCTTAATAGTACTCAAGGCCAGCTTCATTTGTACTTGTAGAAAAAAAAACAAGAATTCTACCTACGCTATATTTCCGAGGGTGCTAACCCTTGGATTCACACCAGGAAACATAAGCCCTCCAGACTTATATGACTCTGGAAGTCGGCTTCATTAATGAAGGTAGCAATCACTGACCCGGAGAGACTACGTCTCTTCAGAATGTGGGCTTCAATAGCCGTCAAACTTAGAGTTTGTAAGGTAGGATGGAATATCGGCCCCTATGAGAGTAGGTCTGGCCGTAGTAGAAGGGACCATGAATTCTCCACCGCCATCTTCACAATTTCTGCATACCAGGACCTTCTGGGCCATGCTGGGGCTACAAGAATTACCGGCTTTCTTTCCAGCTTGATCCTGCAGAGAAGCCAGCTGATTGGAGAAAAGCCAATGTAGCACCAATATTTAAAAAGGGCCCAAAAAACATCCCTGGGAATTACAGACCAGTTAGCCTAACATCAATAGTATGTAAACTCTTGGAGGGGATGATAAGGGACTATATACAAGATTTTAGTAATAAGAATGATCATTAGCAGTAATCAGCATGGATTCATGAAGAATCGTTCTTGCCAAACCAATCTATTAACCTTCTATGAGGAGGTGAGTTGCCATCTAGATAAAGGAAGGCCCGTAGACGTGGTGTATCTGGATTTTGCAAAAGCATTTGACACAGTTCCCCATAAACGTTTACTGTACAAAATAAGGTGCGTTGGCATGGACCATAGGGTGAGTACATGGATTGAAAACTGGCTACAAGGGCGTGTTCAGAGGGTGGTGATAAATGGGGAGTACTCAGAATGGTCAGGGGTGGGTAGTGGGGTCCCCCAGGGTTCTGTGCTGGGACCAATCCTATTTAATTTGTTCATAAATGACCTGGAGGATGGGATAAACAGTTCCATCTCTGTATTTGCAGACGATACTAAGCTAAGCAGGGCAATAACTTCTCCGCAGGATGTGGAAATCTTGCAAAAAGACCTGAACAAATTAATGGGGTGGGCGACTACATGGCAAATGAGGTTCAATGTAGAAAAATGTAAAATAATGCATTTGGGTGTCAAAAATATGAATGCAATCTATACACTGGGGGGAGAACCTCTGGGGGAATCTAGGATGGAAAAGGACTTGGGGGTCCTAGTGGATGATAGGCTCAGCAACGGCATGCAATGCCAAGCTGCTGCTAATAAAGCAAACAGAATATTGGCATGCATTAAAAGGGGGATCAACTGCAGAGATAAAACGATAATTCTCCCGCTCTACAAGACTCTGGTCCGCCCGCACCTGGAGTATGCTGTCCAGTTCTGGGCACCAGTCCTCAGGAGGGACGTACTGGAAATGGAGCGAGTACAAAGAAGGGCAACAAAGCTAATAAAGGGTCTGAAGGATCTTAGTTATGAGGAAAGGTTGCGAGCACTGAACTTATTCTCTCTGGAGAAGAGACGCTTGAGAGGGGATATGATTTCAATTTACAAATACTGTACTGGTGACCCCACAATAGGGATAAAACTTTTTCGCAGAAGAGAGTTTAATAAGACTCGTGGCCACTCATTACAATAAGAAAAGAGGTTTAACCTTAAACTACGTAGAGGGTTCTTTACTGTAAGAGCGGCAAGGATGTGGAATTCCCTTCCACAGGCGGTGGTCTCAGCGGGGAGCATTGATAGCTTCAAGAAACTATTAGATAATCACCTGAATGACCACAATATACAGGGATATGTAATGTAATACTGACACATAATCACACACATAGGTTGGACTTGATGGACTTGTGTCTTTTTTCAACCTCACCTACTATGTAACTATGTAACTATGTATAGGAACATGCAGATATGCTTCCTTGATGTCGATAGATGCCAGAAGTTCTCCTCCTTGTAGGATAGAAACCACTGACCTGATCAATCCCATGCGAAAAGGAGGGGATCTTCAGGAACGGATTTCGATTTTTTAGATCTAGAATGGGTCAGACATCTCCATTCGGTTTTGGTACCGTAAAGAGGTTTGAATAAAAAACTCCAAACCTTGCTCTTCTGTGGGGATTTGTATGATCACCCTCTGCGTCATTAATCGGTCTAGTGCCCGAAACTTTTCCCTGGATCTTTGGGAACGTTTGACCGCAGAAATCGAGAAAATCCTGAAATTCCAGTTTGTACCCTAGAGTTATCGTGGAGATGACCCTGGTGAGGGGGGCGCCTCTTCATAATGAGGCTTTAGAATTCTGTCTTGTAGGTTACCGGCTCTAGTACTTCTTTTGAGCCAGGGCCTGACCCAGAGGTTTTCCTTCTAGAGTGACAGCGGGGGCCATCACCACTGCCTAGAGGCGGATGCCCCTGGTGCAGGAGGAAGAGTCCGCTTAAAAGAAGGACGTTTAATCTTTCTTTTGACTGGCAAAAGAGTACTTTTCCCACTGGAAATCGTTTGGATGTATTTGTCCAAATCATCCCCAAATAGCCGATCCCCATGAAAAGGAAAACCAGTCAGAAGCTTTTTGCATGGTGCTTCGGCTGACCAATTTTTTAACCACAGGATTCTACGCATGTGTACTAGCACAAGCGCAAGGCGGGACGCCTGATGAATAGAATCTTTAATGGAGTCTATGGCAAAACATAATGCCCTTGGCAGTTCGGCCAAATCCCGGGCTTGCTGTACAGGAACCTCTTTAAAGGGCCTGTCTAAATTGGTCCTTTAGGGATTGACAGATGCCTATTGCAGCGACTGCAGGCTGAGTAATGGCACCTGCCAAAGAAAAAGAGAACTTTAACAGGAATTCCAGCCTTTTATCTGTTGAATCCTTAAGCATTTGTGCATTGTCTACTGGACAAGTTACTTTTATTCACACTGGAAATCGCAGCGTCAACTGCTGGTACATTCCATTTTTTGGTGAATTCCTCCTCCATGGGATAGGGAACCGAGAATCTCTTTGGAGGGAGAAAATGCTTATCCAGGTGATCCCATTCAGCATAAATAAGCTGTTCTAGTAATGCATGGACAGGAAACGCATGCAAAGGCTGTGAAGCTTTTAAGGAACCCAAGGAAGAAACCCAACTTTCAGCTGACTCCGTTAGGGTAGCTTGAAAGTGGAACAAACTATTTCCGTGAGGAACTGTACCAGCAATTTCTCAGATTGCAAGGCTGAAAAGGGTTCATCTACCGCTGGTTTCCTACGGAGAGGAGTAATCGGTTTGTCTTTCCTCCTGATTGCCCGAGGGTAACATCTCATCCTCTACCTACTGTCCCCTTGGTAAAGGGTCTAAGGTGGGGGAGGGGGATCTAACACGCTTCCTATCCTTTTGGATGGAGGATGCGATTAAAGCCTCTAATATTCCCTCCAGGCCCAACAGGGCGGAGGAAAAGGCATCTTCAGTCACGTTACAGGGGCTGAAATGTGAGAAGCAGCTGCACCACCAATTTGTTCCAATGACTCGCCCTGGCTTGCCACATCTGATATTTCAGGAGAGGGTGACAGTGTAGAGGCACGACTGGAGGTGAATCTTTGGTACCTTTTTGGTCTTTGTGGTGTCTTTTTTGGTAGGCATAGTCCCAAGCACAAAAAGCAGAGGCACCATTTTAAATGCACTAATCGCTGAACATAGTCTGACAGTGTAATGCCACTATAAAAGTTCAGCCTAGCACTGGGAAAAATGTCCTTTCCATATTAGAAATGGCCATTTGCAGCCCTTACGTGCCCCACCACTCCTGTGTCCAGAGTGTAGCCAGGCTTGCTTCTCCTCACTATACAGCCGAGGAGAGACTGCTTGTCTTCACCCTGCGCTCCTTGTGGACGCTACGTCCTACACGCGGTGCCGCGCCTAGGCCTCGCCACCTTCGTCAACCCACCCACCCCTTCGTTTGAAAATTTCAAAAGAAGACTCCCACGCGGACCCATAACGAGGGGGGGCAGAGCCCAATGACGCCAAGCAGGAAGAAAAAAAACCTGTGGAGCTGTAAACCAGGACCTCCGGGGGGGGGGGGGGTATTGCAAGGGGGTAACAACATTGTTGATTCCCTAACCCTCTTGGTCCCTCCGGGCGGGAGAAATGCAGGACGGCAGATCTCTTACCTCAAGAGGAATCCCCACTGTGCAAGCTGCTGCTGCCACGCACAGACTGACACTGAGCTGAAGACAACAGATTAAAAGGTATGTGCATATACTCCCTCTAGTGGAAAATTAAGGCATGACATTTTTCCCTAAAGAAGAAAACCATAAGTGGACTTTTATAGTTCTAGGCTTCTTCCCTTACTTTATCCTCGCTGCAGGAGTCTGCTGAATTAACAGACAGATCCAACCTTCACCCATCATGTCAGGCTGCGTTAGCAAACCTTCAAGGACCGGGTCCCTTTTTATCGGGGTTCCACTCCCTTGGACCTGTAATAGCACCCCGCCAGGAAAATACTTTAAGTCAGGGATCGACAAACCCCGGGCGCCAGGTCGCATTTGCGACTAGAATTAGCGACCTGGCGCCTGGGGCAGCACAGCTGGAGTATCCTGTGTCCGTTCGACACCCCCCCCTCCTCCCGGCGCGATCGCGTTGGGCCGCGCCGGTAATTGAGGCCCCGGCTTTGCGGCCTACTGCAGTCCTATGGTTCCTTCTGCAATCGGGCGCCCTCTGGTGGTGGCCGTTGGTATGACAAGACATCCACCAATGCTAATGGAGCTTTCCCTACCCGTTTTCACTGCCTGCTCATCTCCTTCCCTTTACTTAGAACCCCCAAACATTATATATATTTTTTATTCTAACACCCTAGAGAATAAAATGGCGGTCATTAAAATACTTTGTCACACCGTATTTGCGCAGCGGACTTACAAGTGCACTTTTTTGGGAAAAAATACTTTTTTTAATTAAAAAATAAGAAAACAGTAAAGTTAGCCCAATTTTTTTTATATTGTGAAAGATAATGTTACGCCGAGTAAATTGATTCCCAACATGTCACGCTTCAAAATTTCGTCCGCTCGTGGAATGGCGACAAACTTTTACCCTTCAAAATCTCCATAGGCGACGTTTAAAAAATTCTACAGGTTGCATGTTTTGAGTTACAGAGGAGGTCTAAAGCTGGAATTATTGCTCTCGCTCTACCGATCGTGGCGAAACCTCACATGTGTGGTTTGAACACCGTTTTCATGTGCGGGTGCTACTCACATATGCGTTCGCTTCTGCAAGCGAGCTCGGCGGGACGGGGCGCATTTTAAAAAATTATTTTTTTTTCTTATATATTTTAGTTTTTATTTTTACACTGTTTTTTAAAAAAAATAAAAATGGTGTCACTTTTATTTCTATTACAAGGGATGGGGCATATTTAAAATTTTTTTTTTTTTTCTTATTTATTTTAACTTTTATTTTTTCACTGTTCTTTAAAAAAAAACAAAAAAAAAAAAACACTTTTATTCCTATTACAAGGAATGTAAAAATCCCTTGTAATAGAAAAAAAGCATGACAGGTCCTCTTAAATATGAGATCTGGGGTCAAAAAGACCTCAGATCTCATATTTACACTAAAATGCATTAAAAAAAAAAAAATTGTCATTTGAAAAAAAAATAATAAAATGTCCCTTCAAGAGCTTTGACGTCGCTTCCGCCCTGCAATGACTTGGAGATGGGCGGGGGGGGGGCCCCATCTTCCTCTCACTCGTCTCCATGTCAGGCCAGGGACAGATCCGGATCGCCTCCGCCGTTACCGACGGCCACGGTAAGCGGTGAAGGGCACCGGAGAGCGGCGGTAGGGGGGGCCCTCTCCTGCCGCCGATAAAAGTGATCTCGCTGCGAATCTGCTGCAGAGACCACTTTTATCTGAAAGAGAACCGCCGGCTCTTGAAGAAGATACGTGGTTATGGTAGCTAGCTGCTACCATAACAACAGTATTTCTCTTCAAACACAGGATGTATATAGTCGTCCTGCGGGAAGGAAGTGGTTAATTAAAATGAATTTATTATTTGTCGTCTCCCTGCTTGGCCCCTTTACACGGGCTGTCTGATCAGGTTCGCCTGTCAGTTTTTCAGGCGGACCTGATTGGACCCTTAGCGGGAATATGGTGGTCTTATGTCCCTGCATGGCAGGAAATAAAAAGCAGTCACATTCGTTCTAGTCGTCTCTGTGTAAATTTAAGATTGGTTAATTTTTATATTGAAAATAAAGCTTTGTCGGTCGTTTAAAAAAAAAAAAAAAAAAAAACCTGGCTCCTAACTTTTTTAGCTGGCTCCTAGATTCCAAGCAAATTTGTCAAGCCCTGCTTTAAGTAATGTAAGCATAACCAAAGCCCTGGGTCCCGGGGCCCAGCCCTGCAAGGAGAGGAGAGGCGTTACAGGCAAAGCCTTGTGCTTCGTATACGAGGCCCGGGTACATTCCACCTTGGCCTCGGTGGAACTTTGGATGGATCCGGTCTATGGAGCTTTTTAAATCCAGCAGGGATCCCTCCAGTGGAGCTCCTCAGAGCACATCTTCACTCGTGACCAACACCTTAGACACTGGCGAAAAAACTGAGGTGCTTCCGTTATGGGAGGGGTTATATAGGGAGGCAACTTCCTGTTTAGGGTGTGCCAGGGTCCATCACCTGAAGGTGGCCTATAACCCACATATGTGTATAGGGAATACTAATGCGCAAACCACAAATAATCTAAAACGAATCAAGTAGCTGCCAAAAAAAAAAAAGGTGTTCACACACTAAGCATAAATGAAAAATAATGGGAATGTGGCGCTTACTAATCCTCATGAAAACTAGTACAAGTACAGTACCAAATATCCAAGAATAGTGAAAAAAATGTGCAACAATAGCAATTGTGCAAATAAAGTGCAGGCTAGTGCAATAAACTAGCAAACAATATATGTGCAAACAATTGTGCAATGATGGCAAAAGTGCAAATAAAAGTCCAGGACTTCCAATAGTTCAAAACAGTTCTTTGTGCAAGTATATAGAGTCCAACGTGTAAAAACACTCCTATAAAGTGCAACGTAATCCAAATAAGGTGCTGAATCCAGAAATGCGGGACAATTCATCCGATGTAAAGTGCATGTGCCACAATCCAACTAGCATCCTCCATCCAGCGTGGGTGATAACGTTTCCCCCAGCCTCTCACCTCATATTGAATAAATTGAGCCAAACTGAACAATCCACACTGGCCGATCGGTCCCCCGGGTTACTCAGAAGCAATCAAACTCGCAGGATGACAACGCTCAGTGACATGGAAAAGGAAGAGGAGGGCTCCATGGTGCAGTATTTTAATAACACTTAATATAACTAATAGTAGCTTACAATTGATGTAACAGATAAAAACAGCATATACAAACAGGAACCTTTCGATCTCGGCCGCACCTGGAAGTGACGTCACCACGGCTCTTTTCCCTGACACTTTGTGTCACTGTCCATGTGACTTTCTCAAAGGGTTTAGAGCCGGGTGTATGGAGGTGACTTCTAAAGCGAGTCGCTGTCATGGTAATCAACATCGCAATAAACATGAGCTAAATTACTCTCTAGATTCCTAAAAATTCCTAAACCCCACCACCTAGCTAATGGTCCTAACAGTTTCTATGGAAATAGTTTAAAAATTCATAACTTAACCACTTGCCGACCGCCTCACACCTATATACGTGAGCAGAATGGCACGGGCAGGCAAAATCACGTACCCGATACGTGATGCCTTCCCGCGGGCGGGGGGTCCGATCGGACCCCCCCCCGGTGCCAGCGGCGGTCGGCTTTGGTCTGGCAGCGATCAAAGATGAGGGGGAGGCCATCCGATCGTGGCCCCCCCCTCGCGATCGCTCCCAGCCAATGAGAAACATCCTCTGCCTCTGTATTGTACACAGAGGCAGAGGATGTGATGTCATCTCTCCTCGGCTCGGGAGTTTCCGTTCCGGGCCGAGGGGAGAAGACATGTGAGTGAGTGCACCAACACTACACAACACAGTAGAACATGCCAGGCACACTAAACACCCCGATCCCCCCCCCCCGATCCCCCCCCAATCACCCCCCCCTGTCACAAACTGACACCAAGCAGGTTTTTTTTTTTTTCCTGATTACTGCATAGTGTCAGTTTGTGACAGTTAGAAGTGTTAGGACAGTGAGTATTTCCCCCCTGTAGGTCTAGGATACCCCCCTAACCCCCCCTAATAAAGTTTTAACCCCTTGATCACCCCCCGTCACCAGTGTCACAAAGCGATCATTTTTCCGATCGCTGTATTAGTGTCACTGGTGACGCTAGTTAGGGACGTAAATATTTAGGTTTGCCGTCAGCGTTTTATAGCGACAGGGACCCCCATATACTACCTAATAAATGTTTTAACCCCTTGATTGCCCCCTAGTTAACCCTTTCACCACTGATCACCGTATAAGTGTTACGGGTGACGCTGGTTAGTTCGTTTATTTTTTATAGTGTCAGGGCACCCGCAGTTTATTACCGAATAAAGGTTTAGCCCCCTGATCGCCCGGCGGTGATATGCGTCGCCCCAGGCAGCGTCAGATTAGCGCCAGTACCGCTAACACCCACGCACGCAGCATACGCCTCCCTTAGTGGTATAGTATCTGAACGGATCAATATCTGATCCGATCAGATCTATACTAGCATCCCCAGCAGTTTAGGGTTCCCAAAAACGCAGTGTTAGCAGGATCAGCCCAGATACCTGCTAGCACCTGCTTTTTGCCCCTCCGCCCGGCCCAGCCCAGCCCACCCAAGTGCAGTATCGATCGATCACTGACACTTACAAAACACTAAACGCATAACTGCAGCGTTCGCAGAGTCAGGCCTGATCCCTGCGATCGCTAACAGTTTTTTTGGTAGCGTTTTGGTGAACTGGCAAGCGCCAGCGGCCTAGTACACCCCGGTCGTAGTCAAACCAGCACTGCAGTAACACTTGGTGACGTGGCGAGTCCCATAAGTGCAGTTAAAGCTGGTGAGGTGGCAAGCACAAGTAGTGTCCCGCTGCCACCAAAAAGACAAACACAGGCCCATCGTGCCCATAATGCCCTTCCTGCTGCATTCGCCAATCCTAATTGGGAACCCACCGCTTCTGCAGCGCCCATACTTCCCCCATTCACATCCCCAACCAAATGCAGTCGGCTGCATGAGAGGCATTTTTATGTCCTCCCGAGTACCCCTACCCAGCGAACCCCCCCAAAAAAGATGTCGTGTCTGCAGCAAGTGCGGATATAGGCGTGACACCCGCTATTATTGTCCCTCCTGTCCTGACAATGCTGGTCTTTGCATTGGTGAATGTTTTGAACGCTACCATTCACTAGTTGAGTATTAGCGTAGGGTACAGCATTGCACAGACTAGGCACACCTTCACAGGGTCTCCCAAGATGCCATCGCATTTTGAGAGACCCAAACCTGGAACCGGTTACCGTTATAAAAGTTACAAGTTTGCAAAAAAAACACAAAAAAAAAAAAAATAGTCGTTTTATTGTTCTCTCTCTCTATTCTCTCTATTGTTCTGCTCTTTTTTACTGTGTTCTATTCTGCAATGTTTTATTGTTATGTTTTATCATGTTTGCTTTTCAGGTATGCAATTTTTTATACTTTACTGTTTACTGTGCTTTATTGTTAACCATTTTTTGTCTTCAGGTACGCCATTCACGACTTTGAGTGGTTATACCAGAATGATGCCTGCAGGTTTAGGTATCATCTTGGTATCATTCTTTTCAGCCAGCGGTCGGCTTTCATGTAAAAGCAATCCTAGCGGCCAATTAGCCTCTAGACTGCTTTTACAAGCACAATGCCCCCCCCACAGTCTTCCGTGTTTTTCTCTGGCTCTCCTGTCTCAACAGGGAACCTGAGAAAGCAGCCGGTGATTCAGCCAGCTGACCATAGAGCTGATCAGAGACCAGAGTGGCTCCAAACATCTCTATGGCCTAAGAAACCGGAAGCTACGAGCATTTTAGGACTTAGATTTCGCCGGATGTAAACAGCGCCATTGGGAAATTGGGGAAGCATTTTATCACACCGAACTTGGTGTGGTCAGATGCTTTGAGGGCAGAGGAGAGATCTAGGGTCTAATAGACCCCAATTTTTTCAAAAGAGTACCTGTCACTACCTATTGCTATCATAGGGGATATTTACATTCCCTGAGATAACAATAAAAATGATTTAAAAAAAAAAAAATGAAAGGAACAGTTTAAAAATAAGATAAAAAAGCAAAAAAATTAAAAAAAAAAAAAAAAAAAAAGCACCCCTGCTCTCGCGCTAAGTCGAACGCAAGCGTCGGTCTGGCGTCAAATGTAAACAGCAATTGCACCATGCATGTGAGGTATCACCGCGAAGGTCAGATCGAGGGCAGTATTTTTAGCAGTAGACCTCCTCTGTAAATCTAAAGTGGTAACCTGTAAAGGCTTTTAAAAATGTACTAATTTTGTTGCCACTGCACGTTTGTGCGCAATTTTAAAGCATGTCATGTTTGGTATCCATGTACTCGGCTTAAGATCGTCTTTTTTATTCCATCAAACATTTGGGCAATATAGTGTGTTTTAGTGCATTAAAATTTAAAAAAGTGTGTTTTTTCCACAAAAAATGCGTTTGAAAAATCGCTGCGTAAATACCGTGTGAAAAAAAAAATGAAACACCCACCATTTTAATCTGTAGAGCATTTGCTTTAAAAAATATATATAATGTTTGGTGGTTCAAAGTAATTTTCTTGCAAAAAAAAATAACTTTTTCATTTAAACAATAAGTGTCAGAAAGGGCTTTGTCTTCAAGTGGTTAGAAGAGTGGGTGATGTGTGACATAAGCTTCTAAATGTTGTGCATAAATTGCCAGGATAGTTCAAAACCCCCCCAAATGACCCCATTTTGGAAAGTAGACACCCCAAGCTATTTGCTGAGAGGCATGTCGAGTCCATGGAATATTTTATATTGTGACACAAGTTGCGGGAAAGAGACAAAATTTTTTATTTTTTATTTTTTTTTTTTTTTTTGCACAAAGTTGTCACTAAATGATATATTGCTCAAACATGCCATGGGGATATGTGAAATTACACCCCAAAATACATTCTGCTGCTTCTCCTGAGTACGGGGATACCACATGTGTGAGACTTTTTGAGAGCCTAGCCGCGCACGGGACCCCGAAAACCAAGCACCGCCTTCAGGCTTTCTAAGGGCGTAAATTTTTTATTTCACTCTTTACTGCCTATCACAGTTTCGGAGGCCATGGAATGCCCAGGTGGCACAAACCCCCCCCAAATGACCCCATTTTGGAAAGTAGACACCCCAAGCTATTTTCTGAGAGGTATAGTGAATATTTTGCAGACCTCACTTTTTGTCACAAAGTTTTGAAAATTGAAAAAAGAAAAAAAAAGAAAAATGTTCTGGCCTTTCTTCATTTTCAAAAACAAATGAGAGCTGCAAAATACTCACCATGCCTCTCAGCAAATAGCTTGGGGTGTCTACTTTCCAAAATGGGGTCATTTGGGAGGGTTTTGTGCCATCTTGGCATTTTATGGCCTTCAAAACTGTGATAGGTAGTGAGGAGTGAAATCAAAAATTTATGCCCTTAGAAATCCTGAAGGCGGTGCTTGGTTTTCGGGGCCCCATACGCGACTAGGCTCTCAAAAAGTCCCACACATGTGGTATCCCCGTACTCAGGAGAAGCAGCTGAATGTATTTTGGGGTGCAATTCCACATATGCCCATGGCCTGTGTGAGCAATATATCATTTAGTGACAACTTTTTGTAAAATTTTTTTTTTGTCATTATTCAATCACTTGGGACAAAAAAAATAAATATTCAATGGGTTCAACATGCCTCTCAGCAATTTCCTTGGGGTGTCTACTTTCCAAAATGGGGTCATTTGTGGGGGTTTTGTACTGCCCTGCCATTTTAGCACCTCAAGAAATGACATAGGCAGTCATAAATTAAAAGCTGTGTAAATTCCAGAAAATGTACCCTAGTTTGTAGACGCTATAACTTTTGCGCAAACCAATAAATATACGCTTGACATTTTTTTTACCAAAGACATGTGGCCGAATACATTTTGGCCTAAATGTATGACTAAAATTGAGTTTATTGGATTTTTTTTATAACAAAAAGTAGAAAATATCATTTTTTTTCAAAATTTTCGGTCTTTTTCCGTTTATAGCGCAAAAAATAAAAACGGCAGAGGTGACCAAATACCATCAAAAGAAAGCTCTATTTTTGGGAAGAAAAGGACGCAAATTTCGTTTGGGTAAAGCATTGCATGACCGCGCAATTAGCAGTTAAAGCGACGCAGTGCCGAATTGTAAAAAGTGCTCTGGTCAGGAAGGGGGTAAAATCCTCCGGGGCTGAAGTGGTTAAAAAAAAAAATCGTGGTCCCCATTGATTTGACCTATATGGTACTCCATCTAGTGGCCAACTATATAACAACACTCCTCAGAGCTGGAAGATCAGTGAGTGTATCTAGTGGATATAATTGGTAACTGCCAAGTAAACAATTTAACGACATCTAATGGATGTATTAATAATGTAAGGTGCTCCAAAATTGATAGATACATGATCATGGTCCCTAATAGCGTAACCTATATTGAACTCCATCTAGTGGCCAGCTCCATATTAACACTCCTCAAAGCTGAATAAACAGCGAAGGAGATCTAGTGGTTAAAGAAGATAGCTGCCAAACTAAACATATGACATCTAATGGAGAATTATAAAAATGCAATCCACAATAGAACGTAATCCATATAATGAGTGGACCGCATAATACATCCCTCCAGGCAAGGAATGCAACATGGGCATCAAAAATAAATGTAATACAATTGAATATAGGGTAAAAATTTTAAAAGTAGGGTTGTCCCGATACCACTTTTTTAGGACCGAGTACAAGTACCGATACTTTTTTTCAAGTACTCGCCGATACCGATTACCGATACTTTTTTTTAATGTCACGTGACAGTGTTTTTTGTTTTGTTTTTTAACAGTGCTTTCTTTTTTTTGGAGGGGAGGGGAGGGGGTGAACAGTGTGTGTGTGTTTTTTTTTTACAATTTTTATTTTTTACAATAATATTTTTTTTATTCTTTATTGCAATGTTTGTTTTTTTTTTTTTTTTAAATCAGCCCTGTTGGGGGGCTTTGGTGAGATATCAGGGGTCTTAACAGACCTCTGATATCTCCCCCTTGAGACAGAGAAAGAGACAGAGGATAGAGATTCCCCAGTCCCTTTCTCTGCAGCCTCAGCTGCACTGAAAATGAATGGAGAGAAGACAGCGGCTCCTCTCCATTCATAAACTGAGACATCGTAATCACAGGAGATTACAATGTTTCAGTTATGTGAATGGACAGAGTCAGCTGACTCTGTTCATTCACAAAGGAAGGAGGTGAAGGACAGCAGAACGGAGGGGAAGAAAGGAGGGGGACAGAGAAGGAGAGGGGAACGGAGGGGACAGCGGAGGGGGACAGAAAAGGAGAGAAGAACGGAGGGGGAGAACGGAGGGGGACAGAAGGAGAGAGGAACGGAGGGGACAGCGGAGGGGGACAGAAAAGGAGAGAGGAACGGAGGGGATAGCGGAGAGGCACAGAGAAGGAGAGAGGAACTGAGGGGACAGCGGAGAGGCACAGAGAAGGAGAGAGGAGCGGAGGGGGACAAAAAAAGGAGAGAGGAACGGAGGGGGACAGCGGAGAGGCACAGAGGAAAGGAGGGGGCATGGAGGAGGATGCAGTGACAGTCAGCGGTGAGCGATCACAGCTGTATGTCACTAAGCAGCTGAAAGCCGCTGGGGGAGAATCTTGTAACTCCCCCACGCGCCGATCACAGCTGACTTCCAGGTATCGGGTAAAGCATCGGGAGCATTTGCCCGAGTACAAGTACTTGGGCAAATGCTCGGTAGGGACAACCCTATTTAAAAGTATAAAATAATATTAAACCCCGACATCTAATGAGCATCTATTACGAACACAAATTATAATAAAATCCCAAGGAACAAAGGGAGTTAATAATTAGATATAAAACAATTCAAATCAAACTCCACATTGTGTCCTAACGGTACTAAACTAAGGAGCTGCATCAAGATTTAGCCTGGCTTAATTTTATAATTTTGTTCTCCCCCTTCCAATGAGGTTTGTACTTTTCTATCCCCCCACACTAATAAAAGGAGGAGGGATCTCTATTATGGTACTGATCAGAATGTCTGAAAAGACTATGTTTTGGAAATCCATTTATGTTTTGTGTATGTTCTCTTAGTCTTTTCCATAGCTCCCTTTTTGTTCTCTCAATATATTGGATCCGGCAAGGACATTCTAGGACAGTGATGGTGAAACTGGGCACCCCAGATGTTTTGTTACTACGTTTCCCATGATGCTCTGCCACTCTGCAGTGTAGTGGAGCATCATGGGAAATGTAGTTCCAAAACATCTGGGGTGCCAAGGTTCGCCACTGTTCTAGGAGATAAACCACCCCTTCAGTCTTACATGAAATAAAGTCTTTAACCACTTCAATACAGGGCACTTAGACACCTTCCTGCCCAGACCAATTTTCAGCTTTCAGCGCTGTCGCAGTTTGAATGACAATTGCGCGGTCATGCTACACTGTAAACTAAATTTTTAACATTTTGTTCCCAAAAATAGAGCTTTCTTTTGGTGGTATTTGATGACCTCTGCGGTTTTTATTTTTTGCTAAACAAATAAAAAAAACGAAAATTTTGAAAAAAATAAAAAAGTTTTGCTTCTGTTAAAAAAAATTGTAAATAAGTAAGTTTTCTCTTTCACTGATGGGCACCGATAAGGCGGCACTGACAGGCACTGATACGGCGGCACCGATGAGGTGGCACCAATGAGCGGGCACTGACGATGGGCACTGGTAGGCGGCATTGATGGGTGGCACTGATATGCAGCACTGATGGGCACTTATGGGTGGCACTGGTTGGCACTGATAGGCGACACTGATGAGCACCGATAGGCAGCACTAATAGACGGCACTGCTGGGCACTGATACGTGGCACTGATGGGCACTGATATGAGGCACTGATGGGCATTCCTGGTGGCACTGGCAGTGGTAGGCATCAGAGTGGGCACTGATTGGCAGCTGCCTGGGCACACAGTGGCATTTCCCTGGGGGTCTAGAGGCAAACCTGGTGGTCCAGTGTGGATGGCTTCCCTGGTGGTCCTGGGTAGGATCCGAGGGGGGGGGGGCTGTGCTGATAATCACAGACCCCCCCCCCCTGTCAGGAGAGCAGCCGATCGGCTCTCCTCTACTCACGTCTGTCAGACGCGAGTGAGGTAAAGCCGATCACTGGCTCTTCCTATTTACATCGTGATCAGCCGTGATTGGACATGGCTTTTTTCAATTTTCAAAACTTTGTGACAAAAAGTGAGGTCTGCAAAATACTCACTATACCTCTCAGCAAATAGCTTGGGGTGTCTACTTTCCAAAATGGGGTAATTTGGGGGGGGCTTGTGCCACCTGGGCATTCCATGGCCTCCGAAACTGTGATAGGCAGTGAAGAGTGAAATCAAAAATTTACGGCCTTAGAAAGCCTGAAGGCGGTGCTTGGTTTTCGGGGTCCCGTGCGCGGCTAGGCTCCCAAAAAGTCCCACACATGTGGTATCCCCGTACTCAGGAGAAGCAACAGAATTTATTTTGGGGTGTAATTTCACATATTCCCATGGCATGTTTGAGCAATATAACATTTAGTGACAACTTTGTGCAAAAAAAAATTAAAAAAAAATTTGTCTCTTTCCCGCTACTTGTGTCACAATATAAAATATTCCATGGACTCGACATGCCTCTCAGCAAATAGCTTGGGGTGTCTACTTTCCAAAATGGGGTCATTTAGGGGGGGTTTGAACTGTCCTGGCATTTTATGCACAACATTTAGAAGCTTATGTCACACATCACCCACTCTTCTAACCACTTGAAGACAAAGCCCTTTCTGACACTTTTTGATTACATGAAAAAATTATTTTTTTTTGCAAGAAAATTACTTTGAACCCCCAAACATTATATATTATTTTAAAGCAAATGCCCTACAGATTAAAACGGTGGGTGTTTCATTTTTTTTTTTTCACACAGTATTTGCGCAGCGATTTTCAAACGCATTTTTTGGGGAAAAAACACACTTTTTTAAATTTTAATGCACTAAAACACACTATATTGCCCAAATGTTTGATGAAATAAAAAAGATGATCTTAGGCCGAGTACATGGATACCAAACATGACATGCTTTAAAATTGCGCACAAACGTGCAGTGGCAAGAAAATTAATACATTTTTAAAAGCCTTTAAAAGCCTTTACAGGTTACCACTTTAGATTTACAGAGGAGGTCTACTGCTAAAATTACTGCCCTCGATCTGACCTTCGCGGTGATACCTCACATGCATGGTGCAATTGCTGTTTACATTTGACGCCAGACCGCCGCTTGCGTTCGCCTTAGCGCGAGAGCAGGGGGGACAGGGGTGCTTTTTATTTATTTTTTTTTTTTCTTTATTATTTTTTTGCTTTTTTATCTTATTTTTAAACTGTTCCTTTCATTTTTTTTTTTTTAAATCATTTTTATTGTTATCTCAGGGAATGTAAATATCCCCTATGATAGCAATAGGTAGTGACAGGTACTCTTTTTTGAAAAAATTGGGGTCTATTAGACCCTAGATCTCTCCTCTGCCCTCAAAGCATCTGACCACACCAAGATCGGTGTGATAAAATGCTTCCCCAATTTCCCAATGGCGCTATTTACATCCGGTGAAATCTAAGTCATAAAATGCTCGTAGCTTCCGGTTTCTTAGGCCATAGAGATGTTTGGAGCCACTCTGGTCTCTGATCAGCTCTATGGTCAGCTGGCTGAATCACCGGCTGCATTCTCAGGTTCCCTGTTGAGACAGGAGAGCCAGAGAAAAACACGGAAGACGGTGGGGGGGGGGGGGGGCATTCCCTCCCACTGCTTGTAAAAGCAGTCTAGAGGCTAATTAGCCGCTAGGATTGCTTTTACATGAAAGCCGACCGCTGGCTAAAAAGAATGATACCAAGATGATACCTAAACCTGCAGGCATCATTCTGGTATAACCACTCAAAGTCGTGAATGGCGTACCTGAAGACAAAAAAAATGGTTAACAATAAAGCACAGTAAACGGTAAAGTATAAAAAATTGCATACCTGAAAAGCAAACATGATAAAACATAATAACAATAAAACATTGCAGAATAGAATACAGTAAAAAAGAGCAGAACAATAGAGAGAGAGAATAGAGAGAGAGAACAATAAAACGACAACTATTTTTTTTTATTTTTGTTTGTGTTTTTTTTTTTTTTTTACACTTTTTTTTTGTAACTGTAACTTTTATAACTGTAACCGGTTCCAGGTTCGGGTCTCTCAAAATGCGATGGCATCTTGGGAGACCCTGTGAAAGTGTGCCTAGTCTGTGCAATGCTGTACCCTACGCTAATACTCAACTAGTGAATGGTAGCGTTCAAAACATTCACCAATGCAAAGACCAGGATTGTCAGGACAGGAGGGACAATAATAGCGGGTGTCACGCCTATATCCGCGCTTGCTGCAGACACAACATCTTTTTTGGGGGGGTTCGTTGGGTAGGGGTACTTGGGAGGATATATAAATGCCTCATGCAGCCGACTGCATTTGGTTGGGGATGTGAATGGGGGAAGTACGGGCGCTGCAGAAGCGGTGGGTTCCCAATTAGGATTGGCGAATGCAGCAGGAAGGGCACTATGGGCACGACGGGCCTGTGTTTGTCTTTTTGGCGGCAGCGGGACACTACTTGTGCTTGCCACCTCACCAGCTTGAACTGCACTTATGGGACTCGCCACGTCACCAAGTGTTACTGCAGTGCTGGTTTGACTACGACCGGGGTGTACTAGGCCGCTGGTGCTTGCCAGTTCACCAAAACGCTACAAAAAAAAAGTGACAGTGATCGATCGATACTGCACTTGGGTGGGCTGGACTGGGCTGGGCCGGGCGGAGGGGCAAAACGCAGGTGCTAGCAGGTATCTGGGCTGATCCCGCTAACACTGCGTTTTTGGGAACCCTAAACTGCTGGGGACGCCAGTATAGATCTGATCGGATCAGATATTGATGCGTTCAGATACTATACCACTAAGGGAGGTGTACGGTGCGTGTACGGTGCATGCATGGGTGTTCGCGGTACTGGCGCTAATCTGACGCTGCCTAGGGCGACGCATATCACCGCCGGGCGATCAGGGGGCTAAACCTTTTTTCGGTAATAAACGGCGGGTGCCCTGACACTATAAAAAATAAACGAACTAACCAGCGTCACCCGTAACGGTTATATGGTGATCAGTGGTGAAAGGGTTAACTAGGGGGCAATCAAGGGGTTAAAACATTTATTAGGTAGTATATGGGGGTCCCTGTCACTATAAAACACTGACGGCGAACCTAAATATTTACGTCACTAACTAGCGTCACCAGCGACACTAATACAGCGATCAGAAAAATGATCGCTTAGTTACACTGGTGAGGGGGGGTGATCAAGGGGTTAAAACTTTATTAGGGGGGGTAAGGGGGGTACCCTAGACCTACAGGGGGGTAACACTCACTACCCTAACACTGCTAACTGTCACAAACTGACACTATGCAGTAATCAGGAAAAAAAAAAAAAAAAACCTGCTTGGTGTCAGGGTGTCAGTTTGTGACAGGGGGGGGGGGGGTGATTGGGGGGGGGGATCGGGGGTGTAATGTATGCCTGGCATGTTCTACTGTGTGTGTGTGTGTGTGTTGGTGCACTTACATGTCATCTCCCCTCGGCGCTGGAACGGAAACTCCCGAGCCGAGGAGAGATGACATCACATCCTCTGCCTCTGTGTACTATACAGAGGCAGGGGATGTTTCTCATTGGCTGGGAGCGATCGCGAGGGGGGGGCCACGATCGGATGGCCTCCCCCTCGTCTCCCATCGCTTCCAACCAAATGCCGACTGGCACCGGGGGGACCCCGATCGGACCCCCCACCCGCGGGAAGGCAATCACGTTTCAGGTACGTGATTTTGCCTGCCCATGCCGCTCTGCTCACGTATATAGGCGTGAGGCGGTCGGCAAGTGGTTAATGGTGTTCACAATCCAGCATGCTTCAGTGCTCTCCTGTGACCCCCCACTTATGCTTGCGCTCACCTCTGAGCGTGTGACACGGTAATTAAACGGTGTCTAAACGCGCATTGGAGCCACCCCTTGGGCTCATACAGGGTATGCTGGTATAAACTCCACCACTCTCAGATGTCATCAGATAGTCTCACATACAAGAAAGAAAAAGCTCCATAGTGTGATACAGTAGGGATTTATTTAAAATATATTAAAACTTCCCTCCAGAAGGGTACTCACAATATATAGGTGCGTGAGTGCACCAATCTTTCCAGAGAGTGTTTGTATAAAACAAGCGTTTGTATGGCGTGCGGTGTGTCGTTCCTCATCCCGACGCGTATTCGGCACAGGGATCACGTGCCTTCCTCTGGGGGATCTAATTGGACGGATGCTCTGTGTGTGTGTTTATATGCTGTCGGCGGCCATTTTGCCTAGGACCGCTGACAGCTCTAGTAATAGGCTACAACCACACACGGTGGCCATTTTGCCTAGGACCGTCATCTCCTATAATCATAGGCTACATCCACATACTCCTTTAATTAACAGCTGTGATAACTACAAGAAAAATTATAACAAAAACTAGCCGTGATAATTACCATTAATCACTGTCATTATTATGTATATGTTACCCAATTAATAATCCAGGACGGAGCTGCACCATTCAGATGACGCCACACCGCACCTCATAGATCATTAAATCATATGCAGAAATAAAAAAAATAAAATTACTTCAATATGCCGCCAAGAAAAACAGTGAACATAAATAATATTAAATTAGAATAAAAACCGGATCCCAGCATACATGCACTTACTTGCACTTTATGTGTTGATATCAATAAATTGAACTTTTTAAATGTGGACACTTGTTTTTGCACTTTGATCTTATATTTATAACCACATATATATATATATATATAGTCTTCTTACATGTTGCACTTTATGGGATACTTTTATATAAGGATTGTATTCATTCTATAATTTATTACTAGCATTTTTTTTTTTTTTTTTTTTTAATTGAAATTTTGTAGTATAGTTTTACACTATATATGGACCTCCCAACTATTGGGATATATATGTTTTTCAGCGCAGGCACATTTTATATTTTTTGGTTTATGCACGCAATGAAACGTGGTTAGTGTTTGCAGCTTATCTATATTTGTTTCACCTCACAAAGGCATCAGTCCATCTTTGGCTCACAAGACCCCCACATAATTAGCTTTTATGATATTCCAGTATTTTTTACATATTTTCTCGATCTGTTTGTGCTGGATATTGTAATCCATAACCAATAGGACACCATTCATACATTCTTTATTTTTAATTGAATCTTGGATTAATTTTTCCGTCGAGAGGAAACATCCTTTATTTTTTCTTTGCTGAAACTGTTGGTACCCGTTTTGGACAAATCTTTCTTCAATAAATTCTGCTTGTTTAAAGGAACACTTCCTTCTTCGTACAGTTTCTCCTTAACCTAACCAATTGGCCTTTGGGTATGTTGTCCAACCATGCAGCGTAATGACAGCTGTCCAATGGGAGGTAGCCATTCCTGTCCATCGTTTTGAAATGTGTTTGTGTCGCCAATATTCCATTTTCCTTTGAGATCTCCAAATCTAAAAAATTAAATTTTCTCATCGCTTATTTCCCAGGTTAATTTAATATTTTTGTTGTTCGTGTTCAAAACCAAAGTCTATCAGACTTTCTCTATCACCTGCCCAGATTACAATATCATCATCGATGAATCGTTTGAATAGGAGGAGTTGCTGTGGTTTCTTATTATGTAAAGGCATTCTCCTCCCATTCAACCATATATAAATTGGCCACACTGGGCACGTATTTAGTGCCCATTGCTATACCACAGATCTGTTTGTAATAATTTTTTCTCATACCAGAAATAATTGTGGTCCAAACTATTTCAGGCAATTGACGAGAAATTTCCTTAGTGTACACTTCAATCCACTGAGGTCTCTTAGAGCCCATTCCGTTGCTTGTATTGCCTCTTCATGATTGTGTACAGCGACGCCACTGCTGTGGCAAGGTATACAGATAATCAAGTTTATTATTATCCAATAGTTGTATCAAATGTTTTGTGTCTCTAAGGAGATAGAGGTAGATCGATCTCTCTTTATATATATATATATATATATATATATATATATCTCCATCCATTTAGAGAGGATAGATAGATAATATAAAATGGGAATCCTACATTCCAGGCTGGAGGTACATTCCTTCTTTCTTGTTTAACAAACCTTTTGCCATACCCTTTTCCATCAAATTAGCCAATTTATCTTTATATCTCACTATTGGGTTGCCAGGTAATTTTTGATAAGTATCTTCATCACACAATTGACGGTCCAGTTCTTCCTTATAAGTTTTCTTCGATTGTATTACTATAGCCCCTCCTTTGTCTTCTTGCCTTACAACATCTTTTCTCTCTTCAAGTCTTTTAATACCATTTTTTATGTCACCGGGATCTTGCATCTTCTTAATCTTCAAATCATGAAGATCTTTTAGGACCATAATTTGAAAAAAAATCAATATGGACTTCATTGCCAATTGGGGGGGGGGGGTTGAACAGGAATTTGTTTCTCAGGTTGCTGAACTGAATCTCATTCTCCACAATATTATTTCTCATTATATTTTCTCCAGGTTTATTAAGCATATACAGTTGCAATAAACAGTATGTGAACCCTTTTGGAATGATATGGATTTCTGCACAAATTGGTCATAAAATGTGATCTGATCTTCATCTAAGTCATAACAATAGACAATCACAGTCTGCTTAAAACTAATAACTACATTCTGATTAATAGCAATCAGCACTCCGCCTTTTTTCTTTGGACCAGAGGCTGTAAAGACCTGAGGAAACATTTTGTTCGTGCATAATGGGGGTTTCTGTTGAGCAAAATGAGTCTCCTGAATGCATAAAACATCACTCTTTAGGGTTTTCGCTTGTTGCCACATGGCCCACCTTTTAAATGGACTGTTGAGACCGTGAGCATTCAAAGTCACAAAGTTAAGAACCATTGATCCGTAATGAAAGATTGCTATGTATAGGCAGTTTTAGAAATCGTAGTGAATGGTTATGCATAAGAGTACCTGTAGTTGAGGGTATAATGACCTTAGATAAAAGGTGAATCCAACTGCTTGTAGTAGCATTGAGAAGTAAGTGAATTCCATGAGGTTGTCATCAGATTGACCATGGGTAGTCATCGGTGGTAAAATAAAAAAGAAAAAGAAAAAAAAAAAAAAAAAAAAAAAAAAAGGTCAACAATCAAGAAAAGTAGCATAAAAAAAGCGGGGAAATAATCCTCAATGTGCGAATAATATCGCATAAGCTCTCAGTGTCCAGCTTCGACCCTTGTTTCAGGTCAGAAAACATCCTTTATAAGGCTTAACATATGGAGTAGATGAGCAAAGTCAGGTTTCATTGCTCGATTTCCATTCAGGTGATATGCGTTCAGGGGCTTTGGTGTTATGTGCATCATCCCCATCAATTGGGAGAAGACCCCATTTTTTTGTAAGTTGAAGACCTTCCTCCAGAGATCTAATGGCGTATGTGCGGCCTTCTTTGGCAACAAGGAGCTTAGTGGGGAAGCCCCATGAGTACGCAAGTTGATTATTGCGCATTAACTTTGTAAGCGGCACTAACTTTTTCCGGGCCAGCATGGTGTGCTGGGAGAGGTCGGCATAAATAGCGATGCTTGAGTAAGGATGGGGCAGTGGGGAGTTTTGTCTTGCAAACCGCATCAAGTCGTCCTTTACGTGGAAAAAGTGTATTTGAGCTATGACGTCGCGTGAGATTTTATCTGGTAGATGCTGTGGCTTAGGTAGCTTGTGCGCCCAATCCACTATAATGTCACCGTTAGGTGTATCGGGAAGCAGATCCTGAATTAGTTGCTGAACATAACGTCGGAGGTCAGAAGGAGGTACAGATTCCGCCACCCCACGCAATTTTATATTATTTCTGCGAGATCTGTCCTCTAAGTCTGCCATTTTGTTTTTTAAAGCCTCCAATTCATCATCTTTCTCGTTGTGTGCGTCCACTAGTTCGTTATGAGCAGTCGTGAATTCTGCCATTTTGTCCTCTACATGGCTGAGTCTCTCCTACTTCCGTTATATCCGATATCAATTGTGAAATACAATCCATAAGATCTCTGTGCATTGATCCCCGCAGGGACACCAGCATCTCCTTCATTGTGGTGTCGCTAAGGGGTTGCCCAGTGGTTGGGAACTCATGGATTTGGTCATAGAACTCAGTGGTGCTATTCTGGGATATGTAGTCCTCCTTCCTTTCTCCCACATATGTATGGGTGGAGGAGCGCTTGGGAGCTGCCTTTTGTGGGCTGTGGGTAGTTGTATTGCAGAGGGATGAGCGGCTGCTGTGGCTTGGAGAGATAGATGGGGTATGCTTGTGTCTCTCCTGTCACCTCGTGTATCAGTCTGCCTGGCGCGCTGCTGCCCGTGAGCGGCGGTGCCATCTTGGGTAATCGGAGTGCTGGCAAACCCGAAAAAGTCTGTCAATTTACGGGGACCCCCTTGGGGTTTTCTCTTACCCATCCCTTTTATGAGGTCGGCGGGGTTCTCAGACACCTGTGTCTTGTGTTTGCCGGCGTTCTTAGTCGCTTCGTACGGGTTGTTATAGCTGGAGAGCACGGAGCCATCTCCTTATGGCTGCTGGCCACGCCCCCTACCATCTGGATTTTTAAAGCGCTTGTATTTCTACCTAAATGTGAGTGTAACCATTCATTTTTATATTAAATCTACTGTTAAGCGGATTCACACTATGTGATTTTTTATTTCTTTTGACCTTTTATGCATGTATCCATACCACGATTAACCTTGGAGCCTCTCTATTTGACCTGGGTCCCCTGGAGGAGAGTGTACTTACAATACATCATATTGGCTGATGTCTTCCAATCATTGGTGTATGATCATCGCAAAGTCTGAACGACTCACATGGACTTTTAGTGTATTGTCACCAATTTCTTTACAGTGGACTTTTACGTTCCGATATTCTTTTTTTTTTGCACTTTATATTTAATGTATTTGTCATATGTCAATTATTGCACTTTATATTTGATGGTCTATCCTCAATGTTTATATATGGTGTTCATGTTTAAACGTTAAGCATCCTCATTTGGTTTCATTTCCATATTGTTTATTAGCCCTGCACCTTTATTCCCAAATCCATATTATAGGCAAAACCTTGCAGGATCTAGAGTCTTCTTTGCGAGGCTCGGGTACCATTTATCCAAGCATAAAAGCCTATGTCAAATGGATCCGATCGGTTAATTCCTCAATTCATTTTTTGAGCCATTTGTGGAACTAGAGACCTGGAGCTCAGAGAGCTCAAAACAAACCGTGCCATCCACCTTTCTTACTGGTAAAAAAAAAAAAACTGAAGTGCTTCCTGTATGGGAGGGGGTTATATAGGGGATCACTTCCTGTCAATAAACGTTTCGTCTACCAGTGTCCATTCACCTGGAGATGAAGTATAACCCAGCAGGTAAAGAATATTAGCCTGACTGTGTCCCATGATGTATGAAAAAGAAACACGGTATTAATAACTGGGGTATGTAAACTTTTGATCAGGGCCATTTGGGCAGTTTCTGTTGCAATTATGACTTTAAAAAAAAGAGTAAACATGGTTGAATAATAAATGGCTTCATCCAAACACTAACCATGAGTGAAAGAAACGTTTTGCAGGAATACAGGATCCATGCCTCCCCTACTGACAAAACAGCAACATGCCTTGTTTACATAGGCAGACTGCCGTTCTGCCTCTGTACTGAAGGATCAGCGGGTGTTGGCAGACAGAGTCCGCGGTACCCCTTGATCATGTCCTGCTGTGAGATTATACAGCGGGAGCGAGCCACCGGCGCACATTCGTGCCCGCTACCTGGAAGTGTAGGATCAGGTATATATAAACCTGATCTTACACACAGCGGCCGCCCAGGAGCAGTAAGGCCTCATGCACACTGAACGTTTTTGGACATTTTTACAGCTGCTGTTTTAGGCTGCAGACATTTTTTTACTACAGTACTCCAGCATGTTATCCTATGTGTCCATGCACACATAGGCTGTTATCAACCGTTTTTGGCTGGGGCGTTTTCTGGCTGTAAAAAAACACAAATCTATTGGGTTCTGAGAGGTGCTTTTCAGCTGTAAAAACGCTCTAACGGAAAAAAAACGCAGATAAATGCTCAAAAACATAGCTCACCAACATTTAATGTTTTTGATCCATTGGAAGAAAAAAAAAAAAAAAAAAAAAAAAAACACCCCTAAAAAACACCACCAATGCTGAAAAACGCTATTGCAAAAACGTTGAAAAACTCACTGCAACGCTAGTGCCGTTTTTATAACATTAATATAACGTCCCGTGTGCATAAGGCCTAAAAGGTGTTCAATGTATATTTACCTTTTTTTTTTCTTTTTTTAAAACATACAGTGCTCTCAGAGTAGTTCAGTGCCACCATAGTGCCACTGTACTACTCTGAGAGGGTGATCAGGGATTATTTTTTTTTTTTATTTTTTTTCTACACGGATTGTTACATAGATAATCTGGTTGAAAAAAGTCCATCTAGTTTAACCAATAAAAAGGGGGGGGGGGGGAATCATAATCCCATATACACAATCCTATACCCACAGATTGAGGAAGGAAAGCAATAAAAATAAAAACACGCCCCAATAAAGCATGATCCAATTTGCTCCAGCAGGGAACAAATTCCTTCCCGATAACCTAAGAGGCAATCGGATACTGCATGGATCAACTTTACCTATAAAATATTAGTATCCAGTTATATTATGTACATAATACGTAAAGAATCCAGGCCTTTTTTAAAGCAATCTACTGAGCTGGCCAGAACCAGATCTTGAGGGAGTCCATTCCACATTCTCACAGCTCTTACTGTAAAGAAGCCTTTCCATATTTGGAGATTACATTTCTTTTCCTTTAGACATTCCAAGCTGTTAAGTGCTCTCCTTTCTCCCCTGCAGTAGCTGCTGACCGACACAGGGGGATTACTTGACCAGACAGGAGCAGGTTGAAAATAGTTAAATACATCTTTCTTAAACAGGCTAGCCAACATAGGTCTTAGGAGGGTAACATTTTATGACTACTAAATGTGTGAAGGAAGCCTGCACTTCTGTTGACATTACACAGAAGGTGCACACCTGCAATGAAATGCTGGATAAGGTGAGTGCAGCACTGACAAAAAAAAATCAGAGGGAATGTGCACTCTGAGGATGTAAAGCAGGAGTATATTAATTGGCTACAACATGATAGATAGTATTGAACTAATACAGTCCATTATAGCAAAGTTCAAATGTGGTCGTGTTTTATTTTTCTTGCGTCTGTGTGTCACTTTACCTGTTTAAGCTGTGGCGCAGGTAAATACATCCGAGTAGTGTAATTACTGCTGTAAGGTACAACGTGCCAGAAATTTGCAAGCTTTTTTACAGTGGGCATCCATACCTAGAATAGCAAGAGCAGTGTTAGCCACATTTACATTAATAAAATAACACATTTGGTGAAATATGTTAACTGCAGCATAACATTGACACTTGGTGGACCGTGAGACAGGCAGCATTGCAATTATCCTTTTTCATAGAAAAGCTATTGTAAAAAAAACATTTTTTTTCCTTTGCCTTCGGTGACAAAACGCAGGTCAGACCACTGCCATCTTTCACCAACTTGTGACAAGTGGCCAGTCAACTCACACCATGCGGTCACGCATACGCAACAATGACACTCCCAGCCAAAAAATTTTCAGCTTACCACAATCTAAGTGTCAGCAGTCAAAAGCGATTGTCACAGGGTTTCGTTAAAGCGAAGTTCCATCCATTTAAAATGTCAGCAGCTACAAAAAGTGTAGCCGCTGACTTAATCAGACACTCACCTGTCCCACGACTATCTGCCCCTCCAACGAGGGCTTCATTTGCAGGCAAGTTTCACATAATGTGCTAGTATGCGATACATACTCGCTCATTAAGACTTTACTTTGCAGGTCACAAGAAAGAAAGGGAAAAAAAAAAAAAAAAAAAAAAAAAAAAAGGGCGGCAGTGTTTACTTCCCATTTAATATCTTCAAATATTTACAGGTTCCATTCTGGAAACTGGTAGATTGTCCAGCATTGAATTTCGTGTGCAGAGATACCAAACATGGGATCTCTCAGATAGCCGTCTCCTACCTTCTGTATACGATATCTTAGTAATTTATTACATTGATTTGTTCTGCATTTTCTTCTCCAAACAGAATATTGTGTCATGTCCCTGTCAGATTTAATGAACGATGAGTAGATTTTAAAATTGTGAGTGAGACAGAGGTCCCTGAAAGTTTGCCTTATGCCTGAATGGCTTTTACAATACCCTATAGCCTTGGGTAGACATTTTATGGCATGCTGTGTATTCCTGACAATTGCGCGGTCGTGCAACACTGTACCCAAACCAAATTGGACGTCCTTTTCCCACAAAATTGACCTTTTTGGTGGTATTTGATCACCTTTGCAGTTTATATTTTTTGCGCTATGATCAGTGCTATAAACAGCCACTGATTACTGTATAAAGGTCACTGGCAGGGAAAGGGTTAACACTAGGGGGCGATCAAGGGGTTAAATGTGTGTCCTAGGGAGTGTTTAACTGTGGGGGGATGGGACTGCCTGGGGAGGAGACCAATCGTTGTTCCTAAGCAGTAGGAACAGATCAGTCTCCTCACCCGACAGAACGTAGATTTGTCTGTTCACATTGACAGATCTCCGTTCTGTCCTTCTCAGGAGCAATC